>BSBM01000744.1:1397500-1998266 GCA_027924585.1 Larix kaempferi
AATGTGTTATATTACCTTTGACCTTCCTCGATATACCTTTCCCCTTCGGGTACTCCCCTTCGAAATATTTATTGGAGTCCGGATCACAAATGCGACGTAAATTGAGCTTTAATGCTATTATAGGAAGATATTCACTAATATACAACATGTTTTGGTATACCATATATCCCTCCATCATAGAACCCTCAGCATGTGCTCGTTGTTTGACCAAACCATTCATAAATTTCAAGTGCCTCTCAACCATCCACATGGACCTTGAGTGCACAGGTCCACACAATTGAATCTCCTCAACTTGGTGTATGAGGTAGTGTTCCTGTGCATTGAAAAATGCCGAAGGTAGATGCTTCTGCATTTCACACATGAGACGAGGAATTTCTCTCCTCCAATACTTTATATCTTCTTTATGGAATTATTTAGATGAAAACCATCTACAAGTGACATGACAAACCAATCAAGAGATTTAAGAAAAAAACATTATATTACAAAACATGAATTAGAGAACAAAAATAAAATATAATTTCTATGATGAATTAAACAAACACTAAGCGCATGCAAAAAATTGCTACTTACCTCATGTATTTCCCGAGATTATATATTACTTGTTTGACATTGTTGTCGAAGTTGTCCAGGAGAGGGAGAGGTAGAACATACTGTAACAATATACAAATTGTTTCATTTTTAAAATAAAGAGTAGACAAACAAAAATACCAACCATATTCACTGGAATAGGAAAAAAAAATTAAATGCATACCATAATAATTACCTTCATGAAGACATGCCAATCGTGCGTTTTTACCCCCGCAAAATCACCTTTCTTTGTTATGATATTCTTCATGTTCGCACAAAATCTGGTGGGAAATTTAATTTTTCGCATGAATTCTTTTACAACATTACTTTGCTGGTCCGTTAACATCCATGGAAGTGAGTTTATATTAATTTTCTCTCCATTGTTATGAAATTGAATGACGTCTTTCATTGCATGGTTGCTATCTTGAATGTCTTTGCAAATTTTGACAATTTTTTTTTTCTCACTCCTTCCATCCAATATTTTCCATAATGTTTCAGTCACATTCTTTCCAATATGCATTGTATCAAACAGATGAGCAATTTGTAGGTGCTCATAGTAGGGAAACCTACTAAATTGTCTAGTATAATTTTTCATTCCTCGTGGAAGCCCATTAATGCCTTCATGATCACATGAACGACAATCATGAATAGTAGTTTAAAAAAAATTACATAAATCAATGTCAATTACAGTAAACAACACACAATAAAAAAAATACAATAGAACATTTCATATACGATGATTCATATGTACCTTGACGATTTCTATTATATTGCAACTTCCATAGGTGAGGTGTCATTCTCTGCGGTTTTAATGTAGTCTCTTGCTTGCCATTGAAAATATGTTTTTTGGTAGTTCGATACCTATGATTCTTAGAGAGGAAGTGCCTATACTCATCAAACACCTCCTTTCCTAAGCTTTTTGAATGACGAGATTTGATCTTAGGACCACAAACTAGACATGCAAATTTCCCCTTTGTCTAAAGACCTACATAAAGAGATGGAATATCTATGTCAATTATAATTATTTACAAAATGACTGGATTATTTAGAAAAATATGTGTGCGTAGTATATTAACTAGTTCATAAAATTAAATGCCAATAAAGTGGAACTTATAATTACATACCGCAAAAATGGGTTAACCCTGGGGCATCATCATTTGCCCATACAAGCATTGCATGGAATTGAAATTTTCTTTGTCGTATTGGTCTAGACATGTCATACATAGTGATGCCATTCCATAACTTTAGTAGCTTGTCAATAAGAGGTTTGATATATACATTCATATATTTGACTTGGTACTTACCTGATTGATTTAAACATATAAAAAATATAAGTATGAGACGTACCATTTAGATATATAAACCATATTGCACAAGAGAAAAACATTAAATATATATATGACATTATGCGACAAAATACGACAAATGAGATGCCACTACATTAAAAAAAAAGCCATAGACACAATTTACCTGGAACAATCGTCGACAACATTATGTGCTCTCTCTTTATTGACAACCATGGAGGAATGTTATTGTTGAAAACAAAAATAGGCCACACCTAGTAAATGGATCTCATCTCTGCAAATGGATTGACACCATCTGCTGCCAAAGAAATCCTAAGATTACGAGGTTCTTCTTTAAAGTGAGGCCATTTTTCTTCCATATCTCTAAATGTAGATCCATTTGTAGGCATTCGAATAATGTTGTCTTAACTTCTGTTTCGTGGATGGTAATCCATAAACTGTGCTATGTTTTTGCACCTGAATAGTCATTGCAAACGTGGAATAATGGGAATATAATGAACAACCTTGCGAGGCACCTTTTTTGTTACTTGATCTATTCAATATCTACTGATATGACATTCTAGACATTCTGTTGCAAATTCATGTTGATTATAATATAGAACATGGTCCTCAGGGCATGCATGAATTGCTTCATACTGCATTCCAATTTCTTTCATGATGGAAGATAATTATCGATATGTACGAGGTAAAATATTTGATGGTGGTAACAAATATTCACCTATCATTATACAACAAGTTAAAATAAAAATCTAGTTAATATAATATATGAATAATATTAATGAAACACATTTCATCCGAATTAATTTGACTTATGAATTATCAATAAAATTATTAGATGATCATATTTATTATGTGATGGAATATATTACATACCTTAACATCCGTGTGACTGATATGTTTGAAAGACCATTGATAACCTTCAAGTTCATTATCAACAATATAGCAGAGAGAAGATTTGTGTCGGAGCCCTCATAAAGGGGTTCGTATGCCTTCTCAAGAAGAGGTAAATCATGAATATCATTAAAATGATCATCATTTTCATGATCATGATCATGAACATGTCATCCATTCTAACATTAAATGAATCATGGATCAAAGTATTTGTACCATCATCTTCAACTATGTTATCAGTATGATCATCTTCTTCAATATGATCATTAACTTGTTCTCCATTATTCATAGCTCCATGTTTCTCCGGTACTTGTTCTGAAAGCACTTCCTTCGGACGATATGCCGTAGGATGTCTTTCCTTTATAATTACATGAAACGATCAATAGATAAAAGTTAATATAATAAATATTAAAATAATACATACATTTACAAAAACAATCAAAATAAAAACTTATATAATGCAAAACTTACAAATGGATGATATTCATGTCCCCCCTCAGCGTGTCCATGTTCCCTACAGTGTTTTTTGGCTGTTGAGATCTTTATTCTTCTCCTCTTAAATCCCTTGCATTGACTACATAGACAATAACATTTCCCATCACCCCTTCTTTTCACTCCATCCCACAATCTAGCAAGCAATTGTCGATTTTGTTTGTCTGGATCAAGAATATTGCTATTTGACATTTTCTCGTAAATATATTGAATGAAGATTATCAATATTAGAAAATCAAGCTCCACACTTCCCTCGCTTTAATCACAAAAAAAATAGAAATAATGAAAAATAGTCCGCTGAATAAAAAAACATTCGCAAACCGTCGCTTGTATAGCAAACATGTCAGAATGTTTCGAAATTTATAGATTTTAAAATATAACCTTTCGTCAGATATCTGACGAATTGAGCATAGTTACCATTGGAGACTAGATGTCGGATGTCTGATTCCTAGGACATGATATACTGTCAGATATCCGACATCCTCAGGAATGATATACTGTCGGATATCTGACATCCTCGGGCATGACATAATGTCGGATATCCGACGACATTGGTCACTATTTACTATGTAGACTAAATGAAACCAAGATAACACCTACCTTGCTATGCTCTAACTACGCCTACCTTTCCTTTCTAAGTGAAAGTGGGAAGCCACAAATAGGGATAACATTTAACTAACAAATCCAAACCAGCAAAATGTGGACAAAGTAAAAAAAAATGGAAACTCTATCAAACAACATTAGGAATTGGACTTAGAGCATCCCCAAAGAAATAAGATTTAATTGTTATCATAATATGATTCTGACAGTGAGTGTACACCAGTCTCATAATATCTGTGCCTCCAATATACAATCCATATTCATGATGCAAATATCCTATCACTAGTTCCATCTGATGATCGACCCTCTTTTTTAACTTTAATCTCCATGCAACTTATAAAATACTTGCCAATTGCCATGATCTAAAATTAGTATGCAGTACGATCTTACAAAGCCATTACAAAACAAAATATGGAAACAAAATGAATGTATATGATGTTATCGCATTATCTCAAACTCGAGCATCCGGCGGCCAGGAAACACAATCAAATATTATCTTAATCATAATTCATCACAGCAAACTCATCAACGTGTGTGCATCCAAATGGTCATAAGTGTGTACAACAATTTCATCATGTTTGTGCCTCCAAACGGTCACAATCAAAATGTCTCTTTCGATAACAAACTCATATTCAGGTGCACATCCAAACGGTCATAAGTGTGTACAACAATTTCATCATCTCTGTGCATCCAAACGGTCACAATCACAATGTCTCTTTCGACCAGTTTCGACTCCCGAGTCCCTACATAGCTTGTCACTATTTTGGACGACGATTTTCCTTCCTTCATTTTAATACTATGCAATTTACAAGTAGTTGTTAAGTGCTAATTTTCCATAGTTATAAACAACCATGCAACATATTCTCAACATAAATGGACTATATTTCTCTTGTTCAATTGTGCTTACATAGAGTCCAGTAAGAAAACACAACGCGCTTTCACACGTCGGGAAAATATCGTTGTCCTCGAGCATAAAATTTACGTTAATATGTTTAACTTTACGTTAATAGTGTAACTTTCAACAAGGAAGAGTTGCGTTGGTTATGCATGTCAGGGTTATGCTGGATGGCATGGTTTTAGTACGTTCTTGGAAAGTGCATTAGATAAAACAAGATTTGCAAAATCTTTTATATATATATTTGAAATTTTCGATAGACACCGTTGTATATTTGACATCATTGGTTATAAATATAATGTCGGATATCCGACATTCTCAAGCATAATATGACGTTGGATATTCAACATTCTTGGGAATAATATATGGTCAGATATCCGACATCCTCAGGCATAATATTATGTCAGATAGCCGACGACACTGGACAATATTCAACAGACATCGTCGGATATCCGACGTCCTTTCTATCAATTAAAAAAAAAAAATCATCAAATTTCGTAATTTTGAAGGTGAAATCCGATGACATAGTCCTTTTCGTCAGATGTTGTTGGATTTTCTTGTCGAATTTTGGGTTCAAATTATGTAGTGTCTATAAATTCAGAGGAAATGGAAGCGTATGCAAGATTGGTAGTTACCTGACTTGACGTAGTGTTCCAGGACCACAAAATTATGTCATCAACGTTCTTCAATTTGATACCAACATTTATCAGAGTCACCACATATGAATCCCACTCTATAGCCTCAACATGTTCCAAGTGTAGGTCCTTGTCCGAGAGCCAATATTCTCCATTCAATTCATAATCCGCACTCTGTGCATGATTAAGGAAATAAATTCCTTTGGAATGAATGGATCAGATAGTAGAAGGGGATAGTTTGTAGAAATGTGAATCGCCCATGAAAATAGGGTCAAAACCCACCTATACCTGAAATCCATTTCCTATCTCCCAAGCCAACCAGTGATTCAAATCTGTGAAAGATTCATATATACCACTCCACATGTTTGATGCAGCTGGAACTTTCTTGTTTTCCTTTCTTATCCAACCAATAATGGTGAGGTTTTTTAAGTATTTGCATATGATGATTTCCCCCCTCAAACCTTTGTCTAGTAAACTGTGCCACAAGCTTTTCATAGTCAAATATTTTCATATCCAAAGCTTTTCTAACCCACTGAATGTTTTTAATGCCCCATCCCCCAAGTGTCTTCAGGGATGCAATAAAATCCCATACAACAAGATGAATACCAGTCCTCGACTGAGATCCGGACCATAAGAAATAAAAAACAATCTATCCTAAGAGAGATAGACTATTCTTCTATTCTTCAGTACTTTTGCTAGTGTCAACCAGAAGACCGAAATCCTATTAAGTACATAATTAAATTAAGGGTGATTCGACCACCCAAAGTCAATTGTCGATTGTACCAGTTTTTAATCCTTTTTTCTACCCTCAATACCAACCATAACCACTCTGTAAATTGTTATCCATTTGGTTTCAAAAAGAACCCCAGGTACTTCAGGCCAGCATCAAGTTCCTTTTGTTCATATGGGAGGATATATTTAATCATATCCAATTTGGTTTCCTCCGTATTGTACCAATATATGCTCGATTTTGGAATACTAATCACCATACCCGAAGCCAAACATAATAAGTCTAAGATGTCTTTAAAATGTTTCCATTCTCTCATATAACCAATACCAAACAATAAGACATCATCCATGCAAAGAAGATGAGTAATATACTTCGAAGGGATGACTTTAATGCCAGAGATATTACCTCCCTACTTGCTCAGCTAATCAGTATGCTTAAACCCTCGATGACCAACTGAAAAATAAGCGGTGATAATGGGAAGTCGTTTTCTCAGGCCCCAAGAGCTTTTGAAGAAATTACTAGGGATCCCATTAACCAAAACTGCGAAATTGGCAGAAGTGACGCATCCCATAATCCATTGAGTGACCTCAAAACTTAGACCAACATTAATGAGAAGATGTAAAAATGACCAATCAACCATGTCATATGCCTTAATGAGGTCCAACTTCAAAACCAAGGAGTTGTAATGATTGACTTTTACAAAATGAATAGTCTCCTACACAACCCTAATGGCATCAAAAATATGTCGATGATGAAGGAACTAGAACTGTTCCTTAGAAATGCCCTTGGATAATCCCCCCTTCAGTCGATTAGCAACAACCTTTGAAATGATTTTATATAGTAGGTTGCATAGAGAGATAGGGCAGAAATACTGGAAGGTAAAAGGGTTTGAAGTTCTTGGAATGAGGGCAAGGGAAGTGGCATTAACCCCTCCTGAAACTGAACTTGTGAGATGCACTTATTATACTAAGAGGACGATATCAGGGCCAAACAGATCGAAAAAATGTAAGTAAAATTCCATAGACCACTCATCTGGCTCGGGGCTCTTGTCCTTGGCCATCTGTTTGAGTATGTTTTCTACCTGGAGGCTACATCTTAAGATTATGAAAGATTATGAAAGACAACCTAGCAAAGCAATTTCCTTTTTATCAAAATTTGAAACCTTTACATGTATATTTTTCAAACTTTTGAGTGAAAGGGTCAAACTTGATGCTTCTTGGCAGGCAGTTTGGTAAGATGGTATCGCAACATCTCCGATGCTGCAACAAGGCAGAAGATGGCATGAAAGGCGATGAGCGGAAGATTATTTTGTGCATGTGTGGGTCAATTGTACCGCGGATTGTGGGTTTTGGGTCATTGGATCACATATTATGTATTGTTGAGTCATTTATACTGCAGCATGTGGGTTTTTGGTCCTTTTTTGACTAGGTCAGTTAGATATTGGGTCATTTGTCCATAGTGTCAGTTAGGAAGTCGTTAGTAAGTGGACAAGAGTTGCAAGGCGGAAGCCTATATATAGATAAGAATTGTAAGTGTTGAGAGGGAGAGAATTGGGCTGAAGAACAATGTGAAGCTTTGATGTTGGTTGTATGATTTTCGGGTATGTTTTGATGTCAAGAGTCATTGCGGAGATCTAGTTTTTGCAGAGACATTGTATCTGGGTTGACAATGATAACATGATGAAGCTATTTTGGTGCAATCTCTGTGTTCAATCTATTCAGTTATGATAATGCAATGTTTCAATATATGAATAATGTCATGCTTCTTTGATGCGATACTTGCTTTACAATTACTGTTGTTGCAATGATGAATGTTTGGGTTGAATATCGCTGTAATACTATGTTCAATGCTTAAAGGCCTCTATTCTAGTGTTGCAATAAGTGTAAGTGCTATAGCCGTGACCATCCTCCATTCAGTGGAAACGTGGTTCCGTCCACTCTCCCTTGATCACCTCGGGTGAGACCTCATCTGCTCTGCAGGTGTTGCTGGACAGGGTCAAACCTATCCGGGCTGGTGCTCAGGGAGATCGCGGTGGGTTCGGGTCGACAGTGATGGGAACCCCTGTCGACTGGGTTTGAGTCAACAATTGGTTCCATTGCTGGGACTGTGTATGAATTGAAAGGAGGATATGTTGTGGAACTCGATGAAACCGGAGATCCAAGAATGGTTTGATCAGAAGTTGTAGGAATTCACTGAAGAGGAAAGCCGTAAGACTTGATTGACAGTAGGATAGTGGAGAGATAGATACATTCACGATGGTCCACACGAATGGTTCTTCTGTGAGTTCCTAGTCCTACTGTTTGAATGGTTGGAAAAGTTGACCTTCCAAAAGAAGAACTTCCAAGGTGGTGGACCGACGATCTGGACCCCCGAATTGATTCAGGAACTGCAGGAAGTTGATAATAAAGCATCACAGGATGTCGAAGTGTGATTCGATAGCATCCTAGAGGGATATATCACAGAGTTCGTGATTGATACCCAGAAGTCCTATAGTGAAGCCAAAAGATATTTTTTCCATGAACCTCGGGGCCAGTTTTTACTGTCGCTTCAACTGTTGATCAAGATGCTTATTTGCGAGAAAGGGATATTGAAGATGCATCTTGATCAATAGACAGCCTGGTGGGTGGAGGCCGTGGGTACCGCGATAGTTGGGGGGTGGTGCATGGGATGTTAAGGGGTAGATGGGTGTAGGTCATGATGAGACTGTGAGTGAAGCCAACGAAGAAAGTGGTCTTATGAGGGGAGGAGTGAGGTTCTGATAGGAAAAGAGGCAGGGGATGGGAGAAGGTCCTGCTGCGGTCGAACCTTAAGACTGTGAAGGATGAACACATGGGATGAAGCGACCTCACAGTCCTGACACGGACAGCCAGGATACGCCCAGGATAGAGGCAGGACCAAATCCCAGCACCAACATGCCCACAGGGACTCATGATTTCTTTTACCATAAATTTTTTTATAAGCTCCGTTACTTGCCGATTGAGCTCTACATGTTGTGTAGGACTCATCCTATAGGCCTCCTGATTAGGCAAAGATGATATTGGGATTATATCAATGTGATGTTGAATATCCCTCTTCAATGTAAGCCCATCAGGTAGTTCATCAAGGATAACATTAACATATTCGTCTAATACCTTGGCCACTTCAATAGGTATTGGTCTGTCTTCCTCGGCTCCTTTTTGCACTATTAATGCATAGCCGAATCTAGTTGCCTTCATTTCCTTAAGAAGCTCTCTTTCTGGAAACATATTCTCAGGTTTCCCTTCATCCTTAAGGGGCAATAAGGCAACTTTTGATCCATCCTTCCAAAAGGTGTAGGTATTCTTTTCTGCATCATGCATGGATTTTTTGTCATATTTCCAAGGCCTCCGCAATAACAGGTGACATGCATCCATTAGAATGACATCACACCTCACTTCATCTTTATAAGTCTTACTGATGGAAAACTTGATCAAACATCTTTTATTAATGGTGACTTCATTCCCTTTTCTGAACCATGCAATTTGGTAAGGATGGGGATGTGTTTCATAGCGTAATTTCAACTTATCTACCATCTCTTTAGAAACCATATTTTCACAACTGCTGCTATCAACAATAACTTGACATACCTTTCCCCCAGAAGTGCACCTGGTTCAAAAAATATTTGTCCATAAGTCTTTTTTGGGAATCACCATTGACCTCCATATCATGAGATTCTCACCCATATCGGATGGGACTTCAGATTCAACTCATTCTTCTTTATTCTTAACTTGAACCAAGTTTAAAATGGGTTGTTGTCCTTGCTTCATCTATTGTATGTTATAACTTGGGCATTCAAGTGCTCTATGTCCCTCTACACCACACCTAAAACACATGTAAGGTCTTCATCTTCCACCACTGTAACCTATACCCCTTTGAAATCCTCTTCCTTGTGGTTGATTCAAGTTATCTTGTCAAGCATCATTTGCTTTCTCATATCCTTGGGATGCTTCGCCTCTGCCATAGTTAAAACCACCCCATGATGCAGGTGATGTACCCCTCCTTTCCCCTCTATTCCTTTGAGCAAATTGTCGGTTTTGTTTTTCGTCAGCTTTTAAGGCTAATTGGTATGCCTCTTCCACACTACGGACCCTATGCATGCTTAATTCATCTTGAATAGAAAATTTCAAGGAATTCACATATCTTGAAACCAATTGTTCATCAGTTTCATGGTGATCCACACGAATGGACAACTGATAAAACTCATGTGTGAGTTCCTCCATGGTGGACAGGTTTTGCTTCAAATTCTGAAATTTGCAAAAAAGGGTCTGTGCATAGTATAAAGGCAAACAAAATTCTCACAATTTTTTCTCCATCTTATTCCAGGTGTTAATTTTTTCTTCTCCCTTTTTTGTTCTTTCCTTTTGCACATGATCCCACCAGATCATGGCGTGACCCTTCAACTTAGGGCATGCAAATTTCACCTTCTTTTCCTCTGTCATAGGCTTCCATTCATTTTTTTCATGGAGTTAAACCAATCTATTATCTCCTCTAGTTTTAGACTCCCTGCATATTCTGAAACTTATATTTTGTAGCATGTGGAATTCCAAGCATTCACATTCTTGTTTTTTTAATAATTACAACAAAATAAATACAATTAGTATCGATATAGAAAATATTAAAACTATTGAAAAATGTCGAAAAACATGTTTTTGATATCTTACCAATGGGTGATATTATTTTCCACCTTTCAAGTTCCCATGCTCTAAGCAATGTTTCCTAGCTATTGACTTAACAACCCTGCTTCTCTTTATCCCTTTGCATTGTGTACAAGGGAAATAACATTTCCCATCAAAAATATCATGATCGATATTGAGATGATTCTGATTAGATGCTTTATCATGATTTATAGAATGGTATAAATAATTGCTTTCATTAGGAGCAAGATCCACAATGGCAACGCATACATAATCGAGAACAGACTGTATGGCAACATTTTGTTTGGATAAACTACCGAATCAGATAGGGTTAGCTGACATTGTTCTCTATCTCAACAAAAAACAAAACCAAACATTAGTACACTAGTAATAATAGAGAAAGAAATTCATAAATAGAAAACTAAAAACTATATCAACAAAATTCAACTCTATGCAAAAAGTCTCTTCATGAGGTAATGATTTGAATGGTTTTTGAGCTAATTGTGGTAAAATGAATTAATCATATTAAATACAAAATAAATTTAAGTTTCATGGATAATCTCAATTCAAAGGAAAATTTATCTCTCACCATGCAAATTTCTCCTTCTCCAATTTCTTTTCAAAAAATGCATTCTTTTCTTTTGTTCGATTGACTTTTCAATGTCATGGAAAATATGACAATTACCTAAAATAGTTGGAATGTTGCTTACTAGATGTAAGCATATATATGATGCTTAAGTGTCATTCCATGGTCAATGTTTGACACATCTCTTAAGCGATGTCAGACAGGATAGTGACACCAAATATTTGGTAAAGGGAAAAGAATAAGGTTTGTTTCAAAGGAGTAGGAGAGATATATATAGAGAGATGGGGGTGGTGGTGAATAGTGGTAGGACTAGGAGGGAGAAGGGGGGAGAGAGGGTGGGTGTTAGTGAATAGAAAAATTTGTGGGGTTAGGGGTAGTTGGAGCAACAAAGATAGAGAATGAGAGAGGGTGTTAGTAAGGGTTAGGTGGAGGAGGAGAGGGAAAGAGAGATGGAGGATAGGGGTTAGTTGTAGGGGTAGGAGTAGAGAGAGAGAGAGAGAGCATAAAGGTTTTAGGGAGTAGGGGCAGAGAGATAGGGGTGGTGGTTAGTTGTAAGGGGTGTGATTAGGAGTGAGGGAGGGGGGTTGATGGAGAAAAAGATAGAGATGATTAGAGTTAGGGTTTTGGGTAGGAGTAGGGAAGTTAGAGTGAAGGTAGGTATATTTAAGAGTTATGACCTTAAGGGTAGGTGGAGGAGTAGGGGATAGAGAAAATGAGAGAGTGTGTTAGTAAGGGTTAGGTGTGGAGAGAGAGAGAGAGAGAGAGAGAGGTTAGTGGTAGAGGTAGGGGTAGGGGGTGGTTGAGGGAGAGAGAAAGAGAGAGAGGGGGGTGGGTGTTAGGGGGTTGGGAGAGAAATAAAGCAATGACGATTAGGGGTATGTGGAGGAGTAGTGGAGAGAGAGAGAATGATAGAGGGTTTTATTAAGGTTTAGGGGGAGGATGGGAGAGAGAAAGAGAGAAGTGGCTTAGTGGTAGGGGTAGGAGTAGGGGGTTGAAAGAGAGAGAGAGAGAGTAGGGGTATGTTAGGGAGTAGGGGGAGAGGGATTGGGGTGGGGGTTATGGATAGGTTGATAAGTAGTGGTTTAGAGAGAGAGAGAGAGAGAGAGAGAGAGAGGAGAGAGAGAGAGAGATGGGGGTGATTATGGGTAGGGGGAGAGAGGTTGGGTTAGAGAAAGAGATAAATATCATAAATGTTAGGGGATTTGGGAGGAGCAGAGAAATTTGAAAGAAAGGTGTATAGATGAGAAGTGGGAAGGTTGGAAGTAGAGACAGAGGGGGATTTGGGTTTGGGGAGGATAAGGGTAGTTAAAGAGAAGTGAGAATTATAGGTGGAGAGAGAGATGTGTGTAGGGAGGTGGGGGTAGATAGGGATAGAGATAGTGGGGGGGTGTTTAGTTGTATGGGATAGGGGGACTAGGAGAAACATCGAGAGAGAGAGAGAGAGAGAGAGAGAGAGAGAGAGAGAGAGAGAGTTTAGTGGTATGAGTATGGTTAGAGAGAGAGGTAGAAAAGAGAGAGGCAAGATGGATGTTAGGAGGGTGGGGGAGGTAGAAAGTAGTGGGGGTTAGGAGTAGGTTAAGAAGTAGGGGAGAGAGAAAATAAGAGAGTTTTTTATCAAGGGTTATGGGGAAGGAGGGGAGATAAAGAGAGAGAGGGGGGGCGGTTAGTGGTAGAGGTAGTATTATGGGATTGAGAGAGGGGGGGTTGTTAAAGAGTATGGGAAAAGTGAGAGGGGTGGGGGTTATAGGCAAGTGGATGAGTAGGGGTTTAGAGATAGATAGAGAGAGAGATGAGGGGTGATTAGGGGTAGTGGGGAGGAGGGATGTTGGGGTAGAGAAAGAGATAGAGATCAAGAGGGTTAGGAGTTTGGGGAGGAGCACACAGTTTGAGAGAACCTGATATAGTTGAGTGGGGAGGTTGGGAGAAGAGAGAAAAGAATGGGAGAGAGAGAGAGAGGGTTATTTGTTTGAGGAGGATGGGGGTAGTTAAAGAGGAGGGAGTATAGTGGGAGAGAGAAAAAGATGTAGGCAAAGATGTGGGGGTAGATAGGGAATGCTATACTAGGGGGTGGTTAGTTGTGGTGGATAGGGGAGTTTGTAGAAACATAGAGAGAGGTGGGGCTTATGGATTGGAGAGAGAGAGAGAGAGAGAGAGAGAGAGAGAAGGGGTGTTTAATTATAGGATTACGGGAGAGACAAAAAGGGTGTTTAGTGGTAGGAGTAGGGGAGAGATAGAAAGGGTGTTTAGTGGTAGGAGAGAGAGAGAGAGAGCAATGGGGGTTAGAGGTAGGTGGAGGATGGGAGAGATAGACAAATCAATGGGAGTTAGGGGTAGGTGGAAGAGAGAGAGAGAGAGAGAGAGAGAGAGGGAGAGAGATAGGTTCGAATCAAGCGTATAGAGAGAGGGAGAGAGAGAGGTTTGAATAAAGTGTAGAGAGAGAGGGAGAGAGGGTAAGCTCATGGGTAGAGAGAGAGAGAGGGTATTAGTAAGGGTTACAGGAAGGAGGGGGAGAGAGAGAGAGGGAGGTTAGTGATAAGGGTAGGAGTAGGGGGCTGAGTGTGTGTTTGTTAGAGGCATAGATATCATGGGGACGTTATTATAGGGTAGGGGAGAGAGATGGGGGTTGGGGGAATTAGGATAAATATAGTGAGAGTTGATAATTATGGATAAGGGGGGATATGGAAATTTGAGAGTAGGGAAATAGTAAGGGTTGGGGGAGGACAAGGCAAGAGAGAGAGAGAGGAGGTTTAGTAGTTGTTAGAGAGAGAGAGTCTAGTTAGCTCAAGGGGGGGATTTTAAAAGAGGAAGGGGGTGAAAGGGTTAGGAGAGAGAGAGAGAGAGAGATAGAGAGAGAGGGAGGTGGGTGTTAGGAGGTTGAAGGAGAGAGAAAGGAGTGGGGGTTAGGGTTAGTTGGAGGAGTAGGGAAGAGAGAAAATAAGAGATATTTTTAGTTAGGGTTATGGGAAGGAGAGAGAGAGAGAGGTTAGTGGTAGAGGTAGGGGTAGGGGGTGGATGAGGGAGAGATAAAGAGAGAGAGGGGGGGTGGGTGTTAGGGGGTTGGGGGAGAAATAAAGCAGTGCAGATTAGGGGTATGTGGAGTAGTAGTGGAGAGAGAGAGAGAATGATAGAGGGTTTTATTAAGGTTTAGGGGGAGGATGGGAGAGAGAAAGAGAGAAGTGGCTTAGTGGTAGGGGTAGGAGTAGGGGGTTGAAAGAGAGAGAGAGAGAGAGAGAGAGAGAGAGAGAGAGAGTAGGGGGATGTTAGGGAGTAGGGGGAGAGGGCTTGGGCTAGGGGTTATGGGTAGATGGATAAGTAGGTGTTTAGAGAGAGAGAGAGAGATGGGGGTGATTATGGGTAGGGGGAGAGAGTTTGGGGTAGAGAAAGAGATAAAGATCATAAATGTTAGGGGTTTTGGGAGGAGCAGAGCAATTTGAAATAAATGTGTATAGATGAGGAGTGGAGAGGTTGGAAGTAGAGAGAGAGGGGAATTTGGGTTTGGGGAGGATAAGGGTAGTTAAAGAGAAGTGAGCATTATAGGTGGAGAGAGAGATGCGTGTAGGGAAGTGGGGGTAGATAAGGAGAGAGATAGTGGGGGGGTATTTAGTTGTAGGGGATAGGGGGACTATGAGAAACATGGAGAGGGGGGATTATGAAGAGAGAGAGAGAGGTGAGAGTTAGGTATAGGTGAATTAGTAGAAAAGAGAGAGGCAAGATGGATGTTAGGAAGGTGGGGGAGGGAGAAAGTAGTGGGGGTTAGGAGTTGGTGAAGAAGTAGGGGAGAGAGAAAATAAGAGAGGTTTTTATTAAGGGTTAGGGGGAGGAGGGGAGAGAGAGAGAGAAAGAGAGGGGGGGTTAGTGGTAGAGTTAGTATTATGGGATTGTGAGAGAGGGTGGTTGTTAAAGAGTATGGGAAAATGGATAGGGGTGGGGGTTATAGGTAGGTGGATGAGTTGGGGTTTAGAGAAAGATAGAGAGAGATGGGGGGTGATTAGGGGTAGTGGGGGGGAGGGATGTTGGGGTAGAGAAAGAGATAGAGATCAAAAGGGTTAAGGGTTTGGGGAGGAGCATGCAATCTAAGAGAAGCTGATATAGTTAAGTGGGGAGGTTGGGAGAAGAGAGAGAAAAGAATGGGAGAGAGAGAGGGTTATGGGTTTGGGGAGGATGGGTGCAGTGAAAGAGGAGGGAGTATAGTGGGAGAGAGAAAAAGATGTAGGCAAGGATTTGGGGGTAGATAGGGAACAATATACTAGGGGGTGGTTAGTTGTGGTGGATAGGGGGGTTTGTAGAAACAGAGAGAGAGGTGGGGCTTATGGATGTGAGAGAGAGAAAGAGAGAGAGAGAGAGAGAGAGAGAGAGAGAGCAATGGGGGTTAGAGGTAGGTGGAGGATGGGAGAGAGAGATAAATCAATGGGGGTTAGGGGTAGGTGGAGAGAGAGAGAGAGGCTCAAATCAAGTGTATAGAGAGAGGTAAAGCTCATGGGTAAAGAGAGAGAGAGGGGATTAGTAAGGGTTACAGGAAGGAGGGGGAGAGAGAGAGAGGGATGTTAGTGATAAGGGTAGGAGTAGGGGGGTGAGTGTGTGTTTGTTAGAGACATAGATATCATGGGGAAGTTATTATAGCATAGGGGAGAGAGAGAGGGGTGAGCATTAGGGGTAGGTGAATTAGTAAAGGAGAGAGACAGAGAGAGAGAGCAATGGGGGTTAGGGGTAGGTGGAGGAGTAGGTGAGAGAGGGTTTTAGTAAGGGTTAGGGAGAGAGAGATAAAGAGAGAGGGGGGGTTGGTGGTAGAGTTAGGAGAAGGAGATTAAGAGATAGAGGGGTGTTTTGTAAGGGAGTAGGAGTGAGGGAGATGGGTGGGTAGATGAGTAGGGCTTTAGAGAGAGAAGTTGGGGGTTATTAGGGGTAGTTGGGAGGAAGGAGGTTGGATTAGAGGAAGAGATAGAGATAAAGGGGGTTAGGATTTTGGGGAGGAGTAGGTCCATTTGAGAGAAGGGGATATAGTTTAGAAGTGAAGGGTTTGAGATTAGAGAGAAAGAGAGAGGTTGTGTTTAGTGGCAGTAGGGGAGAGAGAGAGGGTGAGGGAGAGAAGGTGAGATTAGGGTAGAGAGAGATAGAGGGTTGGAAGGGAGTTATATAAGGGGTTAGTAAGTGTTGGGCTTGGACCAAGTGGGGCATTTTGAGTAAGAAGGATTTTTGGAACCGCGGAGCGGAGCGCAGTTCAGTTAAAAGTATTTTTTGGTATAAGTTTTGGGATGCTGTGAAGTAGCGCGCAGCGCAGTGTGGAAAGAACTACGAAGTATAATGCCATGAGGAGGCAGTGCTATGAAGTGTCCAGTCTATGGAGATCCAGCAAGGCAGAGTGTTGGATGGAAGATGGCATGTGTTCTGGTTAGACCGTTGGTGGTCTATTTTTGGCAAAGATGCTTCAGGAGTGCCAAGCGATGGGTAGGAGCAGAAGCAGAAGAAAGCGACTGGTCGAACATGCGAAAGAACCACTACTTGAGCCAGTTGCATGAGACCATTAGAGGAAGAACGAATCGCTGAAAGTGACCTCTTGGCATGCACTCGACAAGAATTCATATGGTGATGTGAAGCATGCGTGGAGGAAGGCCACGATGGAGATTCGCTACCAGAATCCTACAAGTCCGGTTATGGGAAAACCGCGACAGTTTTTGTAAGCCTAAGGGTTTTTTCCCTTCGAATTGTAAAGACATTACCTATGGGCATGATCTATAAATAATGCATGATTTTATAAGGGAAGGGTTGGTCATTGTTGAACATTGTTAGAATATTTAAGCTTGGAAGCTGTTGTAAAGGCTCTGTAGCTGTGTCCGCAGAGACCTATCTAAGAGGGAAGAGATTCTGCAGCTGAGTGCATAGACTAAGAACTGTTGTACCCTTCCCAAAAGATCAATATTACAACAGTTCTTGTGGACGTATCCTCCATCCGGGGGGGTGAATCACGTTAAATCCTGTGTAGTGTGATTGTTTTGTGTTTTTGCAACTGTTCATTTGCTTAGTATGGATGCTTAATGGCGTAATTATTTGTTTGTGGTTGCTTTTATATGTATTCACCGCAAGAATGATGGGAATAATATGTTAAGTAATACATGTGTGGATGAATGTTAAGTATTCAGCACAAGTAAGTCTTTGAATGCATGAATTTGTTGGATAATCGCATAGTTAAGCATTGGATTTGAGCATAGCATTGGAGTGCGCAGTATTGTGTGTTTCATTCAATTACATACACCATAAAGATAATAACCTAAGTGTTGTTGAATGGATAAAGATCGTTAGGTAAGTTTTATTAGAGTTGATCAAGCCCCGAAGTGGACGCGTGGTCTGGTAGACGCACTGACCCATTGTGAGTGCTGTGAGGTAAGATGTTGATCGCTTATCGTCGTAACACTGGAAGTATTCAATACCGCGCAGTCCTTGGATGTGCTGGTTGCACAAGCACCTCATCTTGCCGAAGTATCTGACGTGAAGTAGAGACTTCGTGTAGTCTTTTTTCCGTATTAAGAGTCCTTTTCCACACTGCCCATCAGTCTCTTTGACACTCGCATCACCATCTTGTGGAAACCTGATTCCACAACCACACCCCTCAGCTTCGCTTCGGGTGAGACCTCAGGATGCTCACAGTCTGTTGCCGAAAGGGTCGGTGAATAGGGGTTTTGTTGGTTCTTTGAACCGTGAAGTACCTGGGTCTACATTGGAAACCTCTAGATCAATTACATACGTTAACAGTAAGGTTATGGGAAGGAAGGTAATAAAGAGAGAGGGAGGAGGGGGCAGGTGGTAGGGGTGGGAGCAGGGGGGTGAGTGTATGTGTGTTAGATAAAAAGAGAGTGCAGGGGTGTTAGGGGATTGGGGAGAGAGAGGGGTGGGGTGTTAGGGGTAGGTGAATTAGTAGAAGAGAGAGAGAGAGAGCCGAGGGGGGATATTAGGGGTAGGGGAGAGGATGGGGGTTGGGGGAATTAGGATAAATATAGCGAGAGTGGAGAATTATGGATAAGGGGATATATATATATATATAGATGGAAATTTGAGAGCGGGGAAATAGTAAGGGTTCGGGAAGGACAAGGAGAGAGAAAGAGAGAGGAGGGTTAGTAACTATTAGAGAGAGAGAGAGAGGCTATTTAGTTACAAGGGAGGGGATTTTAAAAGAGGAAGGGGGTGAAAGGGTTAGGAGAGAGAGGGAGAGAGAGATAGAGAGAGGGGGGTGGGTGTTAGGAGGTTGAAGGAGAGAGAAAGGAGTGGGGGTTAGGGGTAGTTGGAGGAGTAGGGGAGAGAGAAAATGAGAGAGATTTTTAGTTAGGGTTATGGTAAGGATAGAGAGAGAGAGAGTTTACTGAAAGTGGTAGGATTATGGGTTGAGAGAGAGGGGGAGGTTTCATGGATTAGGGGGAGAGGGAGAGGGGTGAGGGTTATGGTTATATGAATGAGTAGTGGTTGAGAGAGAGAGAGAGAGATCGATCTAGGGGGATTATTAGGGGTAGGAGGGAAGAGGGAGGTTGGAGTAGAGTAGGATATATATATTATTAGGTTTAGCAATTTTGGGAGGAGCATGGCAATTTGAGAGAATGGGGTATAATTGAGTATTAGAAAAACAGGATCATAGAACAATAACAATAAACATAAATGTAAATATAATCACACACACATTACAAGAGAGACACATATATATCATGGTTCACCCAACTTGGGCTACGTCCACACTGAAGTTGCCAGTCCTCATTATTATTCCGTCCAGCAAAGTGAAGGGATACAACCTACAACACAACCGCTGCACTTCCTCTTCATTATCTCACAATCTCTCTTCTTTGATCTCAGAGATCTTTACAATGCATAAAACCTAATACATCAACCCTAGCTGTATTACAATGTCTTTCTTATAAAGGGGAAATACAATGGGAAAATACCACGGGTTACCCAAAAAATATCATCTATGAGACTGGAATATTTGGCTCCACAACCAACAATATCCCACTTGGAGACTGATCACAACAAATCCACCGATGCTACACTTGCTGGACTTGGACTTGGAAACTTTCTCCTCTTCACTTTCATGCTAGAAGGCCAACTGAAACGGAGTAGGAACTCAGTTTCTCTCTGGTCACTACCTTTGTGAACATGTCTACAGGATTCTGGCTATTGTGTATCTTTTCTAGCTTCAACAGTTTGTCTTCTAGAACAAAGCGTATGAAATGGTACTTGAGCTGTATATGTTTAGTCCTGGAATGGAATGATGAGTTCTTTGCAAGATGAATGGCAGTTTGGATGTCACAATACAACCCAATATCCTTTTGCTTCTTACCCAATTCCTCCATAAACCTCTGCAACCAAATCATCTCTTTACTAGCCTATGTAACAACAACATACTCTGCTTCCGTTGTTGAAAGTGCAACAAACTTTTGCAATCTCGAAATCCAACTTACTGTTGTTCCACCTATAGTAAACACATAACCTGTGGTGCTCCTCCTACTATCCTTATCACCTACCATATCTGCATCAACATATCCCTGTAGAACAGTGTCTGAACCTCCAAAACATAATGCTTGAGTGGTAGTACCTCTCAAATACCTGAGAATCCACTGTACTGCCTTCCAATGTTCTTTACCTGGATTGTTCATATATCTGCTCACAACTCTCACTACTTGTGCAATATCTAGTCTTGTGAACACCATGGCATACATCAATCTTCCAATTGTTGATTGATAGGGAATCTTGGACTTGTAATCTGTCTCTTCCTATGTCTTGGGACAAATTTTCTTAGATTGAAATGGCTGGCCAAAGGTGTACTAATTGGTTTTTCATTCTGCATTCTGAACCTTTCCAACACCTTTTGTATGTACTCACTCTAAGACAATGTCAATTTGCGATTTTTCCTGTCTCTTGTTAGTCTCATGCCAAGGATTTGCTTTGCAGCACCCAAATCCTTCATCGCAAATGAATTAGCTAGCTTCCTTTTGAGTACATTTATATCCTGCATGTTAGACCCTGCAACAAGCATGTCATCCACATACAATAACAAGATAATATATCTTTTATTGTCTAGCTTCTTGAAATAAACACAGTGGTTAGAATGACATCTACTATAACCTTGTTCTGTCATAAACCTGTCAAATTTTAAATACCACTGCCTTGGAGCTCGCTTCAAGCCATACAAACTCTTTTTCAACCTGCATACCAAGTTCTCCTTACCTTTGAACTCATACCCTTGTGGCTGCTACATATATATCTCTTCCTCCAAATCCCCATGGAGAAAGGTTGTTTTTACATCTAACTGTTCAAGATGCAAATATTCTACCACCACTAGACTTAAGATAGTCCTAAATGAAGTCATCTTAACAACAGGAGAGAATATTTCTTCAAAATCTATACCTTTCTTCTGTGCAAGCCCCTTTACAACAAGTCTGGATTTGTACCGCTTCTTGCCTCCTCCTTCTTCCTTCAACCTATAAATCCATTTGTTCTACAATGCTCTTTTACCAGCAGGAAAGTGAACCAGATCCTAAGTCTAGTTTCCTACCATTGAGTCCATCTCCTCATTCATGCCTTGCTCCCACTTCTTTCTAGTTTCCACCTACATTGCTTCTTCATAACATTCTGGTTCACCGGTATCAGTCATCAATAAATAATACATTGAAGGAGAGTGTCGTTCAGGGAGTCTACTTAACCTGGTAGATCTTCTTGCAGTTGCAGGAGTTTCAGGTACTTGCTGTTGTTTTTTATTTTTAGGCACCTTTGGAACTTCATTTTCTTGAATTTCATCAAGTACTGTGTACTCTGTATTTTCCTTTTCCTATTTCTTTCCCTGCAACTGATCTTTACACATGACATTTTCATTGAATATGACATCTCTACTTCTAATGATTTTGTGATATTCATAATCCCATAAATGATAACCAAAATCATCAACCCCATATCCAATAAAGGTACATTTCTTGGATTTAGCTTCAAGCTTTGTTCTATTTTCTTTATCAATATGGACAAATGCTTCACAACCAAACATTCTCAGAAATGAGTAGTTTACCTTTTTATCTGTCCATGCCTCCTCTGGAATACCACCATCCAAAGCACTTGAAGGTCCTCTGTTTATTAAATAAACAATAGTATTTACAGCATCCGCCCAAAACTATAAGGGCAACCCTACATGCAGTCTCATACACCTTGCACGCTCCATGATCATTCTGTTCATCCTTTCTAACACACCATTTTCTTGTGGTGTTCCTAGGACTATATTCTCTCTACGAATCCCATGGTATGAATAGTAACTATCAAAATCCTTGCCGTAGTACTCACCTCCATTATCAGATCTGAGACACTTCAACCTTTTTCCTGTCTCATTCTCAACCAAAGCTTTTCACTTCTTAAAAGTAGCAAACACATCAGATTTCTGTCTAATGCAATAAACCCAAGTTTTCCTAGTTGTATCATTAATAAATGTAACATAATAATGAGAGCCACCAAGAGATTGTAGCAAACACCTTGAAGTTTTCCTTGTTTTCCTTGGGTTCGTAGTAGAGAGAGAGAGAGAATAAAGGGTTATAGGTTTTGGGAGGATGAGGGAGGTTAGAGAGAACATGGGAGTATAGCAGGAGCAAGCGAGAGTGGTGGGTAGCGAGGTTGGGGTACATATGGAGAGAGATAATGGGGGTTGGTTAGTTGTAGGGAATAGGAGGATGAGGAGAAACATATAGAGGAGGGATTCTAGAGAGAGAGAGAGAGAGGGTGTTTGGTGGTAGTAGGGGGGAGAGAGAGGGTGTTTGGTGGTAGTAGGGGGGGAGAGAGAGAGAGTACGAGGGGGTATTTAGTGGTAGAATTAGGAGAGGGAGAGAGAGAGAGAGGGTGAGATGATGGGTAGAGAAATATAGAGAGGGTGAGCTCAAGGGAAGAGAGAGATAGAGATATTAAGAGGGTAAGGTGTGAGAGAGGGGGTTAGAAAGGGTAACGTGAGAGAGATAGAGAATAGTAAGGGTTGGGGAAGAACAAAAAGAGAGAACGAGAGAGAGTGGGGAAGTAGTAAGGGTTAGGGGGAGGATGGGGAGAGAGAGAGATAGAGATTAGGAGGATTAGGGATTTAGGGAGGAGTAATGCATTTTTAGAGAAGGGTGTATTTTTTAGGAGTAAGGGGGTTGGGAGAGAGAGAGAGAGAGAGAGGAGGGGGTTTTGGAGAGAGAGAGAGGGGAGTGATTAGGGGTAGTGGAGAGGAGGGTGGTTGGGGTAGAGAAAGAGATAGAGATTGATGGGGTTAGGGGCTTAGGGAGGAGGTGGGAAATTAGAGAGAAGGGTGGGTATAGGGGAGGAGATATAGAGAGAGGGTGGGTGTTTATGGGTAGTGAAGAGGAGGGGGCTTAGGGGAGAGAAAGAGATAGAGATAAAGGGGGTTAGAGACTTGGGGAGGAGGAGGGAAATTAGAGTAAAGGGTGGGTAGATAGAGGGAGAGAGAGTGGGTGATTATAATAGACATATATAGATAGTGGGTAATGGTTAGTTGGATAAGAAGAGAGAGAGGGGGTGGTTACTTGTAGAAGTAGGAGAGAGAATGGGGGTAGTTAGTGGAAGGAATAGGAGGGAGAGAGAGAAAGGAAGTTAGGGGAAGAGTGGTGGATTATAGGAAGGGAGAGAAAGAGGGATAGATGGTTGGTGTTATGGGGTTGTGGGAGAGAGAAACGGGTGGGGTTAGGGATAGGTGGAGGAGTATGGGAGAGAGATAATGAGAGATGGTTTTAGTAAGGGTTAGGGGGAGGGGCGAGAGAGATAGGTAGGAGGAGGATTAGTCGTGTGTGTGTGTGTGTGTGTGTGTGAGAGAGAGAGAGAGAGGGGTTTTAGGGGGTAGAGGGAGAGAGAGGGGGGTGGGGGTTATGGGTAGGTGGAGGAGTATGCAGTTGAGAGAGAGAGAGAGAGAGAGAGAGAGAGAGAGAGAGAGAGTTGATTAGGTGTAGAGGGGAGGAAGGGCGTTAGGGGAGATAAAGAGACTAGGAGGGTTAGGGGTTTTAGGAGTAGGGAAGTGTTGTCCCCCAACAACTTGCCCTTGATTTTCCAAAATCAAGGCCCCCCCCATGTAAATTTTGTATAAAAGGTTGCTTTTAGTTTCTTTTTTCTTGATGGTGTAGTTACTTTTCAATGATGATTGATCTTCTTCCTTTCGATCCTTTGGGATTATTTCTTGGAGATTTGGTAATATGGTTTATTTGTGTCACATGAGTCTTTTTTCTTTTTGGTTACTTCATAACACTTGCATGCTACCTTTTGAGATTTTTCGAGCTAATCACACCCTTCAGTTTGGCTCAATTAGATTGATGTGATATTTCAACAAGTCTTGCCTTCATTTTGGTATTTAATGCTTAAATGATTAAACAAACATCTTGGTGAGTTAAAATAATCGAAATTCAGACTAGTTTATATCCAATTCAGCTCACATCGAGAAATATTATACTTTGAAGATATAAGATGAGCCAAGAAGTTTTCAATTTAAGTGAAACATCAAATTTTTACAAACCTATTACTTTTGACTTTTTGCACGTTGACAAATATTCAAGTATAATTGGAGAAAAACATTAAATGGCCAAATTATTTTACACGATAAATTGTTATTAGCTCGAACTTCATTTTCTTCTTCCTGGATTACAATGTTTTTCTCCATTAATAGTATTTTGATGAAAATATTTTTAGTATATATGCACATTGTAAGAACAAGGTAATTTTACTGAGGGTAATTTTTTTGAAATTTAATGAAATGGATATCATAAATTGATACTTATATTTTTTTATAGTATCAATTTTCTTTTATACTTCACCTAATTATTTATTAGCCCAAATATTATTTAGGAAAAGTGTTCTTATGAATGCTAGGTTGCAAAGTCAAAATGGAAAATATTAATTTCAAGTTGTGAAAGTAGGCACATCTCACCATTATCCATATTTAAGATTATTTTATTCTATTTTTACTCTTATCTTATTTCGGAAGGTATTTATATGCCATACTTACACATTTTTATCATTCTTTAAAAGAAAGATTTTTTTTGATTGTGTCGATACTATGGTGGATATCTTTTATATAAAATTGCCTATGATTTACACGGCTTTCTATATATCTAATTTTGGATATATCTTAAAGGTTTTGAAATGAATTATTAAATAATTTTGTTACTTAACTCCAATCCTTTTATTATGGCGGGTTTTTCATGCCTATTTGAAAGGCGTTTTAGAATTTATAAGAGAGAGATCGTCATATTAAAGTTTTTTTTGCAAACCTATGTCAGAAAGGAATATTACGAGTTTCAATATATTGCTTTCAATGTGATTACTAAAATATTGAAAATAGTTGCAGTCACGTTTGTCGGCATTATGAAGAGTTTGATGCCACACTTATCTCTGATTTTAATGAAAGTAAGTCGGAGATCACTACATTCACTAATGAAAGGAGTAACTAAATCTTGCCACGTGTGATGATAACAACGAGGATAAAGACTAAATTTTGCAAAACTACATTTTTCATAAAACTATTTCCACGTCATTGAGAATAGTGCGCCATGGTGGAGATCCAAGCAGCTGTAGTTTTCAGATCACATAGAATTTGTTTTGCCAAATTCTCGGGTTAAAGTTAAAGGAGATAAACACCAGATCGCCTGATAAAATCACACAAGAAGGATGAAACCTCTATCAAATTATCAAATCACAGAAAGAAAAAAAGAAAAGGGAGTTTCTTCTCAAACTATATAATTTTTTTATGCCAAATATCAGTTCTCTTTTCTTCATGAAGGGATTTTATTTTACTCTATATTTAATATATGTATTTATTTTGCAAAAATGATGGACGTTGGTATGTAATGATATCATATGATATAGTATGATTTTAGTAATCGCGAGATCAATGGTGAAGATACCAGCTCACTTGACCATTAATGAAGAGAAGATAACAATAAATGGATCATGCACCAGTTGAAAGAGGCAATTTTGCGGGAATTATTCCGAGCAAACGAGATCGAATCTCATCATTTGGTTGAAAACCCACTTCACAAATAGGTCGATTTATCTCAAATGCGGTCCGTTTCCTCAAAAGATGAAGGATCTGGGCGATTTTCGTGCCCATTTGAACCGTATTTTTCCAGAAATTTCCTGTTACGTCTAGCTGTAACTATTATTTTGGATACAGTTATGAGTCCTTTTGCCTATTTAAGCAGAGGCAATTCGATTGCAGGGAGGGGGGCTCTCTTTAGAGAAGAGAAGTTTTTTTCCATGAATACTGTTCTATTAATGACTTTTCAGTTTGAAGAAGGAACCCGCCGTTATCATTCTGGAATTGGATGGAGACTTTGTAACTTTGTTTATGAAGGATTAATTTTCAAAACCAGAGGTCATCGCAATTATCTTCTAATTGATTGTATGTTTGAAAGATATTTCTTATTTACGGTTTCAAAATATTTCTTGTTCTAATTTCTTGGAAGTGATTGTAGAACATAGTTTGATGTATAACGGTGTTTCAGTTTCATTTAATTTGATTAAGAAATATTGATGTTTTAATTTATCACTGTCTTCTGAACTTTGTTTCAAGTAGTCAGTGATATGATCTCCTTTTATACATCATAATCCTTTAATTTGCTCTGAAGGATAGATTAAGTAAAACAGATTTTATTTTTAAAATTAGAATTGTATTTTTATTTTGTAGTGGAAACCTACGTATTTTTAGCAGCTGCTAAAATGTTTACAGTTTAGCAACTACTAAAATTCTGTTATGATTATATTAGACTATATCTTTGCTAAAGAGTCCAATTAAATTAGTTTTTATTTAGTTTTAGAACAATTTAATATTTAGGAACTTAGAGAAACTTGATTTTGAGACTCTCTTGCTAAGAGAAAACCTTTAAAGGAAGCAAGACCTTTGTTTATGTGAGAAGTGGCTATTCAAACACACAAAGGGATGCTTTAAGCACTTTGTGTGGGATATTTCTCCTTGTTCGCGAGTAGGTCATATTCTCTCGTCAACATGAAGTTAGAGATAAAGGGAGTATAGTTGAGGAGTGCAGGGGTTGGGAGTAGAGAGAGAGAGGTGATAGGGGAGGGGGGTAATGAGAGAGAGGGGTGTTAGGGGTAGGGGGAATAAGAGGGGGTAGGGAGAGAGAAAGGGGGGGTTTATTAGTAGGGAGATATAGTGAGGTTAGGTGTATATAGAGAGAGAGGGAGAGAGAGAGATGAGGGGGTGATTATGGGTAGTGGGAGGAGGGGGGTTGGGGTAGATAAGGAGATAGAGATCGAGGATTTTAGGGGTTTGGGGAGGAGGAGGGAAGATAAAAAGAGACATAGGGTGATTATGGGTGGTGGGGAGGAGGGGGGTTAGGGAGAGAAAGAGATAGATATCAAGGGGGCTAGGGGTTTGGAGAGCATGAGGGAATTTAGAGAGAAGTGGGTGTCATGGTTAGGGGGAATATGGGAGAGAGTGGGGGGGCCTGGTTAGGGGATTTGGGATAGAGAGGTGGGTTAAGGCTAGAGAGAGATAGGGAGAGAGAGGTTGCATGTTAGGAAGTTGGGGGAGAGATAAATGGTCGAGGTTTAGGGGTAGGTAAAGAAGGGGAGAGAGAGAGAGAGAGAGAGATGGAGTTAGTAAGTATTAGGGGAAGGAATGGAGAGAGAGAGAGAGAGAGGGTTGGTGGTAGGGGAGAGTGTCAAAGAGAGAGATAAATATTAGGGGGTTGTTAGGGACAAGGGGGAGAGAGAGGGTAGGGATTTATGGGTAAGTGGAGGAGTGGGTAGTTGTGTGTGTGAGAGAGAGAGAGAGAGAGGGAGAGAGAGAAGGGGGGTTAGGGTTTGGGGAGGAGTAGAGAACTTAGATAGAATGGGTTATAGTTGAGAAGTGGGTGAGTTGAGATTAGTGGGAGAGTGGGAGAGAGACAAAGAGAGAGAGTCGTGAGTATATATATAGATAGATATATAGATAGATAGATACATAGGGGGTTGCAATATATATAGGGGGTTGATATATATATACACAGAGAGAGAGAGAGAGAGAGAGACAGAGAGTGGCTAGGGGGTTATTATGGGTATGGGTAGGGGTAGGAGGGGGGTTGATGTATAGAGAGAGAGAGAGATGAGGGTTTATTAGGGTTAGTTGGGAGGAGGGGGGTTGGGGGAGAGAAAGAGTGTTATACCTCTATATTTCACGGTGTCGCATCCCCATCACAAAACAAGTTGACGACACTTTCCCTACTGTTTTAAACCATCCAGAAGAGACAGATGATGAGTCAACCTTGAAGGTGAATCCACCCTGGCGAGTTTTGACCCACCTTGGACTTTATTTTTACACACTACCGCGCCTTGCCATCTTCCCAAAACGCGGTACTAGACACTACCGCGTTCTGCCTTTTCCTCAAAGCGCGGCAGTGCCGCATTCTGCAGACTTTGCAAAACGCGGCACCCTTTTAATAGCTTTTTGCCCTTGGCTTGTGGGATTTTGGATTTTCGAAGATAATGGAAGATTGGGTTCCTTGATTCGATCTCAACTCATCTCCTTCGATTAGAAACCCTGATCCACTTATCTCTCCTTAGATCCACCCATCTCTCTTATTGGTTAACCTCATCATTCACTATAAAAGAGAGGCATGCCATTGGGAAAGGGGAGGACTCTTGAGAGCACCAAACTTATGGTCTTGCAGCATTGTGGAGATAGCTAGAGGAGAAGACACTTGCAGTTGGAGGATCAGCTTGGACATCAAGCACCCTTTGTAAGTAATCTTCAAGTTGTAATGGAATAACTTGTCTTGTTTTCCCAAATCATTTGTGTTAATCTTGTTTTAATGATATGATTTGTATCTTTCATAGATTTAGATCCTAACTCATGTTTCAGATTGCTAGAGGATAGTACATGCTTGTGTTTTGGTTCCATTGTTAACAGGTTTACTTGTGAGGACTTGGAGCTCGGAGCAAATATCAAAACAAGCGTTTGGATATAAGGTCAGTTAAATTCCTTCTATTCTCTTTAGCATTTAAATACTGAGATGTTTGTTAGATCTAGGGATTCAAGGTTGCACTTGTTTCGTTTTGTTCTTAGCCTAGAGTTAGTTTGAGTCTGCTTTAGTCTAAGGGAATTTTGACTTATCCGTAGGGCAGAATTCCACATAACAAAGAGATAGATATAGAGATCAAGCGGGTTATGGGTTTTGGGAGTAGGGGGGAAATGAGAGAGAGAGAGAGAGAGAGAGAGAGAGAGAGAGAGAGATGAGATGAGAGGGTGGTTAGTGGTAGTGGGAGCGGGATTATAAGAGATAGAGAGAGGGGGTAAGGTTTAGGAGGAGTAGGAGAGATATAGTGAGAGATATGGGGGGGGTGGTGATTAGCCTTAGGAGTAGGAGAGAGAGGGTGGGTGTTAGGGGATAGAAAAAGCTATGGGGTTTAGGGTTAGGTGGAGAAGAAGAGATAGAGAATGAGAGAGGGTGTTAGTAATGGTTAGGTGGAGGAGGGGAGGGAAAGAGAGAGTGACGAGAGTGGTTGGTTGTAGGGGTGGCAAGAGAGAGAGAGAGAGAGCAGGGAGGTGTTAGGGAGTAGGGGGAGAGAGACATGGATGGTGATTAGTTGTAGGGGGTGTGATTAGGGGTGGGGGAGGGAGGTTGGTGGAGAAAAAGATAGATATCATTAGAGTTAGGGGTTTGGGGAAGAGTAGGGTAGTTAGAGTGAAGGAAGGTATATTTAAGAGTTATAAGGTTTTGGTCTTAAGGTTTATAATAGGTATGAGCCTTATGAACCTTGAGGGTAGGTGGAGCAGGGGATAGTGAAAATGAGAGAGGGTGTTAGTAAGCGTTAGTTGGAGAGATAGAGAGAGAGGGAGAGAGAGATATGGGGGGTTAGTAGTAGGGGTAGAGGTAGGGGGTGGGTGAGGGAGAGAGAAAGAGAGAGAGGGGGGTGGGTGTTAGGGAGTTGGGGGAGAAATATAGTGGGGATTAGGGGTATGTGGAGGAGTAGGGGAGAGAGAGAGAATAAGATAGGGTTTTAGTAAGGATTAGGGGGGAAGAGAAAAGAGAGAGGTGGCTTACTGGTAGGGGTAGGAGTAAAGACAGAGAATATCCGTGGTATGGGGATATTCTCTTATATCTCCAAACCCAACGCTTCCGTCCTGATCTCACCCGCGATGAACGACGACGTATCAGACATCACGCAAAATATTACCTTATAGTGAACGATACTCTGTATCGACGTGGTGTCGACACTGTCCTTCGACGCTGTTTGACCTTAGATGAGGCGGAACGCGTTCTCAATGACTGCCACGCTGGAGCATGTGGTGGTCATCTCTCTGGGATGGCTACGGCCCAGAAAATACTGCGAGCGGGATACTTCTGGCCCTCGATTTTCAAAGACTGCATTGAAACAGTCAAGAAGTGTCCACCTCGTCAATTCTTTCATAGCAAAGCACGCTCGCACCCTGCTCCACTCCATCCTGTCATTGCCGTCGGCCCCTTCTCCAAATGGGGCATTGATTTTATGCACTGTAAGCCCACTTCAGCCGGGGGGCATAGCTATGTCATAGTAGCCGTGGACTATTTTACAAAATGGGCTGAAGCGATGCCTACATATGCTGAAGACGGCAAAACAGCAGCGCAGTTCATATTCAATCATATCATAGCTAGATTCGGTGTCCCACAGTCTATTGTGACCGATCATGGTTCCCATTTTAGGAATCATATGATCGAAGAACTAAGTGCCAAACTGGGTTTTCGCCACGAAAACTCAACCCCGTATTACCCACAAGCTAATGGCCAAGTTGAAGCCATCAATAAGGTCCTGAAACGAATGATTCAGCGCATTGTGGGTACCCAAAAATCCAATTGGCACTCAACTCTGTTCTCAGCACTGTGGGCATACCGAACCTCAGTGAAAAGTGCTACTGGGTTTACACCATTTCAATTGGTGTACGGCCTAGAAGCCATTCTCCCGATTGAATGTGAAATTCCATCACTCAAGATAGCCATAGAGCTACTCCCACACACTACTTCCGAAGAAGAACGGTTTCTATACCTAGCCAAGCTAGATGAAACCTGCCGCGACGCCGCTTTGGCTAATGAAGCTCACAAAAAACGCGTCAAAGCTCAATACGACAAATCCGTTCAACCTCGGATCTTCAATGAGGGTGACCTTGTACTTACATATGATCAGATGCATGATAAGCTTGGTAAAGGTAAACTTGAATCTATGTGGTACGGCCCCTTCATTGTAAAACGTGTCTTAGAAAAAGGAGCCTATGAACTAGTCGACTGTGATGGTACGCCATTGGCACGGCCCCACAACGGGCTATACCTCAAGCGTTTCTACGCGTGAGGTTACCCCACGCGGGTTACTTCTTGTACATAATGTACTTAGTTTGCTTTTTGCTTTATTTCTAGTGTGCGCGTGGATCTCATGTATCTACTCTTACTTTGACTCGTGCCTTTATGCGCAGATGTCTACCTACTTTGGATTCGCTGACGGTGCAAGCCGACATACCCGGAATCTCGCTTCCGCAGCATGGGTGATCTATTCCCCCACTGGCGAGTTGATTTATTCAGGAGCCATTTGTTTAGGTCCCGCAACCAACAATATCGCAGAATACCATGCAGTCATTGGTCTCTTAACAGAAGTTGCTTCACTCGGGATTGACTCCTTATCGGTCTTTTTAGACTCCCAACTCGTGGTTTCACATCTAAACCGTGTTTACACGGTTCGCGATCCTACATTACTTCGTCTATTCTGAAGAGTACGCCTCTTGGAACGGTCATTTGATTTTATCACATATCAACACATACCGAGAGAATTCAATTGTATTGCCGATTCATTGGCTAATTACATTTTGGATTGGCATCTCGCCCATACATAAACACATTATGAAAAATAAAATGCACAAGTCATTGTAAATATTTAGATCATAAACAGGTCCATATCACTGTATATAAAAGTGTTTTTTCAAAAATACATAAAGTTTGTGTCAAAGACAAAATTGGGGATTAAATCCCATATACAAAAATTGGCCCTCAAAGCCTACATATCGCAAAAAGATCTAAAGACCATCTATGGAGATCTAGGAGACCTATCATGCCCCTCATCGGACTCCTCCTGCTGATGGTGGTAACACATCACAGCTCGAACCACCTTGCGAAGAAGTCGACTAATACGTCCAGGTACACCCACAGTATGCCTCTGGAGGTGGTAGGGGACATCATCCATCCGCATAGCAGGGATACCATGAGTCAATCCCTGCAGGTTCCTCTCAATGTCCCGGACACCTCCTGCCTCGTCTTCATCTTCTTCTTCGACAGGATCAGCTTGACGGTCTACACCGCCACGACGCAGTGGAGAGTATCCAGCTGGCCTCTGTGGTCCACGATCTGCAACATGCATGCGAATATACATTAGGCGTCTTTTACACATTCTAAAAAAGCATTAAAAAATTAAATATTCAAAAAGAAAAAATACATATCCATGAAGGTCGTACCAGAGTTGTCCCAGTCATCATCCTCTGGCAAAGCCAAGTCAATATCCTCACGGAAATCTACCCCTGAATAGGGATAGTCGTCGATCATGACTATCTGCTCCTCTAGCCAAGAGAAAAAGTCCTCTCCAAAGGCTAGCCGCTGAGGTCCTCCAAGGCGCCCAGCATAGTCGCTCCATCGAGCCATCCATGGCTCAGTAGGTGGGCGAGGACGCATAGATATCTGTGGGCGCAGTAATGGCACTCTGGCCAGAAAGAAAGTAACCAGGATGCTCCCATACCCAAACTGGGTATTTTTCCCAGTTCTACATTTGTGCACCTGTTCCTTCATGTTGGACAACACTGCATCACACCAGTTGAAAACTGTTCCTCCCATGCACTCTGCTGCGAGATTTACCTGCGTGCGGGTTGCCTGATGTGGACTCACGCTTCCTACTGCACGTGTAATAGTGAATAGCAAAGTTTTGAAAGGAAGATTTGTGACCTCTTTTATGGCCACTTTCCCACTCTTCTTACTCGAACCCGCCTGACAATATCAAGCAATCAAATCATCCGTGCTTGATTCTGAAGCACTGTACCCGGTAAAATTTGGCCGGGCCCCTCTTTTCGAGAGGCCCGTAAGGAAGTAGATATCTTCGAGTTGGATTTCAAGCACATGCTCTCCCACTCGAAAAGCTTCAATATCGGGGTCCCACAGTTGAACAAGGTGAGTAAGAAGTTTAGGTTGTTGGCGGATCCCTTTAGTCTTAAAAAACTTTAGCAAACCACATTCTCTCAATGCAGTCACGGTTGGTAGGTCATTTTCGGCTGCAAAATCATCCGCTTCATGCTCCCTCTCTTTCCAACTCACCATTTTGCTCCAAACAAGTTGCAAATCCCTGCAAAAGGGCAAACAAAGTAATTAGTAACTATTTAACAACTTACTTCCAGCAAAAATTTGAGGAAAAATTGATTTTTTGAACTTAGATTTCGCACGTGCCGCACCTGGAAGACACCCTGCCGCGCAGCAGTCCACAGTGCCGTGTCTCCTTTTGGGGTTACAGCGCGGCACTGTTCAACAGTGCCGCGTTTTTCGATAGGGGACCCCCGCGGCAGTACGGTAGGCGATTTTTGCCTAAAAGGGCTTGCCAAAAAATTAAATTTTTCCTGGTGAAAGTAAAAATTTCTTGCATGAAATGAAAGAGGGGATCAAGCACTCTTACCTGGTGCAGACGACAGTCGAAATGGTGTCCCAGAACTCTCGGTATCGATCCTTGAAATTTTGCTCCAAAATGGGTAAAAATGCCTCCTTTGGGTAAAAATCACAAATGAATAGTAATTTCTATTTTTACCATGCCTTATATAGCATTTTTTCATATTTTTTAATTAATTAATTACTATTTCAAATTAATAAACCCTTATTCATATTGCTAATGCCCGATTTTTGAGCATTTATTGACAGGGCCTACGGTAGAAATGGGATGCATTCATACTGGTATTTGTTCGTAGTTTGACCTTCATATTGAGCCCACTTTATCTTTTTCGTGCTCTGGATTTAAAACTTGAAAAAGATTCCAAGCGCTTTCACACCTGTGTCGTGCTTGTCAAACGCAAGTAAACGGTGTCGAGTACGGTCAACTTTACTCATGCTCGTTAAACGATGAGGAAAGTATTATCCTGGTTGCATTTTATTCTTTTTTCGGACCAGAATAATTTAAAATTTACGAAAAAGACCATAGGAGTCCATAGTTAAGCTCTTTTCAGACTCCTTAAAATTGAAAAGATTGCCAAGTGATCTTGACTCTTTCACACTTGTAAAAGTATTTGAAAGGTCGTCTATTCGGTGATAGGTTACCCCTTTTTCGGCCCGTCTAGACTATTTACGAGAAAGGTATACCTCAGTCAATCTCGGCTGGGAGAGTTCTCTCGGGAATTGTTTTACACTTTTTCGGGATCGAGGGACTAAATTTTACGAAAAAGTACACTGTGGAGCTTCCTTTAAGTTTTTCAGGCTCTCTAAATATGAAAAACTATTGAGTTTTCCTTCCTTGGGCTCGTTAAAATATTAACATCGAAGGACCCACTTTGGGACGAACCCCTCCTTTCTCAGGTTCGTAAAACATGTGAGATTGGACTCATCCACAAGATGAGCTACACCGAGCATCTGTTATCCTCTTCAAGCTCGTAAAACAAGAAAGAGGTACTCGTCCATCACGTCGGGGAAATATGGGGAAACAAGTTAAGTTTATCTATGGCAGCTTGTCAGTCATTACCTTTGAACATGGCATGTGTCCATTTCTTGTCTATATTTGGGTATCCGTCTTTCATTGAGTCATAGTCATCATCATGGGTCGTCTCCATGGCCACGAGTCCACTCATCCGGTGTCTATTCTCTATTTGTCAATAATCCCTGCTGCCAAGTCTTGTTACATGCCGTTATATGTTCAAAGGGTTGCATTGTATCGAGTCATTCATTGTGTCAAACCTCCGCTGTGTCAGTACTTACTCCATTACTTCATCGATTTCATGTCGATGATGTGGGAATCATTATGGCCCACCTTCGACGAGTCTATTCCTGTCGACACCAAATCATTATCCAGGAATTAGACTTAGAAATCAACCATCAGTACCTTGGTACCTGCATGCCTCAATGGCAGGTTTCCTCGTGTTTGACAGCAGGTTCACCTCATTGACCTCTGATCAAGCGATCTCTCGGATGCTCGACATCAACTCATTCATTCACATTTCGTTGAGATGTACCATTGATACCTTGGGAATCATTGTCATTATTGGTGATCTCCCTCGCATTTGTTAACGGTCTACATCAATGACCGGTAATCAAATGGTTTCTTCCATGTTCGACTTCAACACCTTGTAATCACATGGTTAGATTCATATCTTTATGCGATCGGGTAGAAGACCCTGGGCGCATCACTATATTTTGACAGCGTCCGGGCTGCGATGGAGATATCTCTTGTATTGTCACACAGATCCACTTATTGTATTGGTCGTGGCTGTGTCATTATTGTCTCATGGATCTACGATTGTTCATAGTAGCCATGATCTGTCCACAGTTTACATTATCTCAGTACTCATGGATCTGCAATGTATTGGTCGGCAGCCATGCTTTGAGTCATTTGTTTCCGAGCATGGGAATGCCCGCCTCGGTGGTTTATCTAACACTTTGTTTCCATTTCAGCTCCATGTCGCTCTCCTCGATGCTATCTCTGCACATTATATTCGTAAAGTCTTTCGGCCATCAGTCCCTTCTGACCTCACACTTTAGGGGGCATCTGTTATACCTCTATATTTCACGGTGTCGCATCCCCATCACAAAACAAGTTGACGACACTTTCCCTACTGTTTTAAACCATCCAGAAGAGACAGATGATGAGTCAACCTTGAAGGTGAATCCACCCTGGCGAGTTTTGACCCACCTTGGACTTTATTTTTACACACTACCGCGCCTTGCCATCTTCTCAAAACGCGGTACTAGACACTACCGCGTTCTGCCTTTTCCTCAAAGCGCGGCAGTGCCGCGTTCTGCAGACTTTGCAAAACGCGGCACCCTTTTAATAGCTTTTTGCCCTTGGCTTGTGGGATTTTGGATTTTCGAAGATAATGGAAGATTGGGTTCCTTGATTCGATCTCAACTCATCTCCTTCGATTAGAAACCCTGATCCACTTATCTCTCCTTAGATCCACCCATCTCTCTTATTGGTTAACCTCATCATTCACTATAAAAGAGAGGCATGCCATTGGGAAAGGGGAGGACTCTTGAGAGCACCAAACTTATGGTCTTGCAGCATTGTGGAGATAGCTAGAGGAGAAGACACTTGGAGTTGGAGGATCAGCTTGGACATCAAGCACCCTTTGTAAGTAATCTTCAAGTTGTAATGGAATAACTTGTCTTGTTTTCCCAAATCATTTGTGTTAATCTTGTTTTAATGATATGATTTGTATCTTTCATAGATTTAGATCCTAACTCATGTTTCAGATTGCTAGAGGATAGTACATGCTTGTGTTTTGGTTCCATTGTTAACAGGTTTACTTGTGAGGACTTGGAGCTCGAAGCAAATATCAAAACAAGCGTTTGGATATAAGGTCAGTTAAATTCCTTCTATTCTCTTTAGCATTTAAATACTGAGATGTTTGTTAGATCTAGGGATTCAAGGTTTCATTTGTTTCATTTTGTTCTTAGCCTAGAGTTAGTTTGAGTCTTCTTTAGTCTAAGGGAATTTTGACTTATCCGTAGGGCAGAATTCCACATAACAAAGAGATAGATATAGAGATCAAGCGGGTTATGGGTTTTGGGGAGTAGGGGGGAAATGAGAGAGAGAGAGAGAGAGAGAGAGAGAGAGAGAGAGAGAGAGATGAGATGAGAGGGTGGTTAGTGGTAGTGGGAGCGGGATTATAAGAGATAGAGAGAGGAGGTAAGGTTTAGGAGGAGTAGGAGAGATATAGTGAGAGATATGGGGGGGGTGGTGATTAGCCTTAGGAGTAGGAGAGAGAGGGTGGGTGTTAGGGGATAGAAAAAGCTATGGGGTTTAGGGTTAGGTGGAGAAGAAGAGATAGAGAATGAGAGAGGGTGTTAGTAATGGTTAGGTGGAGGAGGGGAGGGAAAGAGAGAGTGACGAGAGTGGTTGGTTGTAGGGGTGGCAAGAGAGAGAGAGAGAGAGAAGGGAGGTGTTAGGGAGTAGGGGGAGAGAGACATGGATGGTGATTAGTTGTAGGGGGTGTGATTAGGGGTGGGGGAGGGAGGTTGGTGGAGAAAAAGATAGATATCATTAGAGTTAGGGGTTTGGGGAAGAGTAGGGTAGTTAGAGTGAAGGAAGGTATATTTAAGAGTTATAAGGTTTTGGTCTTAAGGTTTATAATAGGTATGAGCCTTATGAACCTTGAGGGTAGGTGGAGCAGGGGATAGTGAAAATGAGAGAGGGTGTTAGTAAGCGTTAGTTGGAGAGATAGAGAGAGAGGGAGAGAGAGATATGGGGGGGTTAGTAGTAGGGGTAGAGGTAGGGGGTGGGTGAGGGAGAGAGAAAGAGAGAGAGGGGGGTGGGTGTTAGGGAGTTGGGGGAGAAATATAGTGGGGATTAGGGGTATGTGGAGGAGTAGGGGAGAGAGAGAGAATAAGATAGGGTTTTAGTAAGGATTAGGGGGGAAGAGAAAAGAGAGAGGTGGCTTACTGGTAGGGGTAGGAGTAAAGACAGAGAATATCCGTGGTATGGGGATATTCTCTTATATCTCCAAACCCAACGCTTCCGTCCTGATCTCACCCGCGATGAACGACGACATATCAGACATCACGCAAAATATTACCTTATAGTGAACGATACTCTGTATCGACGTGGTGTCGACACTGTCCTTCGACGCTGTTTGACCTTAGATGAGGCGGAACGCGTTCTCAATGACTGCCATGCTGGAGCATGTGGTGGTCATCTCTCTGGGATGGCTACGGCCCAGAAAATACTGCGAGCGGGATACTTCTGGCCCTCGATTTTCAAAGACTGCATTGAAACAGTCAAGAAGTGTCCACCTCGTCAATTCTTTCATAGCAAAGCACGCTCGCACCCTGCTCCACTCCATCCTGTCATTGCCGTCGGCCCCTTCTCCAAATGGGGCATTGATTTTATGCACTGTAAGCCCACTTCAGCCGGGGGGGCATAGCTATGTCATAGTAGCCGTGGACTATTTTACAAAATGGGCTGAAGCGATGCCTACATATGCTGAAGACGGCAAAACAGCAGCGCAGTTCATATTCAATCATATCATAGCTAGATTCGGTGTCCCACAGTCTATTGTGACCGATCATGGTTCCCATTTTAGGAATCATATGATCGAAGAACTAAGTGCCAAACTGGGTTTTCGCCACGAAAACTCAACCCCGTATTACCCACAAGCTAATGGCCAAGTTGAAGCCATCAATAAGGTCTTGAAACGAATGATTCAGCGCATTGTGGGTACCCAAAAATCCAATTGGCACTCAACTCTGTTCTCAGCACTGTGGGCATACCGAACCTCAGTGAAAAGTGCTACTGGGTTTACACCATTTCAATTGGTGTACGGCCTAGAAGCCATTCTCCCGATTGAATGTGAAATTCCATCACTCAAGATAGCCATAGAGCTACTCCCACACACTACTTCCGAAGAAGAACGGTTTCTATACCTAGCCAAGCTAGATGAAACCCGCCGCGACGCCGCTTTGGCTAATGAAGCTCACAAAAAACGCGTCAAAGCTCAATACGACAAATCCGTTCAACCTCGGATCTTCAATGAGGGTGACCTTGTACTTACATATGATCAGATGCATGATAAGCTTGGTAAAGGTAAACTTGAATCTATGTGGTACGGCCCCTTCATTGTAAAACGTGTCTTAGAAAAAGGAGCCTATGAACTAGTCGACTGTGATGGTACGCCATTGGCACGGCCCCGCAACGGGCTATACCTCAAGCGTTTCTACGCGTGAGGTTACCCCACGCGGGTTACTTCTTGTACATAATGTACTTAGTTTGCTTTTTGCTTTATTTCTAGTGTGCGCGTGGATCTCATGTATCTACTCTTACTTTGACTCGTGCCTTTATGCGCAGATGTCTACCTACTTTGGATTCGCTGACGGTGCAAAGCCGACATACCCGGAATCTCGCTTCCGCAGCATGGGTGATCTATTCCCCCACTGGCGAGTTGATTTATTCAGGAGCCATTTGTTTAGGTCCCGCAACCAACAATATCGCAGAATACCATGCAGTCATTGGTCTCTTAACAGAAGTTGCTTCACTCGGGATTGACTCCTTATCGGTCTTTTTAGACTCCCAACTCGTGGTTTCACATCTAAACCGTGTTTACACGGTTCGCGATCCTACATTACTTCATCTATTCCGAAGAGTACGCCTCTTGGAACGGTCATTTGATTTTATCACATATCAACACATACCGAGAGAATTCAATTGTATTGCCGATTCATTGGCTAATTACATTTTGGATTGGCATCTCGCCCATACATAAACACATTATGAAAAATAAAATGCACAAGTCATTGTAAATATTTAGATCATAAACAGGTCCATATCACTGTATATAAAAGTGTTTTTTCAAAAATACATAAAGTTTGTGTCAAAGACAAAATTGGGGATTAAATCCCATATACAAAAATTGGCCCTCAAAGCCTACATATCGCAAAAAGATCTAAAGACCATCTATGGAGATCTAGGAGACCTATCATGCCCCTCATCGGACTCCTCCTGCTGATGGTGGTAACACATCACAGCTCGAACCACCTTGCGAAGAAGTCGACTAATACGTCCAGGTACACCCACAGTATGCCTCTGGAGGTGGTAGGGGACATCATCCATCCGCATAGCAGGGATACCATGAGTCAATCCCTGCAGGTTCCTCTCAATGTCCCGGACACCTCCTGCCTCGTCTTCATCTTCTTCTTCGACAGGATCAGCTTGACGGTCTACACCGCCACGACGCAGTGGAGAGTATCCAGCTGGCCTCTGTGGTCCACGATCTGCAACATGCATGCGAATATACATTAGGCGTCTTTTACACATTCTAAAAAAGCATTAAAAAATTAAATATTCAAAAAGAAAAAATACATATCCATGAAGGTCGTACCAGAGTTGTCCCAGTCATCATCCTCTGGCAAAGCCAAGTCAATATCCTCACGGAAATCTACCCCTGAATAGGGATAGTCGTCGATCATGACTATCTGCTCCTCTAGCCAAGAGAAAAAGTCCTCTCCAAAGGCTAGCCGCTGAGGTCCTCCAAGGCGCCCAGCATAGTCGCTCCATCGAGCCATCCATGGCTCAGTAGGTGGGCGAGGACGCATAGATATCTGTGGGCGCAGTAATGGCACTCTGGCCAGAAAGAAAGTAACCAGGATGCTCCCATACCCAAACTGGGTATTTTTCCCAGTTCTACATTTGTGCACCTGTTCCTTCATGTTGGACAACACTGCATCACACCAGTTGAAAACTGTTCCTCCCATGCACTCTGCTGCGAGATTTACCTGCGTGCGGGTTGCCTGATGTGGACTCACGCTTCCTGCTGCACGTGTAATAGTGAATAGCAAAGTTTTGAAAGGAAGATTTGTGACCTCTTTTATGGCCACTTTCCCACTCTTCTTACTCGAACCCGCCTGACAATATCGAGCAATCAAATCATCCGTGCTTGATTCTGAAGCACTGTACCCGGTAAAATTTGGCCGGGCCCCTCTTTTCGAGAGGCCCGTAAGGAAGTAGATATCTTCGAGTTGGATTTCAAGCACATGCTCTCCCACTCGAAAAGCTTCAATATCGGGGTCCCACAGTTGAACAAGGTGAGTAAGAAGTTTAGGTTGTTGGCGGATCCCTTTAGTCTTAAAAAACTTTAGCAAACCACATTCTCTCAATGCAGTCACGGTTGGTAGGTCATTTTCGGCTGCAAAATCATCCACTTCATGCTCCCTCTCTTTCCAACTCACCATTTTGCTCCAAACAAGTTGCAAATCCCTGCAAAAGGGCAAACAAAGTAATTAGTAACTATTTAACAACTTACTTCCAGCAAAAATTTGAGGAAAAATTGATTTTTTGAACTTAGATTTCGCACGTGCCGCACCTGGAAGACACCCTGCCGCGCAGCAGTCCACAGTGCCGTGTCTCCTTTTGGGGGTTACAGCGCGGCACTGTTCAACAGTGCCGCGTTTTTTCGATAGGGGACCCCCGCGGCAGTACGGTAGGCGATTTTTGCCTAAAAGGGCTTGCCAAAAAATTAAATTTTTCCTGGTGAAAGTAAAAATTTCTTGCATGAAATGAAAGAGGGGATCAAGCACTCTTACCTGGTGCAGACGGCAGTCGAAATGGTGTCCCAGAACTCTCGGTATCGATCCTTGAAATTTTGCTCCAAAATGGGTAAAAATGCCTCCTTTGGGTAAAAATCACAAATGAATAGTAATTTCTATTTTTACCATGCCTTATATAGCATTTTTTCATATTTTTTAATTAATTAATTACTATTTCAAATTAATAAACCCTTATTCATATTGCTAATGCCCGATTTTTGAGCATTTATTGACAGGGCCTACGGTAGAAATGGGATGCATTCATACTGGTATTTGTTCGTAGTTTGACCTTCATATTGAGCCCACTTTATCTTTTTCGTGCTCTGGATTTAAAACTTGAAAAAGATTCCAAGCGCTTTCACACCTGTGTCGTGCTTGTCAAACGCAAGTAAACGGTGTCGAGTACGGTCAACTTTACTCATGCTCGTTAAACGATGAGGAAAGTATTATCCTGGTTGCATTTTATTCTTTTTTCGGACCAGAATAATTTAAAATTTACGAAAAAGACCATAGGAGTCCATAGTTAAGCTCTTTTCAGACTCCTTAAAATTGAAAAGATTGCCAAGTGATCTTGACTCTTTCACACTTGTAAAAGTATTTGAAAGGTCGTCTATTCGGTGATAGGTTACCCCTTTTTCGGCCCGTCTAGACTATTTACGAGAAAGGTATACCTCAGTCAATCTCGGCTGGGAGAGTTCTCTCGGGAATTGTTTTACACTTTTTCGGGATCGAGGGACTAAATTTTACGAAAAAGTACACTGTGGAGCTTCCTTTAAGTTTTTCAGGCTCTCTAAATATGAAAAACTATTGAGTTTTCCTTCCTTGGGCTCGTTAAAATATTAACATCGAAGGACCCACTTTGGGACGAACCCCTCCTTTCTCAGGTTCGTAAAACATGTGAGATTGGACTCATCCACAAGATGAGCTACACCGAGCATCTGTTATCCTCTTCAAGCTCGTAAAACAAGAAAGAGGTACTCGTCCATCACGTCGGGGAAATATGGGGAAACAAGTTAAGTTTATCTATGGCAGCTTGTCAGTCATTACCTTTGAACATGGCATGTGTCCATTTCTTGTCTATATTTGGGTATCCGTCTTTCATTGAGTCATAGTCATCATCATGGGTCGTCTCCATGGCCACGAGTCCACTCATCCGGTGTCTATTCTCTATTTGTCAATAATCCCTGCTGCCAAGTCTTGTTACATGCCGTTATATGTTCAAAGGGTTGCATTGTATCGAGTCATTCATTGTGTCAAACCTCCGCTGTGTCAGTACTTACTCCATTACTTCATCGATTTCATGTCGATGATGTGGGAATCATTATGGCCCACCTTCGACGAGTCTATTCCTGTCGACACCAAATCATTATCCAGGAATTAGACTTAGAAATCAACCATCAGTACCTTGGTACCTGCATGCCTCAATGGCAGGTTTCCTCGTGTTTGACAGCAGGTTCACCTCATTGACCTCTGATCAAGCGATCTCTCGGATGCTCGACATCAACTCATTCATTCACATTTCGTTGAGATGTACCATTGATACCTTGGGAATCATTGTCATTATTGGTGATCTCCCTCGCATTTGTTAACGGTCTACATCAATGACCGGTAATCAAATGGTTTCTTCCATGTTCGACTTCAACACCTTGTAATCACATGGTTAGATTCGTATGTTTATGCGATCGGGTAGAAGACCCTGGGCGCATCACTATATTTTGACAGCGTCCGGGCTGCGATGGAGATATCTCTTGTATTGTCACACAGATCCACTTATTGTATTGGTCGTGGCTGTGTCATTATTGTCTCATGGATCTACGATTGTTCATAGTAGCCATGATCTGTCCACAGTTTACATTATCTCAGTACTCATGGATCTGCAATGTATTGGTCGGCAGCCATGCTTTGAGTCATTTGTTTCCGAGCATGGGAATGCCCGCCTCGGTGGTTTATCTAACACTTTGTTTCCATTTCAGCTCCATGTCGCTCTCCTCGATGCTATCTCTGCACATTATATTCGTAAAGTCTTTCGGCCATCAGTCCCTTCTGACCTCACACTTTAGGGGGCATCTGTTATACCTCTATATTTCACGGTGTCGCATCCCCATCACAAAACAAGTTGACGACACTTTCCCTACTGTTTTAAACCATCCAGAAGAGACAGATGATGAGTCAACCTTGAAGGTGAATCCACCCTGGCGAGTTTTGACCCACCTTGGACTTTATTTTTACACACTACCGCGCCTTGCCATCTTCTCAAAACGCGGTACTAGACACTACCGCGTTCTGCCTTTTCCTCAAAGCGCGGCAGTGCCGCGTTCTGCAGACTTTGCAAAACGCGGCACCCTTTTAATAGCTTTTTGCCCTTGGCTTGTGGGATTTTGGATTTTCGAAGATAATGGAAGATTGGGTTCCTTGATTCGATCTCAACTCATCTCCTTCGATTAGAAACCCTGATCCACTTATCTCTCCTTAGATCCACCCATCTCTCTTATTGGTTAACCTCATCATTCACTATAAAAGAGAGGCATGCCATTGGGAAAGGGGAGGACTCTTGAGAGCACCAAACTTATGGTCTTGCAGCATTGTGGAGATAGCTAGAGGAGAAGACACTTGGAGTTGGAGGATCAGCTTGGACATCAAGCACCCTTTGTAAGTAATCTTCAAGTTGTAATGGAATAACTTGTCTTGTTTTCCCAAATCATTTGTGTTAATCTTGTTTTAATGATATGATTTGTATCTTTCATAGATTTAGATCCTAACTCATGTTTCAGATTGCTAGAGGATAGTACATGCTTGTGTTTTGGTTCCATTGTTAACAGGTTTACTTGTGAGGACTTGGAGCTCGGAGCAAATATCAAAACAAGCGTTTGGATATAAGGTCAGTTAAATTCCTTCTATTCTCTTTAGCATTTAAATACTGAGATGTTTGTTAGATCTAGGGATTCAAGGTTTCATTTGTTTCGTTTTGTTCTTAGCCTAGAGTTAGTTTGAGTCTTCTTTAGTCTAAGGGAATTTTGACTTATCCGTAGGGCAGAATTCCACATAACAAAGAGATAGATATAGAGATCAAGCGGGTTATGGGTTTTGGGAGTAGGGGGGAAATGAGAGAGAGAGAGAGAGAGAGAGAGAGAGAGAGATGAGATGAGAGGGTGGTTAGTGGTAGTGGGAGCGGGATTATAAGAGATAGAGAGAGGGGGTAAGGTTTAGGAGGAGTAGGAGAGATATAGTGAGAGATATGGGGGGGGGTGGTGATTAGCCTTAGGAGTAGGAGAGAGAGGGTGGGTGTTAGGGGATAGAAAAAGCTATGGGGTTTAGGGTTAGGTGGAGAAGAAGAGATAGAGAATGAGAGAGGGTGTTAGTAATGGTTAGGTGGAGGAGGGGAGGGAAAGAGAGAGTGACGAGAGTGGTTGGTTGTAGGGGTGGCAAGAGAGAGAGAGAGAGAGCAGGGAGGTGTTAGGGAGTAGGGGGAGAGAGACATGGATGGTGATTAGTTGTAGGGGGTGTGATTAGGGGTGGGGGAGGGAGGTTGGTGGAGAAAAAGATAGATATCATTAGAGTTAGGGGTTTGGGGAAGAGTAGGGTAGTTAGAGTGAAGGAAGGTATATTTAAGAGTTATAAGGTTTTGGTCTTAAGGTTTATAATAGGTATGAGCCTTATGAACCTTGAGGGTAGGTGGAGCAGGGGATAGTGAAAATGAGAGAGGGTGTTAGTAAGCGTTAGTTGGAGAGATAGAGAGAGAGGGAGAGAGAGATATGGGGGGGTTAGTAGTAGGGGTAGAGGTAGGGGGTGGGTGAGGGAGAGAGAAAGAGAGAGAGGGGGGTGGGTGTTAGGGAGTTGGGGGAGAAATATAGTGGGGATTAGGGGTATGTGGAGGAGTAGGGGAGAGAGAGAGAATAAGATAGGGTTTTAGTAAGGATTAGGGGGGAAGAGAAAAGAGAGAGGTGGCTTACTGGTAGGGGTAGGAGTAAAGACAGAGAGAGAGTATAGGGGTATGTTAGGGGAGTAGGGGGATAGGGAGTGGGGTGGGGGTTATGGGTAGGGATTTAGAGAGAGAGAGAGAGATGGGGGGTGATTATGGGGAGGGGGTGGACATAGGTTGGGGTAGAGAAATAAATAAAGATTAGAAGGGTTCAGGGTTTTGGGAGGAGCCGAGAAATTGGAAAGAAAGGAGTATAACTGAGAAGTGGGGAGGTTGGAAGTAGGATGTGAGAGAGAGAGAGAGAGAGAGAGAGAGAGAGAGAGAGAGAGAGAGATGGGTGCTTTGGGTTTGGGGAGGATGAGGGTAGTTAAAGAGAAGTGGGTATTATAAGTGGAGAGAGAGATTTTTGTAGGGAGTTGGGGGTAGATAGGGAGAGAGATAATGTGGGGTGGTTAGCTGTAGGGGATAGGGGGACTAGGAGAAACATAGAGAGGGGGAGTTATGGAAAAGAGAGAGAGAGAGAGAGAGAGAGAGTTTAATGGTATGAGTATGGATTAGAGAGAGACATAGAGAGAGAGAGGGGTGATATTTATGTATAGGTAAATTAGTAGAAAAAAGAGAGGGGGGGATGGATGTTAGGGGGTTGGGGGAGGGAGAAAGTAGTGGGGATCAGGAGTAGGTTTAGAAGTAGGGGAGAGAGAAAATAAGAGAGGGATTTATTAAGGGTTAGGGGAGGAGAGAGAGAGAGAGAGAGAGAGAGAGAGAGAGAGAGAGAGAGAGAGAGAGAGGTTAGTGGTAGAGGTAGGATTAGGGGATTGAGATAGAGAGGGGGGTTGTTAAAAAGTAGGGGAAAAGGGAGAGGGGTGAGGGTAATAGATAGGTGGATGAGTAGGGATTTAGAGAAAGAGAGAGAGAGATATGGGGGATGATTAGGGGTATTGGAGAGGAGGGATTTTGGGGTAGAGAAAGATATAGAGATTGAGAGGGTTAGGGTTTTGTGGTGGTACACGACCATTTGAGAGAAGGGGATATGGTTGAGTGGGGGGGTTGGGAGATGAGAGAGAAAAGAAGGGGAGAGAGAGAGAGAGGGTTATGGGTTTGGGGAGGATGGGGGTAAGTAAAGAGGAGGGATTATAGTGGGAGAGAGAAAAATATGTAGGCAAGGATGTGGGGGTAGATAGGGAAAGAGATACTTGGGGTTGGTTAGTTGTAGGGGATATGGGCATTACTAGAAACATAGAGAGAGGTGGGGCTTATGGATTGGAGAGAGAGAGTGTGCGTGTGTGAGAGAGAGAGTGTGTTTAGTGGTAAGAGTAGGGGAGAGAGAAAAAGGGTGTTTAGTGGTAGGATTAGGAGAGAGACAAGGGGTAAGTGTTTAGTGGTAGTAGGGAAAGAGAGAGAGAGAGAGAGGGGGGGGAGTGTTTAGGTAGTAGAGAGAGAGAGAGAGAGAGAGAGAGAGAGAGAGAGAGAGAGAGAGAGGCAGTTGGGGGAGAGGGATTAGGTGAGGTAGATAGGGGGTTAGGGGTAAGAGGAGTAGGAGAGTGGGGTTATGAGTAGGGAGAGAGAGGTTAGAGAGAGAGAGAGAGAGAGAGATGATGTGGTGATTATGAGTAAAAGTAGGATGGGTGTTGGGGTAGAGAAAGAGATAGAGATTGAGGATTTTAATGGTTTGGGTAGGAGGTGGGAAGCTCGAGAGAGAAGGGGGTGATTAGAAGTATAGGGGAGGGGGGTGTTCAGGGAGAGAAAGAGACATAGATCAAGGGGGTTATGGGTTTGGGGAGGAGAAGGAAAATTAGATAGATAGATAGAGATTCTGAGAGAGAGAGAGATGGGAGTGTGGTTGGTGGTATAGGCGAGGGGCATTATAAAAGACATAGAGAGGGGGGTGTTAGCACTATTTTATTCTTCCTGAAGTTTGCATTATTTCCATATAAATTTCAAAGTTTCATCGGGGATCAAGCAGTTGCAAGGTTTTGCTTGGCTAAATAAATGCATGGAATTTTCTTGTTTGGTAAGAAAAAGGGTTAATGGTTATTTGGGAAAAAATAAAATAATTTCTATGAATTAAAAGGATTTCTTTTCAATTTGAATAAAACATATAAACAATAGTTTTATATGTAAATTTGGATTTATAGTCAAATTTTTACCAAAGTTTATCTTTTTTTTGTAAAATATGGAAAAAGGGGTTTTTTATAAAAAATTTGGCGCAAGGCCACTCATCACCAAAAGCATTTAGACCCATGCATAGACTTGCCACGTCGACACACAAGTTAAGTCACAAATACACAAGCCAACGCCTAAGTGCTAAGAATCAAGTCACATGGTGAAAGGCCCCACGAGGGGTATGATAAGTGCCCATGTCATCGAAATATATACTATTGAGTGACTCATATAAAGGCAAGATTAGTTGATTTTGCGAGTAATGTGGGATATTGAGCAACAATGAAAAATGGAAGAAATATGATTCTAAAGCGCCAGTTGTCCAAGAGTTTGTTTGCCAGAAATTTTGCTGTCGTGTTGAGGATTAAAGAAGCTAAAGAATTTGTTGGCATGTGGAAATGGTTGGGAAAGGGGAACTTTTTCATCCTCCACCATCATGCGCCCAGTTTTAGCTTGCCCATGATAAACTTAACGCTGTCTTAAAAAATCCCAAGTGCCCAATCACCCAGGTGATAGAGGCACAACTACCATTGCTGGTCTTAACTTCATGAAAATTATTAATGAACTCATGTCACAGCTGTAGCTTACAGGTTTGGTACAAAGGTGTATGCGTGCATTATAACTGTTGAAGAGGAGTAAAATTGAAGTAAGGAATTAAAATTGTTTATGTAAACACAATCTGCAATTATTGAGACCGTTCACATGGAATTTTCAAAGCACCCGCAGCAGAGCATACATTCAAATATCAATCTAATTGTAATTGAAACAACTAAGTCGCTCAGAAATGATTCAAGGAACTATAGAATGGGTTTTGACTATGTTCTTGTAGATATTCCAGGGAAAATATAAATATGAGGGAGAATCAACGGTCAAATCAACGAATAAAACAAATTGACGGTCCACAAACTTTTCACACCATCAACTTGCACAAGCAAATAAATTTTCAAAATTTGCGAAATATGGTAGAGGCCGCGTCATTCAACGATCTAGATCGAATCTATGATCAAGATCAACGGTGGATATACACTTCGCTGATTGAACATTCAAGGACAAAGGAGCTTTGCAAAATTTATGAAATTTATGCTCGTGGTTAAGGCGAATTTTCTGAAAATGGCTGTTTTAGTCATCGAGTTCAAAGAGCTATCTCCGCTAAATGGGAAGAAATTTTCACAAACCGAGGGAGGTTTTTCTTCAACATGGGTCCATCTACAATAACCTCTCTTAGTTTTTGAACAGGTATCACAGTTTGGGATAATCAAAGGGATCTTCATGGAGAAAATTTCCAGAATTTCAGTTCACTGTCTAAGTCATCAACTTCAAAAGCTGATTCCGATGAGCTAGAGGAGAATTAGAGAAAATGAAGACATGGGTTTTGTTGGGCACATGCTCAATTACAAAAATATCTCTTAGAATTTACACAACTATCACCATTTGAGATATATAGTTGGGGCTTTGAAGCCTATTTTTCAGCAGTCCGCATCCTGAAATGAAGAGCTCGGATGTAACAAATTCCTTGAAATCAGGAAGTGAGTTAGACATATGTCATTATATTTGTAACAACTTTCTGTTTCTAGAGGCTAGGTTAGAATAATTTGAACTTGAAAGATGACGGTATCCTCTCCTATATATTCATATGTAATAGACAGAGCTAAGGGTTCAATTTTCAGTGGGGGATTCTTAAGAGCAGAGAGGCTTTTTCATTGTAATGGCTTCATTTTTAGTAGATGAATAAAATTGCAGAGATGGAATGCTGAGAGGTTTCCATGGAAGAGATTCTTGTGCCATCACTTTCTTCAGTAAGTGATCTTCTATGTGAATGCTTTTCTAGTATTAACACTCCATTCTGTGTTTCTTTTCATGTTTGAACAACAATTTCATGGGATAGAATTCATCTTGCATGCTCTAGGTTCATTGTTCAAGCATTTTCAAAACATTTTTCTTCTAAAGTCTTGCAGAATTCACCCAAGCTAGGTGATCTGTTTGATGGGATGTCTTCCTTGCCTTCTAATCAACTTGCAAAAGCCTCAAGACTGAAGAAATGGTGTCTACCTTGCCTCTGTCCATGATCCTTTCAAACCCCTACCTTTTGCAACCTAACTCAGATCTGATTATTGACTCCATTTGTTAATGGTTTCTCTCATGATTGTCCTACCAAAACTTTAAAAACAAATTGCACTATCAAAAATCTGACCTTCTAAGTGTCATTGATAGAATATCTTGAGTAAGAAGGCTTTGTAAATAGTGAGAGATCCCTTTCTGGTTGTATAAGGTCAGAAATACAGTCTAAAGTGGTTTTGTGGTTACCTCGAGACTTGCCTTTCACAGCCAGGGTCCATTCTGAGTGTTAACATAATTGGCACCACTGCCGGGGATCGAAATTTGCATTGTCCCTGGGCAGAACGACAAAGTTTTATATTTGATTATTGACGGTGGACATCAGTCAGACATCAAGAAGGTTGTGTATCATTCACCTGGAGACTCCACTCATGGTTCAATCCAATTTGCAGGCTCCATTGGAGAACGAGCTCAGTTGATAGAAACATGGAAGGATTAAGATCCAGGTATCAAAGTGTCAATTTGTTCAAAGAGATCTTGTTCTTTCACATTGACTTCTTTTTATCTTTATGTGTACATATCGAGAAGATTTTGTTTTGTTGAAAATTCTCAGGCCATGAGAAAACTACCCTTGTATATCCTTCATTAGACCTTGTAGACATACCTTCTTCTTTTGTTCTTACATATAATTTGAGTCCTTTTTCTTAACCACATGAGATCCATGATAAGTATTGCAAACCATGTGGGATTAAGGCTGATGAAATTCCTCTTGTACATACTCCTTTACCTTTTAGAGTTCAACAGAGATATAGTCCTTTGAAGCTGCTCCTTGTTCTTCACAAATATCGTCCAAAATACCATAAATACCTTCCTATTTTTGATGGAGAAGATGGCAGTCTTACAGCTGAAAAACATTTCCAGTCTTTTGAGCATTTTGTAGACCTTTTCGAAATTGAACATGATGATGTTCTCATGAGAACTTTTTCCCAGTCTTTACGAGGAGAGGTCAAGCAGTGGTTTAGGCATTTGTTTCCTAAGTCTATTAGCTCATGGAGTGAGTTAAGTCATGCTTTTCTGAGATTTTGGGGTAGAAGAAAATATTGGTATCAATTCCTTTCAGAGTTTTATGCCATGAAGAGAATACAAGATGAAACTATTTCAAGTTTCAACAGGAGATTTTCTAGTCTCTATTATAATATGCCTGAAGAGATTCAACCACCTAAAGGTCTTGCCAAGTTGCAATATGCCCAAGCCTTCCATCCAGATCTCTCTTTTCGTCTCTTGGAGAGAAGGTCTCCCACCTTACAACAAATGTTTATTGATTCATTGGAGGTTGAATACAATATTAGAACGTCTAAAACATTTTTAGACCTAAGCAGTGGAGATAACAAAATTGAAGAAGAATTAGAATTGGTTGGGCAATATGAGAAAAAAGAACTTGCCCTGCCTTCCAATTCTTTTTTTTTGTGAGCAAGAAGCATATCAGCCCAGAGATGTAAAAGAAGAGGGTTATACTAATTTGTTTCATGAAGATTGCAATCAGCCTGTCATAAATTCTGTTAGTAGTGATTTTAAAAAATATTTCAGCCTACCTATATATGATGAAAACGAGGATGAATATTGAGATAATGTACATAAACAACCAACATAAAATTTTGCAAATTGTGGGACAGTTAGTGAAGAAAATACGATTGCAATCCATGACAAAAATTCTGAAAATAGAGTGGATAGTGAGCATGCTGAAAGTGACTGTTTTCCTTTTTGTTAATCTTCATTTGAATTGCTGAGACAAAGACTTAGAATTTTTAATTGAAGACAGATATTTGAGGTAATGGATAATTTCATAAACCTTTTTGAAATTGATGATGAAAAAGAAGAGCAATCGTGCAATCAGTCCCAACATTTAGAAAAAACAAAAGTTTGCAGTGAGGAAGTGAAGCACCAAAAAAGAAAATCAAGGTTCTTTTTCAAATTCAGAATTTTTGTGTAAAGAAGAATTTGTTTCACTTGATTTTATTGAAGAAAATAATGATATTTCTACTGAATTACGTAAAGAGGATCGAGTTTTAAATTCTGAAATTTTGAATAAAGTTGTTGATGTCTTAGTTGAAAATTGTCATGAGCATTCTTTGCATGTTTCTTTCGAAGATCAATTTGATAGTGTGCAAGAGGAGTTACATTTTGAGCAGCCTAATCATGGCAAACAAATGACAAAAAAATTTGAAGGCTGTCATGCTTTTTATGACCCAATAGATGAATACATGGATAGAGTTTTTAGTCAGAATGGTTGGTTATGTGTTTGTAGCAAAGGTCAATACTCTTATCATACCTTTTTTCCATTATGTTCTTATGTTCTGATTTTGATTGAGAATGATGAGGAAGCTAAATTAGTTGATCAGTTACTTGATTGGATTCATTGGAAGTTAAACTTTACTTAATTGGGCATTTGCGCTCAGTAAAGTAGGGTAGGTAGGTTTGAATAAGCCCGACATGGTGAGCATTTCTTTCAACAATTTTTCAGATTGTGTAGATTTCAGTTTTTAGCTTAAGGTTTCAGTTTAGATTCGCAGAGTGAATTTTTCACTTTGCAGTAGGACAGATCAGTTTTTAGTTTGGTTAAGGATCAACACAAGGTGCATCTCACAGGTCAGAGCAGGTTGAGGTTTCAGAAAAAACTTGGGAGCATCCCAATGGATCAGGCACTTGTTCTACAAGGTTCTTTGTTACCTTGCAGGGAGGATAGCATCCCTAGTTGGAGCCAACTGTTAGCACTATTTTATTCTTGCTGAAGTTTGCATTATCCCCATATAAATTTCAAAGTTTCATTGTGGATCAAGCAGTTGCAAGGTTTTGCTTGGTTGAATAAATGCATGGAATTTTCTTGTTTGGTAAGATAAAGGGTTAATGGTTATTCAGACAAAAAGAAAAGAATTTCTATGAATTGAAAGGATTTTTATTCATTTTGAATAAAACATATAAAAATTGGTTTTATATGTAAATTTGGATTTATACTCAAATTTTGACCAAAGTTTATCTTTTTTGTAAAATATGGACAAAGGGGTTTTTTATAAAAAAATTGGCACAAGGTCATTCATCACTGAAAGCATTTAGACCCATGCATAGACTTGCCACGTCAACACCCAAGTTAAGTCACAAATATACAAGCCAACACCTAAGTGCTAAGCATCAAGTCACATGGTGAAAGGCTCCACAAGGGGTATGATAAGTGCCCATGTCATTGAAATATATACTACTGAGTGAATCATATAAAGACAAGATTACCTGTTTTTGTGAGCAATGTGGGATATTGACCAATGACAGAAAATGAAAGAAATATGATTCTAAAGCGCCAGTTGTCCAAGAGATTGTTTTCCAGAAAGTTTGCTATCGTGTTGAGGATTGAAGAAGCTAAAGAATTTGTTGGCAAGTGGAAATGGTTGGTAAAGGGGAACGTTTTCATCCTCCACCATCATGCGCCCAGTTTCAGCTTTCCCATGATAAACGCAATGCTATCTTAAAAAATACCAAGTGCCCAATCGCCTAGGTAACAGAGGTGCAACTACCATTGCTGGTCTTAACTTCATGAAAATTATTAATGAACCCACGTTGCAGTTGTAGCTTACAGGTTTGGTACAAAGGTGTATGCGTGCATTATAACTGCCGAAGAGGAGTAAAATTGAAGTAAGGCATGAAAATTGTTTATGTAAACACAATTTGCAATTATTGAGACCATTCACATGGAATTTTCAAAGCACCCGAAGTAGAGCATACATTCAAATATTAATCTAATTGTAATTGAAACAACTAAGTCATTCATAAATGATTCAAGGAACTATAGAATGGGTTTTGACTATGTTCTTGTAGATATTCCAGGGAAGATAGAAATATGAGGGAGAATCAACGGTCAGATCAACGAATAAAACAAATTGATGGTCCACAAACTTTTCACATCATCAACTTGCACTAACAAAGAAATTTGCAAAATTTGCAAAATATGGTAGAGGCTGCATCATTCAATGGTCCAGATTGAAGCTATGATCGAGATCAACGGTGGATATGCACTTCCCTGATTGAACATGCAAGGACAAAGGAGCTTTCCAAAATTTGTGAAATTTATGCTTGTGGTTAAGGCGGATTTTTTGAAAATGACTGTTTTAGTCATCAAGTTCAAAGAGCTGTCTCCGCTAAATGGGAAGAAATTTTCACAAACCGAGGGAGTTTTTTCTTCAACACAGGACCATCTACAATAACTCTCTTAGTTTTTGAATAGGTATCACAGTTTGGGAGAATCAAAGGGATCTTCACGGAGAAAATTTCCAGAATTTCAGTTCACTGTCTGAGTCATCAACTTCAAAAGCAGATTTCGATGAGCTGGAGGAGAATCTGAGAAAACGAAGACATGGGTTTTGTTGGGAACATGCTCAATTACAAAAACCTATCTCTGAATTTACATAGATGTCACCATTTGAGATATATAGCTGGGGATTTGAAGCCTATTTTTCAGCAGTCCGCATCCTAAAATGAAGAGCTCGGTTGTAACAAATTCCTTGAAATCAGGAAGTCAGTTAGCCAAATGTCATTATATTTGTAACAAATTTCTATTTCTACAGGCTAGCTTAGAATAATTAGAGCTTGAAAGATGAGGGTATCCTCTCCTATATATTCATATGTAATAGACAGAGCTAAGGGTTTGATTTTCAGTGGAGTATTCTCAAGAGTAGAGAGGCTCTTTCATTGTAATTGGTTCAATTTCAGAAGATGAATAAAATTGCAGAGATGGAATGCATAGAGGTTTCTGTGGCAGAGATTCTTGTGCCATCACTTTCTTCAGTAAGTGATCTTCTATGTGATTGTTTTTCTAGTATTAACACTCCATTCTTTGTTTCTTTTCATGTTTGAACAGTAGTTTCATGGGCTAGAATTCATCTTGCATGCTCTAGGTTCATTGTTCAAGCATTTTCAAAACATTTTTCTACTAAAGTTTTGCAGAAATCACCCAAGCTAGGTGCTTTGTTTGATGGGATGTCTTCCTTGTCTTCTAATGAACCTGCAAAAGCCTCAATACTGAAGAAATGGTGTCTACCTTGCCTCTGTCCATGATCCTTCAGAAACCCTACCTCTTGCAACCTAATGCAGATCTGATTATTGACTCCATTGCCCAATGGTTTCTCTCATGATTGTCCTACCAAAACTTTAAAAACAAATTACCCTATAAAAAATCTGACCGTCTGAGTGTCATTGATAGAATATATTGAGTAAGAAGGCTTTGAAAATAGTAAGAGATACCTCTATGATTGTATAAGGTCAGAAATAGAGTCTAAAGTGGTTTTGTGGTTACCTCGGGACCTACCTTTCACAGCCTGGGTACATTCTGAGTGTTAATAGGGGATAAGGGTTAGGAGAGAGATGATAGATATATATAGAGAGAGGGAGTGGGTGTTAGGGATTTGGGGGAGTAAGAAATATGTGGGGGTTAAGAGTATGTGGAGGAGTAGGGGAGAGAGAAAATGAGAGAGGGTTTTAGTAAGGGTTGTGTGGATGAGAGAGAGAGAGGTTAGTGGTTTAAGGTAGGAGTAGGGGGTTAAGAGAGAGAGAGAAAGGGAGTTTTTAGAGAGTAGGGGTAGAGGGAGAGGGTTGGGTTTATGGGTAGGAAGATGCGTAGGGGCTTAGAGAGAGAGAGAGAGAGAGAGAGAGAGAGAGAGAGAGAGAGAGAGAGAGAGAGAGGTGATTAAGGTTAGGGGGAGGGGGAGGTTGGGGTAGAGTAGGAAATAGATATAAAGAGGGTTAGGGCTTTGTGGAGGAGAAAGACAATTTGAGAGAAGGGGGTATACTTGAGGAGTGGGAGGGTTGTTTGTAGAGAGAGAGAGAGAGAGAGAGAGAGAGAGAGAAATATATTTGAAGGGTTATGGGTATGGGGAGGACGAGATTAGTTAGAGAGAAGGAGGGAGTGTAGGGAGAGAGTGTGAGAGATGTGGGGGAAGATATGAACAGAGATAGTGGAGGGGTGGTTAGTTGTAGGGAATAAGGGTATTAGGAGAAACATAGAGAGAGGGGGCCTTATGTATAGAAGAAAGAGAGAGAGGGGAGGGAAGGGAGTGAGAGCGGGGATTAGTAAAGGTAGCAGGAAGGAAGTGGGGAGAGAGAGAGAGAGGGAGGATGGTGGTTAATGGTAGGGGTGGGAGTAGAGAGGTGATTTTGTGTGTGTTATAAATATAGAGAGAGGGAGGGTGTTAGGGGATAGGGGAGAGAGAGAGGGGTGGGTCTTAGGAGTAGGTGAATGAGAGAGAGAGAGATAAGTGGGAGATATTAGGGGTAGGAGAGAGGAGGGGGGTTGGGTGGTTGGGGGATGCGGGTGGGGGGGATTAGGAGAAACATAGTGAGAGGGGGGGGGTTATGGATAAGGGGGGGATTTATAGAGAGAGAGGTAGAGAAGTGGTGGTTAGCAGTAGTTGGAGAGAGAGAGAAGTGGTAGGGGAAGGGGGTTTTGGAGAGATAGAGGGGGGGATTAGGGGGTAGGAGGAGAAGTATGGGGGTTAGGGGGAGAGAGGGTGGATGCATGATTATTGAGAGGAAGAGATTTTAGGGGTAGACAAACATAGAGTGGTTATAGAGAGTGGGGGGAAATAGTGATCCACATTTTAGGGGGCATATGGTATAAATTCAGATGTATTCATAATAAAATCATCAAATGGAAATGCCACCCTCTCCCATCCATGGTTTTGGATTCTTACAAGCCATTCTAGAATCCCATTGTTTAGAATACACCCATCCATGGTATTTGGAAGCACATGGTTTTGGCCCATGGTATGGCCCCAAGACACATTATAATAATGTTATATAAAGGCTTTATGCCTTCTCAATAAAGCATTGAATGATTTCTGACGTCCTACATTGAGACTTATTATTGTGTGTATTTTTGTGAGTTTTTTTCTTGGTTAATTCATTTAATTTGTTGTTCTAAGAGGTGAGTCTCTCTGAGCCTCACCTCCAATCTCGTTTATGGATCAAATGATAGAAATTTTGCATATTTAATCTCCTCCTCTCTCGGCATTCAAGCCTTTCGGTTCTCAGCTCCCAAGATCTAGATCAATGGTATCAGAGCAGGTATGCTCTCCATTGAGATAATATTTTGAAGCATGATGCGAGTTCAATGGAGGTTCCACAACCTCTACAACAACCCATGCTTCTCTACAAACCCTTGGCATCTCTACACTCAACACTCTGACATTCAAAAAAATTTGAACAGGTTCCATGGACTCCACAGGATGTTTCAGAGGCTCTACCATAGCTCATCAAAAAGGTATTTCTGTCAGATCATATGGGTATTTCGCAGAATTTCATTTCGTTGTCCGGTTGATGAGATATCCTCATTTGAAGCAGCACATATCTGTAGCCAGCGTCACCGTGCATCCTTCAATTTCATCCTGACTTTTCTCATTGCTCAAGAAACATCAAAAGGATTTTCACATATGACTATAAATATCTCTTCAATATCTGAAATGGGTATTTCACATAACTTCATTTTGTTTCCTGGTTTGTGAGATATGCTTGTTTGAAGTAGAACATGTTTGTACATAATGTGATCGGACGTACAAAAACTTTAAAAAAGTTCTACAGAGTCCAAAAAATATCTCAAAGACTCTAACATAGCTCATTGGAAATCTCTTTCCATCACCTAAAATGGGTATTTCATGGTTTTTCATTTGGCTTTTTGGTTTGAGAGATATCATCGATTGAAGCAACATATGTTTGCAAAATAGTGTGCGCACGTCTCTTAAGATTCAACAAACATTTTCTCAATCTTTGGGCCACCCCAGAGAAAGTATGCATATGGATGTAAAGGTCTCTTTGAGATCTCAAATGGGTCTTCAATGGAATTCAATTTCTTTACATACATCAGAATCTATGAATGGGTTTGCATCAAGACATCAACTGCACCAAAGATCATGAATTTTTCAATTTTTTAAATCTTATTGTAATCATGGTTATGGTTAACCACAAAAAATATGGTTATGGGTCAACCACAAAAAACCCATGGTTATGGGGAAACCACATAAAACCCACATTTATGTATTGTAATCATGGTTATGGGTCAACTACACAAAACCCACAATTATGGGTTAACCACACAAAACCCATGGCTATGGGTCAACCACACAAAACCCATGGCTATGGGTCAACCACACAAAACCCATGGTTATGGGTCAACAACACAAAACCCACGGTTATGAGTTAACCACACAAAAATCTTCTATTCATTGGAATCAAGCTTGTCATTTCCACCATGGTTATGGGTCAACCTCGCAAAACCCATGGTTATGGGTAAGCCACAAAAAACCCTTCTCTTCATTGGCAATTGTCACATTATAATGATGGGTCTCTTTTTAGCATGGGTGAAATGATGCGGACCATCATTTTCTAAGGGGGGAGGAATGATATGAATTTTAGGGGGCATATGGTATAAATTCGAATGTATTCGTCATAAAAACATTAAATGGAGATGCCACTTGTTATCGGACAATCTACCAAGAGCGGACTCAAGGCATGATCTCCCTAGATTAATGTAATCCTAGAACAAATGAGACAGAATATGAAATAACTTTCCTAGATCTAATTAGAGATCGAGTGACTAGATGCCTTACCCTTCAGATCGTGGATCCTTTCTCCTTGATGTTGTTACAAGATTTATGTTATTAAGATCTCAGCTGCAAAACCTGTCAAGACATACAGAAAAACACAAGTAGTAAAATGCATCTAAACAATAACAGATCTAAGTAAACAGTTAAGTAGGCAAACTACACAAACATCATCAATGCAACAACATTTGGTGGAAAGCATTTATATTACTGTATAAAAAGAGAAAGTACATAGAAGGAAGTGATTACAACCAAGGCTTAACGTAGAAATCCTTCTCCAACAAGCCAATGCCAAATCCTCCAAAGGAAGTATAGATCTCCCAAGAGATGAATAGAGATCTCCTAATCTAATTTCACTAGCATGTAAGTATTATAGACTTCCTCCCTTTGGAGTGAAGAGGAGCCTCATATAAATAGGACTAGGAGGATATAAATGAGGAGGATTAGTGGGAGAGGAATAAGGGATCTTCCTAATGATGGAAGAACCGAAGGACAACTCAACCTATCACTTAGGGATAGAGATTCAAGTCATCCTCCTTCGAGAAATTGCTTGAAGCTTCCTTTTATCCATATTAACTGACATCGTCACAGGTTGCAATAGGGAAACAAGCGACAAATGAGGTTGGCATAGGTTGTATAAGGACAACATGCTACATCGTCGCACTCTATCAAGGATCCACTTGCGATGATCCTAGTCATCGCAAGCTGGAAGAGAGCAAGTTGCGACTGTCCATCTATATTTTTAGGGTAAAGGATCAAAACATATTTCAAATTGACTTCCTGGTCATGGATACTTCAAGGGTATGTACACTAAATCTTATGATGGTAAGATTTAGGTGTAACAGAATTCCCCCCAAAGCATGAAGCTATTGAAACTGGATAGGTGAAATGCTTTGACATAAGGAATGGAAATGGCTTGTCGGATAGGAAATGCTGCTGCAGTACAACTGACTCTGAGAACACATTCTTGTATGACTCACAATATGGTTGCCGACCAATACAATGCAGATCCATGGTAGTAAAGAATCGACTGAACACAATCATGGCTACTAGATACAAGCGTAGATCCATGATGAGATGATAACATAGCCATGACCAATACAAATGTGGATCCGTGTGATATGACTCAAAAACAATTTCCATCGCAACCTGGGTACAACAAGACTTCCCCAGGGTCTTCAAGTCAAACTCGCAATGATACGAATCTATCCATGTGATTACAAATGTCTTGACGTCGAACATGGTAGAAACCACTTGATTACCGGTCATTGATGTATACCGTTAACAAGTGCGAGGGAAACCATCATTGATGTAAATGATCCCCAAGGTATCATAGTACATATCACCAAGCGTGAATGAATGAGTTGAAGTCAAACACATGATGAAATATCCTGATCAAGAGTCAATGATGTGAACTCATGTCGGAAGCGAGGTAACCTACCATTGAGGCATGCAAGTCCAAGGTACTCGATTGGTTTCTAGATTTAATCCTCGAATGCTATGTTGAAGTCCACAAGGATGAATCCATCGAAGGAGGGCCATGATGAATCCCCCATCATCAACATGAAACATGACAAAGTATGTTTTGAATAGATCAGATGGTACAGTAACATACATGACTGACTCAGAGTAGACCTAACATGGTGGAAGGTGTGTTGACTGCAAATGATGAGTGGTGAAAGTATTCTTGAACATGGGCATGGCATGACTTGGAAGTATCGACATGAGGAGAATGATGCCAATTCCTAATGCAACTGATGATGGAAGTATTCTTTGGATGACCCAAAGGAGTAACAAGACTCAGGAAGTGGGTAAAACTCGACGACAAACAGATGACCCAAGTATTGTATGCGAATGCAAATGAGTGCCATGTTCAAGAATTACTAGGTACTGCCATAGGTAAAAGTGTAACAAAAAAGCTTTCCTTTTTCCCCATCATGACTGATGAGTTCCTCATGTGTTTTTTACGAGCTTGATGAGGGTAACCAAATGCTCGGTATAGCTCATCTCATAGATGAGTCCAATCCCAAATATTTTCTGAACCTGGGAGAGGAGGGGTTCGTCCCATAGCGAGCCCTTCAATGTTAAATTTTAACGAGTCCATAGAAGGTAAACTCGGTTGTCATTTCATGTTTAGAGAGTATGAAAAGAGCTAAAGAAGACTCCAAAGGTCCTTTTTCGTAAGGTTTGCCTCTTCGCCCGAAAAAAGGGTAAAACAACGTGAGAGAGGACTCTTCCAGTCATGATTGGATGGATTATTGATTTTTCGTAAGTAATGCCCCCTAGTCCAAAAAAGGGGTAAACTATCACCAAGAAGATGACCATTCAAATTCTTTAACAAACGTGAACACGACAAGTTCGCTTGGTAATCTTTTTGTATTTCGAGAGCCTGAAAAGAGCTTAAAGATAGACTCCGGGGGGGTTCTTTTTCTGTAGGAGTTTAACAAGCCCGGCAAAGTGACAAATCATAACTCGGTGACTTATTCTCATGGTTTTACAAGCACAAGAAAGAACAAAGAGTTAGCTCGTCATCATTAAATAACCGAATTCTAACGGGAAAAAATGAATTCTAATGGGCGAAAATAACAACAAAAATATTCAATGGGTTGTTCATACCTGACAATGTTTATGAGATGATCGCTACGATGCGAGAATGGCGCAAATTAAACACTTAACGTCTCCTACATGCTTAAAAACTAGGTCAAAAAATAGTTAACCGGTATTAAAATGCAGTAAATAATCCAAACTATAGAAAATAACCCATAAAGCATCTAAATTTGAAAAAGGAATATTCCCCTTTGTTTATAAAATAGGAAAAATGACCAAAAATAGTTACCATTTTCATTTGCCAAGTTTGGGGAGAAGAAAGTGCCATTTGGAGCTGATTTTCACTGATCGATTGCCATAGCTACGATTGACCATTTCACGAACTGTTAGGAGTAGGTAAACCTAGACCTCATCCAGCATCTTTCATGTAGATTACAATTTTGTTTCTTGATCATTTTTTGAGTTTTTGGGTTGATTTATGAGGGGATTTTGTGCCCTTGTGTCATCGCAAGCCTGCTTTATGGGAACTGCGATGAACCCGGGTCACCGCAAAACCCATAAGGGCGCTTTGAGTTGACGGCACCCTATCAGCAATGATAGGGTGCGTCGACGGAAACATCCAATTTCAAATCAAAACCTAGCCCACAAGAAAACTTTTCAATGGTTTGGATGAGTTCTAATAGTGTTTTAATGCTTCCTTTGACATGTTTATGACCGTCACCATGGTTATTGTATGGTGTGAATTTGAACACGAAGTAGAAGGTATACAAGCGGCAAATGATCCATTGTGTGTGGATGCATTGAGAAACTGTGGACTGTTGAAGTACTTCCAGGTTTAGGGCATGAGGGCCCAAGTCCCACTACTGGAGCACATGATCCAGAGTTGGGATCCAGCGTAGCAATATTTCATGATTGGGGAACATGTGCTGAATATAGATGTTGAGGACATCTATTTCTTGATAGGACTATCTCGGAGGGGGGAGATCACGAGGGAGTGATCGGACGGTGGATGATTTGATCGCTCACCATTGTATTCCAGATGTCGTTGCCATTAGTGGGAAAAATCCCATTAAGGATGTTCGATAACATCCATTGCACATCATACTCTTCACTATAGTGAGGGTAGCAGGGAGCCAAGTGGCTCACCTGGCTACCAATTCCCAAATGTTATATGCAAAGGAGTGTATGTCTCCTAAGGTGTTTAATTGGTGTGAGGGAGTCCTCACCAACCTTCGAGCTCAGCTGACCAAGTGTCGGCGTGGTGAACTCAAGAAGTTCGGTTACGGATCAGTAGTGATCTCTTTCTTGCTAGAGTGGGTACCTCTCTTACGTCCACAGGTGACCTTGGATGATAGGGATGCCAAGGATCCTCATATGGTTCGATGGACGGATGTGATGGCCCACCATGGTGGTGGGGGTCCAATCATCAGAAATGGTTCTGGATTCTTCACCTGGCTAGAAGGCCAGCTGCTCATGATCAAGGACTATCTGTACAATGGTACGGACTTCAGAGAGGATCCAAACCTTGTGTTTCTTGAGGGAGCAGAGTGGGGATATATCGGTAAGAAAAATGACCATTGTATTTTTTCATTTTGTGTATTTATAATTTTTTTTTTGGGTAGTATTGATGAGTTAATAACATGTTTGTGCAGATGTGGGTCCTTCACGACCAGTCGGAGTTTCACTTCTCATGAGGAGGGGAGAGGCACTAGCTATAGCCCCAGCCATGCATGATTCCATCATAGAGATGGAAGACGTCTATGAGAACCTCACTAGGTTGACATTAGACGTTCTAGAGCCGATAGTGCATGGGTTACCGCGGGCCATGCAAAGGTACACGATTGGCGTGACCTTGTGTTTCAGTGTGCTACTCCGTAAGGTAGCAACCCCCACAGAACCAAGTCCCACCTATTACTGATGAAGGATTAAATTATGAAGAAATTCTTTCAATTTTTAAAGCTTTGGTTTTAGAATCTCACAATTCTCCTGATCACCCAGATGAAAACCCACAAGAGAATTAGGATCCTGAACCACCAAATGAATTAGAGGAACAACAAATAAACACTATCAGTTTCTTTTAGAACTCCCCATGGCTGAGGAGGAAGATGATCCTGAGGCTATTTTCAATTTTCAACACCCCTATAATACAAGGAGCAAAGGACAACCCACATAGGAAGCTTCCACTTCAACATCCACCCCAAACAGAAGCAAAACAATAGCACAGAAAGAAACTGTCATTCCTGAAATAGAGTATAGTTTGATTGAGGACTTGAAAAGAGTGAAAGACACTATATCTCTTTTTGAACTTCTGAAAATCCTTTCCATGAGAGACAGACTTACCAAAATCATGATTGTTAACAAACCTAGCGTGGCTCAGAACAACAATTTAGAGACATACTCTAAACCTAGAAACTAGAAACTAGGTAGCAAGAAAACACCTCCTTTCCTGCTTACTTTTGAATTTTCAATAGGAATGTCCACAATTGTATGATAGATTCAGGGGCTTCATCTAATGTGATGCCTCTATTTGTCCGCAAAAAGTTGAATGCCTCTTGGGAGCCCTGCCCTACTCAAATTGTTCAACTTGATCGATCCAAAGTTAGGGTAGTGGGAGAATTGAATAATGTCATGTTAACACTGTCTGCTAATCCTAAAATCCACCCACTAGTACAAAACGAGAGATAAATGACCCATAAAATGACCAAAATCCGCATATAAATGACCACTTTTGAGTTGGTGACCACTGGTAGCAAATTAGCGGTCATTTATCACGTGACCAAAAATGTGGTCATATTTAGCTTGGTCATTTATAGCTTATCTTGTGGTCATATATTTGGTCATTAATTGTGACAATTAATGACCAAATTTATGACCACATTTTTTGTCACATGATAAATGACTGCTAATTTGCTACCAACGATCGCCAACTCCGTATGATCGCTTTGATTGGCGTGACCTTGTGTTTCAGTGTGCTACTCCGTATGATCGCTTTGATAGATCCACCAAGCTTCATCATGTGTATCATCATAGTCATGTGTCGGTTGAGTTGTCATGGATATTTGTCATCTTTCTCTTTGGGAATTGTCATGTTTTGAAGTTTGTTCCATCATGTTATTCTCATCAAGATCTATAGCATGATTAGAGACAAAGATTTTCCATAGAACTTTGTCTCTCATTGGAAACCCTTTGTGCAAATAGATCAAGCATTATCAATTATATTGCTAAAAAAATATTACTTGCATCCAATCATAAACCAATCTAGGAAAGACAAAATTGGATATGGAAAGAACAACAGAAAAACAAGAATATGGAACAAATGAATAAGATAAACTAGGAGACCCTCATCATGTACAATCTGCACATCACACATCATCAAAATCATTTTGAGTTTGCATGAAAATAATTAATAACATCTGCATTAAATTACAATTACATATTGCGAAAGGATATATGCTTCCAAACATGGCCAAAATAACATGAGATATAATTGGTTAACTTGCATGGTTATCTGAGTGTGGGTCTAGGTACATGTATGATAGGTACAACAACTTTGTGAACTACAGGTATAGGGGTACATCATGATGTGGGTACAAACACGTATGGCCTAGGGAGCAAGGGGGTTTAGTAGTATCTATAGGGATACATCTCATAACTAATTGGACATCAAAACTCATTATGAATGTAACCAGTTTAAACCTAAAAGGATTCCATTTTTATGGTATAAAATGATAATGCACATATTTTTAATTATCAATAGTTAAAGGAAGCATTTTCTACAAAAGTAAAAACATAAAAGGTCCATCCCTAATCTCCAATTTGGCATGACAGCTTCACTGAATTCCAAGGCAATCGTGAAAAACATCAACCTGCACTACCTCTCCATTACTAACTATAGTTGAATATGGATCACCTTGGCACCTTCACTTTAGAATGCAAATAAAATGACATTGACACAACCCAGCTAGCAAAAACATGAATAAACTCAATATATATTCATATGGGAAAATATCTATACTCATGAGCAGAATAACCAATATAAGCACATCTTAAGTGGCACCTTAATGTATTCTATTTGTCAAGTGATGATGGGGCTAGTGGGGGTATTCAATGGTGCAAAATAAGTAACTAGTGGTCAGGGATGCCGACTACCAACTAATAGCAGGATAGTTGTACATATTAGGGATAGATGAGATAATAAGGAAGTGCCTTATATTATCGCCAACATATTTTGTGGGAATGTACCAACGGGGTGGTAGGATGACACTATGGAGGAAATACCATAGCTTACAAAATATTGCAGGCATGTAGATAACAAAATATTGTATTCGACTCCTTTTTTAGTAATTGGTGATTTATTTAGAAGTATGTCGGGAGGCACATTACATATGGTATTAGATCTAGGTTCTAATGCTAGTTTCAAATGGATCCGCATGCTTATTACTCATGAGTAGAATAACCAATCTAAGCACATCTTAAGTGGCACCTGAATGTATCATATTTGCCACTCATCCTGGAATGGATACTTACACAGAACCGAGTATAAACGGAAGAGCAATGTGAAACCCAAATAGGTTCATAGTTACAATTTTTGTAAGAAGCATTCCAAATGAGATGGAATCCACCTGTACATGTGAAATTTTATATTAGCTACAATCAAATAGTGGTAAAGACCCCTGACCTGAATAGTGTAATATATTGAACAGAAAAAAAATATACCTTCACAATATTATCTGCATATTTCATCACCACAGATACCTTCACCATAGACATTATTATTAGTGCTAAGGAGAGAAAACCTTTCCATAGGTGATACGCTGTTTAATAGAGTGAAATATAGTGTGAAGGGGAGATGCCTGTACTGCTGAGCGGATGACACGTCAACTCCATTTGCTAAGTGGAGTGCAGATTATTGGATGAAGAGTTTAGGATTTTACTTAGCCTAGTCGAGATCATACAGTGGTGTAACTACACTAACTACACCTATCTATTCACCCTAATATATGGTTTGGACATGCCACTATAAGTTTGCATTTTATAAGTCATGGAGGAATGGACTTCACATGATAATTACAAATTTCATTGAAAGGGTTGGTAACCCCCCATATAAACATCAATCACAGAATTTATAAATTGCATGGCTATCACCTTGGCACACATCCATGTGTCTACAACCCGATAACCATTGTTCACTTAATTTTTACCCGAATCTTAGCTATGGTGAGGGCATAGTAAGGGAAGCTTCCAACAGTCTTAGTGCACTACTAGATTTCCTCAGTATGGAGTTACTAAAAAATAATGGCATTCAAGATTCGATCATCTACCAAAAGGATCAACACGAAATTCCTCATTTTCTAGGTGAAGAATGAGGGATGCACTCGGGGTTTTCTAGATCAACAGATGAAGCAGCATTGGAAACCTCAACGTTGGTCACATGGAACATGGAGGGTAACTCAAATATTAAATTCCATCTTGGAGGGTGATAATAACAAGAATATCTGAACCTTCAGGATGCATACTTGATAGAACTGAAGGTGATCAAGATTTACTGGATTTTTAATGCCAATGGGACTAGAAGTAACACTGCTCACGTGATCGACATATGAGATTAACCCTCCAACTGTGCTAATAGTTACAAAACCCATTTATATATATCCACAGACAACTATATACTACGAGGCTTCTTAAACTTTAAGAGAGTGAAAAAATCTGGCAATACCAAATCGTGGCTTGGGAAGGATGTTCATAACCCACAGTGAGGTCTGCACACAAGAGTCGAACTATAGGTTAGAGCATTCATTGCATTCAGATCTGAAAACCTTTAATGTATTGCTGCTACATCCCTTCTTAAATGAAGGTATTGCTGTAATACTCAGCGTTTATTATAACCTGATATTCTTGTTTACATGGACTGCTTATCTGTATCGTTGTGTGGAAAACGGCTCTATACATAAACCAACGTTAGTTTTGGGCTATTGAGCTATCAAGTATCTTCCAGAGCTAAGAATTACACATTCGACTGAAGAATGAAGGCGATAATATCATGAACAAGGTTTTGGTTCATGGTATAGGAACATTGGAGGTGTTGTGACCCAAAAAGATGATGATAGCGACCCCAAAAAGAAAACCAAGCCTCCTACTGTTGGAATTTATGCACAAAAATGACCCAGGACTTATAATAATGCCACAAACAAAGCCCAAAATTTGTTCAACAATGCCCAAAACAGTGAATGAGGCATGCTATGACTTTCCTGAAGTCACCACCACTGCTGATCCATTAACTTCTATGCCCCCACTCTCTTCTGTTGAGCTTCCTTCCACCTCATATTCTGAGGCTACACTACCACCATCCACCATATCTCAATTATTTGTTGCACTAACCTCCATTACTACTTCACCTTCAACCTTGCCAATTCAACTTGTCACTTTACCACCAATAGTAACTGAGATGCAGTTTCCAACTGTTTCTCTACAATCATCACTTACCGTTGCCTCTACTTCCCTCACTGATTTTTCCAATCTGTTTACTTCTCCTCCTTCTCCACCTTCAATTTCTACTGACACTTCCCCTTTGATATCTACCTCTCAAATCACCATGTCTATCCCTAATTCCACTGTTACCCAAACAACTCCATTGGTTGCAACATGTAACATTGTCACATCTGCAACTGAGTTTGCAACTGATCCTGAAGATGATGTTGTGGTTCCCCTTGGGGAATACTTTTATAGTAGGTCGACAAATATAGTGGCTAGAAGAGGTAACAAGAGAAGCAGGGGATCAACTGTGCTGTAAGCACCTGTCCCCAATCAAATAATTTGGGCCAAATAGTCTGATGACATCCAACAGGAAGCATTAGACACTACAACAGCTATGGGGGTATTTGTTGGAGCCAATTTTTATTCAATGACTTCATTGAATAAAGATATTGAGATCAAGAAATAAGAGTTGAAGTAGCTTAAGGAGTAATTGATTAAAGTTAATAAAGAACATGAATCTCAGGTTCATGAATTGAGGAATCAGTATGAAAATCAGCTCAAGGATTTGCAGGAATAGAACACTTCTCTCCAAGTTCAATTCTAGGATGTTGAAGTCCTAAACACTTCAAATGAGGAAAAGATAGCTGTGCTAGAACAACAACTGAAGGATGCAACTACAAGTGTAGCCATTTCTTATTTCTTTAGGTTTTCTAAGGAAGAGTTTGGGGACTTGGCTAATAAAGTAAATGAGGAACATCATAAACTCTTAGCTCAGTTATTTAGTTTCCTGAATGAAATTCAGTAAACTCATAATGATTTTGAGCGAATGTCTACTCTTCTTGAACAACACATTGACAAAATCCAAGAAGCTTCCAAAGATTATGATGATGTTGTTGAATGGAAAAGGTATATCAAAGAAAAACTAGAGGACATCCTAGTTTTGGATAGCTTCAAGTTCAAAAGAATCAAAACATCTTTGAATGCCTGACAAAATACTTCTGACATGGTTGAAGAAACAATCAAGAAGGCACAAGCAATCTGTGGAAGAAGATGGTATGCTGCAGACAATATCATGGTTAAGCTACATTTTCCTATTATGGATCTCATTGAGAAATCTTGTCCACCGAAGCTGATGATTGAACAGGTTGATAGAAGATGTGAGCAAGTCAAAGAGCAGATTCAACAACTCGAGCACATAGGGATTTCAGAAGTTGAAAACTTCATAAAGCAACCTGTCAGCCTAGAAGGGAAGATCCATATTTTTCTGCGCACTTGGCACAAGTTAGCCAAGAATGATATGGAGTCCTTTACATGTGATTCCCAGCTGGGACTCGAGTTAGCTAATTATCCAGATGTGGATGAGCTGCTAGAATTTTGGACCAAGTGTCAAGGTGCCCTTGGTTATTCTTAGATTAGTTTGATTTTGTAATCCATGTTTTATGGGAATTTTACCCTTTGTAACTATTTTGTAATTATTATTTAAAGGGTAGATATCTCATAGGGGAGGGGGGAGAAAATCATCAAAAGAGGACTGGAGATACTATGATTTGTAAGAGATTGTAATTTTTTGCATCCTTGAAGAAATACATTTAGTGTTCTCTTGATATCTCTTTTGTCAATTTATCAAATTTGTTTGATGGGTTTTGATTTTCACTTCAGCTTATAAATGAACACTATTTGATTTTGCAATCATAATTGATACATTGATCTATAGTTTGGATTTGTCTTCACTTATGATCTATGTGTCTTTATGTTTTAAGTGAATTTATTTATTTAAAACATTTATCTATTTCTGCAAATGATTAACAGATATTATTAAATTAATTCCAATTGTTCAATTAGCATTTCATATACAAGATAATCTTGCATGTGCTTCAATCCTTAAGCTACAATCATTTGATTTTTATCCTCTGACTGTGTCTTAAGCTAATAAGTAAGGATCCACTTCACATTTCTGTCAAAGTGGTGAAAATACTTATTAAAATTCAGATCAAGTTATCCTGCACATTAAAACACATCTCTTTAATTTAGATCTAACTAAATTTAGATTTATTTTAAGGCAAACTCACTTCTAGAGATAGAACACTTTGACCTTCCTTCATAGTAAGTCAGATCCTTTCAGGATCAACCCACATCAGTGCCAGCGGAGGCCCAATATTCATGGGAGTTAACTATACCAAATAGTCTGGGGATAGAACTGCTCTTGCGCAGAGCTTTTTGAAGCCTTTCAGATTAGGTTTTCACCCTTTGTTGCTAGCCTTGGATAACATTCCAGCAACCTACATACTCGGGGCTTCAACAGAGAGAGAGAGAGAGAGAGAGAGAGAGAGAGAGAGAGAGAGAGAGCCAAGGGGGGTTGATTTGGGGTAGGGGGTGAGAGAGAGAGAAATAAGAAGGGTTAGGGTTTGGAGAGGAGTAGGGAAATTAGAGAGAAGGGGTTATAGTTGACAAGTGGGGAGGTTGGGGTTAGGGGGAGAGTGAGAGAGAGATAAAGAGAGAGATAAGTGGTATGGGGGATTAGGGGAGAGAGAGGGGGGTTAGAGAGAGGAAGATGGGGGTTATGAGTAGAGAGAGAGAGAGATATGGGATAGGTGGGTGACGATTGGGGATTTAGGGGTATGGAGAGAGAAGGGTGGGTAGAGATAGGGGGTATAGAAACAAAGAGAGAAGGAAAGCGATTGGGGGGTTATGGGTTTAGGAAGGAGAATGGTAGTTAAAGACAAGAGGGGGAGTATAAGAGAGAGAGAGAGAGAGAGAGAGATGGTGTGGGGTTGGTTAGTGGTAGGGGGGAGGGGTATTAGGAGAAACATAGAGAGAGGGGTGGAATAGGGATAAGGGGAGAGAGAGACGGGGGATGGTTAGTGGTAAGGGAGAGAGACAGAGGGAATTTAAGAGGGAGAGAGGGTGGGTTTTAGGGGGTTGATGAATAGAGAAAGGGGTCGGGGTTAGGGGTAGGTGTAGTATCAGGGGAGACAGACACATAAGCAAGAGGGATGTTAGTGGTGCAGGTGCGAGTGCAAGTAGTACTATGAGTGTGTGTGTGGTTGTTGTACAGAGAGAGATAGAGATATGTGAGTTTAGGATTTTGGGTCGGATGATGGAATTTAGAGAGAAGAGGGGTTATAGAGAGATAGAGATGAGTGTTGATTATGGGTATTGGGGGGGGTTGGGGGAGATAAACATATAGAGATCAATGGGTTTTGGGAGGAGGAGGGAAATTAGAGATAAGGGGGTAGAGAGAGAGATAGAGATGAGAGGGTGCCTAGTTGTATGGGGGAGGGGGATTATATTATTTAGAGAGAGGGGGTAAGGTTTAGGAGGAGTAGGAGATAGATATAGAGAGAGATATGGGGGGGGGTTGTGATTAGAGGTAGTAGTGGGAGAGAGAGGGGGTAGAGAGGGTGGGTGTTAGGGGGTTGGGGGATAGAAAAATATGTTGGGTTTAGGGGTAGGTGGAACAATGAAGATTTAGAATGAGAGAGGATGTGAGTAAGGGTTAGGTGGAGGAGGGGAGGGAAAGAGAGAGGGAGGAGGGCTTTTAGTTGTAGGAGTTAGAGAGAGAGAGAGAGAGAGAGAGAGAGAGAGAGAGAGAGAGAGGTGTTAAGGAGTATGGGGAGAGAGACACGGGTGGTCATTAGTTGTAGGGGGTGTGATTAGGGGTGGGGGGAGAGGGGTTGCTGGAGAAAAATATATAAATCATTAGAGTTAAGGTTTAGGGAGGAGTAGGGAAGCTAGATTGAAGGCGGGTATATTTAAGAGTTATACGGCTTTGGTCTTAAGGTTCATAATAGTTATGAACCTTAAGGGTAGGTGGAGGAGTAGGGGATAGAGAAAATGAGAGAGGGTATTAGTAAGGGTTAGGTGGAGAGAGAGAGAGAGAGAGAGAGATGGGGCAGTTAGTGGTAGGGGTAGAGGTAGGGAGTGGGTGAGGGACAGAGAAAGAGAGAGAGGGGGTGTGTGTGTTAGGGGGTTGTGGGAGAAATAAAGTAGTGGGGACTAGGGGTATGTGGAGGAGTAGGGGAGAGAGAGAGAATGAGAGAGGGTTTTAGTAAGGGTTAGGGGGAAAAGGGGAGAGAGAGAGAGATAAAGGTGGCTTAGTAGTAGGGGTAGGAGTAGGGAGTTGAGAGAGAGAGAGAGAGAGAGAGAGAGAGAGAGAGAGAGAGAGAGAGAGTAGGGGGATGTTAGGGAGTAGGGGGAGAGGGAGTCGGGTGGGGGTTATGGGTAGGTGGATGAGTAGGGTTTTAGAGAGAAAGAGAGAGAGTGATGGAAGGTGATTATGGGTTGGGGTGAGGAGAGAGGTTGGGATAGAGAAAGAGATAAAGATTAGAAGGTTTAGGGGTTTTGGGAGGAGCAAATCAATTGGAAAGAAAGGGCTATAGCTAAGGAGCAGGGAGGTTTGAAGTAGAGAGAGAGAGAGGGAGAGAGGGGGGATTAGGGTTTGGGGAGGATTAGGTTAGTTAAAGAGAAGTCGGTATTATAGGCGGAGAGAGAGATTTTTGTAGGGAGTTCGGTGTAGATATGGAGAGACATAGTGAGGGTGTGGTTAGTTGTAGGGGATTGCGGGAATAGGAGAAAAATAGAGAGGGGGGATTATGGAGAGAGGGAGAGAGAGAGATAGATAGATAGATAGAGAGAGAGAGAGAGAGAGAGACGTGAGAGTTAGGTATATGTTAATTAGTAGGAAAGAGAGAGGGGGGACTGGATGTTAGGGGTTTTGGGAAGGGAGAAAGTAGTGGGGTTTATGAGTAGGTGGAGAAGTAGGGGAGAGAGAAAATGAGAGAGGGTTTCATCAAGGGTTAGGGGGAGGATGTGAGAGAGAGAGAGAGAAATAGAGGTTAGTGGTAGAGGTAGGATTAGGGGATTGGGAGAGAGGGGGGGATTGTTAAAGAGTAGGGGAAAAGGGAGAGGGGTGGGGGTTATAGGTAGGTGGATGAGTAGGGGTTTAGAGAGGGAGAGAGAGCATGAATATTTGAGTGAAGGGGATATTATTGAGTGTGGGGGTTGGGAGAATAGAGAGAAAAGAAAGGGAGAAAGAAAGAGAGAGAGAGAGCAATATTAGGTGTAGTGGAGGGGGGGTGGGGGGAATAAATAGATAAATATTGATTGGGTTAGGGGTTTGGAGAGGAGGAGGGAAATTAGTGAGAAGGATGGGTATAGGGGGGGAGAAGAGATAGATATTAGGAGGATTAGGTATTTGGGAAGGAGTAGGGAAGTTTGAGAGAAGGGGTTATTTTTTAGGAGTGGAGGGGTTGGAAGAGAGAGATAGAGAGAAGTGGTAGGGGGAGGGGGTTTTGGAGAGATAGAGGGGGGGTTATGGGTATGAGGCAAGAAGTGGGGTAGGGATAGGGTGATGATCAGTGAGGGGTAGAGTGAGAGAGAGATATTTGTGGGGGTTGATTAGGGGTAAGGGGGAGGAGGGGGGGTTGGGGGAGTTAAAGATATAGAGATCAGGAGGGTTAGGGTTTTGGGAAGAGGATGAGGGTATATCTAAGGAGTGGTTGTGTGTGGAGTAGAGAGAGAAGGGGGGGGGAGGGGGATTAAGTGAGGGAGATAGAGGTTTATGTATAAGGGGAGTAGGAGAAGAAGATTATGACTATGGAGAGAGAGAGAGAGAGAGAGAGAGATATGAGGGGTTATTATGGGTAGGGGTTGGAGGGGGGTTGGGGTAGAGAAAGAGATAGAGATCGATGACTTTAATGGTTTTAGTAGGAGGAGGGAATTTAGAGAGAAGAAGGGTCAGAGAAAGAGATATGGGGGTTATTAGGGGTACTGGGGAGGAGGGGGGTTGGTGGACAGAAAGAGATAGAGATCAAGGGGGTTATCAGTTTGGAGAGGAGGGAAATTATAGAGAACATGGGGTATAGAGAGAGAGAGAGAGAGAGATGGGAGGGTGATTAGTGGTAGGTGTAGGGGGATTTTAAGAGATATAGAGAGGGGGCGGGTAAGGGTTGGAGAGAGAGAGAGAGAGAGAGAGAGAGAGAGAGAGAGAGAGAGAGAGAGAGAGAAGGGGGGTGTGGTTAGTTGTAGGAGTAGGAGAGATAGGGTGTTAAGGGTGGAGAGATAAGGGAGGAGGGAGGGTGTGTGTTATGGGGTGGGGGAGAGAAAAATAAGTGAGGTTTAGGGGTATGTGGAGGAGCATGGGAGATAGAGAGTGAGAAAGAGTGTTAGTAAGGATTAGTGGGAGGAGGGGAGGGAAAGAGAGAGGGAGGAGAGTGTGTGTGTGAGAGAGAGAAGGGGGTGTGGTTAGTGGTAGGAGTAGGAGAGAGAGGGGGGTTAGGGAGAGATAGGGTGTTAAGGGTGCAGAGAGAAGGGAGGAGATGGGGTGTGTATTGTGGGTTGGGGGAGAGAAAAATAAGTGAGGGTTAGTGGTATGTGGAGGAGCATGCTAGATCGAGAGTGAGAGAGAGTGTTAGTAAGGGTTAGTGGGAGGAGGGGAGGGAAAGAGAGAGGGAGGAGGGGGGTTAGTTATAGGGGTGGTAGAGAGAGAGGAGATGTGTTAGGCAGTGGGAGAGAGAGAGAGAGGGGTGGTGGTTAGCTATAGAGTGGTGATTAGGGGGAGGAGGAGGGCTTATAAAAGTTAAAATTAGTAGGATTTATAAATGTTGTGTTCTAAAAGTTAATGATTACAAGTTATATTGACTATATGATATAATGGCTAAAGTACCTAAGGTTTAGAGGGGTTGTAGAGAGAGAGAGAGGGGGGAAATAGTAAGTGTTGGGGGAGGACAAAGAGATAGAGAGGGGGGGGTAGTAAGGGCTAGGGGGAGGATGGGGGGAGAGAGAGACATAGAGGGAGGAGGGAGGTGTTTCTAGGGGTGGAAGTAAGGGGGTGAGTGTGAGTGTGTGTGTGAGAGAAAGAAGAGGTCTATTAGGTTGTAGAGGGAGAGAGGGAGGAGTGGAGGTTATGCGTAGGTGGATGAGTAGGGTGTTGAGAGAGAGAGAGAGAGAGAGAGAAAGAGAGAGAGAGAAGTGGTAGGTGTATTTGGAGAGAGAGAAATGGTGGTTTAGGGGTAGATAGGGTGGGTGTTTGAGTAGAGAGAGAAAGAGAGGTTATGGGTAGAGAGAGAAAGAGTGGATAGGGGTAGAGAGAGAGTGGGGGGGTTGTTCACGAGTAGAGAAAGATAGAGAGGGATGGGGGTTATATGTGAGTAGAGGTTTGAGAGAGAAATAGAGAGAGATGATTAGGGGTAAGGGGAAGAAGTGGGTTGGGGGAGAGAAATAGATGAATATGGTTAGAGGTTTTAGGAGTAGGGAAGTAAGAGAGAAAGGGGGTATACTTTATGAGTCTTGTTTTGGGAGCAGAGAGAGAGGGGGGTAGGGGATGGGGGTGATGAGAGAGAGAGATGGGTTTTTTAGGGATAGTGGGAGTAGAAGGGGGGTTATGGAGGTAGAGAAGGGGGGGTTATGAGTAGAGAGAGTGTGTGAGGTTAGTGGTAGAGAGAGATGAGGGGGTGATTATGGGTAGTGGGAGTAGGGGGTTTGGGGTAGAGAAGGAGATAGAGATTAGGGATTTTAGGGTTTTGGGGTGGAGGATGGAAGATAGAGAGAGACATAGGGTGATTAGGGATGGTGGGGAGGATGGGGGTTAGGGAGAGAAAGAGATATATATCGATGGGGCTAGGGGTTTGGAGAGTATGACAAAATTTAAAGAGAAGTTGGGTATAGGGGTGAAGAGAGAGAGAGAGAGAAAGATAGAGAGATATCGGAGGGTGGTTAGTTATAGCAAAGGATTATAAGAGAGAGAGAGAGAGAGAGAGAGGGGCGGGGGGTGTTAGGGTTAGGGGGAGTGTGGGAGCAAGAGTGGGGGAAGGTTAGGGGATTAGAGAGAGATGTGGGTGTGGTTAGTGGTAGGAGTAAAAAAGGTATGGAGACAAAATGATTAAGGAGAGAGAGGTGGGTTAGGGGTAGAGAGAGGTTCTCTCTTATTGTGTTGGCATAGAGAGAAAGGGGTGGGGGTTAGGGATAGGTTGAATTGGAGGGGGAGAGAGAGGTGATTAGTAAGGGTTATAGGGAGGAGGGGAGAGAAAGAGAGGGATGAGTTGGTTTACTTGTAGGGTTGGGAGTAGCAATTAAGTATTAGGGAAAGAGAGATAGAGGTTATTGCCGATGTTAGTGACTAGGGGGAGAGAGAGGATTGGTGGACAGAAAGAGATAGAGATTAAGGGGGTTATCAGTTTGGAGAGGAGGGAAATTATAGAGAACGAGGGGTATAGAGAGAGAGAGAGATGGGAGGGTGATTAGTGATAGGTGGAGGGGGATTTTAAGAGATATAGAGAGGGGGTGGGTAAGGGTTGGGGAGAGAGAGAGAGAGAGAGAGAAGGGGATGTGGTTAGTGGTTGGAGTAGGAGAGAGAGGGAGATTAGGGAGAGATAGGGTGTTAAGGGTGGAGAGAGAAGGGAGGAGAGAGGGTGTGTGTTGTGGTGTGGGGGAGAGAAAAAGAAGTGAGGGTTAGGTGTATGTGGAGGAGCATGGGAGATAGAGAGTGAGAGAGAGTGTTAGTAATGGTTAGTGGGAGGAAAGGAGGGAAAGAGAGAGGGAGGAGAGAGTGTGTGTGTGTGAGAGAGAAGGGTTTGTGGTTAGTTGTAGGAGTAGGAGACAGAGGGGGGTTAGGGAGAGATAGGGTGTTAAGGGTGGAGAGAGAAGGGGGGAGAGAAAAAGAAGTGAGGGTTAGGGATATGTGGAGGAGCATGTGAGATAGAGAGTGAGAGAAAGTGTTAGTAAGGGTTAGTGGGAGGAGGGGAGGAAAAGAGAGAGGGAGGAGGGGGGTTAGTTATAAGGGTGGCAGAGAGAGAGAGGAGAGGTGCTAGGAATTAGGGAAGAGAGAGAGGGGTGGTGGTTAGCTGTAGAGTGGTGATTAGGGGGAGGAGGAGGGCTTATAAAAGTTAAAACTAGTAGGATTTATAAATGTTGTGTTTTAAAAGTTAATGGTTACAAGTTATATTGGCTATATGATATAATGGCTAAACTACCTAAGGTTTAGAGGGGTTGTAGAGAGAGAGAGAGGAGGTTGTAGAGAGAAAGAGAGGGTAGAGAGTGAGGGAGATGGAGAAAGAGAGATGGGGGGGAAATAGTAATTGTTGGGGGAGGACAAAGAGATAGAGAAGGGGGTTAGTAAGGGCTAGGGGGAGGAGGGGGGGAGAGTGACATTGAGGGAGGAGGGAGGTGTTTCTAGGTGTGGAAGTAAGGGGGTGAGTGTGAGTGTGTGTTAAAGAGGGAGAGAGAATAGGTCTATTAGGGTGTAGAGGGAGAGAGGGAGGGGTGGAGGTTATGCATAGGTGGATGAGTAGGGGGTTAAGAGAGAGAGAGAGATAGATAGAGAGAGAGGTGGGGGATGATTAGGGGAAGGGGGGAGGAGGGAGGTTGGGTGAGGGAAAGAGATAGAGATTATGATGGTTACAGTTTTGGGAAGGAGTAGGGAAGTTTGAGAGAATGAGCTACATTATAGGAGTGAGGGACTTTGGGGAGAGAGAGAGAGAGAAGTGGTAGGTGTATTTGGAGAGAGAGAAAGGGTGGTTTAGGGGTATAGAGGGTGGGTGTTTGAGTAGAGTGAGAAAGAGAGGTTATGGGAAGAGAGAGAAATAGTGGCTATGGGTAGAGAGAGAGAGTGGGGGGGTTGTTAGGGAGTAGAGAAAGATAGAGAGGGATGGGGGTTATATGTGAGTAGGGCTTTAAGAGAGAAAGAGAGAGAGATGATTAGGGGTAAGGGGAAGAAGTGGCTTGGGGGAGAGAAATAGACCAATATGGTTAGAGGTTTTAGGAGTAGGGAAGTAAGAGTGAAAGGGGGTATGCTTTAAGATTCTTGTGTTGGGAGCAGAGAGAGAGGGAGGGTAGGGGATGGGGGTGATGAGATGAAGAGATGGGTTTTAGGGATAGTGGGAGTAGAAGGTTGGTTATGGAGGTATAGAAGGGGGGTTATGAGTAGAGAGAGTGTGTGAGGTTAGTGGTAGAGAGAGATGTGGGGTGATTATGGGTAGTGGGAGGAGGGGGTATTGGGTAGAGGAGGAGATATAGATTGAGGATTTTAGGGTTTTGGGGTGGAGGACGGAAGATAGAGAGAGACATAGGGTGATTAGGATTGGTGGGGAGGAGGGGGGTTAGGGAGAGAAAGAGATAGATATCAATGGGGCTAGGGGTTTGGAGAGTATGATGGAATTTAGAGATAAGTTGGGTATAAGGGGGAAGAGAGAGAGAGAGAGATTAGAGGGTGGTTAGTTATAGCGAAGGATTGTAAGAGAGAGAGAGAGAGAGAGAGAGAGAGAGGTGTCAGGGTTAGGGGGAGTATAGGAGCAAGAGGGGGGAAGGTAGGGTTTTAGAGAGAGAGTTGGGTGTGGTTAGTGGCAGGGGTAAAAAAGGTATAAAAAAAAATTATTAATGAGAGAGAGGTGGGTTAGGGGTAGAGAGAGATAGGTAGAGAGGGGTTCTCTATTAGGGTCTTGAGATAGAGAGAAAGGGGTGGGGGTTAGGGATAGGTGAAATTTGAGGGGGAGAGAGAGTGAGAGAGGTGATTAGTAAGGGTTATGGGGAGGAGGGGAGAGAAAGAGGGGGATGAGTTGGGTTAGTGGTAGGGTTGGGAGTAGTGAGTAAGTATCAGAGAAAGAGAGATAGATGTTAGGAGATGCTAGTGACTAGGGGGAGTGAGAGGGTTGGAATTTATTGGTAAGTGGACGAGTGGGCGGTTGAGAGAGAGAGAGAGAGGAGTAGGGAGTAGTGTGTATGGAGAGAGAAGGGGGTAGGGATAGGGTGATGAGGTGTGAGGGGTAGAGAGAGAGAGAGAGTTGTGGGTGGTGATTAGGGGTAATGGGGAGGATGCGGGTTGGGGGAGAGAAATATATAAAGATCGGGAGGGTTGGGGTTTTGGGTAGAGTAGGAGGGTGTACCTAAGGACTGGTTGGGTGTGGAGTAGAGAGAGAGCGAGGGGGAGGGGGATTAGGTGAGGGAGATAGAGGTTTATGTGTAAGGGGAGTAGGAGAAGGAGGTTATGACTTGGAAGAGAGAGAGAGAGAGAGAGAGAGAGAGAGAGAGAGAGAGAGATGAGGGGGTGATTATGGGTAGGGGTAGGAGGGGAGTTGAGGTAGAGAAAGAGATAGAGATCAATGAATTTAATTGTTTGAGTAGAAGGAGGGAAGTTAGAGAGAGGAAGGGTTAGAGAGAAAGATATGGGGTTGATTAGGGGTAGTGGGGATGAGGGAGGTTGGTGGAGGGAAAGAAATAAAGATCAAGGGGGTTAATGGTTTGGAGAGGAGGAGGGAAATTATAGAAAAGGGGGGTGTTATATATATATATATATATATATATATAGAGAGAGAGAGAGAGAGAGAGAGATGGGAGGGTGATTAGTGGTAGGGGGAGGGGGATTATAGGTGATAAAGCAAGGGGGCGGGTAAGGATTGGGGGAGGGAGAGAGAGAGAGAGAAGGGGGTTTGGGTACTAGTAGGAGTAGGAGAGAGAGTGGGGTTAGGGAGAGATAGGGATGTTAAGGGTGGAGAGAGAAGGGAGGAGAGAGGTTGTGTTTTAGGGGGTGGTGGAGATAAAAAGAAGTTAGGGTTAGTTGTATGTGGAGGAGTAGGGGACATAGAGAGTGAGAGAGAGTGTTAGTAAGGGTTAGTGGAGGAGGGGAGGGAAAGAGAGAGGGAGGATGGGTGTTAGTTATAGGGGTGGGGAAGAGAGAGAGAGAGAGAGGAGGTGTTAGGGATTAGAGGGAGAGAGAGAGAGAGAGGTGGTAGTTAGCTATAGAGGGGTGATTAGGGGGAGGATGGGGATGGGGGAGAAAGAGATAGAGATCATGCGGGTTAGGGGTTTAGGGAGGACTAGGGTGGTTAGACTTAAGACAAGCATAGTTACTAGTTGTAGAGTTATGGTCTTAAGGTTCATAATAGTTACACTGACTAGGAGTGGGGTTGTAAACTTTAAGTGTTGTGTGTGTTAAAGGTTTAATATTAAGGGCCATAAAGCTTACAAAGGTTTAAATTTTCCAATGTTTTAGGACTTATAAAAGTTAACATTATTAGGATTTATAAATGTTGTGTTCCAAAAGTTTGTGGTTACAAGTTATATGGTCTACATGATATAGTGGCTAAAGTAGCTAAGGTTTAGAGGGGTTGTAGAGAGAGGGGGGGCTATAGAGTGGTCATTAGGGGGAGGAGGAGGGCTTATAAAAGTTAAAATTAGTAGGATTTATAAATGTTGTGTTCTAAAAGTTAAGGGTTAAAAGTTATTTTGGATATATGATATAATGGCTAAAGTACCTAAGGTTTAGAGGGGTTGTAGAGAGAGAGAGGGTTTTAGAGAGAGAGAAAGATGGTTGTAGAGAGAGAGAGGGTAGAGAGTGAGGGAGATGGAGAAAGAGAGAGAGGGGACAAATAGTAAGTGTTGGGGGAGGACAAAGAGATAGAGAGGGGGGTTAATAAGGGCTAGGGGGAGGAGGGAGGGAGAGAGAGACATAGAGGGAGGAGGGAGGTGTTTCTAGGGGTGGAAGTAAGGGGGTGAGTGTGAGTGTGTGTTGGAGAAAGAGATAGAAGAGGTCTATTAGGGTGTAGAGGGAGAGAGGGAGGGGTGGAGGTTATGCATAGGTGGATGAGTAGGGGGTTGAGAAGAGAGAAAGAGAGAGAGAGAGAGAGATGTGGGGGATGATACAGATTATGATGATTACAGTTTTGGGAAGGAGTAGGGAAGTTTGAGAGAACAAGCTACTTTTTAGGAGTCAGGGACTTTAGGGAGAGAGAGAGAGAGAGAAGTGGTAGGTGTAATTTGGAGAGAGATAAAGGGTGGTTTAGGGGTAGAGAGGGTGGGTGTTTGAGTAGAGAGAGAAAGAGAGGTTATGGGTAGAGAGAGAAAGAGTGGATATGGGTAGAGAGATAGAGTGGGGGGGTTGGTTAGCAAGTAAAGAAAGGTAGAGAGGGATGGGGGTTATATGTGAGTAGGGGTTTGAGAGAGAAATAGAGAGAGATGATTAGGGGTAAGGGAAAGAAGTGGGTTGGGTGAGAGAAATAGACCAATACGGTTAGAGGTTTTAGGACTAAGGAAGTAAGAGAGAAAGGGGGTATACTTTAGTAGTCTTGTGTTGGGAGAAGAGAGAGAGGGGGGGTAGGGGATGGGGGTGATGAGAGAGAGAGATGGGTTTTAGGGATAGTGGGAGTAGAAGGGGGGTTATGGAGGTAGAGAAGGGGGGGTTATGAGTAGAGAGAGTGTGTGAGGTTAGTGGTAGAGAGATGAGGGGGTGATTATGGGTAGTGGGAGGAGGGGTTTTGGGGTAGATAAGGAGATAGAGATTGAGGATTTTAGGGTTTTGGGGTGGAGGACGGAAGATAGAGAGAGATATAGGGTGATTAGGGGTTGTGAGGAGGAGGGGGGTTAGGGAGAGAAAGAGATAGATATCGATGGGGCTAGGGGTTTGGAGAGTATGACAAAATTTAGAGAGAAGTTGGGTATAGGGGTGAAGAGAGAAAGAGAGATCAGAGGGTGGTTAGTTATAGCGAAGGATTATAAGAGAGAGAGAGAGAGAGAGAGAGAGAGAGAGAGAGAGAGAGGTGTTAGGGTTAGGTGGAGTATGGGAGCAAGAGTGGGGGAAGGTTAGGGGATTAGAGAGAGAGGTGGGTGTGGTTAGTGGTAGAAGCAAAAAAGGTATCGAGACAAAATGATTAAGGAGAGAGGTGGGTTAGGGGTAGAGAAAGGTTCTCTATTAGGGTGTTGGGATAGAGAAAAAGGGGGTGGGGTTAGGGATAGGTGAAATTGGAGGGGGAGAGAGAGTGAGAGAGGTGATTAGTAAGGTTTATGGGGAGGAGGAGAGAGAAAGAGAGGGATAAGTTTGGTTAGTGGTAGGGTTTGGAGTAGCGAGTAAGTATCATAGAAAGAGAGATATAGGTTAGGGGATTCTAGTGACTAGGGGGAGAGAGAGGGTTGGAATATATTGGTAAGTGGAGGAGTGGGCTATTGAGAGAGAGAGAGATGGGGTAGGTGGGTGAGGAGTAGGGAGTTATGTGTATGGAGAGGGAAGGGGGTAGGGATAGGGTGGTGAGGAGTGACGGGTAAAGAGAGAGAGAGAGAGTCGTGGGGGGTGATTAGGGGTAACGTGGAGGAGGGGGGTTGGGGGAGAGAGGGAGGAGTGGAGGTTATGCATAGGTGGATGAGTAGGGTGTTGAGAGAGAGAGAGAGAGAGAAGTGGTAGGTGTATTTGGAGAGAGAGAAAGGGTGGTTTAGGGGTAGAGAGGGTGGGTGTTTGACTAGAGAGAGAAAGAGAGGGTATGGGTAGAGAGAGAAAGAGTGGATATGGGTAGAGAGAGAGAGAGTGGGCGGGTTGTTAGCGAGTAGAGAAAGATAGAGAGGGATGGGGGTTATATCTGAGTAGGGGTTTGAGAGAGATGGTTATGGTTAAGGGGAAGAAGTGGGTTGGGGGAGAGAAATAGACCAATATGGTTAGAGGTTTTAGGAGTAAGGAAGTAAGAGAGAAAGGGGGTATACTTTAGGAGTCTTGTGTTGGGAGCAGAGAGAGGAGAGGGTAGGGGATGGGGGTGATGAGAGAGAGAGATGGGTTTTAGGGATAGTGGGAGTAGAAGGGGGGTTATGGAGGAAGAGAAGGGGGGGTTATGAGTAGAGAGTGTGTGTGAGACTAGTGGTAGAGAGAGATGTGGGGGTGATTATGGGTAGTGGGTGGAGGGGGTTTGGGGTAATGAAGGAGATAGAGATTGGGGATTTTAGGGTTTTTGGGTGGAGGTCGAAAGATAGAGAGAGACATAGGGTGATTAGGGGTGGTGGGGAGGATGGGGGCTAGGGAGAGAAAGAGATATATATCGATGGGGCTAGGGGTTTGGAGAGTATGATAGAATTTAGAGAGAAGTTGGGTATAGGGGTGAAGAGAGAGAGAGAGAGAGAGAGAGAGAGAGAGAGATCAAAGGGTGGTTAGTTATAGCGAAGGATGATAAGAGAGAGAGAGAGAGAGAGAGAGAGAGAGAGAGAGAGAGAGGGAGAGAGGGGGTGGTGTTAGGGTTAGGGGGAGTATGGGAGTGAGAGAGGGGGAAGGTTAGGGGATTAGAGAGAGAGGTGGGTGTGGTTAGTTGTAGGAGTAAAAATGGTATGGAGACAAAACGATTAAGGAGAGAGAGGTGGGTTAGGGGTAAAGAGAGATAGGTAGAGAGAGGTTCTCTCTTAGGGTGTTGGAATAGAGAGAAAGGGGTGGGGGTTAGGGACAGGTGAAATTGTAGGGGGAGAGAGAGGTGATTAGTAAGGGTTATAGGGAGGAGGGCAGAGAAAGAGAGGGATGAGTTGGGTTAGCTGTAGGGTTGGGAGTAGCAAGTAAGTATTAGAGAAAGAGAGATAGAGGTTAGGGCCGATGCTAGTGATTAGGGGGAGAGAGAGGGTTAGTGGACAGAAAGAGATAGAGATCAAGGGGTTTATCGATTTGGAGAGGAGGAGGAAAATTATAGAGAACGAGGGGTATAGAGAGAGAAAGAGAGATGGGAGGGTGATTAGTGATAAGTCGAGGGGGGTTATAACAGATATAGAGATTGGGTGGGTAAGGGTTGGGGAGAGAGAGAGAGAGAGAGAGAGAGATTGTTAGAGAGAAGGGGGTGTGGTGAGTGGTACGAATAGGAGAGAGAGGGTGGTTAGGGAGAGATAGGGTGTTAAGGGTGAATAGAGAAGGGAGGAGAGAGGGTGTGTGTTGTGGCGTGGGGGAGAGAAAAAGAAGTGAGGGTTAGGTGTATGTGGAGGAGCATGGGAGATAGAGAGTCAGAGAGAGTGTTAGTAAGGGTTAGTGGGAGGAAAGAAGGGAAAGAGAGAGGGAAGAGAGAGTGTGTGTGTGACAGAGAGAAGGGGGTGTGGTTAGTGGTAGGAGTAGGAGAGAGAGGGGGGTTAGGGAGAGATAGCGTGTTAAGGGTGGAGAGAGAAGGAACGAGAGAGGGTGTGTTTTGTGGGTTGGGGGAGAGAAAAAGAAGTGAGGGTTAGGGATATGTGGAGGAGCATGTGAGATATAGAGTGAGAGAGAGTGTTAGTAAGGTTTAGTGCGAGGAGGGGAGGGAAAGAGAGAGGGAAGAGGGGGGTTAGTTATAAGTGTGGTAGGGAGAGAGAGGAGAGGTGCTAGGAAGTAGGAGAGAGAGAGAGGGGTGGTGGTTAGCTGTAGAGTGGTGATTAGGGGGAGGAGGAGGGCTTCTAAAAGTTAAAATTAGTAGGATTTATAAATGTTGTGTTCTAAAAGTTAATGGTTACAAGTTATATTGGGTATATGATATAATGGCTAAAGTACCTAAGGTTTAGAGGGGTTGTAGAGAGAGAGAGGGTTTTAGAGAGAGATAAAGGAGGTTGTAGAGGGAGAGAGAGGGTAGAGAGTGAGGTAGATGGAGAAAGAGAGAGAGGGGGGAAATAGTAATTGTTGGGGGAGGACAAAGAGATAGAGAGGGGGGTTATTAAGGGCTAGGGGGAGGAAGGGGGGAGAGAGACATATAGGGAGGAGGGAGGTATTTCTAGGTGTGGAGGTAAGGGGGTGAGTGTGAGTGTGTGTTAAAGAGAGAGAGAATAGGTCTATTAGGGTGTAGAGGGACAAAGGGAGGGGTGGAGGTTATGCGTAGGTGGATGTGTAGGGGGTTGAGAGAGAGAGAGAGAGAGAGAGAGAGAGGTGGGGGATGATTAGGGGAAGGGGGGAGGAGGGAGGTTGGATGAGGGAAATAGATAGAGATTATGATCGTTACAGTTTTGGGAAGGAGTAGGGAACTTTGAGAGAACGAGCTACTTTTTAGGAGTGAAGGACTTTGGGGAGAGAGAGAGAGAGAGAGAAGTGGTAGGTGTATTTGGAGAGAGAGAAAGGGTGTTTTAGGGGTAGAGCGGGTGGGTGTTTGAGTAGAGAGAGAAAGAGAGGTTATGGGAAGAGAGAGAAATAGTGGCTATGGGTAGAGAGAGAGAGTGGGGGGGTTGTTAGCAAGTAGAGAAAGATAGAGAGGGATGGGGGTTATATGTGAATAGGGGTTTGAGAGAGAAAGAGAGAGAGATGATTAGGGGTAAGGGGAAGAAGTGGCTCGGGGGAGAGAAATAGACCAATATGGTTAGAGGTTTTAGGTGTTGGGAAGTAAGAGTGAAAGGGCGTATACTTTAGGAGTCTTGTGTTCGGAGCAGAGAGAGAGGGGGGTAGGGGATGGGGGTGATGAGAGAGAGAGATGGGTTTTAGGGATAGTGGGAGTAGAAGGGGGGTTATGGAGGTAGAGAAGGAGGGTTATGAGTAGAGAGAGTGTGTGAGGTTATTGGTAGAAAGAGAAGAGGGGGTGATTATGGGTAGTGGGAGGAGGGGCTTTTGAGTAGAGAAGGAGATAGAGATTTAGGATTTTAGGGTTTTGGGGTGGATGACAGAAGATAGAGAGAGACATAGGGTGATTAGGGGTGGTGGGGAGGAAGGGGGTTAGGGAGAGAAAGAGATAGATATGGATGGGGCTAGGGGTTTGGAGAGTATGACGGTATTTAGAGATAAGTTGGGTATAGGGGTGAAGAGAGAGAAAGAGAGAAAGACAGAGAGAGAGATCAAAGGGTGGTTGGTTATAGCGAAGGATTATAAGAGAGAGAGATAGGGGGGTGTCAGGGTTAGGGGGAGTATGGGAGCGAGAGGGGGGAAGGTTAGGGGTTTAGAAAGAGAGGTGGCTGTGGTTAGTGGTAGGAGTAAAACAGGTATCGAGACAAAATGATTAATGAGAGAGAGGTGGGTTAGGGGTAGGGAGAGATAGGTAGAGAGAGGTTCTCTATTAGGGTCTTGGGATAGAGAGAAAGGGGTGGGGGTTAGGGATAGGTGAAACTGGAGGGGGAGAGAGAGTGAGAGAGGTGATTAGTAAGGGTTATGGAGAGGAGGGGAGAGAAAGAGAGGGATGAGTTAGGTTAGTGGTAGGGTTGGGAGTAGCGTTTAAGTATCAGAGAAAGAGAGATAGAGGTTAGGGGATGGTAGTGACTAGGGGGAGAGAGAGGGTTGGAATTTATTGGTAAGTGGACGAGTGGACGATTGAGAGAGAGAGAGAGAGAGAGGGTAGGTGGGTGATGAGTAGGGAGTTGTGTGTATGGAGAGAGAAGGGGGTAGGGATAGGGTGATGAGGAGTGAGGGGTAGAGAGTGAGAGATTTGTGGGGGGTTATTAGGGGTAATGGGGAGGAGTGGGGTTGGGGGGAGAGAAATATATAGAGATCAGGAGGGTTAGGGTTTTTGGAAGAGTAGGAGGGTGTACTTAAGGACTGGTTGGGTGTGGAGTGGAGAGAGAGGGAGGGGGAGGGGGATTAGGTTAGGGAGATAGAGGTTTATGTGTAAGTGGAGTAGGAGAAGGAGGTTATGACTAGGTAGAGCGAGAGAGCGAGCGAGCGAGAGAGAGAGAGAGAGAGAGAGAGAGAGAGAGAGAGAGATGATGGGGTGATTATGGGTAGGGGTAGGAGGGGGTTGGGGTAGAGAAAGAGATAGAGATCAGTGACTTTAATGGTTTGAGTAGAAGGAGGGAAGTTAGAGAGAGGAAGGGTTAGATAAAAAGATATGGGGTTGATTAGGGGTAGTGGGGATGAGGGGGGTTGGTGGAGGGAAAGATATAGAGATCATGGGGGTTATTGGTTTGGAGGGGAGGAGGGAAATTATAGAAAAGGGGGTATATATATATATATATATAGATATTATATATATATATATATAATATATATATATATATAGATATATAGATATTATATATATATATATAGATATATAGATATTATATATATATATATATATATATAATATCTATATATATATATATACAGAGAGAGAGAGAGAGAGAGAAGGGGGTGTGGGTACTAGTAGGAGTAGGAGAGAGAGGTGGGTTAAGGGTAGAGAGAGATAGGTAGAGAGAGGTTCTCTAATAGGGTGTTGGGATAGAGAGAAAGGGGTGGGAGTTAGGGATAGGTGAAATTGGAGGGGGAGAGAGAGTGAGAGAGGTGATTAGTAATTGTTATGGGGAGGAGAAGAGAGAAAGAGAGGGATGAGTTGGGAGTAGCAAGTAAGTATCATAGAAAGAGAGATAGAGGTTAGGGGATTCTAGTGACTAGGGGGAGAGAGAGGGTTGGAATATATTGGTAAGTGGAGGAGTGGGCTGTTGAGAGAGAGAGAGTGAGAGAGAGAGAGAGAGAGAGAGAGAGCGACGAGGTAGGTGGCTGAGGAGTAGGGAGTTGTGTTTATGGAGAGAGAAGGGGGTAGGGATAGGGTGGTGAGGAGTGAGGTTTAAAGAGAGAGAGAGAGTTGTGGGGGTGATTAGGGGTAACGGGGAGGAGGGGGCTTGGGGGAGAGAAATATATAGAGAAAAGGAGGGTTAGGGTTTTGGGAAGAGTAGTTGGGTGTACCTAAGGACTGGTTGGGTGTGGAGTAGAGAGAGAGCGAGGGGGAGGGGGATTAGGTGAGGGAGGTAGAGGTTTATGTGTAAGGGGAGTAGGAGAACGAGGTTATGACTGGGGAGAGTGAGAGCTAGAGACAGAGAGAGAGAGATGAGGGGGTGATTATGGGTAGGGGTAGGAGGGGGGTTGGGGTAGAGAAAGAGATAGAGATCAGTGACTTTAATGGTTTGATTAGAAGTACAGAAGTTAGAGAGGGGAAGGGTTAGAGAAAAAGATATGGGGTTGATTAGGGGTAATGGGGAAGAGGGGAGTTGGTGGAGAGAAACAGATAGAGATCAAGGGGGTTATTTGTTTGGAGAGGAGAGAAATTATAGAAAAGGGGGGTATATATATATATATTGAGAGAGAGAGAGAGATGGGAGGGTGATTAGTGGTAGGGGGAGGGAGATTATAGGTGATAAAGAGAGGGGGTGGGTAAGGGTTGGGGAGAGAGAGAGAAAAGGGGGTGTAGTTAGTGGTAGGAGTTGGAGAGAGAGTGGGGTTAGGGAGAGATAGGGGTGTTAAGGGTTGAGAGATGAGGGAGGAGAGAGGGTGTGTGTTAGGGGTGGTGGAGAGAAAAGGAAGTTAGGGTTAGCGGTATGTGGAGGAGCAGGGGATATAGAGAGTGAGAGAGAGTGTTAGTAAGGGCTAGTGGCAGGAGGGGAGGGAAAGAGAGAGGGAGGATGGGGGTTAGTTATAGGGGTGGGAGAGAGAGAGAGAGAGAGAGAGAGAGAGAGAGAGAGAGAGAGAGAGGAGGTGTTAGGGAGTATAGGGAGAGAGAGAGAGAGAGGAGGTGTTAGGGATTAGAGGGAGAGAGGGAGAGGGGTGGTGGTTAGCTGTAGAGGGGTGATTAGCAGGAGGATGGGGGATGGGGGAGAAAGAGATAGAGATCAAGAGGGTTAGGGGTTTTGGGAGGACTAGGGTAGTTAGAGTGAATACAAGCATAGTTAAGAGTTATAGAGTTTTGTTCTTAAGGTTCATAATAGTTATAGTGACTAGGAGTGGGGTTATAAAATTTAAGTGTTACGTGTGTTAAAGGTTTAATATTAAGGGCCATAAGGCTTACAAAGGTTTGAATTTTCCAAAGTTTTAGGACTTATAAAAGTTAAAATTATTAGGATTTATAAATTTTGTGTTCCAAAAGTTTGTGGTTACAAGTTATATGGGCTACATGATATAGTGGCTAAAGTAGCTAAGGTTTAGAGGGGTTGTAGAGAGAGGGGGGCCTATAGAGAGAGAGGGTAGAGAGAGGGAGATGTAGAAAGAGGTAGAGAGAGAGGGCGTTGAGTCGTAGTGGGGAATAGGGGGGTTGAGGGAGATAAAGACATAGAGATCTAAGGGGTCAGGGGTTTACAGAAGTTGAGGGAATTTAGAGAGAAAGGGGGTATAGGGTGGAGAGAGAGAGAGAGAGAGAGATGGGAGGGATTTTAGTGGTAAAGAGTGATTAGTTGAGAGAGAGAGAGGGGGGTGGTCAGAGTTATGGGGTGTACAGGAGAGAGATGGGGGGAGAGGGTTAGGGTTATAGAGAGATAGAGAGAGGGGGTGTGGTTATTGATAGGATTAGGAAGGAGAGAGAGACAAGCGGATTAGGGAGAGAGAGGTGGGTTAATGGTAGAGAGGGATAGGGAGAAAGAGGCTATGTATTAGGGAGTTGGGGGAAAGAAAAAGGGTTTTGGTTTAGGGTTAGGTGAATAAGGGGGGAGAGAGAGAGGGTTAGAGACAGGGTTAGTAAGGGTTAGGGGTGTAATGGAGAGAGAGAGAGAGAGGGATGAAAGGGTTGGTGGTAGGGCATAGAGTTTCTGAGAGAGATATAAATATTTTGGGGGTGTTAGGGACTAGGGGGAGAGAGAGAGGGTAGGGCATTATGGGTAAGTGGTGGAGTGGGTACTTGCGAGAGAGAGAGAGAGAGAGAGAGAGAGAGAGAGAGCCAAGAGGGGTTGATTAGGGGTAGGGGATAGGAGGTCGGATGGGGGGGGGAAGAGATAGAAATAAGGAGTGTTTGGGTTTAGGCAGGAGTATGGAAATTATAGAGAAGGGGTTATAGTTGAGGAGTGGGGGGGTTGGGATAAGGGGGGCAATGAGAGAGAGAAAAAGAGAGAGAAGTGGTATGGGGGATTACAAGAGAGAGAGGGTGGTTAGAGAGATAAATATTGGGATTATGAGTAGAGAGAGAGAGAGAGAGAGAGAGATGGGATAGGTGGGCTAGGAGTTTGGAGTTAGGGGGTGGGTAGATATAGGGGGATGAGAAGTGGGTGGTGTATATAGAGAGAGAGATAAGGAAGGATATTAGGGGTTATGGGTTTAGTAAGGAGAAGGGTAGTTCAAGAGAAGAGGGGGATTATAAGGGTGAGGGAGAGAGGTCGGTAGAGAGAGAGAGAGAGAGAGAGAGAGAGTGATGGTGTGGGGTTGGTTAGTGGTAGGGGGGAAGGGTATTAGGAGAAACATAGAGAGAGGGGCAGCTTAGGGATAAAGGGAGAGAGAGAAGGGGGTGTGGTTAGTGGTAAGAGAGACAGAGAGAGGTAGAGAGGGTGGGGCTTAGGGGGTTGACAAATAGAGAGAGGGATCGAGGTTAAGGGTAGGTAGAGGATTAGGGGAGAGAGACACAGAGGGAATATGGATGTTAATGGTGTGGGTGGGAGTATTACTATGAGTGTGTGTGGTTGTGGTACAAAGAGAGATAGAGATATGTGAGTTTAGGGGTTTTGGTAGGAGGATAGAAGTTAGAGAGAGATGAGAGTTGATTAGGGGTAGTGGAGAGGATAGGGGTTGGGGGAGAGAAAGAGATAAAGATCAAGGGGGTTATGGGTTTTGGGAGGAGGAGGGAAATAAGAGAGAAGGTGGTAGAGAGAGAGATAGAGATGAGAGGGTGGTTAGTGGTATGGGGTAGGGGGATTATATGACTTAGAGGGGGGGTAAGGTTTAGGGGAAGAAAGACAGAGATACAAAGGGTGGTGGTGATTAGCGATAGTAGTATGAGAGATAGGGGGGAGAGAGCGCATGTGTTAGGTGTTGATGAATATGTAACTTCGGAATGTATTTCATATATGTATATTGTAATCCTATAGAGATGGTATTATTCCTCTATATTGAAGTGTTTGTATTCCTATAAAGATATTATTATTCCTCTATACGGAAGTGTCATCATTTATATTATAAGTATCGTAACTTATACTTGATGGGTTATTAGACCACCTTGTTGGGGTCGGCCCTGTATAAGTCATGTGGGTCGAAGGGTTATTAGACCACCCTATTGGGGGTCGGCCATGTGGGTCAAAGGGTTATTAGACCACCCTATTGGGTGTCGGCCCAGTTAGCATTATGTTATGTGGTTAAGTTAAGGCCGATCTAGTAAAGGTTATTAGGAAAGTCAAGTCAAGTATAAGTAGAGTGCATGAGGCACTCTATTTCATCATTCTATTCTCTCTCACACTCTTGGGAGAGTGGCACACTTGTGGAGGAGGAAAAGCTGCTGCTAGGAGATGTCTATCTCTTATGCTTGGGGTGTATCATTGCTCTATCTATCTCTGAGGAAGTTATTGGGGTTTTTCACCTTTATGGTTTTCCCCAAGTAAACTTTGTGTCTCTAGTGTGCTTGCATTATTGTGTCCATGATTGATATGCTGTACATGTTGTTCTCTCAGTTAAGATCCTAGATCAGATTGAAGTAAATTCTGAAAAATTAACATGGTATCAGAGCTAGCCTGAAAGAAGGCATGGTATGGCATGTATGACACTTGTTGCAATTGCAAAGCTAGGGCTTGATATAGAAAAAACCAGTCATCGTAGAACTTTCACTATAAATACATTTCGGCGTGGTTTCAGGGTCTGAAAATCGTACAGCGTGAAGCTAAGATCTCCATGTACGTTGTGTCCAAAGGACAACCTCTAATTTGTTGTACTTTGTGATTTATGATTTGTACAATATAGGGCTTATGCCTCTTCCAAATGTTAGTCATGAACAGGTGACCTTGGAAAAAAGGTCATAACTTGGGTTAGGAAGCTCCAAATGAAATTTCGTAAAAAGTGACAGGTAGTGCATGGACTGTACTTTTTCAGGTAACTTTTTCAGAGGCTAAAACAAAACCATTGACATGTGGTACGCTGTACAAGTTCTCTCTTCTGTTTTATCCCATAAATAGGTCACGTTGTGACACTTGGCATAACTCTCTCTCGGAGAATCCATTTGAAGTAAGACCTATGGGGTTGCAAATATGACAGGTCAGGCTATCACAAAATTTTTTTTAAGACCTTGTGGATCGAAAAGTTCGAAGTTACACTAGAAACAATCAGGTACATATTTCTGTCAAAACATAATTATTTTTTAGCACCTTCATTCATGGCTTCCGAAATTTAGGGTTTCAGAGAAAGTTGGAATTTTTGTTATCGGAGACTATGGTTGAATGATACTCATCAAAATCGAAATTTAGAGACCAAGATCAAAATTTTTGGTTGGGCAGAAGGCCGGGCTGGATCAGACCCTAGTTCGGGACTTTGATCGGAAAAAGTGGAAAATTAGGGCTTCTGGAAAAATGGAAATTTTTAAAATCTGTGACCACGACTGGAAGCTCCTCAGAAAAATAGAATCTTAGAGCTTTGTATCGAACCTTTTGATTGGGAATAAGGGTGGGATTTATCAAACCCTAGTTCAGGGTCATGTCCAATGAATCTAGAAGTTTCAAAGGAAAATTTGAGGGGTAAAAATTTGCATTTTTCAAATTATGAGTATACCAGCTTGATCAACTCATCAAGGCGCATATTTCTATCCTTTCGAAAGTTTGAAATTCAAAGTTTGAATTTTTAGGGTTTCTCTGACAAACCCTAATCTAGCTCCAGATCTAGTTCCTGCAAATCAAGTGGATTGGGTTAATCCTAGAAGAGAATGGATTGGTCACCTGCATAAGTGAAGAAGTTCTTATTTCAGAGGGAGATGAGGCTAAGGCCTTACATAAGAAGATTACAAGCAATCTCGACAGGTATGACTCATCCAGGTATGTTTCGAGATTTGTTCATGATTAAGTTTATGGTATGTTTGTCTTCATGTTATTACAGTTAGTACAATCTTGATTAAATTTAGACTTGTCATATCACCTTAATAAAATTATGATAGAAGATATTCATTGATTAGGGTGTTGACACTTATGATTGTACTAATGCATTATGGTGTTATATGAGGTTTATGTTGTCCACTAACATGAAAGGTACACCAAGAAAGACAAATCATGTTCTAGTTCAAGAACATATGATCATGATGACATGAGGACAAACATTCATCCATTGTCATGAATCACTTAGAAGATCTATTTGCGAGGTATGTATAACTTGGTTCTATAATGTTTAACCTATGAGATATGCAGGTTACTAGCATAAGTCATTGAAGAGAACAAGAAGACATCATGTGGCTATGTTAGACATAACTAGCTAACATACCAATCCAGGTATGTTTTTCCTATATCAAGTTAGAATCCTACCTTGTGTTAGGATCCCTTATATAAGTATACTTGGTATGATTGGTTATGTTATTCATAAAGTTAGAAATGCAAGTAATCAAGGGTTTATGCATTTTATGTCTCTTATCTTGATTGATGATTTAACTAACCAGAAGAGTCCTATGATCAAATAAGAATATGCATGAGTAAAATAAGACTTCCCTGAAACCTTGAATACTAATGTTTATTATCTGTGTTTGAAATAATCATGACTATACATGTTTAAGATTATTGTGTTTTGATAGTATTAAGATTATACTAATGAATGTGTAATTATGTACGAGACCTCGAGGATAACACAATGATGATACTAATAATCATGCATAGTGATGGATATAAGTTCAAGGACAGTTAATCCAGGAATCAAAGATCAAGAGGGAGCACACTCCAGTTGTTCCTGCAAGGAAGAAAAGATCAAGAAGGAGCACACTTCAGTAGTTTCTGCAAGGATGCAGATATTCAGAGGGAGTTGACCACTTCTCACAATCCACATCAGAATGGAGTTACAGAAAAAAGCAAAGACTGAGAGGGAGTCAACCCAACAAACAAACAAAGATAAGTATTTGAATTATAAGTCCTTGCATATTTTATTGTTTAAATAATATTGTTCAATAATGTATATACTCATGTTCCTAGAATTAGGTTGTGTATTATGCATATTAGAATAGTTGCATTGATGAACAATATACTACTAATATACATGGGTAAGTGGCCTATGGCACTGTACAACATTCCATTGCTAATTATCTAGAATGAAACCTCTTTGCTGACATGTTTGGAGCTGTGCAAACTCTTAACAATGTTCTGGTAGAGATTGGAAGGCATCTAGAAAGTTATGTGATATAGATAAATGTTGTATTGAAGCATTGGCTAAGATAATTGCATGACTGTATGACATTTTTCTTTATGTGTAAGAATTTGTTCTGAAAGATATGAGATGTTTTCTAATCATGCAATTTAACTTGTTGTGTAGGAAAGATCGTATACCACCACCTACAAAAGAAGGACTACAACATTTGTTCAGCAACAAAGTTATCTATTGAAAATATTGAAGATATTGAAGTTCCCAGGATCTGGGAAGAATGCCATGATCGAAGAGTACCAGTCGATCATGAAGATGTTTGGGATGCAGTCCCAAGACCTGAAGGGGAGTCTATAGTGACTTGCAAGAGGATCTACAAGATCAAGCATGTTGCAGGTGGTAGCATAGAGACTTTTGCTCCTGTAGCCAGATACACTTTCATTAGATCCGTACTTGCTCTGGCTGCAGTGATGAAATGGAAGATACACCAGATGGATTTCAAGACAGCTTTCTTTAATGGTGTAGTTGAAGAAGAAGTGTATGTGGAGAAGCCACTTGGTTCTGAGACACATGACACAGAGTCATATACGTGCGGAACTTGGTATGGTAGGATAGACACCTTTCTATCCAATTTGGGATTTACCAAGAGTAAAGTGGATTCCAACCTTTACTACAAGGTTGAGGAAGGAAATCTAGTGATACTACTTTTGTATATGGATGACCTATTTATTATAGGTGAAGATAGATTGATTGTCGACACGCAGTGGAGGCTTGCTGCCAAGTTCAAGATGAAGAACTTGTGGATGATGCACTATTTTCTAGGTATGGAGGTGTGGCAGAGTGCAGATGGAATCTTCCTTGGACAAGGGAAGTATGTAGTAGAGATCTTGAAGAGGTTCGGGATGATGGACTGCAAGGCCATGGCCACAACTGTGGCATCAAACCTGAAGCTTCTGTGTGATGCTTCATCTGAGCCGATTGATATCACTATGTATCGTCAGATGATTGGGTCCTTGATGTACCTGACGAACATGAGACCAAATATTTGCTTTGCGGTGAACACATTGAGCCAGTTGCTGTAAAGCATATTCTGAGGTACCTGAAGGGTACAGTTGATTATGGGCTCAAGTATGAAGCGAATCAAAAGTTTAACCTACAGGGTTATGTTGATTCAGATTGAGCAGGCAGTGTTGCAGATAGGAAGAGCACATTTGGGTGCTGCTTCAGTATGGGATCAGGTGTGATCTCTTAGTTTAGCAGGAAGCAGTCATGCGTAGCACTGAGTACAGCCAAGGAAAAGTATGTTGTATCCCGTTCGGCTAGTTGTGATGCAGTATGGCTTCGGAAGCTACTGTCTAAGTTATTTGATCTCCCGCTGGAGGCTACTGGTATCTTTTGTGACAAACAGTGTTGTGTGAAGCTGTCTGAGAACTCGATGTTCCACAATAGGTCGAAACACATAGAGATAAAATATCACTATAATAGGGATATGGTGCAAAAAGGAGCAATGAAGATCCTGTATGTTGCGATGGATGAGCAGATTGCAGAAGTACTAATGAAGCCACTAGCCAGAGTGAAGTTCAAGTACTTCAGAGAGAGGCTTGGTGTTCTTCAGATTGATGACACTTCGAGGAAGAAGTGATGGAGACATTTGCTGAAGCCATTCCAAGCATGTTGGAAGGAGGATACTTCACATGGATGTGGATGTAAGCACTGGATGATGAGCATCAGGATGATGCTCCAGTTACTGCTCTGTATGCATTATGTTGGATGCTGGATATGATCAGTTGGATCATTTATATGTATGTATGTACGCATCATGTTGATGCTGGATATGATAAGGTTGATCATGTATGATGATATTTATCAGGTGGATACTTGTATGATCAGGTTGATCATGTATGTTGATATGTATCAGGTAGATACATTGTATGATCAGGTGGATCATGTACTTGCATATGTATCAGGTGGATACTTGTATGATCAGTGTGATCATGTACTTATGTATGTATGTATCAGGTGGATACTTGTATGATCAGTGTGATCATGTACTTATGTATGTATCAGGTGGATGCATTATGTATATCAGATGGATGCATTGTATGATCAGGTGGATCATGTATGATATGTATTAGGTACATACTGTGTATGCATCAGATGGATATATTGTTTGATCAGGGTGATCACAGATGATGAGCTTCAGGATGTTGCTCTAGATGATATGCATCAGGTTGATGCTATGATGATCAGGATGATCATAGATGACAAGCTTTAGGATGTTGCTCTCGATGATACGCATCAGGTTGATGCTATGATGATGATCAGGTTGATTATGTGATGATATACATCAAGATGATGTATGGTGAGTATCGGTTTGATACTCTGTGGCAGTGGACAGGTTTTGCTACAGTTTTGCATAGAAAAGATCCTTTAAAAACCGGACAGGTAGAGCAGTGTGCTCATAGCATCTTGGGTTTCTCTATCGAGATCCTATAGTCTGCGCTAGGATGCTCTGAGTAGGTTTTGCAAAAGTTCACATAGAAAATATCCTTTAAAATCCGGACAGGTAGAGAAGTGTGCTCATAACATCTTGGGATGCCCTATCGAGATCCAGACAGGTAGAGCTGTGTGCTCATAACATCCTGGGATGCTCTGAGTAGGTTTTGTGAAGGTCAACATGTAAAAGAACCTATAGTCTGTGCTAGGTTTTGTTGATGCACATAATTAGTCCTGGGATCCACAGTATGGCCATTGATGATGAAGACCTGTAGGTGGTGGGCCTACATCTAGTATGAAAAAGGACTAGCTGTGTAGAACTTCCTATGACGAGTAGATTCAGAGATTGATTGAGATAGCAGCAGCAGTGACGATGACGATGACTTGATGACGATTATCCAGTGACGATGATCCAGAGAAGAAGACTTGTGCTAGAAGACCTATGTCGAGAAATACCTTCCTAGTTAAGAGGGAGTGTTGATGAATATGTAACTTCGAAATGTATTTCATATATGTATATTGTACTACTATAGAGATGGTATTATTCCTCTATACGGAAGTGTTTGTATTCGTATAGAGATGTTATTATTCCTCTATATGGAAGTGTCGTCATTTATATTGTAAGTGTCGTAACTTATACTTGATGGGTTATTAGACAACCTTGTTGGGGTCGGCCCTGTATAAGTCATGTGGGTCGAAGGGTTATTAGACCTCCCTATTGGGGGTCGCCCATGTGGGTCAAAGGGTTACTAGACCACCCTATTGGGTGTCAGCTCAGTCAGCATTATGTTATGTGGTTAAGTTAAGGCCGACCTAGTAAAGGTTATTAGGTATGTCAAGTCAAGTATAAATAGAGTGCGGGAGGCACCCCATTTCATCATTCTATTCTCTCTCACACTCTTGGGAGAGTGGCGCACTTGTGGAGGAGGAAAAGCTGCTACTAGGAGATGTCTATCTCTTATGCTTGGGGTGTATCATTGCTCTATCTATCTCTGAGGAAGTTATTGGGGTTTTTCACCTTTATGGTTTTCTCCAAGTAAACTCTGTGTCTCTTGTGTGCTTACATTATTGTGTCCATGATTGATATGCTGTAGATATGCTATACATGTTGTTCTCTCAGTTAAGATCCTAGATCAGATTGAAGTAAATTCTAAAAAATTAACATTAGGGGGTTGGGGGATAGAAAAAGTTATGGGGTTTAGGGGTAGGTGGAGTAGTGAATATTGAGAATGAGAGAGGTTGTTAGTAATATTTAGGTGGAGGAGGGGATGGAAAGAGAGAGGGAAGATGGGGTTTAGTAGTAGGCATGGCGAGAGAGAGAGAGAGAGAGAACATGGAGGTTTTAGGGAGTATGGGGAGAAAGATAGGGGTGGTCGTTAGTTGCAGGGGGTGTGATTAGGGATGGGGGAGGGTGGTTGCTGGAGAAAATGATAGAGATCATTAGAGTTAAGGGTTTTGGGAGAATTAGGGAAGTTAGAGTGAAGGCAGGTATATTTAAGAGTTATGGGGTTTTGGTCTTAAGGTTCATAATAGTTTTAACTATAGGTGGAGGATTAGGGTATAGAGAAAATGAGAGAGGGTGTTAGTAAGGGTTAGTTGGAGAGAGAGAGAGAGAGATGAGGTATTTAGTGGTAGGGGTAGAGGTAGGGGGTGGGTGAGCGAGAGATAAATAAAGAGAGAGGGGGGTGTGTGTTAGAGGGTTGGGGGAGAAATAAAGTAGTGGGGATTATGGGTATGTGGAGGAGTAGGGGAGAGAGAGAATGATAGAGGGTTTTAGTAATGGTTAGCGGGAGGGGGGGAGAGAGAAAGAGAGAGATGGCTTAGTGGTAGGTTATGAGTAGGGAGTTGAGAGAGAGAGAGAGAGTAGGTGGATGCTAGGGAGTAGGGGAGAGGGAGTGGGGTGGGGGTTATGGGTAGGTGGATGAGTGAGGGTATAGAGAGAGAGAGTGATGGGAGGTTATTTACGTTAGGGGTGAGGAGAGAGGTTGGGGTAGAGAAAGAGCTAACGATGAGAAGCAATAGGGTAATATATAGGTGGGTGAGTAGGGCTTTAGAGAGAGAGAGAGAGAGATGGGGGGTGATTAGGGGTAGTGGAGAGGAGGAATTTTGGAGTAGAGAAAGAGATAGATATTGAGAGGGTTAGGGTTAGGGTTATGGGACAGAGAGAGAGAGAGGGGTATGGGTTTGGGGAGGATGGGGGTTGTTAAAGAGGGAGTATAGTGGAGAGAGAAAAATATGTAGGAAAGTATGTGGGGGTAGATAGGGAAAGAGATACTCAGGGGGTGGTTAGTTTTAGGGGATATGGGAATTACTAGAAACATAGAGAGAGGTGGGGCTTATGGATTGGAGAGAGAGAGCGTGTGTGTGTGTGTGTGTGAGAGGGTATTTAGTGGTAAGAGTAGGGAAGAGAGAAAGAGAGGGTGTTTAGTGGTAGGAGTAGGAGAGAGAGGGGGGGGCATTGCTTAGTAGTAGTAGAGAGAGAGAGAGAGAGAGAGAGAGGTGGTCAGGGGAGATGGATTAGGTGAGGTAGATAGGGGGTTAGGGGTAAGAGGAGTAGAAGAGTGGGGTTATGAGTAGGGAGAGAGAGAGAGGATGTGGTGATTATGAGTAGAAGTAGGAGGGGTGTTGGGATAGAGAAATAGATAAAGATTGAGGATTTTAATGGTTTGGGTAGGAGGAGGGAAGCTAGAGAGAGAGGGGGTGATTAGGAGTATAGGGGAGGGGGGTGTTCAGGGAGAGAAAGAGACATAGATCAAGGGGTTTATGGGTTTAGGGAGTAGAAGGAAAATTAGATAGATAGATAGAGAGAGAGTGAGAGAGAGTGTGGTTAGTGGAATAGGCGAGGGGTGTAAGGGTTAGGATAAAGAGGAAGAGAGATATAGAGAGAGAGGGAGTGGGTGTTAGGGGGAGGGACAAATAAGTGGGGGTTAGGGGTATGTGGAGGAGTAGGGGAGAGAGAAAATGAGAGAGGGTTTTAGTAAGGGTTATGGGGACAAGAGAGAGAGAGGGGGTTTGAGGTAGGAGTAGGGGGTTAAGAAAGAGAGAAAGGGATTTTTTAGAGAGTAGGGGGAGAGGGAGAGTATTGAGTTTATGGGTAGGAATATGTGTAGGGCTTTAGAGAGAGAGAGAGGTGATTAAGGTCATGGGGAGGGGGAGGTTGGGGTAGAGTAGGAAATATATATCAAAAGGGTTAGGAGTTTGTGGAGGAGAAAGACAATTTGAGACAAGTTGGTATACTTGAGGAGTGGGAGGGTTATTTATAAAGAGAGTGTGAGAGAGAGAGAGAGAGAGAGAGAGAGAGAGAGAGAAATATTGAAGGGTTATGGGTTTGGTGAGGACGAGATTATTTAGAGAGAAGGAGCGAGTGTAGGGGTAGAGTGAGAGAGATGTGGGGGTAGATATGGGAAGCGATAGTGGAGGGGTGGTTAGTTGTAGGGAATAGGGGTATTAGGAGAAATATAGAGAAAGTGGGGCTTATGTATAGTAGAGAGAGAGAGAGAGAGAGAGAGAGAGAGAGAGAGGAGGGAATGGAGTGAGAGAGGGGGTTAGCAAGGGTAGCAGGAAGTGGAGAGAGAGAGAGAGGGAGGATGGAGGTTAATGGTAGGGGTGGGGGTAGAGAGGTGAGTTTGTGTGCGTTATAAATAGAAAGAGAGGGAGGGTGTTAGGGGATAGTGGAGAGAGAGAGGGGTGGGTGTTAGGGGTAGGTGAATTAGAGAGAGAGAGAGAAAGAGAGAGAGAGAGATAAGTGGGGGATATTAGGTGTAGGAGAGAAGAGGGGGTTGGGTGGTTCGGGGGTTTATCAGAAACATAGTGAGAGGATGGCTTATATATAAGGGGGGGATTTATAGAGAGATAGGTAGAGAAGTGGTGGTTAGCAGTAGTTGGAGAGAGAGAGAGAGAGAAGTGGTAGGGGAAGGGGGTTTTGGAGAGAGAGGGGGGGATTAGGGGTAGGAGGAGAAGGATGGGGGTTAGGTGGGGAGAGAGTGGGTTTATGGGTATTGATAGAAGGAGAGTTTAGGGGTAGAGGGACAAAGAGTGGTTACATGGAGATTGTTAGAAAATAGTAAGTTTTTGGAGAGGAAAATGAGAGAGAGAGAGATAAGGGGGTAGTATGGGTTAGGGGGAGGGGGGAGAGAGAACAAGGGAGGAGGGAGGTGTTTGCAAAGGTGGGGGTAAAGGGTAAATGTGTATGTTTTAGAGAGAGAGAGGGGGGGTTTAGGGAGAGGGAAAGAGATGGAGGGGCGAGGGTTATGGGTAGGTGGATGAGTAGGGCTTTGAGAGAGAGAGGGTGGGATGACGAGTGGGTGGGTTGCAAGGGGAGAGAGAGAGAGAGAGAGAGAGAGAGAGAGAGAGAGAGAGATTAGGTGTAGTAGAGAGGATGGGGGTGGGGGAGTGAAATAAATAAATATTGATTGGGTTAGGGGGTATAGGGTGGAGAGAGAGAGAGAGAGAGAGAGAGAGAGAGAGAGAGAGAGAGAGATGGGAGGGTTTTTAGTGTTAGCGAGTGATTAGTTGTGAGAGAGAGAGCGGTGGTTAGAGGTAGGGGGTGTACATGAGAGAGGGGGGGAGAGTGTTAGGGTTTTTAGAGAGAGAGAGAGAGAGGGGATCAAGGGTTTACAGAGGTTAAGGGAATTTAGAGAGAAAGGGGGTATAGGGTGGAGAGAGAGAGAGATGGGAGGGATTTTAGTGGTAGAGAGTGATTAGTTGAGAGAGAGAGAGAGAGGTGGTCATATTTAGTGGGTGTACAATAGAGAGAGGGGGGGTGGAGAGGATTAGGGTTTCAAAGAGATAGAGAGAGGGGGCATGGTTAGTGATAGCAATAGGAAGGAGAGGGAGACATGCAAATTAGGGACAGAGAGGTGGGTTAAGGGTAGGGAGATAGGGAGAGAGAGGTTGTGTGTTAGGGAGTTGGGGGAAAGAGAAAGGGTTGGGGTTTAGGGGTAGGTGAAGAAGGGGAGACAAAGAGAGGGTGAGAGAGGGGATTAGTAAGGGTTAGGGGTTGAATGGAGAGAGAGAGGGATGAAGGGAGTTGGTTGTAGGGATGAAAGTTTCCTAAAGAGAGATAAAGATTTGGGTGGTGTTAGGGAGTAGGGGGAGAGAGAGAGGGTAGAGAGTTATGGGTAAGTGGAGGAGTGGGAATTTGAGAGAGAGAGAGAGAGCTAAAGGGGGTTTATTAGAGGTAGGGGATATGAGGTGGGATGGGGTGGAGAAAGAGATAAAAATAAGGATGGTTAGGTTTTAGGGAGGAGTATAGAACTTGCAAAGAAGGGGTTATAGTTGAGGAGTGGGGGGGTTGGGATTAGGGGGTCAGTGAGAGAGAGAAAAAGAGAGAGAGAAGTGGTATGGGGGATTACAGGAGAGAGAGGGGGGTTAGAGAGATAAAGATGGGGATTATAAGTAGAGAGAGAGAGAGAGATGGGGTATGTGGGTGAGGAGTGGGGACTTAGGGGTATGGAGAGAGAGGGGTGGGTAGAGATAGGGGTATGAGGAGTGGGGGGTAGAGAGAGAGAGAGAGAGAGAGAGAGAGAGAGAGAGAAAAGGAGAGAGAGATGGGAGGGTGATTAATGGTAGGGGGAGGGGGATTCTAAGAGATATCGAGAGGGGGTGGGTAATGGTTGGGGAGAGAGAGAGATAAGGGGGTGTGGGTAGTGGTAGGAGTAGGAGAGACAGGGGGGTTAGAGAGAGATATGGGTGTTAAGGGTGGAGAGAGAAGGGAGGAGAGAGGGTGTGTGTTAGGGGTGGGGGAGAGAAAAAGAAGGGAGGGTTAGTGGTAGGTGGAGGAGTAGGGGAGATAGAGAGTGAGAGAGAGTGTTAGTAAGGGTTAGTTGGAGGAGGGAAGGGAAATAGAGAGGGAGGAGGGGGGGTTAGTTATAGGGGTGGCAGAGAGATAGAGAGGGGTGATTAGGGGGGAGGATGGGGGATAAAGATATAGAGATCATGAGGGTTAGGGGGTTGGTGAGGACTAGGGTAATTGCAGTGAAGACAATTATAATTAAGAGTTATAGATTTTTGGCCTTAAGGTTCATAATAGTTATAGTGACTAGGAGTGGGGTTGTAAAATTTAGGTGTTACGTGTGTTAAAGGTTTAATATTAAGGGCCATAAGGTTGACAAAGGTTTAAATTTTCAAAGTTTTAGGACTTATAAAAGTTAAAATTAGTAGGATTTTTAAATGTTGTGTTCCAAAAGTTAGTGGTTACAAGTTATATGGGCTACATGATATAGTGGTTAAAGTAGCTAAGGTTTAGAGGGGTTGTAGAGAGAGAGAGAGGATAGAGAGAGAGGTAGATGGAGAAAGAGAGAGAGAGAGAGGGTGTTGAGGGGTAATGGGGAATAGGGGAGTTGGGGGAGAGAAATACATAGAGATCTAGGGGTCATGGATTTACAGAGAAATGGGATAGAGGGTGGAGAGAGAGAGAGAGAGGGGAGGGTTTTTAGTGGTAGCTAGTGATCAGTTGTGAGAGAGAGGGGGGTGGTTAGAGGTAGGGGGTGTACATGAGAGAGGGGGGGGAATAGGGTTAGGGTTTCAGAGAGAGAGAGAGAGAGAGGATCAAGGATTTACAAATGTTAAGGGAATTTAGAGAGAAAGGGGGTAGAGGGTAGAGAGAGAGAGAGAGAGAGAGAGAGAGAGAGAGAGAGAGAGATGGGAGGGATTTTAGTGGTAGAGAGTGATTAGTTGAGAGAGAGAGGGGTGGTCAAATTTAGGGGGTGTACAATAGAGAGAGGGGGGGTGGAGAGGGTCAGTGTTTAAGAGAGATAGAGAGAGGGGGTGTGGTTAGTGATAGGAGTAAGAAGGAGAGAGAGACATGTGGATTATGGACAAAGAGGTGTGTTAAGGGTAGAGAGAGATAGCGATAGAGAAGCTATGTGTTAGGGAGTTGGGGGAAAGAGAAAGGGTTGGGGTTTAGGGGTAGGTGAAGAAGGGGAGACAGAGAGGGTGATATAGGGGGTTAGTAAGGGTTAGGGGTGGAATGGAGAGAGAGAGAGGGATGAAGGGGGTTGGTGGTAGGGAGGAGAGTTTTCGAGAGAGAGATATACATTTGGGTGGTGTTAGGGACTAGGGGGAGAGAGAGAGAGAGAGAGAGAGAGGGTAGAGAGTTATGGGTAAGTGGAGGAGTGGGAAGTTGAGAGAGAGAGAGGGGGGATTTATTATCGGTAGGGGATAGGAGGTGGGATGGGGGGAGAAAGAGATCAAAATAAGGAGGGTTAGGTTTTAGGGAGGAGTATGGAACTGACAGAGAGAGGTTTATATTTGAGGAGTGGGGGGGTTGGTATTAGAGGGGCAGTGAGAGAGAAAAAGAGAGAGAGAAGTGATATGTGGGATTACAGGAGGAGGGGGGGTGTAGAGAGATAAAGATAGGGATTATGAGTAGAGAGAGACAGAGAGAGAGAGATGGGGTAGGTGGGTGAGGAGTGGGGAGTTAGGGGTATGGAGAGATAGGGGTGGGTAGAGATAGGGGTATGAGGAGTGGGGGGTATATATAGAGAGAGAGAGATAAGGAAGGAGATTGGGGGTTATGGGTTTAGGAAGGAGAAGGGTGGTTAAAGAGAGGAGGGGGATTATAAGGGAGAGATAGAGAGAGGTGGGTAGAGAGAGAGAGAGATGGTGTGGGGTTGGTTAGTGGTAGGGGGGAAGGGTCTTAGGAGAAACATAGAGAGAGGGACGACTTAGGGATAAGGTGAGAGGGAGAAGGGGGTTGTGGTTAGGGGTAAGAGAGAGAGAGAGAGTGGTTAAGAGGGAGAGAGAGGTAGAGAGGGTGGGTTTTAGGGAGTTGAAAAATAGAGAAAGGGGTCGGGGTTAGGGGGTAGGAGGAGGATTAGGGAGAGAGACATAGAGGGAAGAGGGATGTTAGTGGTGTGGGTGGGAGTAGGTACTATGAGTGTTTGTGGTTGTGGTACAGAGAGAGATAGATATATGTGAGTTTAGGGGTTTGGGGTAGTAGTATGGAAGTTAGATGAGAGTTGAGAGTTGAGAGTTGATTAGGGGTAGTGGAGAGGAAGGGGGTTGGGGGAGAGAAAGAGATAGAGATCAAGGGGGTTATGGGTTTTGGGAGGAGGGAAATTTGAGAGAAGGGGGTAGAGAGAGAGAGAGATATGAGAGGGTGGTTAGTGGTATGGGGGAGTAGGATTATATGATTTGGAGAGGGGGGGTAAGGTTTAGGAGAAGTAGGAGAGACATAGAGAGATAAGAGGAGTGGTGGTGATTAGCGATAGTAGTATGAGAGAGAGAGGGGGGGGAGAGGGCCGGTGTAAGGGGGTTGGGGGATATAAAAAGCTGTGGGGTTTAGGGGTAAGTGGAGCAGTTAAGATTGAGAATGAGAGAGGCTATTTGTACGAGTTAGGTGGAGGAGGGGAGGGGGAAGAGAAAGAGAGAGGGAGGAGGGGGTTTTAGTTGTATGGGAGAGAGAGAGAGAGAGAGAGCAGGGAGGTTTTAGGGAGTATGGGGAGAGAGATAGGGTGTTTGTTAGTTGTAGGGGGTGTGATTAGGGGTGGGGGAGGGGGGTTGCTGGATAAAAGGCTAGATATAATTAGAGTTAAGGTTTTGGGGAGGATTAGGGAGTTTAGAGTGAAGGCAGGTATATTTGAGAGTTATGTGGGTTTTGTCTTAAGGTTCATAATAGTTATGAACCTTCACTATAGGTGGAGGATTAGGGTATAGAGAAAATGAGAGAGGGTGTTAGTAAGAGTTAGAGAGAGAGAGAGAGAGAGAGAGAGAGATGGGTTAGTTAGTGGTAGTGGTAGAGTAGGGGGTGGGTGAGGGACATAGAAAGAGAGAGAGAGGGGGGTGTGTGTTATGGGGTTGGGGGAGAAATAAAGTAGTGTGGATTATGGGTATGTGGAGGAGTAGGGTAGAGAGAGAGAATGAGAGAGGGTTTTAGTAATGGTTAGGGGGAGGAGGGGAGAGAAAAAGAGAGAGATGGATTAGTGGTAGGTTATGAATAGGGAGTTGAGAGAGAGAGAGAGAGTAGGGGGAGAGGGAGTGGGGTGGGGGTTATGGGTTATTTGTAGGGGATTGGGGGACTAAGAGAAACATAGAGAGAGAGAGATGGAGAGATTGAGAGAGAGAGAGAGAGTTTATTGGTATGAGTATGGGGAGAGAGAGAGAGATGAGAGTTAGGCATATGTTAATTAATAGAAAAGAGAGAGGGGGAGCTAGGTGTTAGGGGTTTGGGGAAGGGAGAATGTAGTGGGGGTTAGGAGTAGGTGGAGAAGTAGGGGAGAGAGAAAATTAGAGAGGGTTTTATTAAGGGTTAGGGGGAGTATGAGAGAGAGAGAGGTTAGTTTTAGAGGTAGGATTAGAGAGAGGGGGTGATTGTTAAAGAGTAGGGAAAGGGAGAGGGTTGGGGGTTATAGGTAGGTGGATGAGTAGGGGTTTAGAGAGAGAGAGAGAGGGGGGGTGATTAGGAGTAATGGGGAGGGGGTGTTCAAGGATAGAAAGAGACAGAGATCAAGGGGGTTATGGGTTTGAGGAGGAGAAGGGAATTTTGAGAGAGAGAGAGAGATCAAAGGGTGGTTGGTTGTATGGGCGAGGGGGATTATAAAAGACAAAGAGAGGAGGGTTAGGATAGAGAGGAAGAGAGATGTAGAGAGAGAGGGAGTGGGTGTTAGGGGGTTGGGGGAGGGAGAAAGGAGTTTGTTTTAGGGGTATGTTGAGGAGTAGAGGAGAGATAAAATGAGAGAGGGTTTTAGTAAGGGTTATGGGGATGAAAGAGAGAGAGAGAGAGAGAGAGAGAGAGAGAGAGAGAGAGGTTAGTGGTTTTGGGTAGGATTAGGGGTGTAAGAGAGAGAGAAAGGGAGTTGTTAGAGAGTAGGGGGAGAGGGAGAGGCTTCATTTTATGGGTAGGCAGATGCTTAGGGGTTGTGTGTGTGTGTGTGTGTGTGTGTGTGAGAGAGAGAGAGAGAGAGAGAGAGGTTATTAGGATTAGGGGGAGGGGGGAGGTTGGGCTAGAGTAGGAAATAGATATCAAGAGGGTTAGTGGTTTGGGGAGAAACAAGACAATTTGAGAGAAGGGGTATATTTGAGGAGTGGGAGGGTTATTTGTAGAGAGATAGAGAGAGAAAAAGACAGAGAGAAATATTGAAGGGTTATGGGTTTGGGGAGGAGGAGGGTAGTTAGAGAGAAGAAGGGAGTGTAGGGGGAGAGTGCAATAGATATGGGGGTATATAGGGACATATATAGTGGAGGGGTGGTTAGTTGTACGGAATAAGGGATTAGAAGAAACATAGAGAGAGGGGGACTTATGTATAGGAGAGATAGGGGGGGAGGTAGGGAGTGAGAGAGGGGGGTTAGTAAGGGTAACAGTAAGGAGGGGGGAGAGAGGGAGAGAGAGGAGAGTGGTTAATGGTAAGGGTGTGAGTAGAGAGGTGAGCGTTTGTGTGTTATAAACAGAGGGAGAGGGAGGGTGTTAGGAGATAAGGGAGAGAGAGAGGTTGAGTGTTAGGGTGTTTAGGGAGAGAGAAAGGGGTGGGGCTTAGGGATAGGTGAAATTTGGAAGGGAGAGAAAGTGAGAGGGGGTTAGTAAGGATTATGGGGAGGAGGGGAGAGAAAGAGAGGGATGAGTTGGGTTACTGGTAGGGGATAAGTGTCAGAGAAAGAGAGATAGAGGTTAGGGGGGTGATAGTTACAAGGGGAGAGAGAGAGGGTTGGTATTTATTGGTAAGTGGAGGAGTGAGTGGTTGAGAGAGAGAGAGAGAGAGAGAGAGAGGTGGGTGAGGATTAAGGAGTTGGGGGGTAGGGATAGGGTGATGAGTTGTGAGGGTTAAAGAGTGAGTGAGAGAGAGATTTTAGGGGGGTGATTAGGGGTAAGGGGGAGGAGGGGGGTTAGGGGAGAGAAAGATATAGAGATCAGGAGGGTTAGGTTTTTGGGAGGAGGAGGAGGGTATACCTGAGCAGTGGTTGTTTGTGTTGTAGAGAGAGAGATGGGGGGGAGGGGGATTAGTTGAGGGAGATAGGGGTTTATGTGTAAAGGGATTAGGAGAAGATGGTTATGCCTAGAGAGAGAGAGAGAGAGAGAGAGAGATGAGGGAGTGATTATGGGTATGGGTATGAGGGGTGTTGGGGTAGAGAAAGAGATAGAGATCGGTGACTTTAAGGGTTTGAGTAGGAGGAGGGAAGTTAGAGAGAAGAAGGGTTAAAGAGAGAGATATGAGGGTGATTAGGGGTAGTGGGGAGGAGGGGGTTTGGGGAGAGAAATAGATAGATATCAAGGGGGTTATGGGTTTGAGAGGAGGAGGGAAATTATAGAGAACGAGGGGTAGAGAGAGAGAGAAGGGGGGGTGGTTAGTGGTAGGAGTAGGAGAGAGAGGGGGGTTAGGGAGAGATAGGGGTGTTAAAGGTGGAGAGAGAATGGAGGAGAGAGAAGGGAGGAGAGAGGGTGGGTGTTAGGGGGTAGGGGAGATAAAAAGAAGTGAGGGTTAGGGGTAAGTGGAGGAGCACGAGAGATAAAGAGTGAGAGAGAGTGTTAGTAAGTGTTAGTGGGAGGAGGGGGGTTAGATATAGGGGGTGGCAGGGAGAGAGAGAGAGAGAGAGAGAGAGAGAGAGGAGGTGTTAGGGAGTACGGGGGAGAGAGTAGGGGGGAGAGAGAGGGGTGGTGGTTAGCTATAGGGGTGATTAGCGGGGGGGGCAAGAGAGAAAGATATAGAGATCATGAGGGTTTTGGGTTTGGGGAGGAATAGGGTATTTAGAGTGAAGGAGGGTATAGTTAAGAGCTATAGGGTTTTAATCTTAAGGTTCATAATAGTTATAGTGACTAGGAGTGGGGTTATAAAATTTAGGTGTTACATGTGTTAAGGTTTAATATTAAGGGCCATAAGGCTTACAAAGGTTTAAATTTTCAAAGGTTGAGGACTTGTAAAAGTTAAAATTAGTAGGATTTATAAATGTTATGTTCTAAGAGTTAAAGGTTACAAGTTATATGGGCTACATGATATAGTGTCTAAAGTAGCTAAGGTTTAGAGGTATTGTGTGTGATAGAGGTTAAAGTAGACAACGGTTATAAAGTAAAAAGGTTATAATAAGGTATAGGTATATGGTATAGTTATTAGGGAAATATATACTAGCTCCTAGGTTGCATGAATAGAGTGTCAACAAAGGGGGGTCCCTCGTTAGACCACTTTAAAAACCTTGTGTAGACACGGTCGACCACCCGACTTGGGGCGTACTGTGAGGGCTTCTCTGGGAGTTACCTTCCTCCACCTATTATTAGCGCAACGACATCCTAGTTTTCAGTTACAACAAAAGGCACATGTGTCAAGATACCGAGTTAGGAAATTGTTTCCAGGCAATTTCCCAAAATGGTCCTTTGAAAACACTCTATGCAAGACTTTCAATAGAAATCCTATGGCCAACATACTAATGTAAATACTATCAAAAAAATGCATACAATTTAATATCCATAAAAAAATATTTTCTACAATCTTACTATCATTTAAATATTCCAATTAAATTTATATATAAAAGAAATATATATTAATCATGAAAATAGCATTTAAAAACAACCCACTATCATTAAAAGTAAACAAGATAACAATTGTAATTTAAGAAAACAATAAACTATTTAAATTTCCACAACAAAATAATGAGTATACTATCAAATCATAGAATACATATAAAACCAATTTCAATGAAACAATTACTAATATTTTGTAAACTTAATGAAAAAAATCAATAAACTATCATATCATAAATATGCATAAAACCAATTTCAATGAAATTTAATTTTCAATGGTTTGCAAATTGAATTACTATCACTAATTTTAAAAAAATGTATTAAAAAAGACTTAATTAATAACCTATTGAAAATTGGTTATGTTATTTCTAAACATACTATCTAATAATCATAAAATTAAATAATCACTTTTAAATTAGAAGTAAAAAGTTGTAAAATTTTCACAATGCAATAGAAATAAAAATACGGAAAATTAACAAAATTAAACAAGTCATAAATTTGAAATACAAACAAAGCTGGTGTAAAATACAAAGAAAATTTAATTAAGAAAAATTCAAATTCATACTTTTATTAATTGTCTTTAGTGATACATCATATTTTCTGAACATTTTAGGATCATTATTATAATTAAAAAATAAAATAAAAACAGAAAAACAATCATTAGTTTAAAGGATTCAGAATTATTTGACGCTAATAATTAGTGTAAACGGATTGAGATTAGTTTAAAGGATTGAGAATTAGTTGACGCTAATAATTAGTGTAACGGATTGAGAATTGGTTGAGGCCAGTTTTTAAGAAAAAGTATTTTAGGGGTTGGTGGCCTGTACTCTGATAACGGCCAATTAGTGGTTGGTGGCCTGTACTCTGATAACGGCCAATTAGTGGTTGGTGGCTTGTACTACAATGATAATGATCAATCTCTTCGCGCTAGTTTGGATATTACGTTGACATATTTAGTTGTCATTTTGACTAACTTTTCTTAACTTAAATATTGGATAATTTAATAATTGTCCAGGTAAAAAAATCATCCTATTAAGATTCCTATATAATCATCAAATGCATAGTGAGGAGTTCTATCAAAATGGAGTTTAACAACGTTTCATCTATCAAATTTCAAATTTGCTATAAATTCATGTTCCAAATCTGAATTGATCAAGGTTCTAACAATTCGAAAGAATGTTCTAAAACATGCATAAAAAAAAATCTAGGAACCTACAAATTTTCTCTAACGATGACCAAGAAAATTTATGTTTAAGAAAATTTATGAATGAAGGTAATTGATCCCGACTCTAACCATTCTAGATAATGTTGTTCTCAACCATGCACTTAATAGAATTTTAGGAAATCTACAAAACTTCTATAACAATGGCCACTTTTTAACACTACAATATTGAAATTCTAATGAACGTTGTCTAAAACACGCGGAATTTTTTTTTTTAAGAAACTACAAATTTTTTCTAACAATGGCAAGGAAAACTCTCAAATTTTTAACGGTAACATTTCAAACCTAAATTGATAAAGATAAACCTAAATTGATAAAGGTAATTGATCCCGGTATTTGATGAAAGTCAAGATCCCTTTTAGAAACATACTGGGTGTTAGGACAGCTACAGGAAGATTGAGAGTTTAGGTTCAAAGACTTAGAGTTTTGACTTTGACTTTGAAGGAGAGAGTTCCTGGTAGTTGGTAGGCATGAAAAGCTAAAGGAAAGAATGATTCTCTGGTTAATGAAGAATGATTAATCTCTATGTTAAATATGTGCAAGATTGAAATCTTATTTTGTTTAATTCATGTGTAGTGAGTATTTTCAGAACATGAATAAGCTAAATTTCTGTGCGGGTCAGTTTGCAGGGGGATTTCAATAGGTTAACATAGGTGGTCTCAAATCAATGAAATGTCAATCTCACTCATTGAATTTAACACATATGAGATTGAAAATAGAGTATAATTCTGTTACCTAAAAGCTGAGAGTCGAACCGCTGTTGTTTACTGTGTTTTACTGGAATGTTTTCAATGTATACTGGATTCCCTCAATGGATGCGTGGATGGTCTCCATTCCCGCAGACTCCATTCTTGGGGTGTCTCCCCGGTTCTCGAATTCTCTCATTGTGACAGACATGGCTGATTTAAAAGGTTATTATTGCTCAGCCCACGAAGGGGATCAACATCAAACAATGATGAGTAATGAAAGGGGTCAAATGCTTCTGAAACCGAATCAACAAGCTCGCATCATCCCTCTCTTTTACAAAGTAGCTCCTTGCCCGGGCATTCCAACACCAGCAGAGTAGTGGAATTCACAAACTAAATGATATTGAACGGTGGAAAGATGCTCTGTTCAAAGTGTCAAATATCTCAGGCTAGACACTCGAAGACACAAATGGGGTGGGTTCACTATATTAGATTTAGAGTCTGTTTGTTTGACTGTTATTTCAAAAAATGGAAAGCTGTTTGTTTGATTGCTGTTATAAAAGATGGAATGCTGCTCTGTGTGTCCAGGAATGTTGCTCTGTGTGTCTCTTTTATCATTGTCCAGGAATTTTTGTCATATCCGAAGTGCATGTTCCCATGGTGTGTGTAACATTTTCTCCTCCCATGGCGTGTGTAACTTTTTCTAAACTCTGTCTATATACAGAAATGTGAAGGCATTACCAAAAAGTGAGGTTCTTCAGAAAATAGCACAGATGGCCATACTAGAACGGTAGAGTTATTGTTTTATGTAGGCTTCAGATTCAATCCCACTGAAGAGGAGGTAGTAGGCTTCTATTTTGTGAAACGAGTGAAGGGCACTCACCTACTGAATCTCGATATACTTATATCAACTACGGACTAGTATGAATACAATCCTTACATGATACACTCATCTATGCTTTTTCCATGGTTTGAATTTGAAAAGGATTTTTCAGACAATATAAATAAACGTATTAATCCTACAGGTTTGGTTCATGATTTTCTTGAGAAACAATGGTTCTTCTTCATTACCATAGAAATTAATAACTCTACTCTATTAACATTAAATAGACATTTAATTTCCATGAAGAACACAAGCTACAAGGCATTTACCTTTGCAGCTTCACTACCAACTTTGATCAGTTAATTGCTGAAGTCTTCCCGTAGCTTAAAAGAAGGCTGCAAACACAAACTGACCATAAATAAATTCTCACTAATGCTGGAATAGCGATCCAAAAACTGTATGAAGGTTCATCGTTTGAACAAATTTAAAGCTCCCTATAAACTTCCACAACGCATACTGTTGAACAAATTTGAACAATTCTATACTGCAGGTATAAATAAAAAACATGGAAAATAAAATAAAATTGTGGATTTTTTCAAACATGAACTAATATATTTTAGTGTTTAAATAGAATTTTTGATTGAAAAATAAATTTACTGTGTTAGAAAATAAATCCCAAATAATTTGATTTTACAATTCCAACAATATATATACAAATTTTAAATTTTGATAGATATGAACCAAAATTTGCCAAAACCTAAAACTAAATACTAATGGATCATAAATAAATTTATTAAGTGATACAAAGTACTCCAAATTTTTTATAGCAAACCTCCAATACAACGGCTAAAATAGTGACAGTGAGCTATAATGAAAAAACCTATTAAACAACCAAACCAAAATTTCATTATAAGCAGAATTTGTCAAATCTATCCAATAATAACATACCTGGATCTCCGATTGTGTGCATCCATGCAATGCCAAGGTCACGGAGGCGTAGTGCTTGAGGCACTACCAACTCTGACGATTTCCTCCCAAAGATACCCATCATTCTATAACGAGAATAGCAAGTGGACCCCAAAAAACCAATAACCTTAAAAATAAATGCTAAAAAAATCTCTATATAATCAAAATTAGCATGAATAGCAAGTGGACCCAAGAATAGATTGCCTTAACTGCTCGATCTTCTGGTGGACGAATGGTACTGAACGTGTTCTACTCTCTAAATTCATTGGATTTAAACAACTGCGTATCTACAGAGATTGGAATACAGGATTTAGTAGTCAATATTTTAGCAATACTTTGTGAGCAGTACACTGTGTTATCTCCAATGTTTGCCAATTAATATTTGTAATTTGTAAATGTTCGAGTTGGATTTTGGCGTCTATCATTTGGCAATGAAGTCAAAGATAAGCTCGAGAAGGATTAATTGATGTGTGGGAGGGATTGTCAACCAACAAAATTTCAATATCAATGTTATCTTTAACTACCAAGATCCAGATAGGTAGAGTTGTGTGCTCATAACATCCTGGGATGCTCTGAGTAAGTTTTGTGAAGGTCAACATGTAAAAGAACCTATAGTCTGCGTTAGGTTTTGTTGACGCACGTAATCAGTCTTGGGATCCATAGTATGGCCATTGATGATGAAGACCTGTAGGTGGTGGGCCTACATCCAGTATGAAAAAGGACTAGCTCTGTAGAACTTCCTATGATGAGTAGATTCAAAGATTGATTGAGATAGCAGCAGTAGTGACGATGACGATGACTCGATGATGATTATCTAGTGACGATGATCCAGAGAAGAAGACTTGTGCTAGAAGACCTGTGTCGAGAATACCTTCCTAGTTAAGAGGGAGTGTTGATGAATATGTAACTTTGGAATGTATTTCATATATGTATATTGTACTACTATAGAGATGGTATTATTCCTCTATACGGAAGTGTTTGTATTCGCATAGAGATGTTATTATTCCTCTATATGGAAGTGTCATCATTTATATTGTAAGTGTCGTAACTTATACTTGATGGGTTATTAGACCACCTTGTTGGGGTCGGCCCTGTATAAGTCATGTGGGTCGAAGGGTTATTATACCTCCCTAGTAGGGGTCTCCCATGTGGGTCAAAGTGTTACTAGACCACCCTATTGGGTGTCGCGCTCAGTCAGTATTATGTTATGTGGTTAAGTTAAGGCCGACCTAGTAAAGGTTATTAGGCAAGTCAAGTCAAGTATAAATAGAGTGCGGGAGGCACCTTATTTCATCATTCTATTCTCTCTCACACTCTCGAGAGGCTGGTGCACTTGTGGAGGAGGAAAAGCTACTGCTAGGAGATGTCTATCTCTTATGCTTGGGGGTGTTATCATTGCTCTATATATCTCTGAGGAAGTTATTGGGGTTTTTCACCTTTATGGTTTTCCCTAAGTAAACTATGTGTCTCTTGTGTGGTTACATTATTGTGTCCATGATTGATATGTTGTACATGTTGTTCTCTCAGTTAAGATCCTAGATCAGATTGAAGTAAATTCTGAAAAATTAACATTAGGGGGTTGGGGATAGAAAACGTTGTGGGGGTTTAGGGGGTAGGTGGAGTAGTGAATATTAAGAATGAGAGAGGTTGTTAGCAATATTTAGGTGGAGGAGGGGAGGGAAAGAGAGAGGGAAGATGGGGTTTAGTAGTAGGCATGGTGAGAGAGAGAGAGAGAGAGAACATGGAGGTTTTAGGGAGTATGGGGAGAAAGATAGGGGTGGTTGTTAGTTGTAGGGGGTGTGATTAGGGATGGGGGACGGTGGTTGCTGGAGAAAATGATAGAGATCATTAGAGTTAAGGTTTTTGGGAGAATTAGGGAAGTTAGAGTGAAGGCAGTTATATTTAAGAGTTATGGGGTTTTGGCCTTAAGGTTCATAATAGTTTTAACTGTAGGTGGAGGATTAGGGTATAGAGAAAATGAGAGAGGGTGTTAGTAAGGGTTAGTGGAGAGAGAGAGAGAGATGGGGTAGTTAGTGGTAGGGGTAGAGGTAGGGGCTGGGTGAGCGAGAGAGAAATAAAGATATAGGGGGGTGTGTGTTAGAGGATTGGGGGAGAAATAAAGTAGTGGGGGATTATGGGTATGTGGAGGAGTAGGGGAGAGAGAGGAATGATAGAGGGTTTTTAGTAATGGTTAGCGGGAGGAGGGGAGAGAGAAAGAGAGAGATGATTAGTGGGAGGTTATGAGTAGGGAGTTGAGAGAGAGAGAGAGAGAGAGTAGGTGGATGCTAGGGAGTAGGGGAGAGGGAGTGGGGTGGGGGTTATGGGTAGGTGGATGAGTGGGGGTATAGAGAGAGAGAGAGAGTGATGGGAGGTTATTTACGTTAGGGGGTGAGGAGAGAGGTTGGGGGTAGAGAAAGAGCTAACGATGATAAGGGATAGGGTAATATATAGGTGGTGTGAGTAGGGCTTTAGAGAGAGAGAGAGAGATGGGGGGTGATTAGGGGTAGTGCAGAGGAGGAATTTTGGAGTGGAGAAAGAGATAGATATTGAGAGGGTTAGGGTTAGGGGTTATGGGACACAGAGAGAGAGAGGGGTATGGGTTTGGGGGAGGATGGGGGTTGTTAAAGAGGGAGTAGTAGTAGAGAGAGAAAAATATGTAGGAAAGTATCTGGGGGTAGATAGGGAAAGAGATACTCGGGGGGTGGTTAGTTTTAGGGGATATGGGAATTACTAGAAACATAGAGAGAGGTGGGGCTTATGGATTGGAGAGAGAGAGCGTGTGTGTGTGTGAGAGAGAGAGGGTATTTAGTGGTAAGAGTAGGGGAGAGAGAAAGAGAAGGTGTTTAGTGGTAGGGAGTAGGAGAGAGAGAGGGGAGGCATTGTTTAGTAGTAGTAGGGAGAGAGAGAGAGAGAGGTGGCCGGGGGAGATGGATTAGGTGAGGTAGATAGGGGGTTAGGGGTAACAAGAGTAGGAGAGTGGGGTTATGAGTAGGGAGAGAGAGAGATGATGTGGTGATTACGAGTAGAAGTAGGAGGGGTGTTGGGATAGAGAAAGAGATAGAGATTGAGTATTTTAATGGTTTGGGTAGGAGGAGGGAAGCTAGAGAGAGAGGGGGGTGATTAGGAGTATAGGGGAGAGGGGTGTTCAAGGAGAGAAAGAGACATAGATCAAGGGGTTTATGGGTTTAGGAGCAGAAGGAAAATTAGATAGATAGATAGAGAGAGAGTGAGAGAGAGAGTGAGAGAGAGTGAGAGAGAGTAGGGGGAGAGGGAGAGTGTTGAGTTTTATGGGTAGGAATATGTGTAGGGGTTTAGAGAGAGAGAGAGGTGATTAAGGTCAGGGGGATGGGGAGGTTGGGGGTAGAGTAGGAAATATATATCAAAAGGGTTAGGAGGTTTATGGAGGAGAAAGACAATTTGAGACAAGTTGGTATACTTGAGGAGTGGGAGGGTTATTTATAGAGAGAGAGAGATAGATAGAGAGAGAGAGAGAGAGAGAGAGAAATATTGAAGGGTTATGGGTTTGGTGAGGACGAGATTATTTAGAGAGAAGGAGTGAGTGTAGGGGTAGAGTGAGAGAGATGTGGGGGGTAGATATGGGCAGAGATAGTGGAGGGGGTGGTTAGTTGTAGGTAATAGGGGTATTAGGAGAAATATAGAGAGAGTGGGGCTTATGTATAGAAGAGAGAGAGAGAGAGAGAGAGAGAGAGAGAGAGAGGAGGAGGGAATGGAGTGAGAGAGGGGGTTAGTAAGGGTATTAGGAAGTTGAGAGAGAGAGAGAGGGAGGATGGAGTTTAATGGTAGGGGTGGGGGTAGAGAGGTGAGTTTCTGTGTGTTATAAACAGAGAGAGAGGGAGGGTGTTAGGGGATAGTGGAGAGAGAGAGGGATGGGTGTTAGGGGTAGGTGAATTAGAGAGAGAGAAGAGAGAGAGAGAGGAGAGAGAGAGAGAGAGAGAGATAAGTGAGGGATATTAGGTGTAGGAGAGAAGAGGGGGTTGGGTGGTTGGGGGGGTTTATCAGAAACATAGTGAGAGGAGGGCTTATGGATAAGGGGGGGATTTATAGAGAGAGAGGTAGAGAAGTGGTGGTTAGCAGTAGTTGGAGAGAGAGAGAGAGAGAAGTGGTAGGGGAAGGCGGTTTTGGAGAGAGAGAGGGGGGGATTAGGGTAGGAGGAGAAGGACGGGGGTGTAGGGGGGGGAGATAGTGGGTTTATGGGTATTGATAGAAGGAGAGTTTAGGGGTAGAGGGACAAAGAGTGGTTACATGAGATTGGTTGGAAAATAGTAAGTTTTTGGAGAGGAAAATGAGGAGAGAGATAAGGGGGGTAGTATGGGTTAGGGGGGGTGGGGGGAGAGAGAATGAGGGAGGAGGGAGGTATTTGCAAGGTGGGAGTAAAGGGTAAATGTGTATGTTTTAGAGAGAGAGAGGGGGGGAGTTTTTAGGGAGAGGGAATGAGATGGAGGGGTGAGGGTTATGGGTAGGTGGATGAGTAGGGCTTGAGAGAGAGAGTGGGTGGGATGAGGATGGGTGGGTTGCAAGGGGAGAGAGAGAGAGAGAGATTAGGTGTAGTAGAGAGGATGGGGGAGGGGGAGTGAAATAAATAAATATTGATTGGGTTAGGGGGTATAGCGTGGAGAGAGAGAGAGAGAGGAGAGAGAGATGGGAGGGTTTTTAGTGTTAGGCGAGTGATTAGTTGTGAGAGAGAGAGTGGTGGTAAGAGGTAGGGGGTGTACATGAGAGAGGGGGGAGAGGGTTATGGTTTTTAGAGAGAGAGAGAGAGAGAGGATCAAGGGTTTATAGAGGTTAAGGGAATTTAGAGAGAAGGGGGGTATAGGGTGGAGAGAGAGAGAGAGATGGGAGGGATTTTAGTGGTAGAGAGTGATTAGTTGAGAGAGAGAGAGAGAGGTGGTCATATTTAGTGGGTGTACAAGAGAGAGGGGGGGGTGGAGAGGATTAGGTTTCAAAGAGATAGAGAGAGGGGGCATGGTTAGTGATAATAATAGGAAGGAGAGAGAGACATGCAACTTAGGGATAGAGATGTGGGTTAAGGGTAGGGAGATAGGGAGACAGAGGCTGTGTGTTAGGGAGTTGGGCGAAAGAGAAAGGGTTGGGGTTTAGGGGTAGGTGAAGAAGGGGAGAGATAGAGAGAATGAGAGAGGGGATTAGTAAGGGTTAGGGGTTGAATGGAGAGAGAGAGGGATGAAAGGGGTTGGTTGTAGGGAGAGAATTTCCTAGAGAGAGATAAAGATTTGGGTGGTGTTAGGGACTAGGGGAGACAGAGAGGGTAGAGAGTTATGAGTAAGTGGAGGAGTGGGAATTTGAGAGAGAGAGAGAGAGAGCCAAGGGGGGTTTATTAGGGGTAGGGGGTAGGAGGTGGGATGGGGTGGAGAAAGAGATAGAAATAAGGATGGTTAGGTTTTAGGGAGGAATATGGAACTTGCTGAGAAGGGGTTATAGTTGAGGAGTGGGGGGTTGGGATTACGGGGTCAGTGAGAGAGATAAAAAGAGAGAGATAAGTGGTATGGGGGACTACAGGAGAGATAGGGGGTTTAGAGAGATAAAGATGGGGATTATAAGTAGAGAGAGAGAGAGATATGGGGTATGTGGGTGAGGAGTGGGGAGTTAGGGGTATGGAGAGAGAGTGGTGGGTAGAGATAGGGGTATAAGGTAGTGGGGGGGTAGAGAGAGAGAGAGAGAGAGATAGAGAGAGAGAGAGAAAGGGAGAGAGAGATGGGAGGGTGATTAATGGTAGGGGGAGGGGGATTCTAAGAGATAGAGAGAGGGGGTGAGTAATGGTTGGGGAGAGAGAGAGATAAGGGGGGGTGTGGGGTAGTGGTAGGAGTAGGAGAGAGAGGGGGGTTAGAGACAGATATGGGTGTTAAGGGTGGAGAGAGAAGGGAGGAGAGAGGGTGTGTGTTAGGGGTGGGGGAGAGAAAAAGAAGTGAGGTTTAGTGGTAGGTGGAGGAGTAGGGGAGATAGAGAGTGAGAGAGTGTTAGTAAGGGTTAGTTGGAGGAGGGAAGTGAATAGAGAGGGAAGAGGGGGGTTAGTTATAGGGGTGACAGAGAGATATAGAGGGGTGATTAGGGGGGAGGATGGGGGATAAAGATATAGAGATCATGAGGGTTAGGGGTTTGGTGAGGACTAGGGTAATTGGAGTGAAGACAATTATAACTAAGAGTTATAGATTTTTGGTCTTAAGGTTCATAATAGTTATAATGACTAGGAGTGGGGTTGTAAAATTTAGGTGTTACATGTGTTAAAGTTTTAATATTAAGGGCCATAAGGCTTACAAAGGCTTAAATTTTCAAAGTTTAGGACTTATAAAAGTTAAAATTAATAGGATTTATAATTGTTGTGTTCCAAAAGTTAGTGGTTACAAGTTATATGGGCTACATGATATAGTGGTTAAAGTAGCTAAGGTTTAGAGGGGTTGTAGAGAGAGAGAGAGGATAGAGAGAGAGGTAGATGGAGAAAGAGAGAGAGAGAGAGGGTGTTGAGGGGTAATGGGGAATAGGGTAGTTGGGGGAGAGAAATACATAAAGATCTAGGGGTCATGGATTTACAGAAGTTGGGGGAATTTAGAGAGAAATGGGATATAGGGTAGAGAGAGAGAGAGAGAGAGAGGGGAGGGTTTTTAGTGGTAGCTAGTGATCAGTTGTGAGAGAGAGGGGGGGTGGTTAGAGGTAGGGGGTGTACATGAGAGAGGGGGGGAATAGGGTTAGGGTTTTAGAGAGAGAGAGAGAGAGGATCAAGGATTTACAGAGGTTAAGGGAATTTAGAGAGAAAGGGGGTATAGGGTGGAGAAGAGAGAGAGAGAGAGAGGAGAGAGAGAGAGAGATAGAGAGAGGAGAGAGAGAGATGGGAGGGATTTTAGTGGTAGAGAGTGATTAGTTGAGAGAGAGAGGGGTGGTCAGATTTAGCGGGTGTACAAGAGAGAGAGGGGGGGTGGAGAGGGTTAGTGTTTAAGAGAGATAGAGAGAGGGGGTGTGTTTAGTGATAGGAGTAGGAAGGAGAGAGAGGACATGTGGATTATGGACAAAGAGGTGTGTTAAGGGTAGAGGGAGATAGCAATATAGAAGCTATGTGTTAGGGAGTTGGGGGGAAAGAGAAAGGGTTGGGGTTTTAGGGGTAGGTGAAGAAGGGGAGAGAGAGAGGGTGATATAGGGGGTTAGTAAGGGTTAGGGGTGGAATGGAGAGAGAGAGAGGGATGAAGGGGGTTGGTGGTAGGGAGGAGAGTTTCCGAGAGAGATATATACATTTGGGTGGTGTTAGGGATTAGGGGGAGAGAGAGAGGGGGGGTAGAGAGTTATGGGTAAGTGGAGAGTGGGAAGTTGAGAGAGAGAGAGAGGGGGGTTTTATTACCGGTAGGGGGATAGGAGGTGGGATGGGGGGAGAAAGAGATAGAAATAAGGAGGGTTAGGTTTTAGGGAGGAGTATGGAATTTATACAGAAGGGGTTATATTTGAGGAGTGGGGGGGTTGGTATTAGAGGGGCAGTGAGAGAGAGAAAAAGAGAGAGAGAAGTGATATGTGGGATTACAGGAGAGAGAGGGGGGGTTAGAGAGATAAATATAGGGATTATGAGTAGAGAGAGAGAGGTAGAGAGGGTGGGTTTTAGGGGGTTGAAAAATAGAGAAAGGGGTCGAGGTTAGGGGGTAGGAGGAGGATTAGGGGAGAGAGACACAGAGGGAAGAGGGATGTTAGTGGTGTGGGTGGGAGTAGTACTATAAGTGTTTGTGGTTGTGGTACAAAGAGAGATAGATATATGTGAGTTTAGGGGTTTGGGTTGTAGTATGGAAGTTAGAGACAAGAAGGGTTATAGAGAGAGATGAGAGTTGATTAGGGGTTAGTGGAGAGGAAGGGGGTTGGGGGAGAGAAAGAGATAGAGATCAAGGGGGGTTATGGGTTTTGGGAGGAGGGAAATTTGATAGAAGGGGGTAGAGAGAGAGAGAGAGATGAGAGGGTGGTTAGTGGTATGGGGGAGCGGGATTATATGATTTGGAGAGGGGGGGTAAGGTTTAGGAGAAGTAGGAGAGACATAGAGAGATATAAGAGGGGTGGTGGTGATTAGTGATAGTAGTATGAGAGAGAGGGGGGAGAGAGGGCGGGTGTAAGGGGGTTGGGGTATATAAAAAGATGTGGGGTTTAGGGGTAAGTGGAGCAGTTAAGATTCAGAATGAGAGAGGGTGTTTGTACAAGTTAGGTGGAGGAGGGGAGGGAAAGAGAAAGAGAGAGGGAGGAGGGGGGTTTAGTTGTATGGGAGAGAGAGAGAGAGAGAGAGAGAGAGCAAGGAGGTTTTAGGGAGTATGGGGAGAGAGACAGGGGTGTTCATTAGTTGTAGAGGGTGTGATTAGGGGTGGGGGAGGGGTGTTGCTGGAGAAAAAGCTAGATATCATTAGAGTTAAGGGTTTGGGGAGGATTAGGGAAGTTAGAGTGAAGGCAGGTATATTTAAGAGTTATGTGGGTTTTGTCTTAAGGTTCATAATAGTTATGAACCTTTACTGTAGGTGGTAGGATTAGGGTATAGAGAAAATGAGGGAGGGTGTTAGAGAGAGAGAGAGAGAGAGATGGGTTAGTTAATGGTAGTGGTAGAGGTAGGGGGGTGGGTGAGGGACATAGAAAGAGAGAGAGGAGGGGGGTGTGTGTTATGGGGTTGGGGGGAGAAATAAAGTAGTGGGGATTATGGGTATGTGGAGGAGTAGGGTAGAGAGAGAGAATGAGAGAGGGTTTTAATAATGGTTAGGGGGAGGAGGGGAGAGAAAGAGAGAGAGATGGATTAGTGGTAGGTTTATGAATAGGGAGTTGAGAGAGAGAGAGAGAGAGAGTAGGGGAGAGGGAGTGGGGTGGGGGTTATGGGTTAGTTGTATGGGATTGGGGGACTAAGAGAAACATAGAGAGAGAGATGGAGGGATTGAGAGAGAGAGAGAGAGTTTATTGGTATGGAGTATGGGGAGAGAGAGAGGGTGAGAGTTAGGCATATGTTAATTAATAGAAAAGAGAGAGGGGAGCTAGATGTTAGGGGTTTGGGGAAGGGAGAATGTAGTGGGGGTTAGGAGTAGGTGGAGAAGTAGGGGAGAGAGAAAAATTAGAGAGTGTTTTATTAAGGGTTAGGGGGAGGATGAGAGAGAGAGAGAGAGGTTAGTTTTAGAGGTAGGATTAGGGGTATTGAGAGAGAGGGGGTGATTGTTAAAGAGTAGGGAAAGCGAGAGGGTTGGGGTTATAGGTAGGTGGATGAGTAGGGGTTTAGAAAGAGAGAGAGGGGGGGTGATTAGGAGTAATGGGGAGGAGGTGTTCAAAGATAAAAAGAGACATAGATCAAGGGGGTTATGGGTTTGAGGAGGAGAAGGGAATTTTGAGAGAGAGAGAGAGAGAGAGAGATCGAAGGGTGGTTGGTTGTTATGGGCGAGGGAGATTATAAAAGACAGAGAGAGGAGGGTTAGGATAGAGAGAAGAGAGATGTAGAGAGAGAGGGAGTGGGTGTTAGGGGGTTGGGGGAGGGAGAAAGGAGTTTGTTTTAGGGGTATGTTGAGGAGTAGAGGAGAGATAAAATGAGAGAGGGTTTTAGTAAGGGTTATGGGGATGAAAGAGAGAGAGAGAGAGAGATAGGTTAGTGGTTTTGGGTAGAGTAGGGTTTAAGAGAGAGAGAAGGGAGTTGTTAGAGAGAAGGGGGAGAGGGAGAGGCTTGATTTTATGGGTAGGTAGATGCATAGGGGTTGTGGGAGGTTGGGGTAGAGTCAGAAATAGATATCAAGAGGGTTAGTGGTTTGGGGAGAAACAAGATAATTTGAGAGAAGGGGTATATTTGAGGAGTGGGAGGGTTGTTTGTAGAGAGATAGAGAGAGAAAAAGACAGGGAGAAATATTGAAGGGTTATGGGTTTGGGGAGGAGGAGGGTAGTTAGAGAGGAGGGAGTGTAGGGGGGAGAGTGCAATAGATATGGGGGTATATAGGGACATATATAGTGGAGGGGTGGTTAGTTCTTCGGAATAAGGGATTAGGAGAAACATAGAGAGAGGGGGGGCTTATGTATAGGAGAGAGAGGGGGGGAGGTAGGGAGTGAGAGAGGGGGTTAGTAAGGGTAATAGTAAGGAGGGGGGAGAGAGAAGAGAGTGGTTAACGGTAAGGGTGCGAGTAGAGAGGTGAGCGTTTGTGTGTTATAAACAAAGGGAGAGGGAGGGTGTTAGGAGATAGGGGGAGGAGAGAGAGGGGTGGGTGTTAGGGGTAGGTGAATTATTAGGGGGGAGAGAGAGAGAGATATAAGGGGGAATATTAGGGGTAGGAGAGAGGAAGGGGTTTGGGGGATGTTTAGGAGAAACATGGTTAGAGGGGGGGGGCTTATGGATAACGGGGGAGATATATATAGAGAGAGGTAGAGAAGTGGTGGTTGGTAGTGGTTGGAGAGAGAGAGAGAGGGGGGGGGGGTTAGGGGTAGGAGGATAAGGATGGGGGTTAGCGGATGAGAGGTTGGGTGTATGAGTAGAGAGAGAGAAAAGAGAGTATAGGAGTAGAGGGATATAATGGTTACAAAGAGAAGGGGGGGCAATAGTAAGTGTTTGGAGAGGAAAACAAGAGAGAGAGAGAGAGAGAGAGAGAGAGAGAGAGAGAGGATAGTATGGATTAGGTGGGAGGGGAGATAGAGAGAGAGGGAGGAGGAAGGTATTTGTAGTCATGGGATTAATGGGGTGAATGTGTGTTTGTGTGTTAGAGAGATGTGGGGGGTTTTCTAAGGAGTAGGTCAAGAGAGGGAGGGGTGGGGGGTTATGGGTAGGTGGGATGAGTAGGGCATTGAGAGAGAGGGGGGGGATGAGAAGTAGGTGGGTTGTGGGTAGAGAGAGAGAGAGAGAGAGGGAGATAGAGATTAGGTGTAGTGGAGAGGAGGGGGGTGGGGGAGAGAAATAGATAAATATTGAATGGGTTAGGGTTTGGGGAGGGAAGAGGGAAATTAGTGAGAAGGATGGGTATGGGGGGGGAGGGAAATAGATAGAAATTACAAGGGTTAGGGATTTGGGGAGGAGTAGGGAAGTTTGACATAAGGGGTATTTTTTAGGAGTGGAGGGGTTGGGGGGGAGAGAGAGAGAGAGAGAGAGAGAGAGAGAGAGAGAGAGAGAGAGAGAGAGAAGTGGCAGGAGTGAAGGGGTTTTTGGAGGGAGAGAGGGGGGGTTATAGGTAGGAGGAAATAGAGGGGGGGGTTAGGGGGAGAGAGGGTGGGGTGTATTATTAAAGTGATAAATATAGGTTAGGGGGTAGAGAGAGATAAGGGGATATGTATAGGGGGATGAGGATTGGGTGGGTTGCGGGTAGAGAGAGAGAGAGAGGAGAGAGAGAGAGAGAGAGAGAGAGAGGAGAGAGAGAGAGAGAGAGAGATTAGGTGTGCTGGAGAGGGAGGTGGGGGGAGAGAAATAGATAACTATTGATTGGGTTAGGGTTTGGGGAGGAGGAGGGAAATTAGTGAGAAGGGTGGGTATGGGGGGAGGGAAAGAGATAGATATTATGAGGGTTAGGTATTTCGGGAGAATTAGGGCAATTTGAGAGAAGGGGGTATTTTTTAGGGATGGAGGGGTTGGGGGAGAGAGAGAGGTGGTAGGGGGGTGATTTTGTAGAGAGAGAGAAGAGGGTTATGGGTCAAAGGAGGAGGAGGGGGGGTTAGGGGGAGAGAGGGTGGGTGTATGAGTAGAGAGAGAAAGAGAGGTTAGGTGTAGAGGGAGGAAGAGTGGTTAGAGAGAGAGAGAGGAAATAGTAAGTGTTGGAGGAGGGAAAAGATAGAGATAGGGAGGGGTGGTGGAGGGAAAGAGGGATATATTAGAATGGTTAAGGATTTGGGGAGTATTAGGGAATTTTGATAGAAGGGGGTATTTTTTAGTGGAGAGAGATATGGGGGGGTTTAAGGGTAGCAAGATAGGGGGGGGAGTTAGGGGGAGAGACTGTGTGGTGTATGAATAGAGAGAGAAAGAGAGGTTAGGGGTAGAGGGAGAAAGAATGATTATAGGTAGAGAGAGAGAGGGTGGGATAATAGTAAGTGTTGGGGGAGGAAAAATAGATAGAGAGGGGGGTATTAAGGGTTATGGGGAGGAGAGAGAGAGAGAGAGAGAGAGAGAGAGAGGAGAGAGAGAGAGAGAGAGAGAGAGAGAGGGGTCTATTAGGGAGTAGAGGGAGAGAGGGAGGGATGGAAGTTATACATAGGTTAATGAGTAGGGGGTTGAGAGAGAGAGAGAGATATGGGGGGTTATTAGGGGAAGGGGGGGAGGAGGGAGGTTTGAAGAGAGAAAGAGATAGAGATTATGATGGTTACAACTTTGGGGAGGAGTAGGGAATTTTGAGGAGAACGAGATAATTTTTAGGAGTGAGGGCTTTGGGGAATTTTGAGAGAACGAGATAATTTTTAGGAGTGAGGGCTTTGGAGAGAGAGAGAGAGAGAGAGAGAGAGAGAGAAGTAGTAGGTGGGTTTGGAGAGAGAGAAATGGGGGGTTATGGGTAGAGAGGGTGGGTGTTTGATTAGAGAGAGAAAGAGATGTTAGGGGTAGATAGAGAAAGAGTGGTTAGGGGTAGAGAGAGAGAGAGAGTGGGGGGGGTGTTTGGGAGTAGAGGGAGAGAGAGAGGGGTGTGGGTTATAGTTGAATAGGGGGTTGAGAGAGAGAGAGAGAGAGAGAGAGAGGTGTGGGTTATAGTTGAATAGGGGGTTGAGAGAGAGAGATTATTAGGGGTAGGGGGAGGAAGTGGGTTGGGGGAGATAAATAGACTAAGATGGTTAGAGGTTTTGGGAGTAGGGAAGTTAGAGAGAAAGGGGTATACTTTAGGAGTCGGGTGTTGGGAGTAGAGAGAGAGGGGAGGCGTATGGGAGGGGGAAAATGAGAGAGAGAGATGGGTTTTAGGGATAATGAGAGTAGGAGGGGGGTTATCAAGGGAGACAGGGGGTTTACGATTATAGAGAGAGTGTGAGGTTAATGGTATAGAGAGAGAGAGGGAGAGATATGAAGAGTTCATTATGTGTAGTGGGAAGAGTGGGTTTGGGGTAGAGAAGGAGATAGAGATTGAAGAGTTTAGGGGTTTGGGTAGGAGGAGGGAAGATAGAGAGATACAGAGAGATACAAAGGGTGATTAGTTGTAGTGGGGAGGAGGGGGGTTGGGGGAGAGAAAGAGATAGATATCGAGGGGGATATGGGTTTGGAGAGCATGATGGAATTTAAAAAGAAATGGGGTATAAGGGGGGAGAGAGAGAGAGAGAGAGAGAGAGATGGGAGCATGGTTAGTGATAGTGAGGGATTATAAGAGATAGAGAGAGAGAGGGGGTGTCAAGGTTAGTGAGATTATGGGAGAGAGAGGGGGGAGGGTTAGGGGTTTAGAGAGAGAGGGGGTGTGGTTAGTGGTAGGAGTAAAAAAGAGATAGAGACAAAATGATTAGGGAAAGAGAGGTGGGTTAAGCATAGAGGGAGATAGGTATAGAGAGGTTGAGTGATAGGGTGCTTAGGGAGAGAGAAAGGGGTCGGGCTTAGGGATAGGTGAAATTCGGAAGGGAGAGAAAGTGAGAGGGGGTTAGTAAGGGTTATGGGGAGGAGGGGAGAGAAAGGGAGGGATGAGTTGGGTTACTGGTAGGGGGTAAGTGTCATAGAAAGAGAGATAGAGGTTAGGGGGTGATAGTTACAAGGGGAGAGAGAGAGGGTTGGTATTTATTGGTAAGTGGAGGAGTGAGTGGTTGAGAGAGAGAGAGAGAGAGAGAGAGAGAGAGAGAGAGGTGGGTGAGGATTAAGGAGTTGGGGGGTAGGGATAGGGTGATGAGTTGTGAGGGTTAAAGAGTGAGTGAGAGAGAGATTTTAGGGGGGTGATTAGGGGTAAGGGGGAGGAGGGGGGTTAGGGGAGAGAAAGTTATAGAGATCAGGAGGGTTAGGTTTTTGGGAGGAGGAGGAGGGTATACCTGAGCAGTGGTTGTTTGTGTTGTAGAGAGAGAGACGGGGGGAGGGGGGATTAGTTGAGGGAGATAGGGGTTTATGTGCAAAGGGATTAGGAGAAGGGGGTTATGCCTAGAGAGAGAGAGAGAGAGAGAGAGAGAGAGAGAGATGAGGGAGTGATTATGGGTATGGGTAGGAGGAGTGTTGGGGTAGAGAAAGAGATAGAGATTGGTTACTTTAAGGGTTTGAGTAGGAGGAGGGAAGTTAGAGAGGGGAAGGGTTAAAGAGAGAGATATGAGTGTGATTAGGGGTAGTGGGGAGGAGGGGGTTTGGAGAGAGAAATAGATAGATATCAAGGGGGTTATGGGTTTGATAGGAGGAGGGAAATTATAGAGAACGAGGGGTAGAGAGAGAGAGAGAAGGGGGGTGGTTAGTGGTAGGAGTAGGAGAGAGAGGGGGGTTAGGGAGAGATAGGGGTGTTAAAGGTGGAGAGAGATTGGAGGAGAGAGAAGGGAGGAGAGAGGGTGGGGTGTTAGGGGGTAGGGGAGATAAAAGAAGTGAGGGTTAGGGGTAGGTGGAGGAGCAGGGGAGATAAAGAGTGAGAGAGAGTGTTAGTAAGTGTTAGTGGGAGGAGGGTAGGGAAAGAGAGAGGGAGGAGGGGGGTTAGATATAGGGGTGGCAAAGAGAGAGAGAGAGAGAGAGAGAGAGAGAGAGAGATAGAGAGGAGGTGTTAGGGAGTAGGGAGGAGAGAGAGGGGTGGTGGTTAGCTATAGGGGTGATTAGGGGGGGGGGGCGAGAGAGAAAGAGATAGAGATCATGAGGGTTTGGGGTTTGGGGAGGAATAGGGTATTTAGAGTGAAGGAGGGTATAGTTAAGAGTTACAGGGTTTTAATCCTAAGGTTCATAATAGTTATAGTGACTAGGAGTGGGGTTATAAAATTTAGGTGTTACATGTGTTAAGGTTTAATATTAAGGGCCATATGCTTACAAAGGTCTAAATTTTCAAAGGTTGAGGACTTGTAAAAGTTAAAATTAGTAGGATTTATAAATGTTATGTTCTAACAGTTAGAGGTTACAAGTTATATGGGCTACATGATATAGTGTCTAAAGTAGCTAAGGTTTAGAGGTATTGTGTGTGATAGAGGTTAAAGTAGACAAGGGTTATAAAGTAAAAATGTTATAATAAGGTATAGGTATATGGTATAGTTATTAGGGAAATATATACTAGCTCCTAGGTTGCATGAATAGAGTGTCAACAAAGGGGGGTCCCTCGTTAGACCACTTTAAAAACCTTGTGTAGACATGGTCGACCACCCGACTTGGGGCGTACTGGGAGGGCTTCTCTGGGAGTTACCTCCCTCCACCTATTACTAGCGCAACGAAATCCCAGTTTCCAGTTACAACAAATGGCACATGTGTCAAGATACCGAGTTAGGAAATTGTTTCCAGGCAATTTCCCAAAATGGTCCTTTGAAAACACTCTATGCAAGACTTTCAATAGAAATCCTATGGCCAACATACTAATGTAAATACTATCAAAAAAAATGCATACAATTTAATATCCATAAAAAAATATTTTCTACAATCTTATTATCATTTAAATATTCCAATTAAATTTATATATAAAAGAAATATATATTAATCATGAAAATAACATTTAAAAACAACCCACTATCATTAAAAGTAAACAAGATAACAATTGTAATTTAAGAAAACAATAAACTATTTAAATTTCCACAACAAAATAATAAGTATACTATCAAATCATAGAATACTTATAAAACCAATTTCTATGAAACAATTACTAATATTTTGTAAACTTAATGGAAAAAACCAATAAACTATCATATCATAAATATGCATAAAACCAATTTCAATGAAACTTAATTTTCAATGGTTTGCAAATTGAATTACTATCATTAATTTTAAACAAATGTATTAAAAAAGACTTAATTTGTAACCTATTGAAAATTGGTTATGTTATTTCTAAACATACTTTCTAATAATCATAAAATTAAATAATCACTTTTAAATTAAAAGTAAAAAGTTATAAAATTTTCACAATGCAATAGAAATAAAAGTAAGAAAAATTAACAAAATTAAACAAGTCATAAATTTGAAATACAAACAAAGCTGGTTTAAAATACAAAGAAAATTTAATTAAGAAAAATTCAAATTCATACTTTTATTAATTGTCTTTATTGATACATCATATTTTCTGAACATTTTAGGATCATTATTATAATTAAAAAATAAAATAAAATAAAATAAAAACAGAAAAACAATCATTAGTTTAAAGGATTCAAAATTATTTGACGCTAATAATTAGTGTAACGGATTGAGATTAGTTTAAAGGATTGAGAATTCGTTGACGCTAATAATTAGTGTAATGGATTGAGAATTGGTTGAGGCCAGTTTTTAAGAAAAAAGTATTTTAGGGGTTGGTGGCCTGTACTCTGATAACGGCCAATTAGTGGTTGGTGGCTTGTACTACAATGATAATGATAACGGCCAATGATAACGGCCAATTAGTGGCTTGTACTACAATGATAATGATCAATCTCTTCGCACTAGTTTGGATATTACGTTGACATATTTAGTTGTTATTTTGACTAACTTTTCTTAACTTAAATATTGGACAATTTAATAATTGTCAAGGTAAAAAATCATCCTATTAAGATTTTATATTAATATAATCATCAAATGCATAGTGAGGAGTTCTATCAAAATGGAGCTTAACTACCTTTATTGAAGCACATTAACACGTCAAAAACAACTTTTCATCTATCAAATTTCAAATTTGCTATAAATTCATGTTCCAAATCTGAATTGATCAAGGTTCTAACAATTCGAAAGAATGTTCTAAAACACGCATAAAAAAAAATCTAGGAACCTACAAAATTTCTCTAACGATGACCAAGAAAATTTATGTTTTAAAAAAAAGAACACTTCAAACCCTGAAGGTAATTGATCCCGACTCTAACCATTCTAGATAATGTTGTTCTCAACCATGCACTTAATAGAATTTTAGAAATCTACAAAACTTCTATAACAATGGCCACTTTTTAACACAATAACACTACAATATTGAAATTCTAATGAACGTTGTTCTAAGAGACGCGGAATTTTTTTTTTAAGAAACTACAATTTTTTTTTAACAATGGCAAAGAAAACTCTCAAATTTTTAACGGTAACATTTCAAACCTAAATTGATAAAGATAAACCTAAATTGATAAAGGTAATTGATCCCGGTATTTGATGAAAGTCAAGATCCCTTTTAGAAACATACTGGTGTTAGGACAGCTACAGGAAGATTGAGAGTTTAGGTTCAAAGACTTAGAGTTTTGACTTTGACTTTGAAGGAGAGAGTTCCTGGTAGTTGGTAGGCATGAAAAGCTAAAGGAAAGAATGATTCTCTGGTTAATGAAGAATGATTAATCTCTATGTTAAATATGTGCAAGATTGAAATCTTATTTTGTTTAATTCATGTGTAGTGAGTATTTTCAGAACATGAATAAGCTAAATTTCTGTGCGGGTCAGTTTGCAGGGGGATTTCAATAGGTTAACATAGGTGGTCTCAAATCAATGAAATGTCAATCTCACTCATTGAATTTAACACATATGAGATTGAAAATAGAGTATAATTCTGTTACCTAAAAGCTGAGAGTCGAACCGCTGTTGTTTACTGTGTTTTACTGGAATGTTTTCAATGTATACTGGATTCCCTCAATGGATGCGTGGATGGTCTCCATTCCCGCAGACTCCATTCTTGGGGTGTCTCCCCGGTTCTCGAATTCTCTCATTGTGACAGACATGGCTGATTTAAAAGGTTATTATTGCTCAGCCCACGAAGGGGATCAACATCAAACAATGATGAGTAATGAAAGGGTCAAATGCTTCTGAAACCGAATCAACAAGCTCGCATCATCCCTCTCTTTTACAAAGTAGCTCCTTGCCCGGGCATTCCAACACCAGCAGAGTAGTGGAATTCACAAACTAAATGATATTGAACGGTGGAAAGATGTTCTGTTCAAAGTGTCAAATATCTCAGGCTAGACACTCGAAGACACAAATGGGTGGGTTCACTATATTAGATTTAGAGTCTGTTTGTTTGATTGTTGTTTCAAAAAATGGAAAGCTGTTTGTTTGATTGCTGTTATAAAAGATGGAATGCTGCTCTGTGTGTCGCTTTTATCATTGTCCAGGAATTTTTGTCATATCCGCAGTACATTTTCCAACCAAAAAGGGCGGGCATCCCATGGTGTGTGTAACAAGCCAATAGATTTGTCTGTTGCATGTTCCCATGGTGTGTGTAACATTTTCTCCTCCCATGGCGTGTGTAACTTTTTCTAAACTCTGTCTATATACAGAAATCTGAAGGCATTACCAAAAAGTGAGGTTCTTCAGAAAATAGCACAGATGGCCATGCTAGAACGGTAGAGTTATTGTTTTATGTAGGCTTCAGATTCAATCCCACTGAAGAGGAGGTAGTGGGCTTCTATTTTGTGAAACGAGTGAAGGGCACTCACCTACTGAACCTCGATATACTTATATCAACTACGGACTAGTATGAATACAATCCTTACATGATACACTCATCTATGCTTTTTCCATGGTTTGAATTTGAAAAGGATTTTTCAGACAATATAAATAAACGTATTAATCCTACAGGTTTGGTTCATGATTTTCTTGAGAAACAATGGTTCTTCTTCATTACCATAGAAATTAATAACTCTACTCTATTGACATTAAATGGACGTTAAATTTCCATGAAGAACACAAGCTACAAGGCATTTACCTTTGCAGCTTCACTACCAACTTTGATCAGTTAATTGCTGAAGTCTTCCCGTAGCTTAAAAGAAGGCTGCAAACACAAACTGACCATAAATAAATTCTCACTAATGCTGGAATAGCGATCCAAAAACTGTATGAAGGTTCATCGTTTGAACAAATTTAAAGCTCCCTATAAACTTCCACAATGCATACTGTTGAACAAATTTGAACAATTCTATACTGCAGGTATAAATAAAAAAACATGGAAAATAAAATAAAATTGTGGATTTTTTCAAACATGAACTAATATATTCTAGTGTTTAAATAGAATTTTTGATTGAAAAATAAATTTACTGTGTTAGAAAAAAAATCCCAAATAATTTGATTTTACAATTCCAACAATATATATACAAATTTTAAATTTTGATAGATATGAACCCAAAATTTGCCAAAACCTAAAACTAAATACTAGTGGACCATAAATGAATTTATTAAGTGATACAAAGTATTCCAATTTTTTTATAGCAAACCTCCAATACAACGGCTAAAATAGTGACACTGAGCTATAATGAAAAACCTATTAAACAACCAAACCAAAATTTCATTATAAGCAGAATTTGTCAAATCTATCCAATAATAACATACCTGGATGTCCGATTGTGTGCATCCATGGAATGCCAAGGTCACGGAGGCGTAGTGCTTGAGGCACTACCAACTCTGACGATTTCCTCCCAAAGATACCCATCATTCTATAACGCCCGTGAGAGGTTCCCACCTGGCAAATCCTTCCTGTTACTGTCATGTAAACTCATTTTAGACGAGAAGATCCAATCTACATATAATACTAACCAATGTTTCCTCAGTTGTCGCTGAGACAAGTACCGACCAATAGCCATTGTAGATGGGATCTTCAGCAGCTTGCCACGTCAAAATTTCTGAAGAAATGCGTTTGAATTCTTGTCGAGACAGATACTCGTTCACACACCCTATGCTGCAGCATCAACGCTATCATTATACAGGTAATAATACAGGTATGCAAGGGGATCATCAGTTGCAAGATTGCCCTAAATGCATATTATAGTGTATACATTCTTGAATTTTTTTATTATCAATTTATGAAGGTTCTCTCCTGCCCAGATGGGGTATATGCATGCGTAATTTACAGCCAAATTTATGGTCGCGCCCATAGCAATGAGGACAAACCGGGTATCTCTGGTTCTAGAGCCAGAGTCCAGAATATAACAAAATGTAGAAGTGAATACCCTGAAACCATACTCAAAATGAATACCCTGAAACCATACTCAAAATGAATACCCTGAAACAATACTCATAAAATGAAAATGAATGGAGCTTCGCTAAAGGACTGGTAAGTGAAGCTGAAATCAACAAAAAGAAAAGCAATTTGAGGATGAGAATTAAGGCAATGAAGATAACCAAATAATCCTGTGACACATAATTAGGCAATGAAGATAAGTAAATGTGCTGATTATGATGGTTGCAGGCTGCGACAGCAAGAGCTAAAGAACCTACAGAAAGTGTTCCTAAACCTATATTGAAACCCTTTCTCAGTGTTGCACCTGTAGATATAGAATTGTAGGCTTTCATGTGTAGAAACTAAATTACAGTTACCATTACGATTGTGTACACCATTGTGAATAACAATTTAATAAACAAATGAGATCATACCGATAGTGAATTCAAAAACAACATTTATAACACTTCCCAACTATAACAATCGGAAATTCCGATTTCCAAACTTAGCAAAGGAAATTCCGATTTCTAAACTTAGCAAAAGAAAGAAAAAAACAAGTCAGCTTTTCTTGACATTTATAACACTTACTACTTATAACAATCAATTAACAATCAAGCAAATTAATAAGGCACTTCTTTTAATTTTAGTGTTCATATTTTTTTTCAAATTTGACAGTTAACAAAAATATCAAGTGGACAAAAAAACAATAACCTTGATAAAAGCAGTAGCTAAAATTGGCAGCTAACAAGAATAGCAAGTGGACCCCAAAAAACCAATAACCTTAAAAATAAATGCTAAAAAAATCTCTATATAATAAAAATTAGCATGAATAGCAAGTGGACCCAAGAATAGATTGCTTTAACTGCTCGATCTTCTGGTGGACGAATGGTACTGAACGTGTGCTACTCTCTAAATTCATTGGATTTAACAACTGCGTATCTACATTCATTGGATTTAACAACTGCGTAGTCAATATTTTAGCAATACTTTGTGAGCAGTACACTGTGTTATCTCCAATGTCTGCCAATTAATATTTGTAATTTGTAAGTGTTCTAGTTGGATTTTGGCGTCTATCATTTGGCAATGAAGTCAAAGATAAAGCTCGAGAAGGATTAATTTGATGTGTGGGAGGGATTGTCAACGGACAAAATTTCAATATCAATGTTATCTTTAACTACCGAAAATTGCCTTTTCACGGGAACGTTGTTTTGCAAAATTTTGTCTGATTGCTTGTAAGTCTTTGATTCATATATTTTAACTTTAAATTTCTATTTGTGTGTGAAAGTATTCAATAATTCGAATGTATTGTAACATCTAAACGTGTGTTTTGTCCGAGTCATATCTATGATGAAAATGTCAATGATCCAATAAACCTATGATAGCAGGCAACATGTGGATTTTGGTTCCGTTTCAGTTTGTCTATCAAATATTATTAATATCTTTGCATTATTGAGTAGTTTTATTATTCATGTAAGTCGTTCTCAAAATGGATACACAAAACTATTAGGAAAGAACTTTACCCTAATTACCTTACTTTTTATGCACTTTGAGATCTTTATAAAAATAAATCTCTATTAAAAAAGAAACTAAGGATTTTTGAATGAAAAATTTAACAAAAATAACAAGTAAACCCAAAACTTTAAATTTAGATTTATTATTATGTTGATAGTGTAAATTTATTATTATTATATTAATAACTTAATTCGTTATACATTAATTTTTTTTTAAATTGTATGTTCACAACTTGTTATGATAACTTGTGGATATTAAAACTTAAATTTGTCCTTAAGTTTACTTTTAAATATGGTATCTAAATAATAGAGTTCTCTCATTATTTTCTTACTTTTCTAAGGGATTTTGTGGAAGTTCACTTACATGGAGTCTATCCATTTATTATTTAAAAATATAATTTCAATTTGAATTAAATGTTATTTTATTAAGAATAAATATTCAAATTATGTTTCATTGTTAACAATTATAATATTGACTTGGCTATGTCTTAGGTGAATTTAGCGGAAAATCCTTTCTATTAAATCTTGTAAACGTGTGTATAATTATGGTTATTGTAAATTGAAAATTTTAATATTATGTTATATACATATAATTTGATTATATAAATGTATTTGTTAGGATTATTAAAATTTTGAATTTTGAATAGTGTTAAATAAATGTAATTTTCATAACATTTAGGTTTGGTTTTTTGTTTGCTTATTTTATGTGATAGTTAAGTTTTATCTTATTTGTTTTGATTGTTAATTATAAATTTTCTTGTGGATTTTCTTTACTATTTAATATTTTGAAGATATTTAAATTTAATAAAAGTATAATTTAGATTTTAATATATATATATATATATATGTGTGTGTGTGTGTGTGAAATTAAATAGTAATTGTAAGTAATATTTAGTTACATGTATTAGGTTAAGGTTAATGATTTACTCCATAAAGTTTCTTTTCATTTTGGATTATGATTTAGGCTATTCTTAAGATAATAGGTATTTTTTTTTTAATTTATTAGGTTTTTTTTAACTATGTGATATACTACAGTCCTTACAACTACATTATGGAACATAGGGGGGGGTCGTGGTGGTGGCCCATTTCATGTGCCAGATGTTTTTGATGACCTGGGATCCATGATCACATCACCTGCAAGATTCTGTCGGAATACTTTGGCCAAAAGTAAATCTGACGGTCGAGAAACTTTCTTTCCAAACTCAGGCCTTTTTGGACTTGGAGTAAAAACAAACCCTAATGTTCTTGTTGATTTTTCTCCATCGTGGGCTTCTAGAGTTGTTTTCAGGAATTTTTTGGCCCTCGCTCTAGGAGAAATGGGTTAGGGGGATACTTCTGAGGGTCCTTTAGAGTTTGGTCACACTCCTTTTGGTTCGATTGTGGGTGAGGATTCTCTACTAGTCGATCCTCCTTCCCATAATAAAAAACCCTACTCTACAAAACATGCTAGGGCTCGTAGGAAAATAAAATGTGAAAAGGTGAATCATGGTAGATCTGTGTGTGTTCTAAGTAAAGATATTAGCTTGGACATGTGATTTCACTATCCATCTGGGCTCTTATTGGAAAATATGAATATATTAAAATTTCTCGTATGGAGATTTTGGAATGGATTAGATTAAAATGGATGCCAATTATCAAGCATATCCCTAGGGTTATCATGCCTGAATGGATGGATTTGTTTTCAGTTTCTCTTTGAGGAGGACAGGAGAAGGATTGAACAACGTTTCTGGGTTATTGAAAAGGGTTCCTTGGTTTTATCACGTTGGCATTCAAATGTTGATCCCTAGAAATACAAAATTCATGAGCATCATATGTGGGTCATTTTACCAAGTTTTCCCTTATAGTGTTGGAGTCTTAATGGTTTCATGACTGTGGCTATCTCTATTAGTAGATTTATTCTTATGGAAGAGGAACAATTAATGGCATCTGATCGAAAAAATCCTAGAATGCTTGTTGACCTTGATGCAAAAGAGGGTTTAACAAAAGAATTGGAAGTTATTTGGGAAGGAGGATCCTTTGTTCAGAGATTATATTATTAGAAAATTCCTTTTCGGTGCAATCGATGTCATCAAACAAGCCATGTCAAAGCTTGTTTTCCAAATTTGTCATTTGGATATTCCCATGATGACCTACAGAATTCTCCTATTCCTGTTGAGTTGGACAAGTTAGATTTAGGCCTAAATTTCCATATTCATTTGGATTCAACATCAACCTCAATATTTTTGGGTAATTTTTGTAAATCTCGTCCCATCCTTTCAAAATTCCTTTCAATTGAAGAAATTTCCGAAGTCCTTAAATATTAGTGGTTTAGAGACTAATGTGGGGGAAAGAGTTGGGGATATTGAGGTTGTTTAACCTTCTAGGACACTTCTAGTCAAGACTTGTATCATGTCCTTGTGGTGAGTATGTTGGGGGGTTTTGTCTTCTCAGTCTCTTCCTTGTGGTGATTTGGTGGTTAATGATTTGAGGGATTGTCAGTCAGAAGTTATAATTAATTATTTTGTCGACTAAGGCTCTTTTCCCCTCATATTTTCCTCATGTTCTTGATAAGAAACCTTTTATTTTATCAATCTCCCTCTTTCCATGTCCTTTGGTTGACTCTCAAAATAACTCAATTCCCTTGGCAACTCATTCACAAAAGGGTTCTCTTTCCAAAAACCCTATACCCAATTAGTATTCTATAAATGAAGAACAATCTGATACAATTCCCATATCTTCAATTCAATTTATAAATATTACCTTGAGGAAGCCACGTAGAGGAAAAAAGGGATAAATAAATCTATATCAGGAAAGAAACAACTTCATTTTAACAACCCTATGGTTTCTTCACTTTTTAAAAAAGGTTTAGAATTGAATCATGTTGGTTCTTTTGATAATGTATCATAGGATATTACAGAGGATGTAGCCTTGAATGGCGTTCCTTAATGGATTAATTCTCCCTAAATATTAGAGGGCTCAACAACTCTCCCAAAAGAGATGTTATCAAGAGACTTATTGAGGTTGTACATCCGATTATTTTCTGTTATAGGAAACTATGTCTTTAGAAATTGATGCATGTAAACATTTTATTAATATTAATCCCATGTGGAAATGTTGTCCTTCGGATGCACGTGATTTGTCAGGACGGTTACTTTTGGCTTGGGATCCAGCCTTTATTGATATCAAGTCCTTTTCTATGGTTGCAAGATTAATGGTGGAAGGTAAGCTTAGGGGGATGGATGTTGATGCTTAATTTCAATCCTCTAACAAACAAAACACTTTGCTACATAATAAGTTGTATCTACTTTGATTCCTAGCAAACAAATCCCTTATACATGCCTACAACGTTCCCTTGATACTCTAGATGACCAAAGTAAAGAGAATTATGTGTCTTATGAAAGAAAAAATCCCTTAGTTTCAAATGGTCTAGGACATAGATTCAATTCTTCCACAAAAAACCTCCAACATCTACAAAGCCATAACTCTCATACTTCCTAGCATATTTTTCATTCCAATTCTCACTAGTAGAAAAATAGGTAATTAGTGACCATGTTACCAAAAAAATTGGTCGTCATGGGTAATTAAAAACAATGAAAACGTTAGAAAACACAACGTTTTTATGTGAAATACTACCAAATTTGATCAATTTTAAGTGATCACAACTAAAAATGACTAAAATAAACAACTAATTTAGTCACATGATAAGAAAATACAACTAGATAACAACTACATGAGTATCAATTAGTAGTATTTATTACCTATAAGTAATTAGGTTCAATATATCTAGAGTTATATGTAGGAATGACGTCAAAATTCCATGTATCCATCTTATCTTAGGAATCAAAATAAAGTTGTAATTATTAGGTGTAGAAGGCCAGATGATGCCCATCAATTGTTTGACAAATTTTTTGAGAGAAAGCCTGTGACATGTGTTGATGCTCAACATTGACATGATTTTGAAGTGTCAGAGCATGATTCCAAAGGAATACCTATTAAACTTTATTGTAGTACCATTTTATCTTCATCATCATATCCATGGGAATGTGATGGTATCGCCCATATCTTTTTTCCTCATTTTCACTTCAGTATGAACCCTTCGACAAACTTGCCAAGTTGCATCATGTATCATCATGTCATGGTCAAGTCAAACCTTAACATGTATGCTGATATATATATTGAAGTATTTCAGACAAGTATTTTTAATATCAAGTAATTTTAGTTGGATTTTTTTGTGAGAGCTTTAGCATTTTCATTATCATTTTTCGTTATTCTGTTCCATATATCCTCTAAAGATTCTTTTTTTTTCTAGTGGTTTTTGCAGTCCTGATGCAATCGAGGCTTTTACCCAGGAGATAAAAAATCATCTATTGTCAAAGTGTCAAGGAAAGGGAATTGGCATCGTTTGTGTAGTGGAGCATATTATTGAGGTCTATGGGAAACTAAAGCAAGGATAATCTTAAGAACCCCTCAAAAATTTATATGTATAATAAATAGGTGAATATACATGATATATAAGAAATTTTGAAGGCTATTTTATCAATAATATAATATGTAAATATAATGTTTTGGCTAATATTTCATTATATTATAGAATCGTGTAAAATATTAACGAAGATTTCACTAAATTATAAAATATTGTAAAATCTTGGAAAATATTTTACTAAATTATAAAATATTGTAAAACTGGGTGAATCTTTCATCTAATTATAAAACCTTGTAACGTCTTGGTGAATATTTTTCCATGAGGAATCAAATTTTGATTTTACATATTACTTAAGGTAGTGCAATAGAAGAGAATATACTAGAGCTCAAATCTAGACTCTCTCAACTCCTAGACTCTTAAATGAACAAATGCATGAATGAGGATAAGAGGGATTTATTATACATTTCACAAACAATATTCGGTCACTCACAACTAAAAGTGTTGGTGAAACACAACTTCACTAACTAGATTTAGGGAAAGTGGGGATTCCACTTGTTATTATGCCCTTAATGGTCCAACATACATCTGGGGACCGAAATCTTGACAGACTGACAAACTGATAGAATCGAACACTTTATACTGTGGAGTTATTATGGCACCCAAAAACCATTATTAAAACGTGAAGTCTTATCAAGATCCACAACCACAGTATAGTGTATGAATTCCCAATTAGATTATTTTCCAAATCTCCCATTTTTAAGCTACCCTCTAAGAAAAAAAATAACCTACTTTTCTGTTTATAGATACAAATACCACCTTTTCCTTTCATTTGATGACAATCAAAATCTGAATTATGTCATTTGATTTAGAACTTTTAGAGTTAGTTAGAAACTTACAATGGTTAATAGAAATAAGAACATAGACTAACAAGAATAGAAAGCACATTAATGCAACATCACGTATATCATTAGAACTACTCTGTTAAAGACTGCATTTCTTAGATAAACTTAGGAGGGGTTTGTATCCATGTCCTTGAAATTCTTGAAAGCATTCAAAATGCATGGTAAAATTGTTTTAGCACCACTAGTACAAAATGAGAGATAAGTGACCAGGAGACCAAAAATTTTGATCACCACAGTTTTTTGAAGGGATAAATGACCAAAATTGAGTAATTTTAAGTGCGCTAGCTAAAAATGACCAAGATAAATGACTAATTTGGCCACGGGATAAGATTGAAGCTAAAAATGACCAAGATAAATGACTAATTTGGTCACGGGATAGGAACTAAACTAAAAATAACCACTAACAACTGGTCATTTATTTGGTCATTTTTAGTTGTGTCACTCCGACAATGGAAAATTACAATTTTGACAATGAATTTGTACAATTTACTAAATTCTAACACTGCAGATGGATTCAGAGACCCCCCTATACTAAATTCTAACATTGCAGATGGATTCAGAGACCCACTGCAGATGGATTCAGAGACCCACTGCAGATGGATTCAGAGACCCACTGCAGGGGGGTCTCTGAATCCATCTGCAGTGTTAGAATTTAGTAAATTGTAGACCTCATCATGTGTCTCAACTCAACATTAATGCAAGAAGTAGATTTTCACCGCTTACATTAACAACCTTTATACGCAGGTTTGTACCACTTACATTAATAACTACATTTAAAATAAAATTAAATGCAAAAATAATTAATGAAAGTGACCATTAGGATCACCTTTCTACATGGAAAAAGATCGCCAGGGAAAGATGGCGATCCATTGTTTTAGGTTATATCATAGTAAATAAAGAAAAGGAGAATAAATTTTTTTGACACCTACTTGAGGAGATCAACTTACCGACCTTCACCAATGAAATTTGCAGATATCGACTTCCCATCTGTAAATGAAATCTATTTGGCAGGTGCTGAAATAGATGAAGTGACAGGTGTGGAAGAATGCCCTCTGTTATCCGACATGTGTTGAAACAAATGAAGCACGAGCAATTGGGGTTTCAACTATATCGACCACATGTTCATGCCTTACAAGCTTAAGGGGTTTGGCATGTTCTAAATGCAATCTCTACAACAAGGAAACAAAAAATTGTGGGTTCGTCGTCCTTACCTACCATTTTGGCTTAATAAATTGTGAGCACAAGACGACAACCAGAGACTGGAAGGACAACGAGTAGGGAGCATAGACAACTGAACAAGGAGTGGAAACCATGGGGAAACATGAAAACCAATGGACAATCCAAAGTGGATGAGAAGGACATGCAGTGGAAATGTATTTGCTAGAAGGACGATAAAAGCAGTACAATGTTTTTCAAAATTGACCTTAGAGAAAAAAGCCTATTGACATAATAATATTAATTAGAAAATACAATTTATAGAATAAAAATAAATTCAATCATTATAAAAACAAATAAAAAACTATTTAACTTTCATACATTTTTTATTTAATTATTTGATCTTCTAAATATTTAATAAATCCCTAAATTGAAATCGATTTCTTTTTGATCCCATAAATGTTTAATAAATCTTTGGATTAAAATCGATTTTTCCTAATACATCTCGGTTACCTCATATAAATCTCTCCATGTTGGTTTGAACAAAGGAAGAGAGGCATTGGGTAATGTTAGAAGTCTACAATTATCAATTAGATCTTACATATATATTATTTTGTTTGTTTCATTGAAGAGTGCGGGTTACATATGCTGAACTAGCAAGCTGGGAACTATTGCTGCAACGCGAAGCGACAGTCTTTAAAGATTCTTCAATAGTAGGAGTTCGAGAGAAACTAGTTAAGCTAAAGTAATTTGTTGGGATAAGTGATTTTATATTCTTACATTACCTTAAGAAGTGCTCTCCTCATTGAGAATATATTCTCAAGGAGTGGAGTGATCTGTAAATTTATTTGAATAGTACAAGTTGGGTGGCTCTTACTCGAGAGGAAAGCGCTAGCGTCGTAGTGCATCTTTTGGAGAAGGAATTAATGGGTATTCAGCATTACAATCAACACATAGTATAAGCCCAAGTCGTGGTTTCAATTACAAAAATTATTTCTCTATTGGGTTTTTTTGCGGGACATTTTTTGGAATTTGAAGTGAGGTAGGGTTTGTTGGGTTGTATTATCCATGGAAGAGGAGCAACGAGTTCATACAGACTATATAAACGCTTCAAATCCTTATCATGAATGCATGGAGTATTGCTTTTGGAAAATCGCCAAAGCCAAGGAACATCGAGAAATGGAAGAATCAGGTATTGCAGCTATTTTCCTCGTTTTGTACAATTCGTTTCTTGTTTTGTATTCAAATGCCATGAAAGAGAATAGGAGTCAAAATCTAAATGGATGGCATTCCATCTAGAAGAAATCCAAGTTTCTGCACATACAATAACCTACTCGAAACCCTAGGTCAACAAAAACTCATCTCCAGAATTGGCAGAATTAATTAATCTCTAGCTGAATTATAGGAGCATAGGAACAACTTTTGTTTTATATCTCCACAAAATCCTCTGCGTAGAATCATTAGAATTAATGGGTCTCTGCCAACTATGGAAATACATAACAAATATAATCTTCCCATGGTCTTATGGATGTTCTATATTTACATGACTCTCATAGTTTGGGTTTTCAAAACCTGCCATATAACCTCCTTGCTTCCTGCCTGTTCCGTGTTCTCCTCTGAACCCATACCCATGCTAGTGTTTCCGAGGAGTAGTTCTTTTAGAGGGGGGCTATAATAAAGGGAAAACAACACAAAAAACAGCATAATACTAGGCAGTTAAAAAAGTAAACACATCACTAGAGGACAGATGGTACTTGGGCTATAAAACTGAGGAGGCACTAGGACTTGCAGAACAAAAAGCATAAATCTGGTAACAATACAAACATAGCCTTGTAAAAAATGTAATTTCCTTCTTGAAGAATGCCAAATTATGTTGGGTAAATAATGCAGAGGGAGGGAACTACAAGTAAAACTTTGGCTACAGAGTTTCCATTACACAAACAATTTAGGAAAACAATCCTTAGTGGTGGAGGGGTCTGTAGAAGCGAAATTCCCCACCAAAGACAAAAACCTTCTCCTGGCTAGCCTTTATCTTGCTGTTATAAGACTACACCCATATCTATTTTTTAATATGCACATTTTCCAACCTGATCAATCACAAGTTTCACAAAAGCAAATCCACACATAGTTATACTTATGATCCACTTACAACTACTGGAGTATCCAAAAATTTTTCCACAGAAATCTCGAGAAATATTGAAGCAGCAGTATAGAAAAAGAAGGAAGACAAGTGCAGAGCCTACAGCTTGGCATATATTAATCTCACGGTACCACATCCTTGTTTTTATCTCATACAACATTTTAAACGTTTTACAAATTTATGAAATATATTTCAGTTCATAAGATAGTAAATTCAACAAGACCATGATGCAAAGGAGATCCTTTACAGTGCTGGTGGTGGTCACTGCTGGATTAGAAATTTAGAAGGAAATGAATGGTCCAGTACTTATTTAAAAAGAGATTTTTTGTTCTGTGCTAGTAGCACCTTTACCCATGTGTTCCTTGATAAGAAACTATATATTAAGAAAGGATTTTTATGCAGTTAATCAATTTTCAGCATATAACTTTATTGTTACTTTGAAGTTGACATTTTCTTCTGTTGGTAGATCTTCGATATAAAGACAATGGTATGCTTGTATACAATTCAATCCCTCATTTAAATTTTCTAAACTAGTCAGACCCAAGATAAGAAATCTCAGAACTCTATTGATTATTATGAACCTAATCTTATTTTCTGAAAATTGTTCTGCATATCAATGGCTGTGGTTGATTCTTTCTAGTGCATACCTGATTAATATGGTCTACATACATGGCAATGTAGAACCACCCTAAAAGGAAATATTGATAAAGAGAGTCCTGAGTCCTCATTTTTCAAACATTCCTATAAGAATTCCAGATCTGAGGTGAAGCAGCAAGTAGTTGCTTGAAGGGAGGCACCCTTCTATACTCATTCAAAGGGAAGCATCCTTGTTCATGTTGATTCAGAAGGAAAACATCAAATGGAAAGAGAATAGAGAGAACCAGTATTCCCTTGATTCTTAGTTTTATATTAGAGTATCTTGACATAGGTGTTTTACTAGGAAAACTATATCTTACTGAGTACAATTATGAATCCAAAGCATAAGAATAAAGATGTGAGTGGTTCAGCTTTAGACTAAGACATGGACTCAAATGGAAAGAGGAATTAGAAGGACCAAGATTGCAATATAGTTCCTCTCCCATACCAAAGACTTCAGAAGTGCAGCCCAACCTAAGAAAAGGTGAATGAAAAAGGGAAATTTGAAACATCACATCAAAAGTAGCTTGCAAAATTTGGATACTTGTCATATGTCAAAAATTTATTATAAAATTACAAACACAATGAAATCAAGTCCCAAAAGCATCTCAACCTCTCAGGCATTGCTTCCCTTCTCGGGTATAGTTTACCTATAGCATTAGTGCCTGGTGCTGCTTTTCTATGAAATGGGAGCAATCCCACAAAAACCAAATCAATGGAAATGGTTGGGAACTAAGGCACTATGAAGTGTTCAATGAAAAGAACTCTTATCAAGGTTTAGCAAATGTTACTATAAATAAATTAGGAAAAATAGGGGTTTAGCAAGGTTACTATTATATGGCATTATATATCAATTTGATGTCTGGTTAGGCCAATCTTAAAATTAGATTATTATTATTATTATAAAGTCATATTAAGTGAATGAAATCCATACAAATTACCTGAGTTTGATCACCCAAATTCACAATAATAGCATCAAACAAAGGCTCAACAGTTATCCATTGCCCATCCTTAAGAACTTGAAGACCTCCCACTTCATCCTGTATCAGAAGTGTAATTGCACCCATGTTAGAAAGTGCTTGCAAACCCAGAGAAAGCTCTGGATAAGGGCATGGTGGATAATAGTTGATAGTAATATTCTAATAGGGTTCTCAAATTATTTCCTGGATATAGGAAGATGGAAGACCAATGCTTTCAGATATAACAGTAAGTAGCCTTTCAGCAAGCAACTTCATCTGCTCGCTATACTTCTAGACTGTCTCCCTGTATGAATCGAAAACTTATGAATTAGTGAAATGAGTTACCATCGAGAGGAAGCATCACATAATGAAGCAATAATGTGCTAAAGAGTCATACTTGAGAGAATTTTTCTCATATTCTTATTGCATTCTATACTTCACAGATTTATGTGGCATCTTTTCACAGTTACATGCAGGATTTCTCTGTGTTTCCAGCATTCCTCCTAGAAAGTTCTGTCAAGCTTAAAAAGGTTCCAATTATCACATATTACAAATCATGAACATCACTGAATATCTCATGCAAGCAATTGTTGACAACTTAATCAATTATGAAATGTTTCTACTTATAAGATATATTGAATTAGCGATGTACACTAACATTCAATACACTAAAGCCAACCCATTTTCATGACAGAAGGATTTCTATTTCTTAACTCCCAAAGGATGAAAAAGTGGCTGCAGTTCTTTCTGCCATAAAGCAACAGGAGCTATCATTATTTACTACAAACTCAAATGTTTGTAGAGCAAAATGGAATAAAACAAAGTAGAAAAACATAAATTGGCTTAGAAGTATGTGCTTCCAATTTCTTAGGAGTCACAACACCAGTAAAAATTGAAATGTGAAATTGCAAAGAATGGTTGATATTTCTACTGGAGTTGTGTCGGAAAGAAATGAAAGTGAATGAAAAACAGACAACAATTTCAACAAAAGTTTGAATTATTTTAGCAGCTATCAAAGAAGAATTTTTAAAATAGAAAATCTTGGAAGGAAAAAAACAATCCCCCGGTCAAGGTTTTGCCAAAAAGTCCAAGAGTAGGACCAGATCTAGAAGAGGCTCTGGTGGTAGACACCATCATGGCATCAATACTCCTTCCCCCACTCTTGACAAAATTTCCTCCATTATTTTAGCTATCTACCAATCAATCATTTTTTCAAGCTAGTGAAGCTCATGGGTCAAACAAAACTCCATACTTATTATGCATCCATGTTCTCATTGTGGCTTAGGTAGTACCAATCAAGGGAGAATTACAAACAAATGGGATGATAGGTGATAGGCCCACTTTGGTGATGTTCCTTTCCTTGCTCCTAGATAGGAAACTACAAATGATAATGTTGGTCATCCTCCTGCTAGTCCAATTGTTCCTGTGGATTACTGTTGTCTGTTTGTATAGCACATTTTGTAAACTTCCTAATCTAGTTGGAGTAGATTAAGCACATAACTTAGGGTCGTGTTGTCCTACCTCTTGCTTTCAATTGTAACCATGATTATGATAGCTCTAAATTAGAAAATCTAAATGAGAAAGAAGAAAGTAAGATCAATGAAATTGTGTTTTCTTAGGGTGTTAAGAGATGTAATGCCCATTTTTAGCTGGGCTTCTTACTTTTCTATATTCAGAGGCAAGATCAAGTTTAGGAGCGTTTAACAAGTTTAGATGGGGAAACCTATTTTTGGATTAGGATGATACCCATTCTTGGTTGTCCTTTGTTTTTAAGTATTTCCTTTAAACTTAAACGAAGCATTACAAGTTACAACTGGTTTGGAGACAGTACAACCTGAGCACCACAAGCAACTCACTTGACTGGGCGAGAGGGCTTTTGAGGGATCATCAATTTACATCTTAATTTTTCTATTATCATCGTGTATTTATCAACTTATTCCCTTAGAAATCAGGTTTTCCTACTAAGCATTGCTGCCTAAAGGCTAATATGGCTTTTTCTACTAATGCCTAATATGCCTTTTTCTACTAATGTTAAATTTTTTTCTCTACCTTGTTTATTTTACAAAGTTAGTTCAAATTTATTAAATCTACTTCTATACTTTTCGTGCCTTTGTCAAATATTGTATTTTCATCACACTTTCTAGTTCAAATATCCATTTTTTCCAAGCTTACACGAACCGTGGGTGCGATCGGAATCGGATACGGGTGAGATACTCATCCCAAAATTAGGAAACGGGGATTCATAACCCTAACACTGATTAACCCTAATTATCCTACATTTATCCTATGTAAACAACTTTAGATTAGTCAAAACAAGGTGAAAGAATTCGAGAATCCAATTCTAAAGAATCCGATTCGGGTGTGGTTAGGCCTATAGGGCCGAATCCGGTAACTATGATTTTTTCTGATTGATCTTTGCTTGAGCTTCCTTTACTTTAGATTGGATTTGTATCATCATTTGTGTTATATATTACTTTTTCTATTATCCTCGTGTATTTATCTTATTCTCTTAGAAATCTTATGCTACTCTCTACTAGGGTATTTTTTACATTGCAGTTAAAATGCCTTCTATTGAACAAAGTGAATGATTTTCTAAATGTTTTATTTATTTATTTTTCTTGTAGGTATACTGTGGGAAGGATAACTCCAGAACCCAAGTGAGAAATTGTCCCCACTGATTTTGGTCCCAAAGCAAGAATATGGATGTGATTTCCTCCATAAGGCTCTGCATCCACTCCTCCTCATCAATCTGTTGACTTTAAATGGAAATATTACTACCCCATGGTGTTCAGGTTTATTTCCCTCCTCTCCCTCTTACATTTAGAGTGTGCATAAACAATTTTGGGTTTGTAGTTGCGGCAAGATAAAAAACATCAACCATTATTTTCAGCTTAGGACAAGGTCCTTAATTTTCATTTTTCTAGTTGGTTGAAGGATGAGGGGCAATTGTTTAAGATATTTGAGCTTCCCCCATCTCCCTTTGCATGGAATATCTGCACACACATTTTGAATGCAGCATATTTGTTTGAAATATTTCTATATTTTGCGGTTCTCTTTCCAACTTCATACACGAATTTGTTTGGATTTGTAGAATTCCATGGACATTGTTTGCCATTTCTTTTTGTTCAGGGAAGCATACTATCTTTGATGGAGGTCAAAAGGGCATACATTATGGGATGATCATTACTTAAAAAGTGTGTGCCTTCCATTGCCTTTGTGTTTGTATTTCTTAATAAATTAATAAGAATAGGCAAATGCTATGTTTCTAATGACTTAAAGATTTTTATTAAATAAACTCACATCAGAATCATGCTTTCATTGAACTTATCAAGTTCAATGAGTAGATCTATTGGATGAGATGTTTACTTCTGTGGGAATTTCTTTTAATTCAAATTTGATGTAAAGATTTATATATTATTTAGTTAAAATGGATGTTGTCTCCAACAGATCAACTTCAACAGATCTACTTTTGAAATAAGGCACATTCTCAAGTCCAACGTTAATTGTTGCATTTAGTGGCATTCAAAGAGTTGTCCATTGTGTAATGCTTCGAAAACAAATAGATCCCTGAGGACTTATACCAAAGAAATACTTTGTGAAAGCTTGAACCATAGTAGCACAACAGGAAACAACAGATGATTCGGTTGAAAAACATGAGTATCAAGCAGAGGTATAATTATTATTATTGCCATCATCTTAATTGCCTCAATTACCTCATCTAGGCATCAATGTTTCTGTGTTTGCATCATTGTTGGCTGAGTGGATTTGAGATTCGTTTTCATTTTCTTGGTTTGCTTTATACTATTGGTTAAGTGGCTTTCAGATTTGTTTTGGTTCTCTTGGTTTGCATTGTACTGTTGGTTGAGGGCCTTTCAAATTTGTTTTATTATTATTCGCGTCATCTAGGTAAATTCAATCTGGGGGCTATGGACTACATGTTAGTTGTCTTTTGGATTTTATAGTACACAGTTTGTACAGCCACAAGGAAGTATTCCTCTGTGAGTTAGTCAGGTGATAAAACTATGATGATCTGAGCTCAGAGATAAAATGACCAAAAAATGTCAAGCCCTGGGCTATAATTGGATCTGTTTCCTAGAACTTCATGCCAAGTTTTGGTCTGTAATTGGATAATTGGTCTGAACTGGATATGTTTACTTGAACTTCATGCCAAGTTATGGTCTTTAATTGGATCATTGGTCAGAATTTCCATCTCAAGTTCTGGTCTATAATTGGACATATTGACCAGTAACCCTAAATCCAAAATATGATGTCAAGTTTTGGTCATAGTAACAAGATTTGGTAGTATTGACCTTTAAAGTACAAAAATCAGCAATTGTATGAAACTTGGCTAATAACATTTCTTTCCCCTGAGTAGGCTGAGCTGTGCTTGGTATTACCAGGTTTCCTATTTATTGAGAGGGTTTGTGGCTGGTGAGTTATCAAGGCTTTCCTATCAAGTTGAGATTTACCAAATATGAATTTACAGTGTGCCCACAATGTTGGATGCTAGAGATAGACCTAATTCTTTTGAATGAGTAAAAGATGTATTATCAGACTTAACTTGGCTTAAAATTAATTTGAATAGGCATCATAGCATCAAGCAAGATCTAGTTCCATGAACGGAAGTCATAGATTAGGAATAAATTTGGCATCTATGGAGAAGGGCTTTCTTAATTTTTAACTATATTATTGTTTGTTTGGTTTCAGAGTGAACTAGACAAGTGGTAATCCACCCATCTATGTTGAGCCTGCTCAAGTTGAGAGAGATTGTATTGGAAGACAGTAAATAATTTTTCATGGAAGTTGAGGAGGAGAATCAACGAGTGTTCGGACTTGGTTTGTCCATCAGGTAGCTAAAATAAGCTATTGAAGGGTACTCTATACCATAGTAGCATAATTTAGTTGTATTGGCTTCAAAATTTATCAAATATTTGATGTAGGTGTAATACCATTTTTACTAGTGAACAATTAAAAAAACCCAACTTTAATTATTTAAAATTTTAAACACTATAAAACAAAAACTTCCTTATTATTATATGTGTTTAATTTTATTATATAGATATCTATGTACATTTATGATATATTTGTAAATATTTAATTAAATGTATTATATATAAAAAGTTTATTTCCATTCAATATTGAATCTGCACTTGTTTCCTTAGTAATTAATTGATTGACTAGACTACAGAGTTAGCATCACTCTTAGTAATAGTAAAGGATGCCACTTTTATTGGAGATACATACTATGATACCTATATCTGAAATCATGTACGAAATTGCATAATTGCCTCCAGAACTAACTAGAAGACTGGAGGAGTTAGGTAGGTACTGGCATATGACTAACAAGGAACTTCCATAGCAGGGTGTGTATTTCTGCCTAAGTGAATTTTTCTGTTTGGTGCTTTTATATTATGTCTGCCATAGCAGGGTGTGTATTTATGCTTAAGTGAATTCCCATAATATTATAAGGTTTTGAAACATCTGTCATACCAGGATGTGATTCTCTCCAGCAGCATTATATCTTTTAACTTGTAAAAAATAACAATTAAAATCTTTTTGACATTTCTAATATTAATGACCCATATATGTTGAATTTTTTTAGAAACATATTGGTTCTCCCATTCTTTGTGATAATTGAAGTATCTATTCCTTGGGTCCCCTAGTTACAGTTTATCCATGAAAATAACTCATTACTAGAGTGCAATATCCTAAGAGAGGATCAGGGCTATTGTTCAAAGTCATGAACTTCCTTATCAAACTTATATTTTATGATAAAAATGGAGTGCTATGACCTCTTGAGTTTTCAACAAGTCACTATTCAACTTTCAATTTGAACTAGATGACTAATTTGGCTGGTAACTTCTTGCATTTATATGACTAATCTACTATTTCTATATTAAGTTACCAAAATTTTGCACCTCGTCTTATCAAAGTTGTTTCAAAATCCCACAAGTGTGTGCTCTAGAGGCAAGCAGCAAGGAAAATCCCTTATTTTAAGTTTGACTAAGGCAATACTTTGGTTACAGTTCTATAATGAATTTTTTCATAGGACTTATTGAAATGTATTGTTCTTCCCAAATATTCCAATGCCCCTTAATATATTATAAGAACATAATTCTATGGGAAGTCTTGTTGAGTTAACCCACACCATCTACTTCATAGATGCTTCCAACCTAGGGTTTAAGGAAACTAACCACTTTTGTCTTGACAAAGCTGTTGGCCCCAAATACCAACCACATCCTCATATTTTTTTTGTCTTCTATTTTGAGCATGAACCCAAACCATCCTCTCATCATTAGGTGGATTTTTGAGATATAACCTAAAATTGGTCACCCACCTATAACTAGTAAATTAGGGTTCACTCCAAAACTCCTCTCCCCATAGAATTTCCTTGTGAAGGTTTTACCATTGTAATCCATAACCTACTCCAACATTAGATATTATTCCCCAACTACCATTCTCACTGAGTTTTTCTTCCACTTCACATAACCCCTTATATTTTTCAGTTGACTTTTACTTGGAATTCCCAAATTATTTTTTATCCTTTGTTTATATTCACTCGACACATCTAAGTCTAGGTTGCACCCCTATAAACCTTGAAACCCTTAGTGCGATCATATTAGTGTTCTTCACCATAATCTTTGCACATTGTGGATTCACCCTTGGTTGAACCCTATCCATATCAAGTTTGACAGATGCACCCCACAAGACAATTGGATGAGGTGATAAGATGATCATTAACTAACACTTTACGTCTTACCTCCTCGACATTTCCCATACAAAAGTAAATGGATTGTCTTACATTAGGTGTCTTATAGTTTGCACCATTTCCTTCAATAGGTTTGACAAATACATTTGATCCTCTTTTGGATATTTTGTTAACCACATTTTCCCCTTTTCCTAAAGTATTTTCTTCCATCTCTAGGTATAACTCTCGTATGATGTTGTTTTAGATGAGAACTGATAACATCCATGACATGCCTTCTTTATCCATTGGAAGCCCATTTGTACATTATACATCAAAATTTTGTATTGTGGTATTGATTCCCATGATGCTAGTGCAATCTAATGTTGAACTTCTCACCCCGTCTCATCAAACAACCTCCAACAAGCTAGCAATCCTCTTTGCATACCTCTATTTCTTTTGATTTCCCATATGTCCTTAACACATGAATACCATATATCCTACTACCATCAAAGTAATAATAGATAATACTTACTAATATGTTGGCTCTCTTATTTCTATGATTCCAAAATATACTTTAATGTTCTTAATATTTATTACCCAATATATTAGAATAATACAAAACCTAGAACAAAGATACTTAAAGAGGAGCGATATAAACTCTAACAAGTGTAATTTGTTTATAAAATCTTTTATGAAGTCACAAGTTCAAAGATCAGAGCTAGAGGACTTCCCTTCCACCCACATTGAAGGTATCTAGGTTGAAAATTTCTGCGCATATCAAATAAAACTTGAAAAAAAACAAGTTCAAATCTAATCAAATATATGGAATCTCAACATCTCAACCGGACGAGTGGGAAAAATCAATTCAAAGAAAAGTGGTCTGGGTCCTCAATATCTGTACTCTATTATACTCTTCAATGCAATCTCATAGAAGAGCATGACATTTGGAGAGTCTGGATTCTGAATCTACATTACATCTGGCTCTGTAAAAGGGACAAGTTGCGTACTCTTTAATCCGATCTCGGGGCAGAGTAGGACATTTGGAAAGGTTGCATTATGAATCTACGATACATCTGGATTTGTAAAATGGAGAAGTTGGTTACTCTCTAATCCAATCTTGGGGCAAGTAGGGGTAGAGCAGTACATTTGGAGAGGCTGCATTCCGAATATACAATGTATCCTCCTATGCAAAACAGACAAGTTGGTTCATGTTATTCATCCACAATGATAGGTAAGTTGTTTCTATGATTAAAATTTCATTTTATTCAATGCAGAGACACCAATCATCCGTTCTATATATTGGTTTTTGTCTAGGTTAAGTAGAAACTCATTCTGTACAGTGATTTTTGTTTTATAAGTATCGACACTTTCAATTTGATGAAACTCCCTTTATTGGGCATAGGTGAATCTAGATGGTTATTGGACTTGACTTACAATCAATCCCAATTATTTCAATCATGCTTATCAAAGATAGCTTCATCTGGTTAGTCTGCAGTTAGGGCTTGACTGTTGTTTGCAATTAGTCTATGTAGGTATGGAATATGGCCAAGGTTAAGTTCTTGCATTTAACATAATCCCTTTTAATGGTCCATGGTCCCCGAATGGTGCACACATTGGTGCAGTTATGACCTGTGCATTGTGCATTAACTATCATTATTAGCATGAAGCAATGGATACAATTTTAGCAGCCAATGAAGAGGATCGTCATTCTATAACCTGACTATTGTATTTTCTTTTTTCTTTTCGTTAGTGAAACACATTTGTTTTATAAAGAGGCAACATGAAACTCCAGAACGTTGTACATGAAAACTTCATACACATGGTCTCCTCTTTGCTTTAATGTATCCATTTAATGGTTGGGGTATGCCCATCGGGATTTGAACTTGGATCATATAGTTAGTAGAATCCCACACTTACCATTAGATCATAGCTCAATGCACATGTGGCTGCTGGAATTTTTCTTTTCCACGTCTCTACAATCAACATCATTTTAATCACAGTTTCTTTTTATTGGCATGCAGTTGCTTGTTAGCTGATCTGAGAAGCACAGTAGAATGCAATGAGTGCTTTTATGCTAAATTGACATAGAAGTTGTAATAACATGATTGATGAAACTAATGTTGGTCAGTGGCATTCCTACAGTCCAAATTTTCATTTGCAGGTGACAGTTCGATATCAAGCTATGATGGAGTCTTATATATCCACCAATTGCATTCATACTTTGACACAATCTGCGTTAAAGATAAAATACCATGTGGCAAGGTAAATTGGAATCAGTGGTTGTTGAAATATCTGAGATTGTGATTAAGAAGAAGATTGTCCTCTTCATGTTGTTGAGCGTTCCACAACCACTTAAAGGGATAGATCTTGATATTCTATGTTGTTACCTCACTGCTTATTGGTGCAATTTTGAAACTTTGAAAGTTTCTTTTGACCATGGTACTGATCCATCTTATCATAGAGGGTTTGGTCACTGAAGCTGTCTAGTTATTCCATACACTCCATAACCTTTAGTTCATATATTGATGGTAGGCATAATTTCAATCAAGGACCAAGGGCCAACCTACAAAAGTGACTATTGAGGTCGGCCTATCATAGAGAAGAAGCTAGGGCCAACTTGTATAAGAGAAATTCTAGGGACGACCTATGATTAATCAGGTGATATGGAGGGAAAATTAATATAAATTATTGTGCCATTACTAAAATTTTGAAGTTTCATTGCATACTCATGAAGCTACAGCAGATCGATGGCATATCCAGAGCATCAAGACGGAGATCTTTATGGGGTTTTTGCTGAGCAAGGGTTTTGGTTTAAGCTATGTAGGCTAAATCTGCATTCTGGGCATGTCTCAGCCTCCCAACAGCACTGAATCTCATATCTGGGCATGTCTAGGCATACTACAACCCTAAACCTTCACTTTTGGGCATGTTTTTGTTGGCAGCAAGCCTCATTAGCAAGTTTGGGCTAATTCCTGAAGATTATGGGCAACCTATGGTGAAATTGGGCCCGTTCTTCATTCCCTATAGCAGTAAAAATTGTCATTCAAAGAATTTTGTGAGTCTCATCCATTTTTTGAGAAGCACCCCACTTTAAAAATATGAAATCTCATCTTGATGAGAAATGTGAGAAAGTAATCAAGCCTTGCCCAAATATCTATGAGATCCAATTTGTGGGAGGTTTTTCTCACAACCAATTTTTCACACAATCCTATGGAGATCCCCATATCAAGAATTTAATTATGCATCCAACACATTCGTTGGAGAACCTTATTGAAGTGAAACTCTTCATCCAAATGCCAAGAATATGATTATTGAAATGACCAGAAAATTAATGGATTATAGTTTTACAAGTAGATTTAGTTAATTTCCACATTTGTAGTGATTCTAGAAAATATATGAAGGCTCTGCTACTGTCTTTGACAACCATTTTGCATCTACAGTTACCACACATTATGGTATTGTCCAATATGGGTCCTACTGAAAGTTATTGAAGGGTTGCTTTGAATTCTATAAGGGAGTGCAAGACTTGTTGTATTTACAAAAATATTTAGATCCTTGTTCTACTAAGTAAAAAAATGTTACCAAGCCATTGTACGAGATGATTTGAATTATTTTCCTTGGTTAGTTTTGTAGCTACAGAAAGGAGAGTATTTAGAATCTTGTTGGGCTCGTCGATAAATCCAGTGGATATGTTGTTACTCGTATTGAAGAATATATTGTCAAATTTTGTAAAATTGCAGTTAGGCTCTTAGACATGATTATTACATAACTACAATTGTGTAGAGAAGTATATGTATCACGTGGTTAAAGGTTGGGAACTATGAAATATATGGTTGCATGCTCAACAATTGGTATACTAAAGTACAAGTAATTTGATTTCAAGCCAATTGCATATACTTCTCTACACAAGTATGAGATGTGTATCTGGTGTTTGTCTCTAAGCCAGTAGGTAACATCCTTTTTAAAATATGCTGGAGATACAAATATAGAATGTTGGATTATTCACCATCTCAAGAACACCTCATGGACAACGATAATAATTTATTTTCCCTCACTGGTTGTTGTGGTTGTCGTGCTTGAAATGTGTGTTTTTTCATGTGATTAGCATTGATTCCAACGAGCAAGACATGGATGCCTAGATGGACCAATTAATTGGTATGAGTTGACAGCAAGTGAAAGAATTTCCAAGAATGATATTTAATCAATCCTATTTCTGGCAACAGTTGCAAGTGAAAGAATTTCCAAGAATGATATTTAATCAATCTTGTTTCTGGCAATAGTTGTACAACAGAAACTTGTGTTATATATTTTGAAGACTATAAAGCTGGGAAAAATTATGGATCCTTCCTTGCCTCCATAAATTTCATGCCCTTTGGCAGGTAGTTGGCAGTAATGTCTTCTTTCAGTTCATAAATCTATCTCCTCTATTCCAGAACTATGCCACTCGAAGTTCATGTTGTGAATTAAGAAATGTGTTTTACAGGTGCACGCATAGTGTGCTATTAGATTGCATGTGACATGCATGCAATTTTGTGATACTTATTTTTTTTAGCAAGTGATGCTACAGAGCTTGCATGTTGGATTGGATTGGATCAGATGGAATATATTTGATCTTTACCATCACATGAATCGAGTAAGTACATTTTTAGCAACATGTGTAACAAATCAAGATACTATTTTTTTTGCAATTGGAGTTAGAGGTCCTGCATTGGAAAATAGATAATACGTTCTTGTTCCTTATAGGCATATGAGTTAGATAAGCCTATTTTTGTGACATGTGAGATGGCATTATTCTAGCATCGTCAATTTTTAATCATGTTAGTTATAGTAAATGTTCTCAGGGGTAGTAGTCTAGCATTTTGAGTTGAGTGGCAAACCTACTATTTTTAGTAAATTATACTTTTAGCAAGTGTTATTTTTAGTAGGTGTTGTTTTAAACACACAAGTTGGCTACAGTAGTTGACATTTGGTTGTGAAGGCACACTCCAAATTTCAATTCCTACATTTTACGCAATCACTGCTATTTTTAGCAGTGGGTAGATGGCAGTTGTATTTAGACAAGATAAGCATGTGCAAATGGCCTTTGGCCATAAAGAGGTAACTCCAGATTTCCTAGTAGCACCTAAAAAGGAAACATAGGAGTTTTATTTTGTGGACAAAACCCTAGACAAGAACCAAGAAAGAAAAAAAAGGGAAGAAGGGAAAGATAGTGAAAATAACACATAGAGCGGAAGACAATGAAGGAAAAGGATATAATGAGAATAGATAGGATTTTTATGGGACTTCTAGTAGGGAATGGGGGAACACAGGAAACAGTACTATATAGAGGAATTACAAAGGATAAAAAGGATTGAGACAACCATAGAGGGTGAAAGTATAATCTAAGACTCTTCTATCCAATTTACCATCTCAATATCTAGTGAGGAATATGTCCTCTCCACCAAGAAATCCTACCCACAGAGATCCACCGAAAGAAGGGTAGAAGAGGGTCCAAGAACAACAATGAAAGGTGAACTGGGACCGTTAATTTCCTAGACTCAAAACCATCCTTGTTAAGATAGGAATTTTTTTTCTCATCTTAGATCAGCAATAGGCTATAAAATAAATTTGAGGAAAGCAACAAGCAGTCCCCAGGGTCATTCTAGAAGTTGTCAAGATTGCCTTCTCAACCAAGTTGTATACTATAGAGTGGCCAGGAATTTACAGCTATTTTGGAGGATATACCACATAATTTAAAGAATTCAACTAAAAACGTATATAATTATGTGACAAGTCAAAAATGTGGATTGAGTTAAGCGGAAGAAGATGATCAGTGTACAGATTTAAAGAGCATCTTTTGGGATCAACATGTGAATCTATTATCCACTTCACTTCTTAAATTTAGTTATCTCTTCTATATTGGAGTGAATACCTTAGTGATTATTGTTTTCATATTTGGATTAAGAAAGGCATATGGTTTACTATAGGGAAAAATAAAGTTTTTTATGAATTCAAGTCTATTCCTAAGGTGTCTACTCAGGTCCATTAAGCTTTTGAATGCTATTGAGCAATAGAACACAAAGAACAAGACTTGAAGTTAATCCAACAAGATCTGCAATACAAAAGGATTGAAGCTCAGCTTCTCAGTCTAGAATGGCAGAAAAAGAAAGATGAAATCCATAAAAAATTTGAAGACTCTGTATGTGCAGACTCTTTACATGATTTGACATTCATTTCTCAGGTCAGCCCAGCAAAATATTTGTGAAGTATACATTCTATAAAGGCAAAGTAGCATTGGGGATGCAACCCAAAGCACCTAAGTATAGTACATTGGACGTACGTATTTTCTAATTCAATTTCTCTTGTAATTTTACTGAAGTATTTTGTAGGCTGCAATTATATTTTTTATTTATGTTTGGTGGTTATTCTGCATTTGTTACATGTAAACATTAACATAACAGCTTTGTTTTATATTTGTGCTTGTAGAATTATTACATTTCACATATTTTGTGAATTGTAATTCTGTTAATGCAAATTTTCAATATTCTAATAATAGAAAGCATAAATTTCCTACTATATTTTTTTATCACTGAAGTCAAGAGGAATCAGGATTACAAAGGAAGGTTGCGTATTCCTTGAGTTTTCTCCTGTTGTTGGCACTCGTCAGTATGATTGGAGTAAGAAGCAGGTATCTTCACCCTGTCCATAGCATATGCAACTATTCTTTCTTATGCTTGAATATTCCATCTTTCCCTTTTCTCCATTTTATTTTTAGAGCCATGATTTATTTTTTATGTGAAATTAAAGGCCTAAAGGATTTATGTACATCGCAGATAGGAAATGGCATTTGGTATTTAAAAAGTAAAGGGATATGGTATTTTATAGTAGAATTTGCTAGAGCTTAAGATAGTTGACAATACTGATTTAGTCTTTTTGTCTTTATTAAATGTCTCAGTGACATTTCTTTTATACAGTAAAATATTATCAATTTGAAGCTTGTTTCCATTATTTTTGGATTTTTAAGTAATTGATTTTCAGGGGTTATTATTTTTTGCAGATATTTGCTTTATCTATTCTTGAACTTGGAACCTTGTTAAGCTTTGATCCAAATGAGCCATGCAAATTCTTCCATGATCCTTTTGTGGGAAAGACATAAGAATCAAGGTTGTGTTGCTATTGAGAATTATTGTGTTACTTTCAAGACACTATATGAATTCGGTATGAAATTATGAATACTATGGATCAGGTGTTTTTTGTGTTGGTACTTTAGTTCTATGATCATCACATGATACTCAAGAGAGATAGATATAAGGAGAATGTGTTTTGTTAACAAGGAATTCATCTAATAAATTAACAAGGCTGTCTGCTATGCACCATGTAGTAAGTTATCTAACTAATTCTCTAATTAACTTGTAGGTAATATGTGAAATTGCCCACATAAGATCCAAAGAGATGATGTAAACCTCACTATGAAATAATTTAGGAAGAAGAGAGAAGCAATAGAACATAGATCCAATAGAGGCAGAATAATTACACACATTACATTAATCAGAATAGTAACCGGGTAAATATACAATGCTGAGTATGAGGATTCGAATTCACTAGGTGTAATTCGAATTATCCTTCATGCACAGATCCATAATCAGTGGAGAGTCATCAGTGCCAAACTAGGAGTCTATCTCATCATCGGTGAAGTCATCAATGCACAAGTAGTGATCAACCGGGAGTCAAACTGAGTCTAACTGAGTGTGGTTGGTGTAACTGGCACATGGAAGCACTGATATAGTGAAGGAGACTCAGTGGGGGGCGCTCATGGAGCTAACTGGAGTCAAAACAGTCTATCTAGTCACACTGGAGGTCCAAAAGAGTGATAAGGTCAGTTAGGAGTCAGTTAATCCTTAAATCAAGGAAGAACTGAAGATAACTGAACTAAACTGGACTGGTAGGTGAAGAAGGGCGCTCTTATCATGCAATAACTGAAAGGAGGGCGCACTAAGCTCTAGGAGAGCTAAGACTGATCCGAGAGAAGCTCCTGGGGCTAGTTTGGCAAGGGCTAGGTGCTGGTGCTGCAAACCCTAATTGCATGCAAACCCTAATTGCATGCAAAACCCTAATTGCATGCAAAACCCTAATTTTGCATGCAGGACTGAAAATGTCAGAAATGTTAGAAGGACTAGGATGGAGTATAGGAATATCCTAACACCCCCCCTTAATCCATCCTGGGCCCTGGTAACTAGGACCAAAGGTCACCCATACAATCAATGAAATGATAAAAAGAATACTGCCTCAATTTTTCTTTTTCCCTTTTTTTTTTTGTTTTTATATTTTTGAATAACTCAAGGAGCCATTACTCTAAGCAGAAAAGAAGCAAGCTTTCATCAGTGAAAACTTTGCAAAGAGACTTGGTAAGCTAATCCTCTGTAAAGTGCGAATGCAAGTGCTAGAGAATGTGTTGAATGTAGCAAGTCTTTCAGGAACCTTTTCTGTCACTGGAGCGAATGTATCATGATGAGTTTTCCCAAGGAATGGAAGAGTAAACCCCATCATCATGCTGAATCTCTCATGGAGAGGTGGATGGCATAATGCAAGGTTAGCATGCTGCTGAAGTCTAGTAGTTCTGTAAGCAAATACATCATCAACTGTGTTCTTAGTAGTAGCAAGGACTGTGTGAGAACATATTTCTCTTGAATCTGGACTAAGAATAGGTGTTGGTTCTGAATCTTCTTGAACTATGATCTCAACATCAAAATCTTGATCTTCTTCCTCACTAGAATAGGAGTCACTGGAAGAGAAGTCACTGTGATCCTCATCAGAATCTGAAGGGATAGTTGGAGAGAAGGGCATGAAGTGGGAGAACTCATATGCCTTTGAGGCATGATTAGCAATCCCATTCGCTATAACCTTTCCAGTGGAGATTTCTGTAATCTCTACTGTGTCTGGACCAAAAATCACTTGTTTTGGAGATCCTGTATGAGTCATTTGATATACTGATAACAAATTAGCTGTAAGAGAAGGAACAAATAAGACATTTTTGAACTTACCATGCTCCATATGAACTGTACCCAAACCTTTGGCAGAAATCTGAGAGTTGTCTCCCATGTGAATGGTAGGCCCATCTTGGAGATCCAAAGAGGAGAAGGATTCTTCTTGTGCCATCATGTGGTTGGAAGCTCCAGAATCTATGAGGAGAGCTTTTGTCTTTGAAAAACCAGCCATCAATGCATGACAATCATCAGATCCACTTCCAGAATCAGACATCTTTGCTTCTTTTGGAACAACAATTTGGTGTGTTCAAGAAGCTTGGTTAGAAGATCAATCTTCTTATGCATGCAGGCATGCTCAGGATGGTTTCCTCTCTTGCAGTAGGTACAATTTGGTCTCTTTTGTTTGTCATTCTTGGATCTTGAAGGTTTCTTTCCTTTGCCTTTTTGTCCCCCTTTATCATTCGCTCCACTTGATTCACCAGCCAACAGAGCTAGATCTCTAGAGGTTTTGATGGCACCCATTTGAAACAGTTTGTTTTCTTCTTGAGTGAGCGCCTCAATGAAGTCACTTAAGGTGGGAAACTTCCATCCAGGGATGGACATTCGATCAGAATGAAAGGTAGATACAAAGACAGAAAATTGAGATCCAAGTTTGCTCAATATAGAGAGTATCAATTGCTCATCACTTTTAGTGATGCCACATTGCTTGCAATGCAAAACCAAATTCTGAAATTTGGAGAAGAAATCTTGAATGCTCTCGAAATTGCTAGGTTGAAGGGCAACCAATTCATTCTCAAGAATGTAGCCTCTCAGTTCGTCTTGTTTGCCAAAAAGACTCCTCAATTTTATCCATAAATCATATGGAGATTTCAATCCATCAGTATGAAACAATAGATCATCAGAAATATGAAGGCATATGAATCCAAAGGCTTCATCCATTTTGTTTAGGTGCTTGACTCTCTTTTCAGCTTGATGTGGTATGACATCTTTTTCTTCAACTATTCTAGTAAACCCTCTTGATCGCAAGAGTATTATCATCTTCCTTTTCCATTCGAAATAATTGAAAGGAGTGAGAAGTATAGAAGAAGGATCATTCGAACTGCTCATCTTGATTGCTTGAACAAGTGCAAAATAGAAGCTACTGAATCTGCTGCTGCAACTGCTGGAACTTCAAAATACCTGCAAAAAACTCTCAAGAATGGAGGTAGAATATACTCTCAAGGCTCTGATACCATGTGAAATTGCCCACATAAGATCCAAAGAGATGATGTAAACCTCACTATGAAAGAATTTAGGAATAAGAGAGAAGCAATAGAACATAGATCCAATAGAGGCAGAATAATTACACACATTACATTAATCAGAATAGTAACCGGGTAAATATACAATGCTGAGTATGAGGATTCAAATTCACTAGGTGTAATTCGAATTATCCTTCATGCACAGATCCATAATCAGTGGAGAGTCATCAGTGCCAAACTAGGAGTCTATCTCATCATCGGTGAAGTCATCAATGCACAAGTAGTGATCAACCGGGAGTCAAACTGAGTCTAACTAAGTGTGGTTGGTGTAACTGGCACATGGAAGCACTGATATAGTGAAGGAGACTCAGTGGGGGGCGCTCATGGAGCTAACTGGAGTCAAAACAGTCTATCTAGTCACACTGGAGGTCCAAAAGAGTGATAAGGTCAGTTAGGAGTCAGTTAATCCTTAAATCAAGGAAGAACTGAAGATAACTGAACTAAACTGGACTGGTAGGTGAAGAAGGGCGCCCTTATCATGCAATAACTGAAAGGAGGGCGCACTAAGCTCTAGGAGAGCTAAGACTAATCCGAGAGAAGCTCCTGGGGCTAGTTTGGCAAGGGCTAGGTGCTGGTGCTGCAAACCCTAATTGGATGCAAACCCTAATTGCATGCAAAACCCTAATTTTGCATGCAGGACTGAAAATGTCAGAAATGTTAGAAGGACTAGGATGGAGTATAGGAATATCCTAGCATAATATGTGTCATTAACATTAATTATGACCCTCTTAACATAGGGACTTATAACAATATTTTATTTAATCATTAGAACTCCTAATAACACCTTATTCAATGTTACTAAAACAATTTGGTCCAAAACTTGCGCAAGATGGTATGATAGGGAGAGATAAGGTAAAATAATATTATTAATGTCCAACAAATGATCGAAAGATGAGTCAATGGGACTAGAAAGTACAATTAGTGATGCATATGGTTAACAAAGATGGAAGCCAAATGAGAAGGCTCGGATAGAATGGGGCCAAAAAAGTAGAATATGTGGTTCCAACTACCATAAGACGACCCCGTGTCCAGAAGGCTAGAGAGTAAATAGAGAATACGATAAGGCCTTCCGAAAAAATGAGCAGGTACAGGTTGCCCAACAATTTGAAGACCCCACATCTAATCCTGTTACAGATGAAGATAAAGGATCATATGCAGATGAAAAAGAAGAAGCTTTTAAAGCTTTTCTCCAATCATAATATCATCTAATGGCCTCAGAAGGAGGCAATGACCTAGTTAACTTCACACATCTTGTTACTAGCATGCAAGCTAGTAGCCTTAAGGACTCTCTAGCAGAAGTCTTGTTCAAAGCTATGAGAGGAAGCAAAGAAAAAAAGAGTGATAAGGACATGAAGAAAAAGGAGAAAGAGCCAAAGGTAGTCTCGGAAATATCCAGCAGTTCTAAGAGTTCAAGATCTAAAGAATTTAAGAAGAAGAAAAAAGGAAAGAAGAAGATCTTCACATATTTTCCAACTTTTGAGTCAAATACTATTCCAGTCTTGAAAGAAAGAAATCTCCCAAGCTTTGAAGAAATAACTTTGGTCGATCTGCACAAGGAGCAGAAAGATATCAAAGAAGAACTTAGACTACTCAAAGAAAGAGTAGTAGCAATAGAGGCCCATAACCCACAGGTAAAAGAAGCCAAGGAAGATGTGAAGGGAAAAGGCATTGGCCTATTCAGTAGCGATAATGAAGAATCTTCCTCAAATGAAGAAGCAAAAACAGGAAATGTTCCTGTACTAGAAGAAGTCCATGAATCCTCTGGAATGCATTTATACACAATCTAAACTTAGAGGCCATAGTTGAGATGACCTTTTACATCGATGGAATAAAAAAATCCTTCCTTACTCTCATCGACTCAAGCAGTGATTGTAACTTCTTCAGCTCTAGATTCCTGAGTGGCAAGTTCTGGAAAAAGATGCATGTCAAGAGCTCAATCAAAGGATTGGAGGGAGATAGAAAAATCACGCATTTTGTTCCCAATGCTGTGATAATCATGAAAAACCATAAGCTCCATATCAAGGCTTATATTATCAACTCGGATATTGAAGCTATCACGGGAGCTCCTTTCCTTGCCACAGTTGAACCTCACACCAGCGGACGAAATGAAAAAAACTGGTAAGAAAGGCATATGGTTTACTATAGGGAAAGATAAAGTTTTTTATGAATTCAAGTCTATTCCTAAGGTGTCTACTCAGGTCCATAAAGCTTTTGAATGCTATCGAGCAATATAACATAAAGAACAAGGCTTGAAGTTAATCCAACAAGATTTGAAATACAAAAGGATTGAGTCTCAACTTCTCAGTCCAGAATGGCAGAAAGAGAAAGATGAAATCCAGAAAAAATTTGAAGACTCTGTATGTGAGGAGAGACCTGATGCCTTTTGGCATAGGAAGAAATCCTGGGTTTCAATCCCCTACAAATGAGGTATGGGAAATGTCGTCAATTAGCATGTTTGTTTGCATGTCTTCCCAATGCATATGCTTCTTTTGAGCAATCATTTCTATAGAATGCATTTCCTTTTATTTTTCATGCTTGCACTGATAGAAGCGAGGTGTAGTACTGATGTCAGCATATATATATATACATGCTCTTTAGAAACAAATGTTTAGCACCATAATAAAAACAACATGTTGTCTCCTCCTTGATGCACTTTCCTAAAATACAAAATAGTCATGGAAATTAAAAAAAGAGAATAACAGATAACAACTTATAAATTTAGAGGCCAGTCATTCAAATCTTCAACTATTTACTATCTCTATGTGCTAGTTTGAGTGCCTTTGAGCTTCATGCAGGGAGTCTCGGAGTCAATCCCTTGGGTTGGATGGCTCTATTTAATGCCTTGCTTAATGTCCTAACAATTCAAGCGTTGTAATTAGCACTGATAGGGTTACACTGGGTACCATCTACAAAATTCACTAAGGATAATATGTTTATTGCATTGTTAGGGCCCTTTGCTTCTTCTGCACCTGCACCATCAACAATATCTCCTACTCATCATTATTGGGGCATGGAAGGTGATATTCTTGTTGATCCCTCGGATATCGTAGCATCAATCAGAAAGGGATTCTCCCCAAGAGATGGTCCCAATTAGACTATCTCCCGTTTGGTGTAGGGAATCCGTCCGGTTAGCGGTTCCGGCAACCGTGGGTTTGGAGTTTAAATCCGATTCTACCGGTTATGGCCCGATCCACCTTTCTTTTGGATTTTATGTCTTTTAAATGAGATGCAAATGCCTAGTAATATTTGATCTAGATGCAACTAAAATAGATCTAAGTCTAGAAAGTGAAATAAATCTACCTATCCTTGCAGGGAACACATTTTAAGGATTAGCAATGGTCTGTAACAGATAACATAAAGAAAGAACAGGTAGCTGTCAATTCTTACAGGTAAAGCTATAGCCAGATGAAAGGATCTTAGAAGATAGCTTCTAGTTTAATGTAAAACACATATATTGCTCATGAAACAGAGAAAGAAGCAAAAATATCTAATCTAAATAGCAAGAACGCAGAAACAGATCTAAATGTAAACAAACTGAGATTAAATTTAAAGATCCCTGCAAAGAGCAAATTAAAGCCATGAACAATGAGCCATATGAATTGTCTTGAAGAAAGAACAGTTAGCCGTTTGATCTAAAAGAGAATTCTACAGCAATGGTAAATATATCAGTAGGTAGCTCCTGATTCACTATGAAACGCATTCATTGTTCACAGAATAGAGAAAATCGCATGCACAAGAAGGAGCAAAAATCATTGATACACAGAAATAGTTTAGATGGTAAGAATGATCTCACATTATAGAATAGTAGTCATTAGAATAGTCCAACATACATCCGTCCAACATCCCATGCAAAACGTCCATCTCCCATGGCTTTTATTAGAAAATTCAATTTTACAGAAACGATACAAGATAGCTCGTAAAGGTTTCCTAATTTCCTTCCCTGCCAAAAGTCCTGTTCTATTCTTCCTCTCTTCTATTTATAATTACAAAACTGCCCTTTGGGCTGCCACCTAGCACCTTCCACTTGTCATCCTCAGGAAATTCTCTCCTAAAATAGACAAAAATGAGATTCCCTTTCATTTACAGAAATTATTTAAGAGAAAAATAGGGACAGCTGTCCCACAGTTTATCCGGCTTTACACATTTGAGAGTCAAATATAACAGAAATAATTCTTTGAAATCAATGATTTCAATCCTGTGCGTGAGCTTCTGCTGGTAGAGGATCACCCAAGTTAATTGCTGCTGACATTGCCTGGGAAGAGACACTTGAGCCTATTGCTGATGCTGCTTCTACTTGGGAAGAAGGGATTGAGTTGGCCAGAATTTCTGCCACTGCCGGGGAAGAGGGAATCGAGCCCACTGCTGTTGCTGGAGTGGCTGCTGGGAGAGAAGATTCTGGATCTGCTGATGCTCCTGCTACTGCTGTAGCTTTATTTTCCTCTTCCGCTATGTATCTATACCACATACCTGTGTCCCTTATGACTATGTTTGCTGCAGCAGGAAACAATATTTTCTGAGAAGTTACATTCTTCCCGAGCTCTGCTTTAATGCTTTGAACTTCTACTACTGCAGCTTGATGCACTTCCTTCAGCAGATGGTTGTGGAGGGATGACAATCCAACATAATGTTGGAGGTCATCAATAGTCAGAACATCAATCCTTTTCACATACTCCGTCTGAACGCCTAGCTCTTCCTTTAGCTGAGACAACCGCTGCTCCTTTTCCGGAAAGTCCTCCAGGGTCTGAGGGAAACTCAATGTGCATTTGTCATGAACCCTTTGGATATTTTGGTATAGACTGTTAATTTTATCTGTTGTTCTTTGCACACTGGTTATCAGCTTACTGGCACAGTTCCTGCCAAACTCCAGCAAGGCTATGTCCTCATTAAAATCGTCCACAGCTTTAAATGGAAGATGCGGGGGGAAACCCCCTTTCCCTTCTCTCCATGCCATCTGACTTATGATATTTTCCTTGACACGGGTATTCTTAGCTTTGAGCCTATGGGCATCCGCATTAATTTCTTTTAACCTGACTATCATGGCCTTGAGCTTGCAAACCTCATCAGTGATTAGCTCCTGAGTGTCATTTATTTGCTTCAGGATGCTGTAGGATAGCTCATGGAAGGGAGACATGTCCATCGTTCTGCTCTCAGCTTGCCCTAACCGCTCAGCTAATGCCTACTTGTCTGCTTCTAGCTGAGATGCCTTTTCTTCCGCTCCATTCTTCTCCGCTTCCACAATCATCATTTGGAGTGTTAGCTGGTCCTTTTCCTCCTCCAGCTGGTTATATTTACCTATTATCTCTTTATGCTCAGCATATAGGCAATTATACTTGTTTACTACCAGATCCCTTTGGGCTTGCTCATTAGCCACAGTCTGTTGTAGCGAACGAGCTCTTTTCTTTGTCAAAACATTTTTTCTAACTATTACACCCACATTGTCCAGCGATGCTCTTGCTCTTTCTACAATTGCGAATGCCATAGCAAAGGGATCCTTATCTGTATTTTTCATTACAGTGACCTCCCGGTGGGTAACGATGTCTTCGTGGAAGGGACTTTTGACCCTCTCTTCTGATTTGAGGACCAGTGCTTTCCTCTTCTTGTCGTAGACAAACTCATTCCACCTGGACACTGTATGTTTTCCCGATGGCGTGTATGGGACAATTGGTCGGTTTATGATGTCTATGTCTTCTTCAGCATGTGGGGTCCAAACTTCTTAAGCTGGATCCACGCCCTTCTTTTGGGTACTAGAGCCTCCTGCTTGAGATGTGTCTATATCCATGTCTTGGACACCGAACCCACTGGATTGAGCATCTCCCCTTGCTTTCAACTCTTCTTCCGCCTTCCTTTCTACCTCATCTTGCTCAACTTCAGCCTCTCTCTGCTTTTGGGCTTCCTCAGCCTATTTCCGCAGGCTTTCATTTTCAACTTCCTACTGCATTCTTGCCACTTCAGCTTCCTGCTTCCTTCTTGCCATTTCAGCTTCCTGCTGCCACCTAGCTTCTTCTGCTTCCCGTTGCAGTCTGGTTTCTTAAGCTTCCTGGAGTAACCTTGCTTCTTCTCTTAATCTGAGCTCTTCCTGAGATCGGGCTTCCTCAGCTTCTTTCTCCTTCTGCTGGCTGGTCTTCTGGACCTTGGCTGAGCTAGAGCTTGCTCCAGTGCCTTGGCGGCAGACTCATAGCTCAGTCATGTTGCTGATGCCCCTGAATGTTTCTTCCTCGGCATCAGGGTAGTGAGAATACTCGAAGTGGGCATAAATTTCCTTACAGTGTTCAGCGACTTTTCCCCTCCTGTCATTCCTGTGGAAGATTACCTCACTGAAGTGGAAGGCTTTCAGCTCTTGCACAAATTCTTCGACTGAGGCAACCCCCGAGAACTTGTAAGCACCTATGCAAAAAGGTAGAGGGGGAAAGGAAGCCTTATGCTGTTTGTGGAGCATTGCCCCAATTCCATCCAGGAAGATTTGCCTTACCGCTTCCTTAAGGACTACATAATCTGTGGCATACTACGGCAAAATGTATGGGGGCTTAGTTCCTCCAAACATTCTGAGGTAGGTGCCTTGCTCCGAAAAGTAGAAATCCCCGTAATTCTCAAGGACTTCCAAAGCATTCTCTGACAGGCAGTTGGGCTCTTCCTTGAATATCTTCTCATACAGGGGCATGATGAACCCCTCACAGATGAGTTTGTAACTAGGCTTGTAATTCTGAGCCCACAACATCCTGAAAGCGATATAGACCGAGGTAGTGGCCTTATCCCATGTGCAGCCCAATTTGGGGAAGTCTATCTTGGCCAAAATACAATCAATCAGATAAGAAGACATAAAAAATTCAGCCTTCTTCGAGGCTAGTCCCTCTTTAGTAGAAGCTATCATCGAGGCCAAACTATCTGACAGGAGAGTGGCCCAGTCAAACACAGTTCCCTTGAATGCCACATAGTGGATGATAGGGACCCATTGAATCTTATACACTGTGCCATCAGGCATGCCGAAGATTCTGCACAACATTAAAGCGATCAATCTGAAAGGAGCTCTCAGATTCTGCACGTCATATTCAACACTTCCTTTCTTTCTCAAATGTTTTCCTGCCATTAGCAGCTTCTTGGCCATCTCGACGTTGTTCATCTGGCTCAACCATTCATCAGTCAGAGCTTGTTGGACACGGGGAAATTTGTAGGCTGCCGCAAGATACGCGGGTTGAAATGAGGCAATAGCCACTTTCCCGCTATCATTTATCACTCTCCCTTCAACATCGGCATGTTGGAGTATCCATCCGATCACTTTAGCATAGGGGAACAGCTCAGGGCGGGTAGCGGCTCTAGTTATGCCTGAGGCTCTGATATTGAGATAAATCGGCCCTTCCTCTAGCAACATATCTGGGATCTCTTGGTCCCGGATCATTCTGTAGATGTCACCCCATCTGATTTCAGGAGGGACACCGGTGGTGCACCTAGTATCCTGGAGTGAAGTTTCATTTTTAGGTGGCGCCAGTTTCTTTTCTGACATTTTAGGCTTCTTCTTACCAACTTTCGGCATTTTGATTTATCCCTGATAACACCCATATACAAATCATCATGATATTGAGCAACATACTGTGAGGTTTTAACAGAGAGCACCATTGTTTTAATATGTCAATGAGATAAGTACAATGAAGCTGCATATTTAGGAAGTAAAAACACTATTTCAATATGAAACATAAATTGAAACGTTTGAATCTTTTGAAGGGATGAGTTTTGAGATGCTCCTGAGAGGATAGGTATGTTGCGGAAACAATTTTCTCTCGGACCGGTAGGCGTGTTGCGGAAACAATTTGCTCTCGGACCGGTAGGTGTGTTGCGGAAACAATTTGCTCTCGGACCGGTAGGCGAGTTGCGGAAGCAACCTGCTTTCGGTTTAGCCCTGGGGAAGAGGGTAACTTTTGTCACTGTGCTTTTAAAAGGCTAGTGGCGGGGAAGTCTGGGGTGAAATAACCCTGCGATGAAATGAGGAGCCACTTTCACCTTTACGACCCAGCGAGGGCTTTGAACGCCGTTGTCATTTACGGCACTTGCCGAGGTACCTATGGGAGGTTTGAACATGGGCAATGGCGCCTGTCGTAAGATTTAAATTGGGTAGAGGTCACATTGGAACTGAGTTTTACGAAAAGGCCCGGGGATTTACGTCTTAGGCTTTCGGCCGGGGACATGAAAAGTCCATGGGGCTTCGGTAGTTTTTGACATAACGAGGCACGCAGCCCGGGGAGGAAAATAGAACAATTCTAACCGTCCGCACTAACTGTCTCTACCCAAAAAAACGTTCTATCCTGTCTCTGTTTTATATGACGAGAACTCAATTCAAACTGTATTTGACGGGCAAAAAATAGCCCATGACGGGTGTTTTCCCGTCAAAATCCCACCAAAACCCATCATTTTCAAACAAAAGACAACCCAATAGCAATTGGAAGCGTAGAAGGGGCAAATTTCAAGGTTAAAATCCTACCTGGCACCGTGAGGATCGCTGAACGAGGTGGCCGCGAGCGCGGATGAGCGAGATGAGCTGGAGCGATTTGCACGGCGTTCCACGTCGTTTGCCAATCGAAAACAATGATATGTTGGCTTGAGCCTCCACCGTATATTTAAACAAATGAGACACGTGTGGGACTTTAATATGGTTGGTGGCGTATTAAGACCGATTTTAAATGCATCGTACGTCGGCGTCAAATCGAGCTGCCTCGGTTTGCGTGCGACTGCCTCTTGCGAGACAAACTGGCGAACTGCTTCCGCCATTTCAGGGAACGAAGGCGAATGGCCCCGGCAAAAGGCCTCCATGATGTAGAAGAGAAAACGTTCCGCAAAGCTCAACTCATTCGGGAGGATATCGCGGAAGCTTCCGCTATTTCGAGAGAGAGTGGTGAATTGCTTCCGCAAGAGGCTTCCGCGACGTGATTAAGTTCTTTGGCGGCCTCTTCGGGATGAAAACGTGAAGGCTCCTGAAACTGCGGAAAGCTTTCGTAAGTGGCTTCCACAGTTTCGGAAGACTTCCGCCAACGCTTCCGCAAAAGGTCCTCACGAATTCGAGAAAAAATCTAAGTATTGGCCGCGCTTGTGAGAATCGCGGAAGGCTTTTGTCCTTAGCCTCCGCTGTTTTGAAGGTTCCACAAAGTTTGTTTCGGTGATTCTTCGGGATGGTTCCGCGAAGGATTCCGTGGTTGCGGAAGAATATGGTGAATGCCTTCCACGACTTTCGAGACTTCAATAAATTCGCCAAAAACATAGTCGTTTAGCACCCCCGGGGAAGGTAGAGGGATGAATCCCGCATGTTTCGGGTGGCTTCATTTAATTCTTCCACCGTTTCGGGAGGAATACATTATTAGGGGCTTCCGCAATTTGTTTAACGAAGACTTTCAAAACTTTTCAGGAGAATTAGACGAACGGTTCCCGCCGTTTCGGGAGAAAAACCGGAATCTTTCCGCAAATTCTCTTTTATGAAATTTTCTAAGACTTTTCGGGAGCTTAATGCGAATGAGTCCCTCCATTTCGGGAAGGATTGCCCAATGGTTTCCGTGTTTTTTCAATCGAAATTTTCTAAGTCTTCTTTCGGGAGTGTTTTGTAAAAGACTTCCGCCGTTGCGGGAGAGAAGAGTGAAAGGCTCCGAAGAACTTCCTTCTTACGTTCCGCAACACGCTCAAAATATTCTAAGTCATTTTTTCGAGAAGCTTATGCGTTTGGCTTCCGCAACTGCGGGGAGATAGCCCGAGAGACTCCAAAACGTCGGGAAAAATTCTAAGTTCCCTTTTGGTTCCTTGGGGGAAAAATGGAAAGGTTTATGGCAAGATGTTCAGTTGGGAAACAAGATTTTATGTTGAAAAACACAGATAACAGCTGGGATGGCTTCTTAAGGAAAAATTTCTACAAAAAATGAAAGGAGGGGCCCCAATATGTGCAAAATTTTGGGGGGGTGTTGCTGCAACAACAATTCTTTTGTCTTTCATTGGAGGGAAGTACTTATTTTTTTGGCGATATTCTTTTCTTTAATTCAGTGAAGCTTGACAAGTGCTTAAAAATGTCTTATCAATGTTTATAGCATGAATCCGACACACTTTCTGATCGTTGCTTATTCAGTGAAGCTTAGGTATATCTTGTTTAATAGTGTTTTTCAAACATTGGACTGCATTGTTTTGACATATTGCTAATCTTCCACTTGTCACAAGACTACATTCTGAAATGCCTAGACTGTTCCTTCACTCAAAAAATATGAATTGCAAAAATTTCAGCTATTCATAACTTTGTATTTACATGTGGACTCTGGCTTGGTGTGTCCAATGTTAATATCCCATTCCTTACATTTTATTCTCATATCAATCCACACGGAATCCAATTAAGGGTGCTAGCTCAATGGTAGATCACCTGCCTTATAGGCAGGAGGTTGGTGGTTCGATTCCATCGTGCCCTATTTATATTCTGAAACCACTAAAAAGAGATAAATGACTAAAAAAATGACCAAAATTTGCATATAAACAACCACCATTACAACATGAGAGATAAGTGACCAAACAAATGACCAAAATATGCATATAAATAATCACTTTTGAGTTGGTGATCGCTGGTAGCAAATTAGCGGTCATTTATCATGTGACCATTAATGACCAAATATATTACCAAATTAATGACCAAATATACGACCAAATATATGAACACAAGATAAGCTATAAATGACCAAGCTAAATATGACCACATTTTTGGTCGCGTGATATATGACCACTAATTTGCTACCAGTGGTCACCAACTCAAAAGTGGTCATTAAATGTGGATTTTGGTCCTTTTTTTGGTCACTTATATCTCATTTTGTACTAGTGCACCCTCATTGAATGCAAAAGACAAGATATCAAATAGCATAATGTCTACATCTATGGTCAAACATGCCCTATACATATTATATATAATCATGATGGAAATGAAGTATCGTGTTCCAACTAAATCATATATTCATCATACATAACTAGATCCATTTCTAGATGATGATAGTAATTATATATAAAAAAAATCACCAAAAAAAATTTACTTTTGAATTACCCTTACAAAAAACAAGATACAGTAAAATAAATACTGAACCCAAAAAATTTAGGTTACAAATAAAATTGACAAACTTGACAATACAAATAAAAAGATCTACCAGTCACGAACTTCTCAATACAAATAAAAGAATCTACCAGAACGCTTTGGACAACTTTGTAGGAAGACAGTGCCAAAATAATGACCATTCTACTATAGCCATAACATTATAATAAGTGTGCATTCATTTATATTACAAACTTCCCAAACATCAACAATAATGGAAAAAAATTATGAACATACACACTCTCATGAACGACTAATATCCAATAATAATTGCATAGCAAGATTCTAATAAAAGCAAAATTTAAACAATTGGGTCAAATATAGTTTGAATATATAAAAACCACGTTGCATCTCTCCATGAAGAGTAGCAACCACTAACAACGTAGAAATGTCAGTTGATGGTTTAAACATGACAAGGCATAAAATAAATCCTATCTTCTAAGCTCTATAATGTTTTCACGAAACCAATACTCCTAGGATAGATTAAAACCCTAATAACACTGAATGATCCCTAAGAATTAAGAGTTCCCTAGAATTCAACATGCCTTGAAAAGTCTCCATGATAAAAAGCACGATAAAAGGAAGATTAACATTATAATAATCTATTACAGTTTTGGATAAAAAGCATAAAAATCATGATAAAAGGCATAATGCATTAATTATTGGATGAAAAACATGATGCGAGTATGTATTCTATGATAAATTGCATGTGCAGCATGCCCCTTGAATATATGAACTTTCAACAATGGAGATGTTGTGTGAAAATTAAAATGTCGAGAAAGCTAAGAATGAAAAGTGGAATCACATAAACTAGAACCTTCACCTTGAAAATGAAATCTAATGTGGATGAACCATGAATCATTGTATCCTTTAAATGTGACAAAATCACTCCTAAATTTCCCTCCACTACTAGAAATCGAGGGCTCAAAGAAGGTATCAACATGGAATTGACTAAAATTCCAAGTGAATGCAACCATATGCTTGAATTATAGGGAAAATGGAGGGAGAAATCACTCTTGGGAGCCTCCATTACTGAAAATCGACGGCGAAGGAATGATTTCACTCGAATTTCTCTAGAAATCGAGGGTGGAAGATAGATTGGAGGGAGATTTCGCTAGAGCGAAAATAGTTTTTTTTTCATTTTCCTCATTAATATATAGGAGGCCTTTTAATTTTGTATTTTTTTTTCTAATAGATATGGGCGAATATATTTTGGCTAAAAAAACCCTTTCAATATAAGAAAATAGCCCACTAAATTTTTGTAACCCCCTTAATATATCCCATGGGCTAAATTTAGCACATAAAATTATCCATGAGTTAAAGATGGAGAGGTAGGAAGACAACCAAAGTACGTCTATTGATGAACTAGAAGCTAATATTGTCCAAAATCAGAGAGGCAAGAAGACAACCAAAGTAATATTGAGGAACTAGAAGTTACTATATATCGTCATGGACCAGTGTTAGTCTATTAGTGTCAATATTCAGTTGAAAACTCATATTTGTTGTAATACTTGACATTTCATATAATATAATTTATGTGTGTTTAAAATTTATATATATGTTTGAACTTTATATTATTTATAAGTGTTGTAATTTACTAATTAATGTGACAATATTGCATGATTACATGTGTATTAGATGAGCATGAAAATTGTATGACTCTTTTTTTTTATTTACACACAATATAATAATAAAAATTTATATTTATTAATAATGAACACCATTAAAACTACTAAAACACAATGAAGACATATAAAATGACTAAAAATGACTAAATTAGTGACCAAAAAATGTGAAATACATGATCAAACAATGATAGACAAGTTACCAAATAAAATGACCAAAAAATGAGAGATACGTGACCAAAAAATGAGAGATAAGTGACAAAAAAAGAAACCAAAATTCACATATAACTGACTAAATTGTAGTTTTGGTGGCTTATTTTTAGTCTCTTATTACGCGACCAAAATTGGTCATATTTAGTTTGGTCATTTATAGCTTGTCATTTGGTCATATATTTGGAAATTCGAAATATATGACTAAATTAATGACCAAATTCCAAGCTATAAATGACCAAACTAAATATGACCAATTTTGGTTGCGTAATGAGAGACTGGAAATTAGCCACTAGCGATCGCTAAATCAAAAGTGGTCATTTATATGTGTATTTTGGTCACTTATCTCTCATTTTGTACTAGTGGAATTTGGTTATGTATTGTCTCATGCTCCGTCATGCCATAGAGACAATGTTATGTCATATAGCTTTCCATAGAAATTGCTCTCATATTTATTTTTTCCAAAATCATTGTTGTTTGACCCCTTCGGAACTCATTAAAATTTTCGATAGGTCAAAGTTTTGGCATCATGAAAGTTAAAAAAAGCAATTTCACATCCTCCATTAATTCACCAGTTGTACTCGTCTACTAGTATTCTCATCATTTCTAATTCCAAACGGTAAAGGAAAATCCCCCCTGCATCTCCTTGCATGAAATTTGCAATGACCTCCATTTTAAAAAGAAGAGAGTTTTGCCTCTTTTTAGAAGATAAACTATCATCTTTAATAGGGAACCTTGTGTTTTTTCATCCTCGGATGAGTCTAAATTCCCACAATTATCCTCTTCATCATTTTTTCCATTAAATTAAAAATAAATCAAAACCCCCTTTAAATATTCTCGAAGAGGACTCCACATAAGCCTTTCATGGCCTCTAAGGGTGTTCTCTAAATCCATCTGCACTGTTAAAATTTACAAAATTGTATTTTTTTTTACAATTTCATAAAATTTAATGCTACAGATGGATTCAAAGACCCCTAGAATTAATGGAATTCTAAATGGGTCTCTGAATCCATCTACAACATTAAAATCTATGAAATTCTAAAATTCTATTGTCAAAATTGCAATTATCATTTGTCATATTTTGTCAAATAACTCACCAGAAAGTGAAGAATGCTCCATGATATTTAACTTTCTCCATTTACTTGGTTGTATAGCACTTCGGTACTCTCGGTGCAATATAAGCTAGACTAGTCAGAACTTAAACCTCGATTTATGACTCCCATTTATATAAGAGAAGAGGGAAACGGGGCCCATCCATCCCTTTAAAGTCATAAAAAATGAATCCCACTATACTATATTGACCTTTCCATTGTTTGGTTGGAAATTTATTGGTGGGAAATATCTCAATCGAGTTCATGGAACACCCCCCCCCCAACCTCTTTCCATTCAATTTTAAATAACCCCCAACCCAATAGTAGGATCTCATAATATTAATCAAACAAAAGGTTTTAAACAACCTCCTTAAGGAACTAACCCATTAGCCAGTGAGGGTAAGAATTTATACCTCACTTGGGAATCTCATATAAAATGGGGACATATTGGTATCCCAATTAATCGGAAATGATAGTTTATAGAATGAACATATAGAGATGACTCTATTGTGGATGAAGAATCAAGATGTATGTCAGTATGGAAATAGGAAAATAAATTTGAATTGTATTTTTTGAATGAACAAAATGGCATATATATATAGGGTTTCGATCGAAGAGACATGAGAACACAAAGAATTATTTTCTTTATTTTTACAGGATAAAGTTGTAATGGTTCAGGGTGTTGATGTAATTTTAAATCCAAAAAATATTCACTTATATTTTATATTGTTATTATTAAGGTATTTTATTTGTACCTCTGATGAAGATGTTTATTCCTCTGGCCAGAGATGTCATTATTACATTTGGTCATGTAAAGTCATTGTTTTAAATATTCCTTTGTAATTCAGGGCATTAGATCCCCCTATAGTCAGTTGTATTAGGGTTATTGAGTCCTGTAGAGAAGTCAACCCAGTCATATTTAGTTGGGGCCGACCTAGCAAGTGAAAAAGGTCAAGTGAAAGTAAAGTGTAAATAGAGAGCAAGGCTCTCTCATTTGTACACACACTCACTCACTCAAGTTCGCATTAGTGAGAGAGAGAAGACAAGTTCGCATAGGAGGAAAGAGAGAGAGTTGCAAGAGACCATCTTATTTTGGGGTTTTACTTTGGTGATATTGTATTGGTGACTATTCTATCTCTGAGGAAGTTGTGGGGTTTTCTCCTTTATGGTTTCCTCGAGGATGTGTCTATTGTGTTATGTTGTGCTTTTCATTATTTCAGATAAGGTCCTAGATAATATTGATTAAAATTTGAAAAACTAACACAGGGGTTAATACATCTATCCCTCCTTTTGTAGGAACTAGAATAAATATTTATCTATACTTCTATGTGCTCGCTTCATTCCACAGGTCAGTGGTCAGGGATGCACATGAATTAACTATACTTTATTACTTGTTTAATTTTGAACCAGTAACGCCTGACACTAGCAACTACCGACTATACTATAAGTCTAGGTTTTTGTTAACAATCAAATTGAAACCCTTAGTCATGTGACAGATGAATCATATGTTTACCATGCACCTGCAGTAGGAAGACATGACACAAGTTCATTCAGAGACGAATCCTCTATGATAAATGCATTAATTGTGCTTAAAATCATTCTAAGTGGTGCAAAAAGCCTAAAAACTATGGAAAAAGGGGTTTTTAAGTGAAAATGGTCTAAAATCATGAAAGGGGATTATCCCACACTCAAAAGAGAATCCTAAGGCTCATTTACCAATGCTATATAAGAAAGGATTTGGGGCATGGTAAAGGGAAGATAAAAAAAGCAAAGGCATGCTGAGGAGATTCTGAAGGAAGAAAAGAACTCCAAATATTCAAGAGCAAGGGTGAAGGAAGGAGAACTTATGGCAAGGGAGGAGGAACTCACACCAGGATTCCTGGTAATCATGTATCTTCTCCATTGTTTTAGCATCAATTGATTCAAGTTTATGCCATTATAAGGTTTAGATGTTGCTTGTATTGTGTGATTTAAACTTTTAAATGGATGTAGATCTTAAATTTGCTTATCTTAATTGATGAATGAATCTAGATTTTAAGGTAACTTGGGATAATATGTTCATCTCTGACGTAGAGACTCACCATCTCTTAGCAAAATAGTTGAACTAGTGTAGACACAACCCTGCACTAAATATTGTTATTAGTTTTATGTAGACTTCTATAGCTAGCTATAAAATCACTAATCTGAAGCTAAATGAGGGCATTCACCATAAAGCTATGCTTGGACAAATGAGGGAATTCACCATGAAGCTATGCATTGATAAATGAGTGAATTCAATGTGTTCTTGCTCAATGCAATCTATCCAAGGAGATGAGGAATTTCTGAAGAGAATACATTCCGAGTTGCAAAACCTGGTTGATAAGTTGAGAGAATACTTTGCAAATGAACATGAGGAAAGGGACATAGTGATTATTTTTTACAATAATATATAGAGGGAATTTGAGGAAACATTGGCTTCCATTAAATGTGAAATGAAGCACATTAAAGCAGATCTGGAGGCATTGAAGAAAGAATAAATTGGTAAATGTGGCTTGTAATTATTTGAGATTTTATTATATAAATCACAATATTGTTTCACTTCTTGTCTATACCAAATAGTTTTCTCTCTCATGCACTTAGCCACACATAAACATGTCAATTGCCACTAGATAAGGTGAGTAAGAAATGATTTCTTGCTGAACATTTGTGTTAGAAAAATATTACACCTAGGACCTTAGTCATTAGTCATATTGGTGATTAATTGGTCCTAAACTGGTTAATAATTGCATGCCAAGGTTGTTAGAAGTTAGTTAGGCTCAATTGAGAATTATCCACAAAATATGGGCCAAAGGAGGTCAAATGCCTGTAAGGAACCCTAATTATGACCACCTCATGCATTTATTGCACCATTTTGGCCTAAGGCGCATTGTTTCCCTATTTTAAGGAAATGTTGTTGACCAAACACGCACATACATTGTATTTAGTCATCTAGGCCCAAATTAGCTCATTTTTTTCTCTCCTTGGATACCTAACCACACACCAACCACCTTCCTCACATGTGTGAACCTCAGGGGAGTCTTCCAAAGCATGCCCAATGTTCAGATGAGCAATTCATAAGGGTTTGAGGTGATTTGGGAGCTCCTTAGTCAACCTAGGGGGATTGGGGTCAAATCTAAGCTAGCCATATGTCAAGAATCCTAAGGAATTTGATTTCTTCCTATTCCTATATAAGGATGATCTAAAATCATTGTAATTATGGACAATTAATAAACTCTGGTGGTTGATCATTTGTATTACAGGTGGTTGATCATTTGTATTACTGGTGGTTGATCATTTATATTACTGGTGGTTGATCATTTATATTACTGGTGTTTGATCATTTATATTCCAGAATTCCTTTTGCACTTATATCTTGCATAGTAAGTTAAATATTTCAATTGTGAGGCATCTATAGTAGCTAGATCCTACCATGATAGAGATTTTACATGGTATCAAAGCTCTTTGAGCTATTATTCAAACCACTAGAATTTTTTAGTGGTGTGCCAAAAGTAGTGGAGAAATCACAGAAGTCCCTAGAACCATTGCTTTGAAACCATTGGATAAATCCATTGGAGTCTATCCAGGGTGTGATGCTCTCCCAAATTCATCTACTATCAAGAAGGGTTCGAATCTGTTAGTGTAGATCCCCTCCCGAGTGTTGAGATTTTTCTATTGCAGGTACAACAAATTCTACATGGATTCAAAACTTCCTCTTCTTACTCCATTCAACTATGTTGATTGGAAGCCTAAAATGTGTGCATATATCAGGAGACAAGGTATCTCTGATTTTTCCATTGGCGCTGAGGGTGAAATAGAGTTTTATGAAGAGAAAAATCATTGGCTAAATGATTGCGACAGAGCATTTAGAAATATGTGTCTAGCCATGTCTCCAAGCATGCACTACTTGATTGATTTTTCAGACTAGCCATTTGATCTATGATCCAACTTTGACAAGGCTCTTGATAAGCAGAAGAATGGTTCATTGAGTGAGCCTATGGACACTTGAACATGTGCTCTTCCTCCTACAATTTCGGCCTCTAATCTCTTTGATGAAGTTGTTCATGAAGATGAAAAGGAAAAATCTTCAACACAAGTTCCTATTGTTACATATCTCTTTGATTCAAATGATTCCTCTACATGCTATGAAGTAGAATGTGAAGAGACATCATCTATTGCACAAGATGTTGCTGCAAATGATGAAGATACGCAACAAATATAGAAACCATTGTTGAAGAGCATATATCTCTATAGTTATTGTTCTCCCATCATAGTTCTTCTACTGAGGATTCTTTATTAGTTATTGCTCTAGAAGATAAGGATTCTTCATATGAGTTTGTTGATGTGCAAAGTTGTGGTTCCTTGGATATTTTGGAGTCTAGATCAGATTATGGAGTTCATGCATTCGCACTCCTTGGTCCTATGCCTCCTCTCACTTCCTACATGTTGACATGCACACTTCCTCAAGGTTCTGTTGAGGATGGAGACAACATGCATTTGTTTGGGTTTATACCTCAAGCACATCAAGCTTCATATGGTTCGAATTTCAAGCTTTTGGGCCATCTACAATAATTTGAAGTTGATATCCAAACCCCTTTGCTCTCTCATGATTTTTCACATTGGAAATGCGAGGATCATAAGTCAGTTGTTGTAGCTCACTTTCAATATCATGGAGTTGATGCATTCGCTCTCACTGTCATGCTTCCTATTGGCATTTGTTTTCAGAATTACATTGAAGATGGAGGAAATTATTATTCACTTGGTATTGATTCTCAAGTTCATCAAGTATTATTTGGATTTGTTCTTTCCATATTTGGTATAATGATCAATTCTAAAGAGTATCTACTTGCACTTGCTTCCATAGTTGTACAAATCAAGCATATGATCCAAGCATGGGAGCAACATCCACTTCTTCCAAAGAAGAAGATTCCTCCAGACATATGATCAAGTTCACACCTACTTGAGTTTTGGAGAAGTTTATTTTTGTGTATTTCATGTCAATTTTAGAGGGGAGGTTTTATTTCCCATGTGGTTTTCCTTCTTTCCTTGGTTACATGGACAAATAAAATTTTATGTTGTACAAGGTGACTTGAGCATTAGTTTCCAAGGCCTTATTTTGATATTTGACACAAGTCTAGATTCTGGGGGCGTGTTAGAGAAATATTACACCTAGAACCTTAGTCATTAGTCATATTGGTGATTAATTGGTCCTAAAGTGGTTAATAATTGCATCCCAAGGTGTGAACAAGGTTGTTAGAAGTTAGTTAGGCTCAATTGAGACTTATCTGCAAAGTATGGGAAAAAGATATGGACCAAAGGTGGTCAAATGCCTATAAGGCACCCTAATTATGACCACCTCATGCATTTATTGCACCATTTTGGCCTAAGGCACACTGTTTCCCTGTTTTAAGGAAATGTTGTTGACCAAAGGCGCCCATACATTGTATTAGTCATCTAGGCCCAAATTAGCTAATTTTGGCCTCTCCTTGGATACCTAACCACCCACCAACCACCTCCCTCACATGTGTGAGCCTCAGGTGAGTCTTCCAAAGCATTCCCAATGTTCACATGAGAAATTCGTAAGGGTTTGAGGTGATTTGGGAGATCCTTAGTCAACCTAGGGGGGATTGGGGTCAAATCTAAGCTAGCCACATGTCAAGAATCCTAAGGCATTTGAATTATTCCTATTCCTATATAAGGATTATCCAAACTCATTGTAATTATGTAAAGTTAATAAACTCTAGTTTTTTATCATTTGTATTACTAGTGGTTGATCATTTGTATTACTGGTGGTTGATCATTTGTATTACTGGTGGTTGATCATTTATATTACTGGTTTTTTATCATTTATATTCCAGAATTCCTTTTGAACTTATATATTGCATAGTAAGTTAAATATTTCAATTGTGAGGCATCTATAGTAGCTATATACTACCGTGATAGAGATTTTACAATTTGTAATTTATGTTAGCATCATTTTTACATATCCTCGATAAGGTGAGAAGAAAATGATTTTTTATTGTAATTTTTTTCCATTTTCTTCTATTGATATAATATTTTGAATTTCTTTCCTTATTTTTCCTTGGCTATCAAATAAATGAACCTACAAATATTATTAACATTAGCTTTGTGATATGCTTTCCTTTCTTTGCATTAGAAATTTTTTATCATTTATATTTTATTAATAGTTTATTATAAATTATCCTCCATCCAATGGTTGAACATATGCATATGATTTAAGTGTTGGATATTGTGGAAGATCTAAGAACATGGGTCGAGGAAACTATTTTTTCCCTTTGAAATTGAGTTTGAATCCAAAAGAAAGCATTATGGACTAGACTACTATATGAATTCACAGGGGCATGATGTAGAGGGTCTTGATACAAAACCAAACTTGAATTATTTAATGAATGTTACACCTCAAGCACATGCTAAAGGAACATTTTGCGAAAGGGATGCTATTTTTTTCTCAAGACAAACTTCTAGGATGTGACACTTCTAATAATTGAGGCAGAACAAACTATAAAAATAATTTGGAGGTTAATTTGAATCTAAAATATGATATGATGGATGAGGGTGAAATGCTACTATCTCAGGTAAGTAATCACGAGGACCTTGATTCAAAGACAAACTTGAATTCTCTAGTTAAATTTTCACCCGAAGTACTTGCTGGAACCATTTCAGAAATGGAAACTATTTTTTTCTCGGTACAAAAGTCTTGGAGAAGGTGAAACTTCTAAGAATAGCGGTCGTCAAACTTCTACGGAGTTTAATTTGAATCCAAATGAAAATATAATGGATAAGAGTGCAATGTTGTTTTCTCTGGGAAAATATCATGCATACCTTGATATAAAGACAAAATTGAATTCTCTAGTGAGTGATACATCTCAAGCACATGTTCAAGGAAACTTTTGGGAATAAATAACTGCCATTTTGTAGGATATAAGTCTCGTAGGTGGTGAAATTTCTAATAAATAGGGTAGAGAAAACTGGTAAACTTCTTTGGAGATTGTAGGGTCAATATTTTAGAGTTGCTTTAAATGGTAGAGTGACAACATTTAATATGATATAATTACTCACTTTAACATTCTCCTTTTCAAAATTTTGAGTTTTTGTGTTTGTGTAGATCCTTTTGGGGAGGGAGGGTTTGAAGTAGTTGAGAATAAATTTACTGTATCACTCAATTCATCTCTAATAATGGATATTGAGCTATTTTCTTGGAAGAATGTTTTTTACATTAGTGATGATAAGAAAGTGTTGAAGAAAATACTAAAGGAAGGGGAAAGCTATAAAAGGTAGAATAAAGGGGCACTCCTGAAAGATATTCCACAATAGTGTGGTACTTAGTATATGGTTTTTTGTAGAGTGGAATACCACTTTTTGATTAATAGCTTTGCTATTTACATCACGGAAGGTTTTTTATTGATCAGCATCGTTTTTGTTTCTTGTATAAAAATTGCTTATTAGTCTTCTAAAGAGATCTAAGAGGATTGGTATTTTAAGCGATTTTCTAAATTATCTGGAAGTAAAGTACACAAGGAAACTAGAGAATGAACCTGTGTTTGAGAGGAAAGGATCCAATGAAGAGCCTTTCATATCTACTATTTCAAACTTACAATTTAATGGCTTTGCAATTTTCTTTGGAAGAAGAATTCATTGATGGATTAGACAGGATAGTACTTATGAAAATGACGAAAGGTGAAATTGGCATGGTGACTATATTTCTTGAAAATGAGTATAAAGACACCAAAAATCATAGGGAAATAGCAATTGTGCCACCAGATTCAACCATTGCTTAGGAAATTGAGTTTATTTCATTTGACAAGGTATGGAGTCTAGCTACTTATACCAGTATGATGAAGTTATTTTCATCTTGAATATTTTCAATTTTCTCTCATATATCTCACTATGTTCCATAAATAGGAAAATGAGTCATGGGATATGGACATGCGAGAGAATATAGACTCGTTGTTGGAAAGAAAAAGGAATATGGGAATGCATTATTCAAATATAGTAATATTTAAGGGTCTAAAAAAAATGACAAGGAAAGTTGTTGGCCAACACTTATATATATATATATATGAAGGAAATCTCATAGAAACTAGGATATATTCTGACCTTTTGTTTAGAGATGCATAAAGGAAGTCCATAGAAGGTAGGATATATGGTGATGCTTTGTTTTGTAGCTTATCAATAAGCTATATAATTAGTATAGAAAAAGGTATATTATAGTGTGGGGACTTGTAAAATTTTCTATAATACATTTTGATTTTCTGGATAACGTCATATATTTCCTTCTTTGCAAGCTACAACGTATATTGAATATGAAAATGATTTCAATGAGGATGAGAAAATCCAAACAAAAGCATTAAAATTCACATGCAATATAAACAATGCATCCTGCAAACTTAAATTAAAGTAATACAGAGAAGATGCTAACTTGTGCTCAAAGGTACATGGTTGTGAGTTGATTTTTTCCGTCCATTTGGTATTAACAAATTTTCTTTACTATTGTTTACGATAATATACTATTTGCAGATGTGAGAGGTTGATACTAAGAATATGAAATCCTTATATAGAAGAGCACAAACATATATTTAGACAATAGATCTAGAGCAAGCAAAATCTAACATAAAAAAGGCACTTGAAATTGATCCAAACAAAAGGTGTGTAAAATCATTAGTGTCTTTTCTAGTCATGCTTTCAAAATTTACATTTCATACCCTTCTGGGAATATTATGCCAGGTATTGACAGTTTTTTCCTTTCCACAAAAGTAGTTGGATTGCAAGGTTTTTTTGGAAAGTCTCCTATATATGCTTGAACCCCATAATACCCTTAATACCCTTAAACGCCCCAAAATGGTGTGGTTACCTCGCTAACCATACTTTTCCATAACTTCTCAACTAATTCGCTTGTCCTCGACTGTCCTTTGAGCTGCTTCCTTGGCTCTGACGTTGTTCTGATAGTCGCTTTCTCTTACTACACGACGCTAACTGTACCATAGTGCGTCCTTTATACCATTCTGCTTCATTATCATTGTTCATGTAGCTGTCAGTCCGTTGCTTCTTCCATAACTGCTCCAACCACCCTAGACGTCCTTAGTACTTTGTGTTTACTAAGGCGATAGTTCCTTATCTGCCATCCTTGCGCTGCTCCATACCCTGCTCCTAGGATTTGCGGAGTTTCTTTTCCCAAAATAGGCCAGTACTAGGCCTCACCTTACATGTACTTATTCCAACAAAACTGCTACGCTTGAGCCTTGCTCAACAAAACTGCTCCAACTTGGGCCACGCCCAACATGTCTTGTTAGTTAAAATTTATATGTATTCATCCATTAGTCTTCTCATCATGGCTATGTAGGGAAGGTTTAAAAATATCCATGAAGGAATCTCTTGTAAGAGAGCCATCGTCCTACAATAAATTAAATCTACCAACATTACGACCACATCACCCTCAATAATAAGTTGACACATAATCTAGGTCTCAATCCACACATAACCAGGTCATTCACAACCGAATTCCCTCGAATAATAAAGTCATAATTAAATTCAACAATCAATGACAAAACAAAACACTACAACTAACCTAAGTTAATATGAATTAATTTAACTCAAAATTTACCCACATTGAGGGGCTTTTTGGTGGTTTATCCATCAATACTGAGAGGGGGGGGTTAATTAGTATTGCCTAATTTTTATTTTATTTAAACAATTAGCATTAAAAACCAATAAACAATGGATCAAAAAAGTAAGGACACATAATTTTATCATGGAAACCTCAAAAGTGCAAACCACAAAATCAAGCTCATTAAATAAATTATCTCTACAGAAAATGTTTTCTACTACAATAAATGGAATGCACCAACATACTAGTTTTCTATTTGCATCAACAAATAAGAATACCACAACACCCTTGTTTTCTAGCTACTACTAGAAGGAGGCTACAACCTCCTTGGCAGACTTCAATCTGCCCCTATCACCACTGTACCACCTTTTCTGTCTTTTCATATTTCTAGAACTTCTTTTCTTCAATTATGTTTCTTCATTTCATTGGTTTCTGTCTAATCTTTCTTCTTCCTATTCTCGGTTGTTGAGACATCTTCCTTCCATCTCAAATTCTTCTTTATATATTATCTATCTCATCGTTTAACCATTACATCTCTTCAAACTGGGATAGTGTCTTTCCATACTCATACCTCTTCAAAATAATTAATTTTATGTTTATTAAATAATAAACCTTGTGTGTTTTTCCTTACCTATATTTAATCCTTGTTCTAAGAATTGGCTGAGAAATCTTCTTATTTAATCATTGTCTTGTGAGAGCATAAAAAATGTTTAACATATGCTTAGTTCAAGCATATTCAGATTCTGTGTAAAACATAGTTTTTATTCCACTTGGAGGTTGATTTTTCACGCGTGTGACCTCCATATGGAAAATTGAATCCATGAATGGATAACTACTTCAACAAGGAACAAGTTCATGTCAATTGATGAATTTATTGACACACACACATCATTTGGTGGACATTTGAAACTGGTCTCTTAAAATATTGATTTAGTACTTAGGCAAAATTATCAAACCCTAAGTCAATATGAAGGGATTTTTATTTTCATCAAATTGGAATAATGATACATCCACTGGATAGAGGCCAACAAGGTGATTCCATCCATACCAATTTCCTCCTTCGATACCTCTTTCTCTCTCCTCGGCGGGCATTTTTCTGGAACAGTGCAAACCAAGCTAGGAGGCACTTTCGGAAGATCAATATATTCACCTATACAAAAATTTTCGACAAACCAATGATATGGTTGGATGCACAAATCAACATTATAGAGACTCATACCATAAAAAACATTTAAGACATCAACTACAGAAAATGGCGGACATTTTACTGAGGTCACTCAGGAATGTTTACCAACATTTTTATACTTAGACAATTTGTGCAACCTCCAACGTGGATTTTTTATTTCACCAAAATCCTGAACCCAATGGTACTAGATGATGTAGTACATCTCACTGAGCACAGCCAAAGTGATTCCACCTTCAAACTCACCTTCCTCTAACCTAGGTGTGCATTTTACTAGATTGGTGCAAAACTGCCTAAAACCCTGTTTTGGCAGACCTATAACTTCCTCCTCAAACACTCTCAAGAAAAAATGAGACCATGGTCATGTAGACAGATCAACAAGCTACACCCTAGTTCTTTCAGATAATTTTTATCATTATCCTATGAGGTATGACAAACATTTTCCCAAGGCCACTTGGGACAAATTTCCAATACTTAGTCAATTTCCAGAATTTCTCTAAACTGACAAATCTCTATATAATTAGGTAAAATTGTAATAATGACATAACAAAGTTACTAGAACATTAGCATATGTCTTTCGAGCCTCATCACACATTCCACATCATCATACATGCCATGTCATCACTACCTTTGTTATTCCTTTGTCATTCCTTTGTCATTACTGAGTTTTCCCTACCATCATGTCCTTGGTTATTCCTTTGTCATTACTGGACTCCTTTGACATCAATGACAACCACTTTCAACACTTTTAACTTTAATAATATTTTTAATAAAATAATAGAAATATTTAATTATTAAAATGGATAATTGGAAATAATATAAAAGTGACACATGGGTAGGGTGAATATTAAGTAATTAATAAAATAAATCATTATGGAAAAATGGTAAAGGTGACACCTCAAGGGAGGTGATGAATAATCATTAATTTTGTAATTAAATTTGCATGAGGAGATGAGGTGTCATCCCTCTCAAAAGATATAAATAGAGAAGGACCCCCATGGGTTTGGGGGGGGACATAGAGAGTATCTATATGCTGTCAAGATAGATTTTCATCACTAAGTTAGAATTCTAGGATAGTTTATCATGTTGAGTGAGATCTAAGGGGTGAGATTGTCTTCTAAGATTGATAGTGGCCTCTCTATTGCTACAATGGGGTACTGCTTGTGAGCTTATGTAGCTCAGGGGTTCTAGGGGGAAAGTTCTCCCTGGATATGGCTGGGAGGAAAACCGAATGACACTCGAAATAGTTTTTTGTTGATTCTAATGTGAGGTTGGGGTAAAAGAAATCCTCTTTGTGAAAACCTAATTTTGTTTAGGCTTTTGGTTTAACTTATTCAATCGAGATTAATGGGGCTTGAACCTATATCTTTAGTCATGATAGGGTGGTTCCCTAATCAATTTTATTAAGAGATTCACAAAACTTACACACCATATGATCATGACTTGGGTGAACTATGATTTTTTCCTAAATTTATTAGAAAAAATGATCAGTTTTATGTGATGACAGTATTAATATAACACAAGTTATCAAACACCACTATCAAGTCACAAAAGTGGATATTTTCTATATAATTTATCAAGCTTGTCCCATATAGAGACACATCTCATATAATACTTACTTAACTTTTTATATGTTTTTTTAGTTTACTCTATGATACTTGTCTTTTTCCTAATTAGAAATGAAAACCAATTATCAAGATGTTAGTAATTGAGTTTACAAAATATTAGCAATTGAATTTGATTGGAATTTATTTTATACATATTTTAGGGTTCCATAGCATATTGTATTTTGTTGATGTAGATGTTGAAATAGTTTAAATTTTTGTTAGATTATAATTTTTATTTATGTATTTTAATGTTACTATTTTTTATTCTTATATTTTCTTAATGGCAAATCATTAACATTAACCTAATACAAGTAACTAAATGTTACTTAATATATATATATATATATATATATATATATATATATATATACTATTTTAAAATCTAAATTATTTTTTTATTAAATTTAAATATTATAACATATTAAATAGTAAACAAAATCTACCCTCACCATAGACATGGAATGAGAATAAAATCTATAACAAACACTCAAGACAAATAAAATAAAACCTAACTATGACATAAAGTAAGCAAATAAAAAACCAAACTTAAATGTAATGGAAATTACATTTATTTAACACTATTCAAAATTCAAATTATTTAAGTCCTAACAAATGCATTTATATAATCAAATTATATGTATATAAAAAAAATTAAAATATTAAATTTCAATAATTATAGTTATACAAATCCTATGATTGATAATAATAAACAATATTTTATTAATGATGGATAACACGTTACTTGAAGACCTAATGGAAGTGATTTTCCTCTAAATTCACGTTACACATAGCCAAGTCAGTAGTATAGTTATTAACAATGAAACCTATAATATAATCTACATCTAAGTATTTGTTCTTAATAAAATAACACCTAGTTAAAATTAAAGTTGAACTTTTAAATCATAAATGGATAAACTCCAAGTGAGTGGACTAACACACAATCTCAAAAAAAACAGTGACACGACCTCTATTACTTCGATACAATATTCAAAAGTAAACTCCAACACCAAATTTAAGTTTTAATATCCACTTGTTGTGATGACAAGTTGTGAACATAATAAAATTTAGAGTTTTTGTGTATAACGTAACACATTATTAATATAATAATAAATCTACACTACTAACATAATAATAAATCTAAATTTAGAGTTTTGGGTCCACTTGCTATTCTCGGTAAAAAGATTCATTCAAAAACCCCATCTACCATAACAAATTTGAAAAAGGAATCGATGCCTTTATTTATAAATATTGACCCACTAAAATTTTAAAAGATGTCTTTTTAATTGCTAATTCTTTTTATTGTTATAGTTGGCTAGTGTTATAAAATTCCAAGAGAATTTGTAAGTTGTTTTCTTACTTACCTTGCTAAATTTAGAAAGTGGAATTTCCAAAGTTGTAATTATCATTATCGTCTCCTCTCCTAAAATTTGCCTTGCTATGCCCTTAGGCCAAAATCCTCAATTCGCATGGGCATTTATACTTTGTAATATTGTGAAATTCACTAAGCCAAACAATAGTTCGCCCACACAATAATAATCAAAATACTTGGAAGATTAAATAAGCCATAAATAAGAATGGAATATAATATTGAATATAAGATAGATAATTATTACAATGAAATGTATCCATATAAATAGGAGGCAGAAAGATGTATCTCTTGATCTAACTTATTAATTGTTTATTATTTAATTATTTATTATTATTATCTATATATTTATTTATGTAGCATTTCCTCCCTCTTAGAGAGGCTTTGTTCTCAAAGCCTTATAATGTTGTCGCATCGTTCCTTGCGATGTCGTAGCTGACGAAACGCGTCAATGTGAACTTCTAAAGGTAGAGCATAACTTTCGAAATGTGGACGGATCAATCGATCCCAAATTGATTCTTTGTTGAATGTTGCACTCTTTAAGTGAATTGACATCCTGAGAATTGACTGCACAGGGGTCAGTGAATTCTGTAAGTTGTTTATGATTCTTAAGATACCAACTTGTATGATTTGGATGTCGATAGGGAATTTTTGTAATTTCTTTCTCCATTCTAAAGTTTGTGGTGTCTCCTTCGTTTGATCTTCGTGTGTGCTTATCTTCTACTACAGCGACATCTGGAATGATGATATGGACTAGATCCGTAAGTATTTCCTTTTCGATAATTTGTATTCCTGACAATTTTGATGTTTTGTTCTGTATATCTCTTAACTTGTTTTCATGGGGGCTTCACTAGAAGGCAATATAATATCGCGTTCATTCATATGGGTATTAAATATTCATGAAAACCTAAAAATTATATTGTTTATATATTAAGGGGCAAAGGTTTTTTTATTTAATGTAACAATACAAAAGTACTCTGGGGTCTTTTTTATATGGGCGGGCTTACAAATATACGCCAAAAGGAAATGGCAGGATCATGGCCGGATGAGAAATCAGGTTGAGGCAAGGCTCAAGCTTACCAGTACGTAGGGAAATCGCGTCTTGAGGCATGCTTGAAGCCAGGGGTTTTGTGGTGAAGTGGGCTGCCAGTCGATCATAGTTGAGAGGCAGTGGTCATTGACAACCAATTGTTATCAATAGTACTCAGTCAGTTATTACCAATAACCTTGGGAGGATCTAAGCCTCTAGGGCCTGTTATAGGCCCTCGATAGATAGGCCTTGGGGGCTTGAATACCCAACCAATCATGCCTATTACAGGCCTTGGGAGGTTTAGTTAGCCTCCTAGAGCTTATTACAGGCCCTGGGGGATTGGATACCTATCCCACAAAAGGCTTAGTCAGCGATTGGGGAACTGCAACATACAATCTAAATGTTGTACTATGTGCATTGGCTCTAGTGACATACAAGAAGTGATCTCCTATCTTTTCATTAGACCATTAGATGTTGCAAATCATAATGATATGTGGTTGAGTAATTGCATTGTGGGTGAAGTAATGTGCATCCACAATATACATCGAAAGAAGCAAGGTGCATTGTAGAATACATGTGGGGTCATAAGAGGGGTATCATATCAATATACTAGGTAGAAATATAAAGGGGTATAAAAAATGTTAATGAAAAAATTGATACATACAATATCTAGTGAAAATAGGGGTTTTTTTAAATTGGGAAGGCATATTGGGAGGGGGTTAAAAAAAACATTTTTTGAAGGTATTTTCCAATATTTAGTGAAATTAGGGGTATTGTTTCATATGCCACGAATGAACATGCTATGATAGCGGCTTATTGAGTGAAGCCCATGTGCTTGTTTTCTAGTTGATTGTTTTCACTTTGAATATTCTTAATCATTTCTTCTTGCATTTTTTCTTCGTCTTTGTATTTATTAAGTTGTTCTTTAAATTCTTCATTAAGATTTTGAAGGCATTGATTTTCTTCTTGCTTTTCAAGGACTTTCCCTTTGATGTCTTAATTTGATTTGTCTTCCTTCCTGGTACTTTTTAACTTCTTGATCTTCGTAACTAATATCTTATTATGATTTCTTAATAAATATATTTATTCTGTATTAGTTGATAATGTGTTATTGACTTTTGAAATTTCCAACTTGTGCGCCTTTTTTGTGTCAACGTTTTTCTACTGGATTTCTTTTCTCTATTTCTGATATCAACATATCTCTGATTCTCGATATTCTAGTTGTTTCTGGACTTTTGCAATTTCCTCATTTTTGTCATTTATACTTTTCATTAATCGCACTATTTTTGGTTTAGTTTTGTCAAATTATTTTTTTATACCTTGATTTTGTAATCTTTGATTAAAATCAATTTTTTCCTTAAGTTCAACAATCTGTGAGGACAACCTTTCTATGCAATCATTTTGATTGGAAATTGTCCATTCATCGATTTTTATATGATTTTCCTAAAATTTACTTGTCTTTTCCAGGTCTTCATTCAAGTCTTGTAATTCCTTTTTGTCTCTTCGGTAGCGCTTTAAATTTGTTTCTAACTTTTCTATTTGTAGTCGCAAACTAGCTTCCATGGTCTCTGACTTATTCGACGATAGATGGTTGTTCTTTTGACTATAGATGTTATTTGACTTCTTTGGTGAATATTCTTAAAACTTCTTTTATACTTTAATACTTAAAAATTTCTAAATATGGGATCTTTTATTCTATGACTTAGTGTTGCTGATGCAAAAAATCCACTCCTCCGATCCAAATTCTGATTGCAGGGCCAGTGCAAGCTAATGAGGGTCACTTTTGGCGTGTTAGATGCAATAGAAAATTGAAAAATCAGGCATCCCTCAACTTACTTGGATTTTTTGAGATACTTACGCAAAATATCTTGCATTGAGTAAAAAAGATGAAATGTGGGAAATTGAATCACGTTTCCGAATATTTAACTTTTATGTATTGAAAATTTGCATAGCTATGTCAAGTTTCATTTTTCCTAACAAACACTTTTTGTTTTTCAGGCAAATGATAAGGTATATGTTTTTGTGGGTGCAGCCTTTGAGGGCCTAAATGATGGAATCAAGCTACAAAAATCGGCATGCATGTAGAGAACACATAGCACTTGTGTGCCATTATTTTTCAAACATTAAATTAGTAATTTTATAATTTTTTTATAATTGTTTAAGTGATCAAACCTCGAAAATAGTACCTCTTTTGTGGGTGCAGCTTTTGAAGGTCTTAATGCAAAAATCTTGAAATGGGTTTTTCATAGAACGTGGAGGTTAGTGTCCTCTTGTGCACCATACAATTTTTTTTTGAAATGATCGAGAATTGAAAAAGTTATGGAAGAAACACTAATAGTGTGTTTCATGAGTTAAGGAGGTAGGACACAAAAGAAATTGAAAGAAAATAGGAAAAAAACATATTTCAAAATAAAAGTTACATATTTGGAATCTGCAGAAAAAATGCTATTTGTGTCTAAGATTTCGTAAAAAATAACTGTGTGTAGCATACTGTAACGAGTGGCTAAGCACAGGATTCTCCAGAAACTGGAAGAAATACCCAATTAGCTTTGGTTTATCATTAACATAGCACAGGTTTGGAATTACCGAAGCAAACTCCAAAGCATACACATAGGATTATTATTGACATGTGAGCAAGTGAGTCGGCTTGGTTTAGGATCTACAAAACATGAGCGCATTCTGTTTGCGTTATGTTTAAATTCAAAAGTATTGCCGCGCTTTTAGAATTCAAGAACATGCACGTGTTATATAACTACATTGTTAGGGTTAACCTTGACTCGGGAATGAGTCAAAGGTGGTTAGGTCCAGCACATGGTTTTGGGCACATGGTTTGTTGTAGCCCATGGTATTGGCCCAAGGTATTGCATGCAAAGAAGCCTTTATAAGGCTTGGAGAGTCTCCATTGTAAAGTGGCCTGGAGGTGAGCGGTGGCTAGCTCACTTGGCTCGGCTTGGCCGGTTTAAGTCAAGGGTAATGAAGATCTTCATTGGGTGCTGGTTTTCCCCGCATGGGGTTTCCAGGGTAAATTATGTGTCTCTATTTCATTGCTTGTTTCAGTTTATTTCTCTCACAAATTATTATGTGTATGCTCGTAAAACCTAACAACTGGTATCAGAGCCTTGGTTTGGCATGGTTGTGCTAGTGGAGTTGTGCCTGGTGATGGTGAAGGATGTGCAGGAGCAGATATGCGTTCAGATCTGGAGTTTGATTCCCATCAATAGACTCGCTGTGTCATGATCTGGTGGTGTATAAATATTTGTATGTGATTCTGCACCCAAATCATTGGGAAAGAGATCCCATGTGGTTCTTTTGATGGATGTGCAAAGAATGCATAAGAAGATGAAGGATCGCTGCCATCGTTGCAGAGTCCGGGGGCATGGAGAAGCTAAGGAAGAGAACTCCCTCCTCTTGGCCGCAAAAAGAAACCCCAACCGCGTGAAGGAGCAGCCTGTGGACCACGAGGAAAATCGCTGCTCCTAGGTGTGTGTTGAAGATGCTATGGCAGATCTGCTAGAGGGTGTGAAGTTATGAGAGTATCCTCAGATGCCAAACGCCACGAATAAGAAATTGGAGAAGAGCCTGCCACCACCGAGAGGGAGCCGCGCCACCACCGAGAGGGAGCCACATGAAAGCATAAAGGAAGGGCCGTCGTGGAAGGGCCAGCCTGTAATCCTGCTGAGGAGCCCCTTTGTGGGTTGTAGCCGGTCTCGTGGAGCAGTGGAGAGCCCGCGTGAAGGAGCCAGCCCGTAAACCAGTGGTGAAGCCAGACGTGGAGAAGAGCCACCCGTGAAGGCTGTGCGGTGGTGGAGGAGGTCGCTCAGAGAGAGAGAGCTTCGATCGTGAAGCCAGCATGAGAGTTGTGAGCTAATGAGGAGTCCTGATGAGTGCAGAGATCCGTTGAAAGATGACAGAGTTGGTAGTCCTGCAGAGGTGATCCAATTCATGAGGATAAAATGCCAAGAAGAGCCATCGCCCATATTTTTTGGCCCGGGTCACTAGTGGAGGACGTGGTTGCTTGCGTGAAGCTACCAGGAGACCTGAGATCGCAGCAAGGATTGGAGGATATGATCCATTGAGCTGGAAGAAAGTCGACTACATGTGGTCAAACCCTATATCTTTTCCAGATCAAATTCATGATATGTTGAGAAGAGAACCAACGTGGAGGCTACGTGCTTGTGGCCAGAGGTTGTTGTGGGTGTTGAGTGGAAGCACCATCATGTAAGAGGAAGGCTATGCAGGGAATATTGCTTGAGTGAGGTTTCTCCAGGACACAAGCTAGAGGCCACAAGAATGAGCATGCTCAAGCTGGAATGCGTTTGCAAATATTTTGAGATATGTCCAATATGAGGTCAAAAGATACCTCTAATCGTGGTATTGGGCTTGAGAAATCGAAAGACCCATGATGCTTAAATATTTGCTTGTTCGTGCATGCCAATGTAGAGATACACACTATATTTTGCAGGCTTAAATATCCATGAACATGTGGGTACCTTGGCTAAGCACACGTTTGGAGCAGCTGAGGGCACAATTCGATTGAGCACAATGGCTAGAAGTATGGCGTGAAACGATTGATGATGAAGCCAATAGAGTGAAAATGGAGAAGACCTCGGCTGCTTGGTTTGGAGCTGTGTAGATTGAGCATGGAGAAGAGCACCACTTGATTTGGTCAACAAAGACATAGGCAAGTTGAGGTGCAGCGAGTGATGAGCAATGCCAAAGCACAAGAAAGCGAGCATGGAAAAGCGAGAGGAGGAAGCAACGGATGGTGATGGTATAGTCACCATGAAGACACATGAAAAAAAATAATTTAAAATTTAAAATGGAGTAGTTTGCATGTAAAAGGGCATATGGCTGTAAGACCTAGTAAGGCATGCATACCCCTGGTAACTCACCAGTAAAGTCGGGAGAAAGACCTAGGTGATAGGGGGTGTATATGAGATTCCTCGGTTAAAACTTTGAGGGGGGTTGGTGATTACTCCAAGTCAAGTTTAAAGGGGGGATTGTTAGGGTTAACCTTGACTCGGGAATGAGTCAAAGGTGGTTAGGTCCAGCACATGGTTTTGGGCACATGGTTTGTTGTAGCCCATGGTATTGGCCCAAGGTATTGCATGCAAAGAAGCCTTTATAAGGCTTGGAGAGTCTCCATTGTAAACTGGCCTGGAGGTGAGCGGTGGCTAGCTCACTTGGCTCGGCTTGGCCGGTTTAAGTCAAGGGTAATGAAGATCTTCATTGGGTGTTGGTTTTCCCCGCATGGGGTTTCCAGGGTAAATTATGTGTCTCTATTTCATTGCTTGTTTCAGTTTATTTCTCTCGCAAATTATTATGTGTATGCTCGTAAAACCTAACATACATAACGCGCACACGTTATATAACTGTCTAACGCATACACGTTATGTAGTGCCAAAACACGCTCGCGTTATGTAAATCATAAAATATATGTTTAATACTTGAGAGAGAGGGGGTGTGGAAGACTCAAGGGAATTTTTGGTTAATATTTGAGAAGGGGTGGGGAAGGGTCAAGGGAATCTATGGTTAATATTTAATAGGGGTGGGAAAGGGTCAAGGGATTAGAAGGGCTTAGAAGGATGTTGGAAGCTTGAGTGGGGAGAGATGAAGGGAATGCAAATAGGATGGGATACAAGGGGTGAAGGGAAGTGGATATTGAGAGCACTATTAAAAGTAGAAGAGGTTCTGAAGAGGTATAGGGTTAGAAGTTGAAACTGAGACTTGAGTGACAAGGGGGAATGGATGGAGGCAAGGGGGATGTGAGAGAGAAATAAAAAATACAAGGGGGGGAGAGACATAGAGCGAGGGAGGGAGAGGGACAATGGGGAGGAATGGATTTAGAGGGAGTGAGAGATAGATGGGGATAGAATGAAATAAAGAGATAGGAAGGGAGGGATAGAAAGTGTTGGTGCGAGACATGCAGGGAGTGGTGGCGAGAGAGAGAGAGAGAGTGAGAGAGAGAGAGAGAGAGAGAGAGAGAGACAGAGACAAAGAGGAGGGGGAAGGGACATAAAGTGTGTGAGAGAGAGGGAGTGATGGAGAGATTGGGATAGGTTGAGGGAAAGATAACATGAGGGAGGGATAGAAGGTGAGAAAGAGAGAGGCGATGAGAGAGGGAGGGAGAGAAGGTAGGGTGGGGGATGGAGGGAGAGAGCTGGAGATAGATATGGATGGACGGGGAATGGGTTTGAGAATGGAAAGGGACATAATGTGTGTGTGTGTTTGTTTGAGAGAGAGAGAGAGAGAGATTGATGGTTGGGGAGAGAGATACTAGAGGGAGGTGTGAGCAACAAAGAAAGTGGGAGGTTGTGTGTGTGTGTGTGTGTGATAGGGAAGGAGGAATCAGTGGGGTGGCAGGGACGAAGATGGTGTAAGGGAGAGAAAGCGACATAGAGGGAGGGAGGTAAAGAGAGTGAGGGACATATCCAGGGACAGATCTAGAGAAAGAGATAGGGAGGGAGGGATACAAGGTGAGATAGAGAGGGCATGGGGTAGGGATAAAGGCACATAGGGTTAGTGATTAAGGGAGAACAAAGGGAGAGAGTTCTATAGGGACTTGGATAATTGTGAATATATACATAAGGTGGATACCCTCCTCGTCATCATCTTCATCACCATCACCATCATCATCAACATCTTCATCATCATCAACATCAACATATTCATCATCATTGTCATCTCTAGCTTCCTCATCAACATCTCCATCATCATCATCTTCTTCATCCTCATCATCTTCATCACCATCACCATTATCATCAACACCTTCATCATCACCATCATCATCACCATAAGAATCTTCATCATCATTTTCATCTCCCCCTTTCTCATCAACATCTCCATCATCATCATCTTCATCATCATCATCATCATCATCTTCTTCATCATCATCATCATCATCATCTTCATCACCATCACCATCATCATCAACGTCTTCATCATCATCACCATCATCATCATCATCAACATATTCATCATCATTTTCATCTCTAGGTTCTCCATCAACATCATCATCATCTTCATCACTATCATCATCATCATCAACATTTTCATCATCATCACCATCATCATCATCATCATCTTCCTCATCAAATCAACATCTCCATCATCATCATCATCATCTTTTGAACATCATCATCATCATCATGTGAACATCACCATCACCATCATCATCAACATCTTCAACATCATCACCATCACCATCATCATCAAAATCTTCATCGCCATCACCATCACCATCACCATCACCATCACCATCACCATCTTCACCATCATTTTCATCTCTAGGTTCCCCATCAACATCAACATCACCATCATCATCATCTTCTTCATCATCATCATCTTCATCACCATCATCATCATCATCAACATCTTCATCATCATCACCATCATTATCATCATCTTCCTCATCAAATCAACATCTCCATCATGTCACCATCATCTTCTTCATCATCATTGTCATCATCTGAACATCACCATCACCATCATCATCAACATCTTCATCATCATCATCATCATCTAAACATCATCATCATCATCAACATCTTCATCATCATTACCATCGCCATCATCATCAACATCTTCATTGTCATCACCATCATCATCATCATCAACATCTTTATCATCATTGGCATCTCTAGGTTCCTCATCAACATCTCCATCATCATCATCTTCTTCATCATCATCGTCTTCATCACCATCATCATCATCGTTAACATCTTCATCATCATCACCTTCATCATCATCTTCATCATCATCAGATCAACATCTCCATCATCATCATCTTCGTCATCATCATCATCATCTTCATCATCATCATCAACATCTCCATCATCATCACCATCATCATCATCATCATCATGTCATCATCATCATCATCATCGTCTTCATCACCATCATCATCATCATCAACATCTTCATCATCATCATCATCATCATCTTCATCATCATCAGATCAACATCTCCATTATCATCATCTTCATCATCATCATCATCTTCTTCTTCTTCTTCATCATCATCAACAACAACTTCATCACCATCAACATCTCCACCTTCATCATCATCATCATCATCATCCTCATCATCTTATATCCTCCTCTTCATCATCATTGACAACTCCCCCTTCCCCATCAACATCTCCATCATCGTCATCTTCTTCATCATCACCATCATCATCCTCATCACCCTCATCATCATATTCAACATCTTCATCGTCATCATCATCATCTTCATCAACATCATCATCTCTATCATCTTCATCTACACCATGATCATCTTCATTGTAATTAGGGAGGGATGATGATGAAGATAAAGAGAAGGTGGAGAGATGGAGAGTGGGGTGGTAGGGACATGGCTGGAGTAAGGGAGAGAAAGAAACATGAAAGAAACATGTAGGGAGGGATGTAGAGAGAATGAGGGACATATATTTAGAAAGAGATAAGGGGTATCTAGGGATTATTGGGAGAGAGCTAGGGGGGTAGTAAACCATACAAAACATTTGACCCACACTAAAAACATTTCTTTTGTATGTAACCATACAAAACATTTTATTTCTTTTGATTTTATTCGTTGCCCTAGCCGTGCACCTAACCTATTTATTGTGATTAACCATATCGCGTACGCGTTTTTATTATTCATATCGCGTGCGAGTTTATCTTTACATAACGCGTGCGTGTTTTGTAACTCTATAAACAGTGGATTGTCCCTATCCAACAGCAACTTAACTCTGTCTAAGCCAAAAAAAAAAATTCCATGATTTTTTCAAACAACACGAGCCCGCCATTGGAAATACTCACACTCTACACCATCTCCATCATTATTTTTGTTATGCAGGTGTAGCATTGAGGACATCTTTCATGGTTGCTCAGTGTGGTGTTGGGTTATATGGCCATATTTGAAGAAAAGAATCAGCAAGCTTGAAGAATCTCCAATTGAATAACACCAAAGATAAGGTCTTTGAAAGATTCATTTTGCCTATCTTTGAGGAGCACACAAGATAAGATATCAAGCTTGAAGACCATTTCATGGTGATGGTGGATATACACAATTGTACAAGAGAATCGAATAGCCCAAACAATTTATGATTTAACTTTCATTTGCTTATTATTGAAGAGCACCAAAGGTAAATTTTCTCATTCATAATTGTTTTGATGGGAAAGATGAACATTTGAGAAGAAAGATTGAAGCACCTTGAAGGATCTATAGTTCTAGAAAGCACTAAAGGTTTGAAAGCTTGTAATCGAGGAGCAAAAAAAACAAACTATATTGAATTGATCATTGTGGTGATGGGGAATCCATGTAACCGAGGAAGAAAATCAGCAAGGAAGAAGAGACCTCAAGAAGTCATTGAAGAAGAGAAAGAAAAGAAAAGAATACACATGATGAATCAGAGGCTTTCTTTGACTAATGCAAATCCAATTGTAGAGGATACCACGGTTCATCCTATTAATCCACGACAAGAGGGACCTTCAATTTCCACAATAGTTGTTGAACAAGCACCCCATGGAAGTAATCAAGAAGCTCATGAAGAAACACAAAATTTGTTAGCTGGATGTGGTTATACAAGTGATGAAGTCAGAGAGGCGTTGGACATGTTTCCTACTGTTGAAGAAGAAAATGTTATCCAAACCATCGATGAGGATGTTGGACTTCCACAGACCATTGATGAGGATGTTGGACTTCCACCATCCAACTACCAGGATGAGAATGAAGGACACGAAGCTACTACTGAAACGCCAGAGCGTCTTGGTGATGCGCTACATGGTAGAATTCCAACTCCCTTACCTCCATTAGCAAGCACATGTCGAAGAAATCCAAAGCGTATACAAGTTGATTAAAGTCTCATCAATTCCATTGAAGGTACGCTATCTAAACGTAGTATTGGTTATCAAACTCAACAGATACTTGATAAATATTTTGTTTCTAAATGTGATGGAGATAAATGTAGATTATTTTTATCATTGTTAAAATCTAGGAGCATGAATGTTGTTAGGAAAAAGTTAGGGATAAAGATGATAAAGAATTCTGAACCAAGTTCTCATATAGTTAAAAGCTTAGTAGATGCATTTGGTAAAATTGGTAAGATCACATGTTCAAAGGACTGCAATGCGGCTCATCGTGTGTTGTCACAAGCAATTGCAAATAAGAACACCAGGGTCCTTTGTATTCTTAGGCCTACATTTGAACTAGTTAATTTGAATGTAAAAACCCTCCGTAGGTATTCTATTAGAAGAGAACATCTTGACACAACCGATCAGACAGATTTTTGGGCCTTTATTGGTCGGTTTCCACGTTGTGACATGAAGCTAGTTGATGCAATAAAGGGACTAGTGTAGAGTTTTTGGCATGATCACACAAGTCCTTCTTCAAACCGAAAGGATGTACTAAAACTGAGAAGGGGTTCAAGGGATCGTGAACCACATACTAAGCATCTTCTTGATATAACAAAGACAGAACTATACGAGAAATTTAGGAATGAACATAGACAATTGAACTTGGGGCAAAGATATTTTGAGAAATGTAAGCCATGGTATGTTAGAATAAATATTCTTCGTAACACTTGTTGTTGTAGATACCATGTAGAATATGAATATTACTATGAAACATTTTTGTACATTCATCATGTGTTGCATACTAACCATGTGCAGGATTTCCCCCTGACAATACCACCGACTTCATCAAGAGAATTCATTCATATCATCATGTGCAATAGGCCTAAGGGGAAAACATACTATGCAAAATCTTGTTTGGATGGAACATGCCCCAACTGTGCTTGAATGGCATTATTGAGCCAATGTATGCATGAGAGTGGAGATACTGAATTTGGGAAAATGGTTGTAGCATGAAAAGTTTCAAATATATCAGCTATGAAATAGTCCCAGGGAAAGAACGCAAAAAAATACAATTGGTGACATCTCAGGTATGCATTTATATCTATAAAATTATGTTTGAACAGTTACATTTCAATCCTTTCTTACAAAAAAACTCACATTGAGATCATTTTGTGTCACCAGGTGCTAGTTAGTGACTTCGTCAAGGAATTTATTGAAAAGACACATGATTATGTTCATCATGTCCACTTGGCATGATGATAGGATGAACAGTTTCGAATATGCAGAGATACATTTCCCCGTGGTACTATACTTTCAGTTGTTGATTTTGCCGAGAAATACACTTTGCAACCTCAAAATGAGATCCAAAGTCAGTATTATCACTCTGAGCAGGTTTCCTTGATGGTCCATATCACATATAGGCATGGCCCAAATAGCACTGAAGAGCAAAGAGAAATTCTAAAGGAATATCACTTCTACATAAGTGATGATAGGTGCCATGACTTCCACTATTTACATCATTGCTTCATCATGTTCTATGATCACTTGAAGGGAAGGAACATACAGATGGATCGACACTGGATTTGGTCTGATGGATGTGCTGGTGAGTTAAAAAATGCACGCATATTTCAATGGTTGTGTTCATTGCATAAAAACTACAAAGTGCCACATATGTGGAACTATTTTGAGACTGGGCATGGTAAAGGAGAGCATGATGGAGCTGGAGCATGTGTCAAAACAGCCCTATGAAGAGAGGAATTGAAAGTATCTACAGAATCTACTATTCAAAATGGTCAACCTATAATCAAGTGGTGCATGTCAGTAATGGGAGAGGAATCAACTATGCGAGTAGAATCGACAAGAAAGAGACATGTGGAGAGATTCTTTTGGGAGGTGGTAGACATAGATCATTCACATGCATGGGAATGCAAGACTGTGACTGGGACTCGTGGCTTTCATTTGGTTCGAAGCTTTGATAACCCAATATTTGAAATTTGGACCAGAAAACTTGCTTATTTTTGCCCGCCTTATTGTGATGGTGACTGGGATGGGTGTGAATCATCGGATTGGGTTGATGGATGGGATCGCATATTACTTCCACTTGATCAGCCTGCAATTGTTGAGTTAACTCCATTGGAAGAAGACCAATCACTTATTTCTGCAGATTTTGATCATGTGTCAGACCTTGTACAACCTGGTATGATGCATTTCCTTAACATTCTTTTGTTTATTTACGTAGTCTTCAAATGCACATTAATGGCCCTGTATTGCATGAAAAATATTTTGATCATATACCTACAATCATATTATGCAGGGCACATATATGCAGTGGTTGCCTCAAAAGATAGTGAATGGGGTGGTGATTACTAGTTGGCACACTGTATAGATGGAAAGCAAACCCTCATTATGTCCATGACTGATGATGAAAACAACCACTACCTGTTGAGATATTGTAACTTCAAAGAATATTATATTTGTACTTTATCATTCCGGAGATGTTTCATTCCTCCGTGAAGATCTTATTGTATACCCAGAGATGTTTATTCCTCCGTCGGAATGTGGTAACTCGGGTTATTAGACTTCCCTAGTGGGGGTCGGCCCTAAATGTGTTATGTGGGTCAAAGGGTTATTAGACCACCCTAGAGGGGTCAGCCCAGTCAGTTATAATGGGGTATTTAACCTAATGGTTAAATACGAGCCTACATGTACTTGTGTAAAATACATATCAGAGTAGTGTATAAATAGAGGAGGTGTGTTCCTCAATTGATACACATTCACTCACTTGAGGATAGCGCACTTGTGGAGGAGAGGTCTGCTATTGTGGAGGAGGAGATCATGTCTCAGGGTTTCATCTTTGTATATTGATGGTCATCTATATTGAGGAAGCTTTGCTGGGTTTTCTACCCCATGAGGGTTTCCCAGGATAAATCTCTGTCTCTTGTGTTTATGCTGTGCTTGTTGTTTCTTCAGTGATCCTGTATATGCTATTATTGTGAAATGGAATGTAATGCTGCTATTTTCTTTCTTAGCATATTAAATGTTAACATGGTATCAGAGCTAACCTGAAGGAAGACAAGGTATGGCACTAACGACACTTGCTTTACTTACGACAATTTGAAGGTTAGGGTTTTACATAGCAAAAACCAGTCATCGTAGAACGTTTGCTATAAATACGTTTTGGAGAATGTTTTGGATCTGAAATTGTTACAGGACGAATATTAAATCTCCAGGTACCTTGTGTCCAAAGGACAACCTCTAATTCGTTGTACTTTGTGATTTATGATCTGTACAATATAGGGTTTCTGCCTCTTCCAGATCTGAGTCAAAATCAGGTGACCGTGGGAAAAAGGTCATATCTTGGGATAGAAAGTTCCAAATGAAATTTCGTAAAAAGTGACAGGTATTACACAGTCTGTACTATCTCAGAAAACTTTTTCAGAGGCCGAAGTTGAACCAGTAACACGTGGTACTCCGTACAAGTTCTCCCTCCTGTATTATCCCATAAACAGGTCATGTTGCGACACTTGGCATAACTATCTCTCAGAGAGTCCAATTGAGGTCAGAACTATCAGGATGGAAATATAACAGGCCGAGCTACCTCAGGAAAGTTTTTCAGAGGCCGAAGTTCAAACAGTGACACGTGGCACGTCGTACAAGTTCGCTCTTCTGTTTTATCCCAAAACAGGTCACGTTGCGACATTTGACATAACTCTCTCTCAGAGAATCCAATTGAGGTCAGACCTATCAGGATGAAAATATAACAGGTCAGGATATCTCAAAAAATGTTTTCAGACCCTGTGGATTGAAAAGTTTGGAGTTACACCAGAAACAATCAGGTTCATATTTCTTTCAAAACAGAATTATTTTTGAGTACCTTCATTCATGGCTTCCAGAATTTAGGGCTTTGAAGAAAGTTGGAATTTTTGTAAACGGAGACCACGGATGAATGCTACTCATCAAAATAGAAATTTAGAGACCAAGATCAGATTTTTTGGTTGGGCAGAAGGCCGGGCTTGATCAAACCCTAGTTCGGGACTTTGATCAGAAAAGTGGAAAATTAGGGCTTCTGTAAAAATGGGAATTTTTGAAATCTGTGACCATGGCTCAAAGCTCCTCAGAAAAATAGAAGCTTAGAGATTTGGATAAAACATTTTGATTGGGCAGAAGAGTGGGATTCATCAAACCCCAGTTCAGGGTCACGTCCAGTGAATCCGGAAGTTTCAAAGGCAAAATTGAGGAGTGAAACTTTGCAAGTTCTGAATATATCAGTTTGATCAGCTCATCAAGGCGCATATTTCTATCCTTTCGGAAGTTTGAAATTCAAAGTTTGAATTTTTGGGGTTTCTCTGACAAACCCATATCCAGTTCCAGGTCCAATTCTTGCAAAACAAGTGGATAGGGTTAATCCTAGAAGAAGATGGATTGGTCACCTGCATAAGTGAAGGAGTTCCTATTTCAGAGGGAGATGAGGCTAAGGCTTTACATAAGGAGATTACAAGTGATCTCGACAGGTATGACTCATCGAGGTATGTTTTGAGATTTGTTCATGATTAAGTTTATGATATGTTTGTCTTCATGTTATTACGGTTAGTACAATCTTGATTTTAGATTTGTTGTATCACCTTAACAAAATTATGAATGCATGATAGAAGATATTCATTGGTTAGGGTGTTGACACTTATGATTGTACTAATGCATTATGATGTTGTGTGAGGTTGATGTTGTCTGCTAACAAGATACAGGTACATCACAAAAGACAAATCAGGCTCCATGACCATGAAAACATGAAGACAAAGATTCATCCATAATCTTTGTTCTACTTACGAGGTATGTATGACTTTGTTATATTATGCTTAACCTATGAGACATGCAGATTCTGGCTCAGGATCTAAATCATTGAAGAGATTGTTTAGGTATGTTGTACATAACCAAGTAGGTATACTAATCCAGGCATGTTTCCCATGAATCTTACCTTGTGTTAGGATCCCTTATATAAGTATACTTGGAATGATTGGTTATGCTTATTCATAAAGTTAGTAATCAAGGGATTATGCATATTATATCTTTTATCTTGATTGATGATATGCATGAGTAAAAGAAGACTTCCCTGAAATCTTGAATACTAATGTTTATTAACTATAATCATGACTATACATTTTCAAGATTATTTAGTACTATAATGTTTTGATAGCATTTAGAATATACTAATGAGTGTATGTTTGTGTATGAGATCATGAGGATGACTCTTGAGCATGCACAGTGGTACAGAATGAATAGAAGTTCAAAAGACATACAGAAGATCAAGCGGGAGGCAGCCACACAAACATAAAAGATAAGTATTTGAGTTGTTATTTGAAATAGTAATGATATTGCCTGTAATAGGTTGTATGCATATTTGTATTCCTAGAATATATAATGTTGAGTGTAAACATTCATAGAGCATTGAACAGTATACAACTAATGTGCATATGTTTGGTAAGTTGGACAAACATTCCATTGTTGCTTGTCTAGAATGAAACCTCTTTGCTGACATGCCGAGAGCTGTGCACACTCTCGATAGTATGTTCTGGTAGAGATGGAAGGCATCTAGATAGCCACTGTATGCATATAGGATATGGGAAAGTGTTGTGCCAAAGTATTGGTCAAATTAGTTGCATAACTATATAAATGATATCTGTATGCATAATAGGTTACCATGTCAATATGATTTGATGATTATGAAGTATTACTAATCCTGTACTTAATTTTGATTTGTAGGAAAGATCATGATGAATGATGAACACTGAACAAGCAATGGATGTTCAACAAGAAGATTTACAAATCAAACAAAATATAGAAGGCTCATGGCTAGAAGATTCTCTTAGAAAGAGGAAGAGAATCATGATGAGATGTTTGCTCCAAGTGGCTAAAATAAGAGCATTCTCTTAATGGTGTAATTAAAGAAGAAGTGTGAATCAGGTTCTATATGGTTCCCAGGATCGATAATCAATTGATGAGCTTAATGATCACCATGGGTGATGTGGATCTCAACCTTTGCTACAAGGTTGAATATGGCTTCTATTCACATATGACATGGATGCAAGAAGGAACTCACCACAGAGTTCGAATGATGTTGAGGCTCATATCAATAGACCCATCTGATGAGAGATGGCATAGATAGATGACTGTAGAAATGAAATTGAAAGATCTCAGATTGATTACTTTCTAGGTCTAAAAGTATGGAAAGTCTCAGAATGAATCTCTCTCAACCATGGAAAGTATGCTGAGAAATCTTGAGAAGACTTGATATGTTGGAATGGTCACTCTTATGGATTCCAACTTGAAGCTATTAGGAGATGACTCATCAGAGTTAGTGGATATAACTCTGTACAGTCAAATTATTGGGTCATTAATGTATCTAACATATACTAGGTTAGATATATGCTTTGTTGTGAACACCTTGAGTCAGTATCTAGTGGAAACTAGATGTGTTCACCCGATAGTTGCAAAGCATATGATGAGGTACATAAAGGATACGATAGACTTTGATCTATGCTATCTTGGAGATCATGAGTTTAGATGGCTAATCAGATGCTGGTTGGGAAGAAAGTGTATCAGACAGGAAGAACACATCAAGAGGATGTTATTGTCTGGGATTAACCATGATCTCGTGGTTTAGCTGGAAGCAGTCTAGTGTGGCTCTCAGCACAAGCAGAATATATGGCTGCTTGCTCTGCTAGTTGTGAAGAAGCTTGGCTTCGGGATTGGTTTGAATTAGAGATAGAACCAACTGTGATCCTATGTGACAAATCGAGTTGTATGAAGATGATAAAGAATCTAGTGTTCCATGATAAGTCAAAGAACATAGGGATCTAATAAGATATGATGCAGAAAGAACTAAAGTTTGAATTTGTAACAGGTTACCGATGTACTAACCAAATCTCTACCTCAAGTGAAGAAGTTACTAACATACTAACCAAACCTCTGTCTCGAGTGAAATTTGAATACTTCCGAGACAAGCTTGGTGTAGCTCAAAAGGACCCTCCTCGAAAGGGGGAGTAGTATAGTCACTGATGATGAGATTGTCTCATCGAACAACAAGGTCGATGATGAGGTAACCTGTTCTCTACACCTAGATACTTAGAAATATTTAGATTTAGGACTCTTATGCTTAGAATACTTTGTTTTACATGCTTTTGATGATAAGATGTATTGGTAAGAATACATACTTTTGATGACACATGTATTGATTAATGTACTCGTATGGTTGAGGATACTTGTACTTGTATTGATGAGAATACATGTGGGGATTGTATCATCCTTGAACACTTGTTCTAAAGAGAGCCATAGACTTGAGGTCTCCGAGAATGAAGTCCTTAGTGGAGAGTTGAGGGGATTGGATCATCCCTGGACTCTCAGTCCTAAAGAGAGCCGTAGACGTGAGGTCTTCGAAAATGAAGTCCTTAGTGGACAGTTGAGGGGATTGGATTATCCCTGGACTTTCAGTCCTAAAGAGAGCCGTAGACGTGAGGTCTCCGAAAATGATGTCCTTAGTGGACAGTTGAGGGGATTGGATCATCCCTGGACTTTCAGTCCTAAAGAGAGCCGTAGACGTGAGGTCTCTGAAAATGAAGTCCTTAGTGGACAGGTTAGGGGATTGGATCATCCCTGGACTTTCAGTCCTAAAGAGAGCCGTAGACGTGAGGTCTCCGAGAATGAAGTCCTTAGTGGACAGTTGAAGGGATTGGATCATCCCTGGACTTTCAGTCCTAAAGAGAGCCGTAGACGTAAGGTCTCCGAGAAGTGGGGATTGTATCATCCCCGGACCTTGGTCCCTGAATTGATCCGTAGACGTATGGTCTTCGAGAATAAAGTGATGGGGATTGCATCATCCCGGAACCACTAGTTCAAAATGTACGTGATGGGGATTGTATCATCCCTGGACCTTGGTCCCTGAATTGATCCGTAGACATATGGTCTTCGAGAATAAAGTGATGGGGATTGCATCATCCCGGAACCACTAGTTCAAAATGTACGTGATGGGGATTGTATCATCCCCGGACCTTGGTCCCTGAATTGATCCGTACACGTATGGTATTCGAGAATAAAGTGATGGGGATTGCATCATCCCGGAACCACTAGTTCAAAATGTACGTGATGGGGATTGTATCATCCCCGGACTTTGGTCCCTGAATTGATCCGTAGACATGTGGTCTCCGAGAAGTGGGGATTGTATCATCCCCGGACTTTGGTCCCTGAATTGATCCGTAGATGAATGGTCTCCGAGAAAGTGATTTTTTATGATGATGTGGTTACTTGTATCTGTATGGATACTTGTATTGATGATGTGGTTACTTGTATCGGTAGGATACTTGTATTGATGATGTGGTTACTTGCATCGGTAGGATACTTGTATTGATGATGTGGTTACTTGTATCGGTAGGATACTTGTATTGATGATGTGGTTACTTGTATCGGTAGGATACTTGTATTGATGATGTTGCTACTTGAGTCGGTAGGATACTCGTATTGTTGATATGGTCACTTGTATTGGCATGAATACTTGTACTGATGATGATCATGTGATGACGATGCTGTTGATCGTGTGATGACGATGCTGCTGATCGTGTGATGACGATGTTGCTGATCGTGTGATGACGATGCTGCTGATCGTGTGATGACGATGCTTCTGATCGTGTGATGACGATGTTGTTGATCGTGTGATGATGATGTTGTTGATCGTGTGATGACGATGTTGATGATCGTGTGATGACGATGCTGCTGATCGTGTGATGACGATGTTGCTGATCGTGTGATGACGATGTTGCTGATCGTGTAATGATGATGCTGCTGATCATGTGATGACGATGCTGCTGATCATGTGATGACGATGCTGTTGATCGTGTGATGACGATGCTGCTGATCGTGTGATGACGATGCTGCTGATCGTGTGATTACGATGTTGATGATTGTAATGTTGATGTTGATGTTGACATTGATGTACCAGTAACTGTTTGAGTTACTGATGAAGACAAATTGAAGAAAGCTTCCAATGATTTATAGATGTATCATGTATGATGTTGATGACTCCTTGCTCGTGCAGATGCTGTTATAATATCCTTCTCGTTAAGGGGGAGTGTTGAGATATTGTAACTTCAAAGAATATTATATTTGTACTTTATCATTCCGGAGATGTTTCATTCCTCCGTGAAGATCTTATTGTATATCCGGAGATGTTTATTCCTCCATCGGAATGTGGTAACTCGGTTTATTAGACTTCCCTAGTGGGGGTCGGCCCTAAATGTGTTATGTGGGTCAAAGGGTTATTAGACCACCCTAGAGGGGTCGGCCCAGTCAGTTATAATGGGGTATTTAACCTAATGGTTAAATACGAGCCTACATGTACTTGTGTAAAATACATATCAGAGTAGTGTATAAATAGAGGAGGTGTGTTCCTCAATTGATACACATTCACTCACTTGAGGATAGCGCACTTGTGGAGGAGAGGTCTGCTGTTGTGGAGGAGGAGATCATGTCTCAGGGTTTCATCTTTGTATATTGATGGTCATCTATATTGAGGAAGCTTTGCTGGGTTTTCTACCCCATGAGGGTTTCCCAGGATAAATCTCTGTCTCTTGTGTTTATGCTGTGCTTGTTGTTTCTTCAGTGATCCTGTATATGCTATTATTGTGAAATGGAATGTAATGCTGCTATTTTCTGTCTTAGCATATTAAATGTTAACACTACCCAATCGGGTCTATGGTTGTTAAAGGTGAATACTTGACAAAGGACAACAATCCAAGAAAAAAGGGTGGATATGTTTACAGGGATTACAAACTAGGTGCAAGTGTGTATCACTTTACCAACTTAATCATTGGTACAAACCTCCAGGTACAAACAATGCCCAACTGAAATACATCGAAGGTACACTACTTCTTACCGGATACAGAGCACGAGAGACTAATGGAGACCATCAGTATAAGAGATGATCCGGAGGGCTTGGTTGTATGATAATAGGTGGGATCTAGCATGATGAGGTATGTTACATACTTTTAATACTATACTATTTATACTATTTGTAACTGAATATTGATATATGCTCAATTTTCTCATGTATGTTGTTTATGAATATGTCAATTTTGTGTTCTTGATATGCCAAATTTACGTTTATGTTGTTTATAAATATGCCAAAAGTTCTCTTGTATGTGAAGTTTATGAATATGCCATTTTTTACATGTGATCAATAAACCCTAAGATTATATTATGTTGATTATGCTAGTTATTGGCTTCACCCAACAAAATTTATATTTAACAATACACATATTCATAGATTTCGTTTCCCATGCTCAATGCTCACTATATTTAACAATACACTTATATTAAATTTAATTCATGTCTTGTTAAATATTTCATAATGAATTAGCTATTTGAGAGCACCACCTTAGACCAAGCCAGGCCATTAATATAAAATGCACATTAGAGAAATGACCTAATTCAATTTCCTTCTATCACTCTAACCCTAACCCTCAACCAAACCCTACCACTAAACCCTATGTACTTTTTAGATACTTCTCCAATATCATTGTCATCTCTAGGTTCATCATCAACATCTCCATCATCATCATCATCTTCTTCTTCTTCTTCATCATCATCATCCTCACCACCATCACCATCATCATCAACATCTTCATCATCTCCATCATCATCATCATCATCAACATCTTCATCATCATTGTCATCTCCCCCTTCCTCATCAACATCTCCATCATCATCATATTCTTCATCCTCATCATCTTCATCACCATCACCATCATCATCAACATCTTCACCATCACCATCATCATCATTGTCATCTCCCCCTTTCTTATCAACAACTCCTCATCAACGCTAGCCGTAAGTTCCCAGTGGAGGATTTTGCAAAGTTGACCCCCATGTGCAAAAATTGCACACTCCCTCACTGAGCAAAACCCTAGTTTCCAAGATGAACCTACAAGGTGACACCTGGGCCACTAGACTGGAGGAGAGGGGCACCCCTAGCACTATCCCGACATCTTGAATCCAACAGAGTCGATGGTTCATCGATCGGAGCCATGGTTGTAATTCTTTGGCTCGTTCCGTCTCGCATCCAAAAGGCCTTCAGGGACACCTACTGGATACCTCCCGAGGGCATAGAATTCCAACTGTGTAGCAAAACCTAGTTTTGGGGAGTCCTGCAAGTGTCTCTAGGGAGGTTCTTACTGGGAATGCTAGCCGTAACTACCCGATGGAGGATTTTGCAAAGTTGACCCCTGTGTGCAAAAATTGCACACTCCCTCACTGAGAAAAACCCTAATTTCCAAGATGGACCTGCAAGGTGACACCTGGTCCATGGGACTAGAGAAGAGGGGCACCCCTAGCACTATCTGGATGTCCTGAATCCAACGGAGTTGACAGTTTGTTGATCGGATCCACAGCTGTCATTCTATGGCTCGTTCTGTCTCGCATCCAAAAGGCCTTCAAGGACACTTGCTGGATACCTATCGGGGGCATAGAATTCAAACCATGCATCAAAACCTGGTTTTGGAGAGTCCTGCAAGTGGGTCTAGGGAGGTTCCAGTTGGGAACACTAGTCGTAAGTGCCCGGTGGAGGATTTTGCAAAGTTGACCCCCGTGTGCAAAAATTGCACACTCCCTCATTGAGAAAAACCCTAGTTTCCAAGATGGACCTGCAAGGTGACACTTGAGCCACGGGACCAGAGGAGAGGGGCACCCCTAGCACTATCCATATGTCTTGAATCCAACAGAATCAACGGTTCATCGATCAGAGCCACGGTCGTCATTCTATGGCTCGTTCCATATCGCATCCAAAAGGCCTTCAGGGACACCTGCTGGATACCTGCCGAGGGCATAGAATTCCAACCGTGCATCAAAACCTGGTTTTGGGGAGTCCTGCAAGGGTTTCTAGGGAGGTTTCAGCTGGGAACACTAGCCATAAGTGCCCGGTGGAGGATTTTGCAAAGTTGACCCCCGTATGCAAAAATTGCATACTCCCTCACTCAGCAAAACCCTAGTTTCCAAGATGGACCTACAAGGTGACACCTGGGCCACGGGACTAGAGGAGAGGGGCACCCCTAGAACAATCTGGATGTCCTGAGTCCAACAAAGCAATGGTTCGTCGATCGGATCCATGGTTGTCATTCTATGGCTCGTTCCGTCTCGCATCCAAAAGGCCTTCAGGGACACCTACTGGATACCTAGCGAGGGCATAGAGTTCCAATCGTGCATCAAACATGGTTTCAGGGAGTCCTCCAAGTGTGTCTAGGGAGGTTCCGGCCGAGAACGCTAGCCGTAAGTGCTCGGTGGAGGATTTTACAAAGTTGACCCCCATGTGCAAAAATTGCACACTCCCTCACTGAGCAAAACCCTAGTTTCGTAGATTAACCGGCAACTATTGCATTATATAGCTTCACTGACTCCATTTAAATTAAATTGGACATGACATGAATGATTTAACTTCAAAACCTTAGATAGATTCATTTCATTCAATGATGGGACTAATTTGATGGGAGCATGGAACCCGGACTCCATTAAAATTCAATTGGACCCATTAGACTTCAATTGGACGTGACATGAATGATTAAAATTCCAGTCGGGAATGCTAGCATAGAGAAAAACCTTGTCACATTAAAAAATCCTTGCAACATCATATAAATTAATAGGGGAGGCTTCCAATATGATCTCAATTTACAAGAATCTTTCACGTAGCAATAATTTGCATAGCCGAGCATTTTTCTCTGATATTAGTTATTATTTTTATCTGATATCAGAGAAAAATCCCTAGCTATGTAAATACGAACGAGTTCCCCCTATTCCCCTTTTTCTCTTGGAGTTTATGTTAGGTTCTATCTGTCTGCACCTGTCACTGAGTCTAACATGAATTATGGTCACTGGATAATCTGCTGCAGGTAAGAGTTATACCTAAACTGCTTACTTTGGTTTTAGAACCGGTGCGTGGTTTTAGAACTTGATCAACACTACCATCTTGTGCAGGAGCTTTGATGTATTCAACTAATGATTTAGTTTCATTCTTTCAAAGACACCTTGATGTAGTAGATATTCCAGAGCTGTTTCCTCTGAATGCCAATCTTTTTGCTGTTTCCCATGATTTGACAAAGGAGAATGCATTTCTTCTGCTGCAGTGGATCCAATATTTGAAAAAAAAGCAAAAATCCTAGTTTACGAAATGAATGCACAATGAATCCATTGGGCCATGAGAAGATGAGGGAGAGGCCCCCCTAGAGGTAATCGCATGCCAGGAGACCAACGGAGTCGATGGCTCATCGATCTAACCTCTGGTTTCCGAGTTATGTTGAGTTGAAAGTCACATGAAAATGTCGTTCATGGACACTTGGTGACTTTTGGTCCAGGATCCAAAAAGAAAATGGAGCAGCAAGATTGCGTGCTATTGGATCCTACAAGTGTGTGTGGGAAATGCCGACATGGGAACACTGCCAACACTGGCTCGGGGGAGGGTTTTGCAGAGTTGACCCACCAATGCGAGATTGCATGGAATGAAACTGAGCAAAACCCTAGTTTACGAAATGAATGCACAATGAAGCCACTCGGCCATGAGAAGATGAGGGAGAGGGCCCCCTAGAGGTAATCACATGCCAAGAGATCAACGGAGTTGACGGTTCATTGATCTGACCTCCGGTTTCCTAGTTATGTCGAGTTGCAAGTCACATGAAAATGTCGTTCAAGGACACTTGGTGACTTTCGGTTTGGGAGCCAAAAAGTAAATGAAGCAACAAGATTGCATACCGTTGGCTCTTGCAAGTGTGTGTCCGCAATGCCGAAGTGGGAAAACTGCCAACACTGGCTCGGGGGAGGGTTTTGTAGAGTTTACCCACCAATGCGATATTGCATGCAATGAAACTGAGCAAAACCCTAGTTTATGAAATGAATGCACAATGAAGCCACTGGGCCATAAGAAAACTAGGGAGAGAGCCCCCTAGAGGTAATCGCATGCTAGGAGACCAACAAAGTTGACGGTTCATCGATTTGACCTTCGGTTTTCGAGTTCTGTCGAGTTTCAAGTCGCATGAAAATGTTGTTCAGGGACACTTGGTGACTTTCGGTCCGAGAGCCAAAAAGCAAACGGAGCAGCAAGATTGTGTACCATTGGCTCCTGCAAGTGTGTGTGGGAAATACCGACATGGGAACACTGCCAACACTGGATCCTGGGAGGGTTTTGCAGAGTTGACCCACCAATGCGAGATTGCATGCAATGAAACTGAGCAAAACCCTAGTTTATGAAATGAATGCACAATGAAGCCACTAGGCCATGAGAAGACGAGAGAGAGGGCCCCCTAGAGGTAATCGCATGCCAGGAGACCAATGGAGTTGACGGTTCGTCGATCCGACCTCCGATTTCCGAGTTATGTCGAGTTGCAAGTCGCATGAAAATGTCGTTCAGGGACACTTGGTGACTTTCGGTCCGGGATCCAAAAAGCAAATGGAGCAGCAATATTGTGTGCCATTGGCTCCTGCACGTGTGTGTGGGCAATGCTGACATGGGAACACTGCCAAAACTGGCTCAGGGGAGGGTTTTGTAGAGTTGACCCACCAATGCGAGAGTGTATGCAATGAAACTGAGCAAAACCCTAGTTTACGAAATGAATGCACAATGAAGCCACTGGGCCATGAGAAGATGAGGGAGAGGCCCCCCTAGAGGTAATCGAACGCCAGGAGACCAAAGGAGTCGATGGTTCATCGGTCTGATCTTCGGTTTCCGAGTTATGTCGAGTTGCAAGTCGCATGAAAATGTCGTTCAGGGAAACTTGGTGACTTTCGTTCGCGGAGCCAAAAAGCAAATGGAGTAGCAAGATTGTGTGTCGTTGGCTCCTATAAGTGTGTGTGGGAAATGCCGATGTGGGAACACTACCAACATTGGCTCAGTGGAGGGTTTTGCATAGTTGATGCACCAATGTGATATTGCATGCAATGAAACTGAGCAAAACCCTAGTTTACAAAATGAATGACAGTGAAGCCACTGGGCCATGAGAAGACGAGGGAGAGGACCCCCTAGAGGTAATCACACGTCAGGAGACTGAAGGAATCGACGGTTCGTCGATCCAACCTCCAGTTTCATAGCTGCAAGTCACATGAAAATGCCATTCAGGGACACTTGGTGACTTTCGGTCTTGGATCCAAAAAGCAAACAAAGCAGCAATATTGCATGACGTTGGATCCTGCAAGTGTGTGTGGGCAATGCTGACGTGGGAACACTACCAACATTGGCTCGGAGGAGGGTTTGGCAGAGTTGACCCACCAATGCGAGATTGCATGCAATGAAACTGAGAAAAACCCTAGTTTACGAAATGAATGCACAATGAAGACACTGGGCCATGAAAAGAAGAGGGAGAGGGTCCCCTAGAGGTAATCACACGCTAGGAGACCAACGGAGTCGACGGTTTGTCAGTCCGACCTTCGATTTCTGAGTTATGTCAAGTTGCAAGTCGCATGAAATTGTCGTTCAAGGACACTTGGTGACTTTTGGTCCGGGAGACAAAAAGCAAACAGAGCAGTAAGATTGCGTGCCATTGGCTCCTACAAGTGTTTGTGGGCAATGCCGATGTGGGAACACTGCCAACACTAGCTCGAAGGAGGATTTTGCAGAGTTGACCCACCAATGCGAAATTGCATGCAATGAAACTGAGCAAAACCCTAGTTTACGAAATGAATGCATAATGAAGCCACTGGGCCATGAGAAGACGAGGGAGAGGCCCCCCTAGAGGTAATCGCACGCCATGAGACCAACAAATTCGATGGTTCGTCGGTCCAATGTCCGGTTTCTGAAAGCTACAAGTTGCATGAAAATGTCGTTTAGGGACACTTGGTGACTTTCCGTCCGGGACACTTGGTGACTTTTAGTCCTCCTCGGGTTTATGTTTTTTAAGGCTTGTATAATTTCCTTCTTGACATCTCACCTCTTATACAATGTTAAATTTTTTATACTTGATCTAGATAAATGCTTTATACCAATTATAACCATTAGTTCAATGCATAAATTTAACCATGTAAACATTTACATAAAGAATTTAACATGTAGGATCTAGTTAAGAATAACAATGCACAAGAGACACAACATTTTATCCTGGGAAACCCTCATGGGGAAGAAAACTAGCAACCTTTCTTAGAATAATTATATGTTTAGAAATCAAGTACAATGAAACCATGAGTAAACCCTAACCCTGAAGGGTTTTACCACATGATAAAACCTTAATGACACATGACAACAAGAGTACTTATCTACATGAAGATGACCTCCAATCCATAAGGATATCCAAGCATATCCTTCCCAACCAACAATAGAAGGCACTTTATTTCTTGAATCCCGAGGTAACGTTTGTTCCTTTCACCAATGTTGCTTTGAGCACTTGTATGTAGTTACTCATATGTAGTGTTGAATCTAATTGTACAATCAAATATTGGGCGTTGATGAAATGTGTAGCATGTATTGCACTTAGTTTTATTAAACTACACTTGAACATTGACTTAACTTGTAATTTAATCATCCAAACTCACAAATTTTAATTAGACCTATCCAATTAGTGTGCATGAGTGAGTTCGCTGAAACCTTGAAAAACATTGTATTGCACTTAGTTTGATTAAATTACACGAGGAAGAACTTTGACTTAACTTGTAATGATCATCCAAAATCACAAATTTTAATTAGATACCAATTAGTGCACGCATGTAATGAGTTCGTTGAAACCTTTAAATATAATAGTTTGTTCTTTTGACATAGTGCATTCATGAGTAATAGATAATCCACACAAATCAACACATTAGATTGACACAAGAACACGTGGAAACTGAAGAACAAATACAAAGTGAAATGTATCATTCATTTATAAGTGAAATGTCAATGTACATGTCTCCAAAAGTACATGTATCCACTGAAGTCAATTTACATGTCTCCAAAAGTACATGCACAGTGAATTCAATGTACATGTCTCCAAAAGTGAATGTATCGAAAAGCACATATATATCCAAAAGTATACAAAAGCACGTGTGTCCAAAACTATCCAAAACTATCCAAGCCACATGTACATGTATCCAAATGTACATATATCCCATAAGACACATCAAAACTCAAGCTTCATCTTGTTCTTTCCCAATGTTGATCCTCTAGGAACATCTCTAGGATCAGTGTGCATCTCTGGATCTTGCAAATTAAATATAAATTGTTAAATTCAACTAACTATGTACTTATACTTTAGCTCAACAATTAACTCAACAACTATCAACTTGTGCATGGAAAGTGCATGAAACACTTGGTCACTGAAGGACATCTCACCTCAACTGACAAAGGGGATTGCGTTGCTTGTGTAGCAGATGGCACCATTGGTTGAACATCCAGGATGGTCGAACCAGGGGGGCCAGGAACTGCTCCTGCTGTTGGTGGTTAAAATCACAAAATGTTGAAATAGTTAGACATGCATGAATAAACAATAGACAACAATAATAAACTATGTAAAGATCATGTTGAAATAGTTACATACCTGTGTGTGATCAGTTGCCATTGCAGATGCAACACTAACTGCTGCATCAACCATCGATGCGAGGTTTTGAGTAGACAACTCAGGTTCCTGATGCAGTAAACATGCAATTCAAACATTAACAAAAACGATTTATGCACTGGATTTCAAGTTAAACAACAAATATCATCGAAGGATATACATTACCATGGCATGAGTAAGCCCATGGTCATGGGAAACTAGAGTCTTGCTAGCAGCAGGCCACCTCACATACACACGACCCTTGTTCATGAATGGCCTAGCGGGAGATACAAATCCAGGCAATGGTCTAGATGTCTCGGATGGTGCCTACAATCAACAAATTTTCATGTAGTTAGACATGCATGATTCAACAAACAAACATCTATTTAAAAAATGACATTTTTAATTGTTTACCTAGAGCCCAGATGTTTCCTTGGACGGTACAGCCATGGGTGCTACCTCCACATTAGCTTTCCCCCATGAAGTATCTGCCATCTGCAAGTTTAATAATTGTAAATATTAGACAAAAGATAGCATTAGTGAACTAAAATGTAAAGTATGTGGAAATTAACAAATTAACAAGTATTAAAAAATTGAAATTTTAAAATGTTTACCTCGGTGTGAGATATGGCAATGGGTGGTATATAAGGTGGGCCTGCCAAATTGGTAGCATCATGACCCCCTGTAGAGTCTGGAACATCTGACTCTGGGGTGTCGCTGTTGACATAAAGCATCAATTGTAAGTTCACAAAATTAATATATTAGCTCAAAGTATATATATGTGTACAAAGACGAAAAATAAATGAAGAATTTATTACAATTAACCATCTACACACCTCAGTCAAAAACCCACTGAAGGAAACATCTGAGCCAAGACCATAGTAGGGATGACCACACAATGTGCACTCGTGAGGCTCAATACTAGGTTGGGGATGTCCCGATGGTCCTGGACTAGTGGATGGTCCTGCACTAGACAATGGTCCTACATGGTGACGACCTGGTGTATGTACCACACTAGGGACAAATGTCCCTTCCTCACCCATATGCTGAACCATAGTGCCATGGCGAACAACCACCCGTGCTAAAATAAAAAATGCATCATGTGTCTGTGGAATAACACGATGTGCAGGTGTGACATCTGGCCCAGGAAACTGCTTGCGAGGTGCAGGGATAGGGCGATCCTAGTCTCGAAGCCTCACATTGGGTCAGTTTTGGGGCATTCCCCACCGATCCCCTGAAACTACAAGATGTCAAAATAGTTTACGTGTTTATGTAACACGAACTCTGCATACATCTTTCGAAGGAAATACAAGGGAATTTCCCTATTGTTATGTGGTGGCATATCAAAAACCATGTACCATCTATCCATCTAGTTATCAACAAATGGTTGAAACGTGCACCACTCAATGCAGATATGAGGCTTGTTTGCATTTGGGATTTCCCCCATCCGAGGGTCCCTAAACAATGCAAATATGAGCTCTTTGGATATTTTCAACTTTTTTATTGCATTGTAGTCTATCCCATCAGCATATTCTTGTCTTTTTCTTTCTCTATATGATGTAATGTCATATAGTACATTGCTAGAGTCTGAAATGGTGTCACTAATTGCATCCAAGGTTGATGCAAGTGAGTGGTGAATCCTGTCACCACCACTAAAAGCTGCACTAATGCCCCTCAAGTGGGCAAGCTCAATCAGTATCTCGGCATTTGTGTCCATAGCCACAACTGCAATAAAAACATCAATACAAAAATCATTAGAAACATATACATGGTATATAATGACGTCTCTTCAAAATTGAAAATGTATTAAATCAAACTCAAGTAAGCAATTTAATGGCATTCACTTACATACATTTAAAACTTAAAATTAAACATTTAACAATTAAAAAGTAAGTTTCGTTCAACTTATTTCTAGAAGTTAAGGCACTTCTTAACCCTCATTGGTGACTTTTCCATGCAAACTTGGGTTTAAACTTCTTAGAATTTAGGAGTGTTATTTTGACATGTTTTGGCCTTTACGTCCCTTGCAGAAAATAATATTTCCATCAACTTCATAAGCTAACATTAAATTTATTGATTTCAACATATTATGCCTTGTGGTTGGAGGAGAGGACAAAGTGGCATGGAATGAAATGGATACGCATGAGTTTGTCTTGCCAATATGATTACATATGTACTTGAGATGACTATCAATGATTAAGATGTTGAATAATCAACTAGAGATTGTGACTATAATGACAATAACAACAATGTCAACTTCTCTCTGCAAAATTGATCTCTACATTGTATGGCAAGTTCAGAAAATTAAATAAAAAACATAGTGATTTTCTATATGAAGTCTTTGAGTTGAATCGACGGTCCCTGAGCATTGAGTAGATTGATCGAGGGTGTGGATAGGACAGGCCCTAGAGGCACTTTGTTAATGTGTTTTGGCATTTAGTCAAGGGTGCTTAACTAAGAGGCAAGTATAGCTACATACACTTGTGATGAAATTTTGATTATGTTCATGGACAAATGATTGTGATGAAATTTTGAGAAACCAAGTTAATAATTTTGCATGAATTATTTAATTAGTATCATGGGAAATGGCCTTTGAGGGTTGGAAATTTGGGTTTCATGTGGATGGATACATTGTAGAAAGGGAGGAGTTCTATTTTTTTCAATTTTGGGTTGGATTAGGAATTTTTGAGTTTTTGAAAAGGGATTCATTTTAATTATTCACTCATCTTGGTTGAAGGAGATGTGAATTTAATTAGAGATTGGGTTATTCCCAATTTTATAAATATTACAAAACTAGGTTGTTTTAAACAATAAAAAAATGGTAATTTAGGTTAAGAAATGACAAAAAAATGGTATGGGTGAATGAATTACCTGATTATATGACAATCCACTGGTGAATTTTCCTCCCCTCCAACTAAATCGAGCTCCACTGATACTTCAGGACACCCAAACTGTCCTTGTCCAACCTCGAATTTGCGTTTCTGATGCGTGAATAGTGTTGTGGGTGGTCGGGGGTGGTCGGGACTGTGTTTTCAAATTGATTTTAGATTTACATAACGCGTACGCGTTTTGTAGTTCTATAACGTGTACACATTGTGGTTACCTATCCTACATGTCTAGTGACATGTCAGGATCGGGTTTTACCATACCAAGTGCTAAGTATCAGAAACGCTTTATGTTTTTATGTATCAGAAACGAGTTTTGAAAAATTAGGATTGCATCTAAAGTGACCCTCATCTTCTTGCACACACCCTGCACCAGTGACTCCAGCTCATGAAAATGGTGAAGAATGACTATACACACTACCACCTTTGCCTCACAACTAGCCACAATAGTCTTTTCCTTTCTCTGCATACACTACAGGCTCACATAGAAAAAGTTGTGCTCAAAAGGAACTTGGATCTCCACGTTGGTTAACCTTTTTCTCTAGATTAACTTCTTTGTGGATTATCTGTAGATTAGATGGTTGGGAAGAATGATTGTTAGCCTCCCCACCCAAGTTCAATTCTCACTTGCTCCTTGGTAGCCTTAATACTTCTTATGCACTTCTAGCTTTTATGCTATTTAATAAAGAGAATTAAAAACTAAACTCAACCTAATTAAGGTATCAGTTATTATTTAATATCCAATAACCTTTCAATAAATAAATAACATGTGTGAGTTGGTTTTATAAAACCAAGGGTCAGCGTTTTATAAAACCAAGGGTCAGCGTTTTATAAAACCAAGGGCTAGTTTTATAAAGTTTTTTTGTCTTCTTTCCTTTTTTATGGGATCTTCTTCCTTCTTATATTTTTTTTACTTCTTCCTTTTTCTTGACTTTATTTTCTTCTTTTACTTGGTCAAAGACCACAATTTTAGGGAAGCCCTAGGATAATGGTTAAAAACCACAATATGGCCAAATGCTTGGATCATGAACGACTTAACTTATTACTTTTTTATTATTATTTATATATTTATGTATGTAACATTCACCAAGCAAAGGAGGCCTCAAGTCAGAGATTGATTTTTCTAAATCCGCTAAGCAGAGAGCCAACAAGACTGGTTATCCATATTTAGTACATTTTCCAATTTTACAAAGCATGAATCTTAGCTTTTCTCAATTTTACAAAGGGAATCTTAGGAATCTTAGCTTTTTCAACATGTAGTTACAAAAGAGGTGCACTCACATGCATGCAGAAAGACAATGATAAAAACATATATGATAACAACATTCTTTATCTAGAAATCAAAAGTATTTTAATGGAATTCAATTGTTAGGCTACTTCATATTTCTTGAAAATGCATGTTATTGTTATTGGCTTGGATTTTAGATGTTTTCTTATATAACATGGAAATACATGTTAATTGGCTTGGATTTTAGATTTGTTGTAGACACATCGCTCCACCCAACTCGAAGTTGACACATCTCTCCAACCACCTGTGATTATATCCCAAGTTGATCCATTGCTTCATTTCTTGTTGATATTCTTGATCACCATAATTGGCCAATATTTCCATGTAGCTAAGAATTTTCCTGCAATGCTCAGGCTCTTTGCTACTGCTAGAATTGCTTATCAACTCTTCAATGTACGTCCCACCCTCTCTACATTTTTATATGGAATTTAGCAAAAATAAGACAAAAAGCATACCTTTAATGCTTCCCAACAGAGGTAGTTAAACCATAAATTCTTCCAAATCGTCCAAATGCCAATGTGTAGATGCCCAAATCATAAGTGCATTAATTATCTCATTCATTTAATCACTCCTGGGTTTTGCAAATGTGGAGATGGAATGGGTCGATATTGAACCTATTTTGTTTTTTTTAATATCAGTATAACACAAGTGCGATATAAAGCACTTGCCTTATGAAATACATGTGCGTTATATCACACTTGCAATATTTTTTCAACTTTTTCATAATGCAAATGCGTTATAACACATATTTTTTATGAAATGCAGGTGTGTTATATCACACTTGCCTTATATTTTCAACTTTTTCATAATGCAAATGGCAGCATTATGAAACACATATGCATTATATTGCACTTGCTTTATGTTTTCAAATTTTTCATAACACAAATGCATTATAATGCATATGTGTTTTAACAAATATGAGTTATAATGCATATGCATGTCTTAGCCTTGGCATTAGTTACAGTTTCAGGTTTTAGCAAGACTAAACCTTATAACGCAGACGTGTTTATGAAATACATAACAAACGTGCATTAACAAAATCCTTGGTGCCACAAAAAAATTGGACCCAACTTTGTGCAACCACCCTATAGCATAGACATAACTGTAGAGAGAAACATACATTTATTGTAGTTTAGGTAGAAATATGTTGGAATATTGTAACTTCTAAGAATATTATATTTGTATTTTATTATTCTGAAGATGTTTCATTCCTCCGATGGGACTTTGTCATGTATTCGGAGATGTTTATTCCTCCGTGGTAACTTGGGTTATTAGACTTCCCTAGTGGGGGTCGGCCCTGGTATGTGCTATATGGGTTAAAGGTTTATTAGACCACCCTTGTGGGGTCATCCTTGTCACATTATGTAAAGTGGTTAAGTTGGGGCAGACCTAGCTTGTGTAAAAGACAAGTCGAAATTGTGTATAAATAGAGGAGGTGTGTTCCTCATTTAACACACATTCACTCACTTGTGATTAGCGCATAAGTGAGAGAGAGATATGCTGTGGAGGAGAAGGAGCTCATGATTGTGGATTACATCTTTTTATTTGTTGGTCATCTATATTGAGGAAGCTTTGCTGGGTTTTCTACCCCATGAGGGTTCCCAGGATAAATCTGTGTCTCTTGTGTTTATGTTGTTCTTGTTGTTCTTTCAGTGATCTTGTATATGCTATTGTTGTGAAATGGAATACAATGATGATATTTTCTGTCTTAGCATATTAAATCTTAACATGGTATCATAGCTAACTTGAAGGAAGGCAATGTATGGCACTTATGACGCTTCACTTGTGACAATTTGAAGGTTATGGTTTTATATAGCAAAAACCAGTCATAGTGGAACTTTCGCTATACATAAATTTTGGCGAAGGTTCACGATCTGAAACCTTTACAAGTCGTAGATAACATCCCCATGTACCTTGTTTCCAAAGGAAAACCTCATATTCGTTGTACTTTGTGATTTATGATCAGTACAAGTTAGGGTTTCTGCCTCTTCTAGATCTAAGTCATAAACAGGTGACCTAGGAAAAAAGGTCACAACTTGGGCTAGGAAGCTCCAAATGAAATTTCGTAAAAAGTGATAGGCAAGGAACAGATTGTAGTTTCTCAAGTAACGTTTTTAGAGGCCAAAGTTGAACCAATGACATGTGGCACATCGTACAAATTTGCTCTCCTGTTTTATCCCATAAACAGGTCACGTTGCAACACTTGGCATAACTCTCTCTCAGAGAAACCAATTGAGGTCAGACCTGTGGGGTTGGAAAGAGGACAGGTCGGGATACCACAAAAAGAAGTTTCAGAACTTGTGGATATGTAATTTTGGATTTACACCAGAAACAATCAGGTGCATATTTCTGTCAAAACAGATTTGGATTTTAAGCACCTTCATTCTTGAATCGTCAGTGCTATGGGAAATTAGGGTTTCAGAGAAAGTTGAAATTCTTTGAATCAGAGACCAAGTTTGAATTCTACTCATCAAAATTGAAATTTAGAGACCAAGATCAAATTTTTTTGTTGGGAAGAAGGTCGGGCTTGATCAAACCCTAGTTCGGGATTTCGATCGGAAAGGTGGAAAATTCGGGCTTATGCAAAAGTTGGAATTTTTGAAGTTTGTGACCACGGCTGGAAGCTCCTCAGAAAAATCAAATTTTAGAGCTTTGGATCGAACCTTTTGATTGGGAAGAAGGGTGGGATTCATCAAACCCTAGTTTGGGATCCTCTCTAGAAGATCTAGAAGTTTTAAAGTTAATTTTGAGGAGTCAAATTTTGGAGATTTCAAAATTGAAGTGTGCTAGCTTGATCAGCTCAGCAAGGCGCATCTTTCCATCCATTTAGAAGTTTGAAATTCAAACTTTGAATTTTTAGGGTTTCTCTGACAAACCCTAATCCATCTCTAGATCCAGTTTCAGGAAATCAAAGTGGATTGGGTTAAAAGCAATCCTGATAGGTATGACTTGAGGAGATGTAGGTATGTATTGAAATATGTTCATGATTAAGTTTATGATATGTTTGTCTTCATATTATTGAGGTTAGTACAATCTTGATTAATCTTAGAATTGTCTTATCACCCTAGTAAAAGTATGAATGCATGTGAATGATAGAATACATTCATTGATTAGGGTTATATGATTGTACTAATGCACTTGTGGTGTTGTATGAGGATGATGTTGTCTGCTAACAAGATACAGGTACATCAAGAAAGACAAATCAAGTTCTATGACCATGATGACATGAATACAAAGACTCATTCATAATCGTTGATCACATAGAAGCTATAATTACGAGGTATGTATGACTTTGTTCTACTATGATTAACCTATGAGATATGCAGGTTCTGGCACAAGATCTCTAAATCATTGAAGAGAATAAAGATATTGTTTGGGTATGTTAGACATAATTAAGCATGTATACTAATCCAGGTATGTTTTCCTATGTCAAGTTAGAATCCTACTTTGTGCTAGGATCTTAGTATACCCATGTATTGAATGATCATGACCATACATATTCAAGATTACTTAGAATCATAATATTGTGATAATATTGAGTTTATACTAATGAATGTATGATTATGTATGAGATCATGATGATGACACTAGTGCACACTTAAGCATGCATAGTGGTCAAGGATGGATAGAAGCTCATGACATGGAAGGAAATTAGAGACCAAGAAGGAAGCAACCTCACAAGACATAAAAAGATAAGTATTTGAGTTTTTATTTGAATTACTGAATAGTCTATGATATTGCTCGTAATAGTTGTATGCATATTTGTATTCCTAGAATATATCATGCATAGTGTAAGCATTCATATAACATTGAACAATATACTACTAATATGCATATGATTGGTAAGTTGGACAAACATTCCATTGTTGCTTGTCTAGAATGAAACCTCTTTGTTGACATGCTGAGAGATGTGCACGCTCTCGATAGTATGTTTTGGTAGAGATGGAAGGCATCTAGATAACCACTATATGCATATAGGATACGGAAAAGTGTTGTGCCAAAGTATTGGTCAAAATAGCTGCATAACCATGTGAATCATATTTGTATGCATAAAAGGTTATCATGTCAACATGATTTGATGAATATGAAGTATTACTAATCATGTAATTAACTTTTATTTGTAGGAAGGATCATAAATGATGAACATCGAACAAGTGATGGATGTTCAACAAGAAGACTTACAAATCAAACATGCTATAGAAGGCTCGTGGCTAGAAGATTCTCTTAGAAATAGGAAGAGGATCATGATGAGTTGTTTGCTCCAAGTGGCTAGATAAGACCATTCTCTTAATGATTTAATTGAAGAAGAAGTGAGAATCGAGAAAAATCCCAGGATTCAATTGAAGAAATCTCTGTACGGGTACCCAGGATCGATAGTCATTTGATGAGCTTAATGATCACCATGGGTGATGCGGATTTCAACCTTTGCTACAAGGTTGAAGATGGTTTCTATATATAGATGACATGGATGCAAGAAGGAACTCACCAAAGAGTTCGAATGATCTTGAGGCTCGTATCAGTAGACCCTTCTGACGAGAGATGGCACGGATAGATATGCAGAAGATCACACAAAGTAGGAATGATGTTCAGTCACAGAGGGAGAATTGATAGCTTCTTAACAAGCTTGGGATTTACCAAAAGTAAAGCTAATTCTAAAGGTTATGGATGATACTATTATTATATGTGGATGATCTCTTTCTGATAGGGAATGAGAAACGAATCATAGAAAGAAAGAAGAATCTAGATACAGAATTTGAGATGAAAGATCTTGGATTGATACATTACTTCCTAGGTCTAGAAGTATGGCAAGGCTCAGAAGGAATCTTTCTAAACCAGGGAAAGTGTGTTGTGGAAATCTTGATAAGATTTGATATGTTGGAATGAACAACCATGGCCACTCTCATGGGTTCCAACTTGAAGCTGTTAGCTAAGGACTCATCAGAATTAGTGGATGTGACTCTATGTAGACAAATTATTGGGTCATACCAGGCCAGATATATGCTTTGTTGTGAACACCTTGAGTCGATATCTAGTGGAACCTAGGCATGTTCACCTGATAGTTGCAAAGCATGTGATGAGGTACCTAAAGGGTGCGATAGACTTTGGTCTATGTTATCGTGAAGATCATGACTTTAGATTGTATGGCTACACAGATGCTGATTGGGCAGGAAGTGTATCAGACAGGAAGAGTACATCGGGTGGATGTTATTGTCTAGGATCTACCATGATCTTGTGGTTTAGCAGGAAGCAGTCAAGTGTGGCTCTCAGCACAGCTGAAGCGGAATATATAGCTGCCTGCTTTGCTAGTTGCGAAGCGGTATGGCTTCAAAAGTTGTTATCAGGATTGTTTGACTTAGAGATGGACCCCACTGTGATCCTGTGTGACAACCAAAGTTGTGTCAAGATGATAGAGAATCCAATATTCCATGATAAGTCAAAGAACATAGAGATCCTATATTTCTATATACGGGATATGGTGCAGAAAGGAGCTATCAAGCTCGAGTATGTAGGCACTAATGAACAAGTTGCTGATGTGTTGACCAAACCTCTTTCTCAAGTAAAGTTTGAGTATTTCCGAGACAAGCTTGGTGTAGTTAAAAAGGACCCTCCTCGAAAGGGGGAGTGATATGGTCGATAAAGATATCTTTGGATACTAGTATCAATGTGGATACCTGTATCGATGATGAGATTGCCTATATTGATGATAAGGTCAATGATGAGGATACATGTGGATACTATATTGATGTGGATACTGCATCGTTGATATAGATATTATATTGATGAGGATACTGTATCATTGATGTGGATACTGTATTGATGAGGATTTTGTATCAATGATGTGGATACATGTATTGCTATGGATACTTGTATCGATGAAGAGGCTACTTGTTCTGACGATGATGTCAGTGTATGGCACCTAGTTGACATGATAGGACTGCATCATCCTTGAATGTTTGGTTCAAAATGTATGTGATGGGGATTGCACTATCCCGGAACCATTAATTCAAAATGTACGTCAGGGGATTGTATCATCCTTGGACTTCAGTCCCTAAATTGATCCGTAGACATTTGTCTTCAAGAATATGGTCCCTAGTGGATGAGAGGGGATTGTATCATCCCCGGACTTCGGTCCCTGAATTGATCCATAGACATATGTCTCCATGGTCCCTAGTGGACAAGAGGGGATTGTATCATCCTTGGACTTTAGTCCTAAATGGATCCGCAGATAGATGTCTCCGAGAGGTGGTCCTTAGACTTTGTCTAAGTTGATGAGAGGATTGTATCATCCCTGGACTTCAGTCCTAAATGGTTCCGTAGACAGATGTCTCCGAGAGGTGGTCCTTAGATTTTGTCTAAGTTGATGAGAGGATTGTATCATCCCTGGACTTTAGTCCTAAATGGATCCGTAGACAAATGTCTCCGAGAGGTGGTCCTTAGACTTTGTCTAAGTTGACGAGAGGATTGTATCATCCCTGGACTTCAATCCTAAATGGATCCGTAGACAGATGTCTCTGAGAGGTGGTCCTTAGACTTTGTCTAAGTTGACGAGAGGATTGTATCATCCTTGGACTTCAGTCCTAAATGGATTCACAGATAGATGTCCGAGAGGTGGCCCTTAGACTTTGTCTAAGTTGTCGAGAGGATTGTATCATCCCTGGACTTCAACCCTAAATGGATCCGCAGACAGATGTCTCCGAGAGGTGGTCCTTAGACTTTGTCTAAGTTGATGAGAGGATTGTATCATCCCTGGACTTCAGTCCTAAGTGGATCCGTAGACAGATGTCTCGGAGAGGTGGTCCTTAGACTTTGTCTAAGTTGATGAGTGGACTGCATCGTCCCTAGACATGATATGGTATCTTAAATAAATCATGTGTGTTGCAGGGTATGCTGCCATTGTGTTGTTGATCGAGAGGATCCAGTTGATGCTATTGTGATGACGATGATGTTGATCATGTGATGACGATGTTGCTGATCATGATGATCTAGATGACGATGTTGCTGATCTTGATGATCTAAATGATGATGTTGTTGATCATGATGATCTAGATGATGATGCTGCTGATCGTGATGGTCTATATGACGATGTTGCTGATCATGATGATCTAGATGACGATGCTGCTAATTTTGATGATCTAGATGACGATGTTGATGATCATGTGATGATGATGCTAATCATCATGTGATGACGATGCTGATGATCATGTGATGATGATGCTGATCATCGTGTGATGACGATGCTAATGTTCGTGTGATGACAATGCTGATGATCGTGTGATGATGATGATGATGATCGTGTTATGACGATGTTGATGATTGTGAGGATCCAGATGTTGATGTTGATGTTGCTGTAGCTGTTCGAGTGCTACAGAAGATGAAGACTCAGTACTGAAGATGTTGATGTTCCAGTATTGAAGATGTTCCAGTAACTGCTTGAGTTACTAATGATGTTGAGAAAGCTTCCAATGATTTATAGATGTATCATGTATGATGTTGATGAATCCTTGCTCCTGCAGATGTTGTTATAATATCCTTCTCGTTAAGGGGGAGTGTTGAAATATTGTAACTTCTAAGAATATTATATTTTTATTTTATTATTCTGGAGATGTTTCATTCCTCTAATGGGAATTTGTCATGTATCCATAGATGTTTACTCCTCCGTGGTAACTTGGGTTATTAGACTTCCCTAGTGGGGGTCGGCCCTATATGTGTTATGTGTTAAAGGGTTATTAGACCACCCTTGTGGGGTCGACCCTGTCACATTATGTAAAGTGGTTAAGTTGGGGACGACCTAGCTTGTGTAAAAGACAAGTCGGAGTTGTGTATAGATAGAGGAGGTGTGTTCCTCATTTAACACACATTCACTCACTTGTGATTAGCGCATAAGTGAGAGAGAGATATGCCGTGGAGGAGAAGGAGATCATGATTGTGGATTACATCTTTTTATTTGCTGGTCATCTATATTGAGGAAGCTTTGTTGGGTTTTCTACCCCATGAGGGTTTCCTAGGATAAATCTATGTCTCTTGTGTTTATGCCGTGCTTGTTATTCTTTCAGTGATCCTGTAAATGCTATTGTTGTGAAATGGAATGCAGTGCTAATATTTTCTATCTTAGCATATTAAATCTTAACAAAATAGGGGTTTTGAGTGGTACTAATGTCTAAAGTAAAAACTTAATTATAAAAAGGAAAATGGAGTTATTTTATAGTTTAGGTGGGCTCATGGGTGATTCTTTCAAGTGTGAGCATAAGCATTCTATACATATGGCTATAGTGGATTTAAACATTGTATTGACTTCATTAGCATCCACCTAATTAAAAAAACCCAAGATTATATAAGTCTGCTTAATGTTGTGTGCTAATGAAAATATGTGTGTGCTCGAGAAGGATATGATTATATTACAACTCAGTTATTAAGGTTAATATGTTTGTGAGACACCCAACTCAAATATAGCCTCATGATTGACCTTGGGTTAGTATTCGTTTTCTTAATTATCTCTTCTATTTATATTCTCCTATTGTGGAACATGTATGGAAGAGAAAGGAAGAGAAAATGTTTTAGAAATTAAAAATAAGCAGCCCAACAATGTTGAAAATTTTTAATTGTCATTGTCTCAATCTTCAAATATTAAAATCATGTTGAGAAAACACAAAGTCGAGTTTAGAAAACACATGGACTTATGGAAACCTGTTTTGAACGAAATTGAGAAATAATAGTAGTACCACTTCCTTATAAGTTGCAATTTTATATTATAAGTCATGAATCATAAATTGGCATAAATCATGAATAATATTGGCCCATGGCATAATGAATTTACTTTTATTTATTAATTTAATTTTGAATACTAGGAACCTAGATTAAATCTCATGGTCGACCCAAAATCATGCATTCATGCCAACGTGTCTAGTAGCCAAAAACCATAGGTAACCATTTACTCAAAGTATTTCTATTTCGTTCACTTGAGTCGTGATGTGTTTACCATTCATGGGACAACTACAAATTAGTTTAGTTGAGATTTGATGTGTCTCCCATTCTTGGGATGGGTAGAAATTATACCCTTTAGTGTGTTCTAACGAACCCTCTTCCCTCTCTATCAGTGTCAAGTACTTGGGTGAAGTGACACAACATGTTGTGCATAGCTAGTTTATCTTGATCCAAATTCTCAGGAACCATAAGCATCTAAGCGAATTGTTTATCTAAAGAAAAAAGCTAAGGGCTAAAGAAAAAAGTAGTAAGGGTTAAAAATAATTTAGGCTCTCAATGACTAATAATTTTTTTGTAGTTTTTAAAGTCAAATGTTTATATTTAAATTTTACGATATCTTGTCTTAATGCACACTTTGTTAACATGTGAACTAATGAATTTTTTCCTCCATCTAGTCTTGAATCTTGGTTGAGCATTGTGGCCAAACCAAAGACACTCAAAATAGTTTTTTGTTGATTCCAACATGAGGTTGGGGTCAAACAAATCCTCTTTGTGCAAACCTAATTTCTTTTTAAAGCTTTGGTTTAGCTTATTCGACCGGGAATAACCCATAACTTTACTCCTAAGAGGGTGGTGCCCTAATCAATTTTATTAAGAAATTCACACAACTTACACACCATATACCATCATGACTTGGGTGAGCTATGATTTTTGCCTAAATTTATTTGAAAAAATGATCATTTTGGTGTGATGACAATATTAGTGTAACACAAGTTACCAAACCCAAGTGTGGAATTACACATGGAAATTTGCTATATAATTCATCAAGCTACTCCCATATAGAGACACATTTCATATTATAATATTGACTTCACATTTTGTATATACTTTTAGTTTACTCTAGGATATTGGTCTTTTTGCTAATTAGAAATAAAAACCAATTATCAAGATGTTATTAATTGGCATTGCCATATATTAGTAATTAAATTTGGTTAAAACTACTCTTAATAATTGAGTTTACAAAATATTAGCAATTGACTTTGATTGGAAATTTTTTATACATATTTTATGATTTGATAGCATATTGTATTTTGTTGATGTGAATGTTTAAATTGTTTAAATTTTTGTTAGATTATAATTGTTATTTGTGTATTTTAATGTTATTATTTGATTCTTATATTTTCTTAATGGTAAATTTTTATACTTTCTATGATATACCTATTATCTTAAGAATAGCTTAAATCATAATCCAAAATCAAACCAATCTTTATCGAGGAAATCATTAATCTTAACCTAATACACCATGTAACTAAATGTTACTTACAATTATTATTTAATTTCATTCATATATATATATATATATATATATATATAATTCAAATATTAATATTTAAATATCTTACAAATATTAAATATTAAAGAAAATTTACTATTTCCATAGATATAGAATGAGAATAAAATTTGTAACAAGTAATGAAAAAAAATAAAATAAAACTTAACTATGACATAAAATAAGCAAAAAAAAAAAACATAAATATAATGCAAATTACATTTATTTAACACTATTCAAAATTGAAATTTTTAATAATTCAAACAATACATTTATATAGTCAAATTATATGTATATAAAATAATATTAAAATTTAAATTTTTAATAACCATAATTGTACATAGGTTTACTTTTCCTCTAAAACCTTACATATAGACAAGTCAATATTATTTATTCTTAATAAAATAACATTTAGTTAAAATTGAAATTATACTTTTAAATAATAAATAAATAAACTCCATGTAAATGAACTCACATAAAATCTCTAAAAAAAATAATGACAGAGTTCTATTATTTGGATACCATATTCAAAAGTAAACATAATAGCCAAATTTAAGTTTTAATATCTATAGATTGTGCTAATAAATTGTGAAAATATTTTTCATGTATAACAAGTTATATTATTAATACAATAATAATAAATCCATACTATTAATTTAATAATAAATCTAAATTTAGAATTTTAGTTTTGTTAGCTATTCTTGTTAAATTTTTCATTTAAAAATTTTGAAAATTTTTTTATTATAAAAAATTCAAAGTACGTAAATAAAATAAGGTAAATAAGATAAAGTTTTTTTAAGTAGTTTTGAATATCCATTTTGAAAACGACTTACATGAAAAATAAAACTACTCAAAGATACAAACTTGCCTCCACTTTCCACATACTAAAATGCTAGATGTATCTAAATAGATTGTTAAAATATTGACTACTCCCAGCACTAAATCTCAATCTCTATAGTATACGCAATTTTCAAATCCAATGAATTTAGAGAGTAGATAACCAAAAGCATAACCGTCTAAGTGAAGAACACGTGCAGCAGAAGATCGAGTAGTTGAGGCAATCTGTTCTTCTATTCTTGGGTCCACTTGCTATTCATGTTAATTTCCACTTGCTATTTATGATCATCACTACTGCTTTTATAACATTTATTTTCAGGTTATTGTTTTTTATGGGTCCACTTGCTATTCTGGATAGCTGCCAAATTTGATATAGAAATGAGGTTATTGTTTTTTTTGTCCACTTGCTATTTTTGTTAGCTGCCAAATTTGGAAAAAGTATGATCACTAAAATTTAAAAAAGTGCCTTTTTAATTTGCTTGATTGTTATAGGTGGTAAGTGTTATAAATGTCAAGAAAAGCTGTGAATTGTTTTATCTTTACTAAATTTAGAAATTGGAGTTGTTTTCTCATTGCTCAATGTAGAAATTGGAATTTTCAGTCATTATTGTCTCCTCTAAATCCACCAAGTATAGAGCCACTCAGATTGGTTATCCATATTTAGTACATTTTCCAATTTTAGGAAGCAAGAATCTTAGCTATTTTACAATTTTAAGAAGCACGAATCTTAGGAATCTAAGCTTTTTTCAACATGTAGTTACAAAAGCCGGTGCAGTCACATGCATGCAGAAAGCTAGAATTGAACCGTTATGCTACATCATAGGTAGATTGGTAGATTCTTAGTGAAAATGGGGATGGCTCTCATACTCGTATCTCAACTCTCGTTCAAACAGTGGACTCCATTGCCCTGAGACATGTTTAGGCTGCATATAAAAGAGAGCCAAATCCTCCATTTTCAATATTGGTTATGTTCCACCCAAAATGGGTCCTTAGGGTAAAGATTCACTGTCGGAGGGAATGGTCTTTCCCGACGACAATTCAGTAGATGACATCTCTGCCAAGCTTTGGCCCCACGGAAACCACAAATTCCGGTTTGTTCTCTCCATCTTCATCTTCAAGTTGATGTAATATTCATAATGATATAATCTTGGTATGTATAGTAATAGTTATTCTATTATTTTATAAGTGCTAGCTATATTTGATGTACTGCTGGAGTGAGACGATGCAGGAATACAACTCACAGATGAGGGAGGTGTCACAGTGATTCTTGAAAGTGATTCTCTGCAGTCTCGGCCTCGACGTGACTGAGCATGACTATTCATCGCCCCTCTTTGACAAATCTCTTAATTTCCATCACAACAGAATTAACAATGATGGTAATCATCAACAATCATTTTAAAGCTTATACACACATCAACTACCTTACTATTTGGTAACAAGACGATTAATAAATAATTAACCCAAGACTTAACCTCATAAATCATTCTTGCAATTGATAACACTCAACCAAGCTAAGCCACCTTGCTATATCACCCAATGGAATATTAAATAGATGAAATTATATTTTCCTTGTTAAAATACTTGAAAATCAAGGAACATTGGTGTTGAATCCCAATGTGTTACTACAAGTTGTGTTGCAGTGGGGAAGGCTTGGAGTTCAAGATTATATGGTGACTTCAAAAATAACTGAAAGTTCATATGGTGATTAGAAGACTAATTTTTTTGTGAAAGAAATATTTGTACGAAGTCTCTTCAAACCTATTCATTTTTAAAATCTCATCAAAAATATAAATAATATATTTTTTATGAAATTATTTGAATATTTACGGTAAAAGAATTTACAATCAAATAAGACATTTTAATGTGTCTTTTATTTAATGGGTATTTTTCTTCAATCCAAGGATAATTGTGAAATAAAAAATTTAAAAAATAATAATGCATTAAAATTTTCAAATAACAATTGTCATCTGAATCGTATTTATAAATAATAAAAAAACACAAAAATTTGGATTTAGTTAAATTGAAAATCAAAACTTAAAAAAGACAAAAGATCCGTTTCAAAATCAAAACTGAAAAAGACAAAAGATCCTCCAACGGACAGTGTCTTTGTGAAAAGGACAAAAGATATAGTTAGATTGAAAATCAAAATTAAAAAAGACAAAAGATCCTCCAACGGACAGTGTCTTTGTGAAAAGGACAAAAGATATAATTAGATTGAAAATCAAAATTAAAAAAAGACAAAACTGAAAAACACGACTAAAAGATCCGTTTGAAAATCAAAACTGAAAAACACAAAAGGTCCTCCAACGGACAGGTGGGTTTGTAGGTAAAGTGCACCATTGAGTTTTTTGTTTGTTGATTGAATAGAGGAGGAAAAGGCAATTTGTCTCGATGGATGGTTCGAATAATCGAGAGCGAGGAGACAAAGGCCCCAAAATATTTATCCATTGAAGGGAGGTGGGAGAACATTTCCTCCTCTGTTTCTGCTTGGTTCTGCGTCTGAGTATGCTCTGGTCTTGTTTGATTGTGTGGCTTTGCATTGAATCGGCCGCAGGAACAAACAGCGTCAATGGAAGGATTTTTTAGCTGCTCAATGGTACGTTTTATTATTATGTCCCTTTTCTCTTCACATAAACCCTAAGTTTTTTAAAATTCATTTAACAATCTTAATCTCTTCTGACTCATGTCAAATCTCATTCGTTGGCTTCCTTTTGTTGAAAATATTTCAAGTTTGGGTTTCTTCTACTTCTATTTGGATGTGAATCTCCATTGCTTGGAAGAACTTGATGGAAGAAGGAAGGAATACGAACTTTCAATGTGATTCGAACCCTTCGAAACCCTCATTCGAGCATTTTGAAACCTTCATTTTTGTAAATTCCTTCAAAATTCTCGATCTCTTTCGATTTATCTCAAATTTATGCATATCCTTCATGTTTATCTCAAATCTAAATTTTATTAAAAATATTTCAGGTTTGGCTCTGTTATGTTCGGATGTCAACCGCCCTTGGTTGGACGAGCTCGATGGAAGACAAACATTCGATAAGGTTCGAGCCCTTCTGTTCTACTTGCCCTCCTAGCTACAGGTATGATGTTTAACCTAACCTGGAAGACAAACATTAATACCAATTTCATTATACTGCTGCAGCGAGACGATGCAGGAATACAACTCACAGATGAGCGATGAATACAAGGCTGTCCATGGCGTTTTTCCCTGAAGAGGTGATCGATCAGAAGCATCCTCAAACATACGAAGCAGTTACGTTTGAAGATCTGAGAATATACACAGTTTATGAGTATTGTTTCTGGGTATTCATTTTGGGTATGGTTCCAAGTTATTCACTTCGACATTTTGAGTATGGTTCTGGACTCTCGCTCTAGAACCAGAGATACCCGGTTTGTCCTCATTGCTATGGGCGCGACTATAAATTTGACTGTAAACGCATGCGTATACCCCATCTGGGCAGGAGAGGACCTTTAGGGCAATCTTACAACTCCATCGAATGTGGTGGATTCCATCGATGATCCTTTAGGGCAATCTTGCAGATATACCCCATCTGGCCAGGAGAGAACCTTTATAAATTGATAATAAAAAATTTCAAGAATGTGGCGGACGCCATCGAAGGTATACACTATAATATGCCTTTAGGGCAATCTTGCAACTGATGATCCCCTTACATACCTGTATTATTACCTGTATAATAATAGCGTTGATGCTGCAGCATAGGGTGTGTGAACGAGTATCTACAATGGCTATAGGTCGGTACTTGTTTCAGCAACAACAGAGGAAACATGGGTAGGCTTCTTTAATCTGGCCAGACAATACAATTTGTTAGTATTATATGTGAATTGGATCTTCTGGTCTAAAATGAGTTTACATGACTGTAACAGGAAGGATTGGCAAGGTGGGAACCTCCTCACGGGCGTTATAGAATGATGAGTATCTTTGGGAGGAATTCGTCACAGTTGGTGATGCCTGAAGGCACTGCGCCTCCAGGTATGTTATTCTTTGATATCTAAGATTTGACAAATTCTGCTTATTATGGAATTTTAGTGTGGTTGTTCAATAGGCATTTCATTATAGCTCGGGAGACGTCACTATTTTCGCCGTTGTATTGGAGGTTTGCAATAATTTTCTTGGAGTACTCTGTCCCAAATAATAAATTCATTTAGGGTGTACTAACAGGGTATTTTAACAGGGTATTTAGGGTGTAGTAAACATTCTCTGTTTTAGGTTTTGGCAATTTTTTTGGTTCATATCTGAAATTTGAAATCAGAGTATTTGGGATTTGTTTTCGAACACACTAAATTAATTTTCAAACGAACCTAAGAATTCGAGAAGGGGGGAGACACCCAAAGAATGGAGTCTGCAGGAATGGAGACCATCCACGCATCCATTGAGGGAATCCAGCATACATATAGATGTAGAGTCCAGGTTGGTTTGAAGACTAAAGCGTTTACTTCTACAACATAGTCAAATCCTACCCTCACTCTTCACGCACCTGATCATCAATAATTATAGGTTAAACTAATTTTCCAGTAGTTTCTCGATCTATACTTTTATCATTACTGAGAGCAATTCCGAAATGGAGGAAGGTAGCTAGAGGAGAGTAGCCGTATATATCATTATATAACCCAAGTAATACATAAGAAAAAGAACCTATCAAAATCATGGCTCAAAGGTTCAAGCTTGCTAAAACGGTAGTTTTGTTTATAATCGGAAGCCCAAGTAAATAGTCCATTTACCTTCCCAGGTTAATGCAAATTAAACTTCGATCAGAAAACTATAATACAATTCCCGTTAGTTTACCAAATCTGAACCTAAATTTTAAAACATAGTATAATTCTTACATATCTATATAAGAGAAGATAGACCTCTAACGATGCTGTGCATATATATATATATATATATATATATATATATATATATATATATATATACACTTTGTTCAATATTGATCCTGATCTTTTGCATCTTTTCAGGTTTCAAGCATGAAGGTGTAAAGTTTGTACAGTTCGGTTGCTTATTTAAATATCCTAATGGAAGCAAATTTGCCGTAAAACAAAAATCAACTGATAAATATTCTCTTTTATGCACTCATGCTACACCATTTCGGATCCCAACATTGGTTCATTCTTTGATGCTACTAATCTGCTTTAAACTTACAAAATTCACAACGCAAGAAATACTCAGAAAATTATAAAAGTCAGAAAATTATAAAAGGGATTAACGCTACACCACGTTACATGACCAAATTTCAACATAATAATATATAAATTAAATCTGCTAACAAATAATAGAAATGACAATCCCAACACTAGCAAAGATATAAGGATTTAACAATATTTCTATAGATCAATAACCTAGAATTATTTTTGTTTCATGTATATATTCAACTTTGAATATTCAAATAATGTTTCTATAGATTGATGGACGAGAATTAATATCCATTTCATATATAATTCAGTAAATAAAAAAACATGTCTACCAATTGATCAATTCACACAGCCACATATAATTTCTTTTCGCATATATTCAAATATAAAAAATCAAATAACATTGAACCTATTAGCGACAATTACTCGTTGACAAAGTTGTTACCACTCTAGACAACCCAAGTCGGTGATTTTCTGACTTCAGAAGCATTTTATTAAGGTTAACGCCGATGCGAAGACGGTCCCCATAGTGCATATAGACGTAGATGGCAGTTCGACTCTCAGCTTTTAGGTAACAGATTTATACTCTATTTTCAATCTCATATGTGTTGAATTCTATGAGTGAGATTGACATTTCATTGATTTGAGGCCACCTATGTTGACCTATTGAAATCCCCCTGCAAACTGAGCCACACATGAATTAAACAAACTAAGATTTCAATCTTGCACATATTTAACATAGAGATTAATCATTCTTCATTAACCAGAGAATTATTTTACATCATTCTTTCCTTTAGAACATGGCTCTTGTAAGCTCTTCATGCCTACCAAGAACCCTCTCTCCTTCAAAGTCAAAACTCTAAGTCTTCGAACCTAAACTCTTAATCATCCAATACTGGGATCAATTACCTTTATCAATTTAGGTTTACCTTTATCAATGAAGGTTTGAAGTGTTGCTGTTAAAAATTTGAGAGTTTTCTTTGCCACTTTTCCGCTTGTTTTAGAAAAACGTTCATTGGAATTTCAGTATTGTAGTGTTATTGTGTTAAAAAATGGCCATTGTTAGAGAAGTTTTGTAGATTGAACAACATTTTTTTAGAATGGTTAGGTTTTATGTGTTTTTCTTCTTAACAAAACATGAGTTTTCTTGGTTATCGTTAGAGAAATTTTGTAGGTTCTTGGAATTGTTAGAGCCGAGATCAATTAAGATTTGGAACATAAAATTATAGCAAATTTGAAACTCGATAAATGAAAAATTGTTTTGACGTGTTAATGTGCTTAAATAAGGGCAGTTAAGCTCCATTTTGATAGGAATCTTAATAGGATGAATTTGTTTTACCTAGAGAATGATTAAATTGTCCAATATTTAATAGTCAAAATGACAACTAGGTAGGTAAATGTCCATATCCAAATTAGCACGAACAAATTGATCATTATCATGACAGTACAGGTTACAAACCCCTAATTGGCTGTTATCCTAGTACAGGTCACCAAGCCCTAAAATACTTTCCCTTAAAAACTGGACAAACTTAATTCTCAATCTGTTATAGCACTAATGATTAGCCTCAACTAATTCTCAATCCTTTAAACTAATAATTATTTTTTAGTTTTTTTTTTATTATTATAATATTGATCCTAAAATGTTCAGCAAATATGCTGTATCAATAAAGACGATGAATAAAAGTATGAATTTAATTTTTTCTTAATTAAATTTTCTTTATATTTTAAACCAGTTTTGTTGGTATTTCAAATTTAGGATTTCTTAAACTTTGTTTATTTTACAAAAAATTTATAACTTTTTACTTTTAATTTAAAAATAATTATTAAAAAATATGTTTAAAAATAATATAACTAATTTTCAATAGATTACTAATTAAGTCTGCTTTAATAAATTTATTTAAAATTAGTGCAAGCTCTTTGGTCAATTCCGTTTCTACTAGAAAACAAAAGCGTCCGCGAAGGTGGAATAAATAGCACTGTAAATTGCTCAATCGCCGGGATGTATTTTATGATGACATGTTCTATCCTAATTAGATTCTCGGCCTATTTATATTTGATAATAGAGCTACACAATAAATTGATTTAAATTTTCTATTTGTAAGAATAAATTTATTAAAATGCAAAACTGTCAACTTCTTAACTCAATCAGAGGAATCGATCCCCAGCATATGAGCGGAGAATTGCCTTGATAATCGAGTGTTGGATTGGGATTGATCTCATAAACATACGAACATGCATCTCATAAAATAGGAATTAGTATACGAACATACGAATTTTTTTTTATTTCTTTAATTTGAATATGCAATATGTAGTGTGCTATTTTGACTTATTTTTTTTTATCTCAGTTGATATGTATTAAATAGGTTTATATGCAATATATCAATATTTGTAATTATTTTATTTTTTCATTGCATTAATAAGAATATATTTTTTTTAGTATTTTGATATAGATTTATTGATTATAGAAGTTTGGGTTTGTGGGAATTAAATTTTTTCAAGTTTATATCAGTTTTTTTTTATATTATTTCTGTTGAGAAATTTTACTAGACATCTTATTTTGTATTAATATTCATTTGTAACAAGAACCTTGAAAAACAGAAAGCAGACTAAAGTTTAAGGAAACAAATTTTGATAAAAACATGGATATTAAGGAAGACATCAAGAGAGATGTTCTCAGATAGGTACCTCTAAGCTTTATTTTAATCATAATTTTATATATATATATTTTTTAAGCTTCATTTTATTCTAAATTTTCAAAATATGAAATCCCAGTGCTAATCTCAATTTCTTGAATCATTTTATTATTTATTAGTGTTTTTTTATTTTTCCCAATACTTTTATAGTTTCATGTGATTTGCATTAAAATGTTATTTTATGCTTTTTCATTTTAGAATTTTAACTGTTCTCTGAAAATTACTCTTTGGATTTATATTAAAATAGTGTTAGATGGATGACCACTTATCCCATTCCTCTTAAACAACATTCCCTTACCTTTGTAATTTTTTCCATAAAGCATTTTTCAAATTACAATTTATATTAATTAATTTTATAATATTTTATTTTATTTATTTTTATAAAATAATTAAATTTTAGTATATTTTAGAATTTTTATATTTTAGAATTTTACCTGTTCTTTGAAAATTACTTTTTGGCTTTATATTAAAAGAGTGATTTATATGGATGACCATTTATCTTATTCCTCAAACATTCCCTAACATTTCTAATTTTTTCCATATAACATTTTTGAAATTACAATTTATGTTGATTTTTTATAGCTTTTTGTTTTATTTATATTTATAATTAAATAATTAAATTTCAGTATATTCCACCCAAAAAACGAAACTTAACACTAGCATGATGTGATTGAGTAAAACCCTGCATTTTAATAAGATTCTCTGGGAGTAAAACCCTGCTTATCTAATTCCTAGCAAGGTCGGCTTGTGTGTTTTAATTGCTCTTTGGTCTTTAGCCATGCTTCATCATGTTTTGATTATCATCCATCCCATAGAGTGGGCTTCATTTAATCTTCACCCATTTTTCATTACTCCACGACCAAGCAAATTCTTTTGCATTCAAAGGCTTAAGTCTCATCAAGGAATTCGGTTGGAGCGTCTTAATTGAAACTACTGAAATTCGGCTGGAGCGTCTTAATTGAAACTACTGAAAGGTTATTAATAATGACTGGCAGCAGTTTTTATTATTCAAATACTTTTTTTAATTTATGCAATTTGGATGATTACATTTAGTAATTTTTTATTTGTACAAGCTGGATGATTATTATTCCAATACTTTTTATTTTGTGCGATTTGGATGATTACATTTAGTAATTTTTTATTTGTACAAGTTGGATGATTAGATTTTTTTGAATTAAAATTGTTTATATTAAATAATTTTTATGCTTTGATTATAGTTTGACTAGCATCACTCACTTTTACTTTATCATTTGGCAAAAAAGGGTAGTGAATTAGATTACCTTACAATATCATAAGTGAATTAAAAATACACTTTCCCTTCAATCAGTCCAAACCATAGAACTCTGCTTTACGGTACTAGTGCCACTATTTTGGAAAAAGTGGCAGCATTTAGCCGACTCCGATTTTATTTTTTACGCTTTAATTTACAAAACCAAGCTTATTATGCTTATTATATTTCTTAAATTATGTTTATTATAATTTTGTTCTATTTTCATATTTTTATTATGCATTGTGAAATTTTCATATTTCTCTCCTACACATTTATAAATAAACACTTAATTTTATATATTGTTTTAGTGTATAAAATTTTATGAGATGTAAAATGTAATTTTTTTTGTCATTAGTATTATGATGTGATATATAGAGATTTGTATTTTTTTTTCAATGTTATTCTTAATAATTTAATTTTTTTTTCCATATTAAAATAGTTCGAATTAATAATATTGAAATAGTTTAGAGTTCAAGTTAATAATCATGAGTTTGTTGAAATAGTTTAAAGTTTTGTTAGATTATAAATTACTATTTTGTTTAGTTTTGATAAATTGTTTTTAATGTTTTTTATGGTTATATATATAAATTTAATTGGAATATTTAAATGAGTATAAGATTGTAGAAAATATTTGTTTTTATGAATATTAAATTGTATACATTTTTATATATTTTTTGCATTAGTATGTTGACCATAGGGGTTCTATTCAAAGTCTTGTATAGAGTGTTTTCAAAGGACCATTTTGGGAAATTGCCTGGAAACAATTTCCTAACTCGGCATCTTGACACATGTGCCTTTGTTGTAGCTGGAAACTGGGACGCCGTTGCGCTAGTAATAGGTGGAGGGAGGTAACTCCCAGAGAAACCCTCCCAGTACGCCCCAAGTTGGGTGGTCGACCATGTATACACAAGGTTTTTAAAGTAGTCTAACGAGGGACCCCCCTTTGTTGACACTCTATTCATGCAACCTAGGAGTTAGGATCTCTTTCCTTCTTAATTCTAACTTTAACCTCCTCTAAACGTTAGCTACTTTAGCCACTCTCATCCAACCCATTTAACTTATAACCACTAAATTTTAGAACATAACAATTATAATTCACACAAACCCCTAACCCTTAATCTCTCTCAAAACCCCCAACCCCCAATATCTTTCTCTATTTATCTCCCTCTCTAAACCCCTTACCCCCTATCTCTCTCCCTCTCTAAACCTCTAACCCCCAACATATATTTCTCTCTAAGCACCTAATCCCAAATCTCTCTCTCTCTCTCTCTCTCGATAAATAGCTAATCCCCAATATCTTTCTCTATAAACCCCTAACCCCCATTCTCTCTAAACCCATAACCCCCATTCTCTCTAAACCTCTAACCCCTTAAACCTATCCCTCTCCATCTCTAAACCTCTAACCCCCAATATATCTTTCTCTCTAAACGCCAAATCCCAAATCTCTCTCTCTCTCTCTCTCTCTCTCTCTCTCTCTAAATCCCTAAACCCTAATCTCTCTCTCTCTCTCTCTCTCTCTCTCTCTAAATCCCTAAACCCTAATCTCTCTCTCTCTCTCTCTCTCTCTCTCCCTCTCTCTGTAACCACCTAAACCCCAATATCTCTCTCTCTCTAAAATCCTAACCCCTAATCTCTCTTTCTCTATATTTAAATACCTAGCCTCCAAACACACTCTCTCTCTCTCTCTCTCTCTCTCTCTCTCTCTCTCTCTCTCAAGCCCTAAACACCAAGCTCTCTCACTCTCTCTAAACCCATAACCTCCAATCTCTCTCTCTCTCTCTCTCTCTCTCTCTCTCTCTCTTCAAATTCATAAACCCTAATCCCTAATATCTCTCTCTGTCTTTCTCCCCCCTCTCCCTCTCTAAATACCTAACCCTCTCAATCTCTCTCTCTCCTTCAATACCTAACCCTTGATCTCTCTCTAACCCCTAATCCCCAATATCTCTTTCTCAATCTAACCCCTAACCACTAATCTCTCTCTCTCTCTAAACCCCTAACCCCAATCTCTCTCTCTCTCTAAACCCTTAACCTCCAATCTCTATCTCTCTTTCTAAATCCCAAGCTCTCTCTCTCATGTTAAATCCCTAACCTGCTCTCTCTCTCTCACTCTCTCTCTCTCCACTCTCTTTGTATCTCTCTCTAAACAATTAACACCCAATATATCTTTCTCTAATCCCCTAACCTATAAACCCCCCTCTATCTCTCTATAAACCCTTAAAACCCAATATCTATCCCTCCCTCCCGCTCTCTCTCCAAAACCCCCTACTCATTAACCACCTACCCCTCCCCGCATTTTATGTCTCTCTCGAACCCCCCCACCACTAACCACCAAGACAACCCGTGTGATCTCTCTCTATCTCTAAACACTTATTAACCTATAAACGCATAATCCCAAATCTCTCTCTCTCTCTCTCTCTCTCTCTCTCTCTCTCTCTCTAAACCCCCAAGCCCCAATCTCTCTCTCTCTCTGAACCCCTAACCCACAATCTCTCTCCCTCTCTCTATCTCTCTCTAAATTCCTAAACCCCAATATCTCTCTCTCTCTATGTAAACACCTAACCCCTAATATATATATATACCCCCTCTCTCTCTCTAAATACCTAACCCCCAATCTCTCTCTCTCTCTCTCTCTAGAACCGTAACCCCTAATATATATATATATATATCCCTCTCTCTCCTTAAATCCCTAACCCCCTATCTATCTCTCCCTCTCTCTCTCTAACCCCTAACCCTCCCTCTCCCTCTCGAAACCCCTAACCTACAATCTCTCTCTCTCTCTCTCTAAACCCCAAGCTCTCTCTCTCATGCTAAACCCCTAAGCTCTCTCTCTATCTCTCTCTCTCTCTGTATCTCTCTAACCCCCTCTCTCTCACTCTCTCTTTATAGTCCATTCTCTATATCTCCCTCTCTCTCTCTCTCTCTATGAAAACCCTTACCCTCAATTTCTATCTTTCTCTCTGCGTCTCTAAACCCCTAACCACAATATCTGTCTCTCTCCCTCCATCCCTCTCTCTCTCTCTCTAAACCCCTAGTCCCTAATCCTTAACTCCTAACCTCTAACCCATAGTCCCTAACCCGTAACCCCTGACTCCAATTCTCTCTCTCTCTCTCTCAATCCATAAAACTAATATCTCTCTCTAAACCCCTAACTCTAGTATCTCTCCCTCTCTCTCTAAATCCATCTCTTTCTCTATATCTAAAATTCTAACCCTTGGTAAATCTCACTCTTTCTCTCTCTCTAAAAATGTAGTGCTCTCTCTCTCTCTCTCTCTCTCTCTCTAAAGCCCTAACCCCTACTATCTCTCTTTAAAACCATAACATGTAATCTCTCTCCCTCTCCCTATCCCTCTCTTTCTCAACCCCTAAACCCAATCTCTCTCTCTCTCTCTCTAAGCCCCTAACCCCAATCTCTCTCTCTCTAAGCCCCTAACCCCAATCTCTCTCTCTCTAAGCCCCTAACCCATAATCTCTCTCTCTCTCTCTCTCTCTCTCACACACACACACACACACACACACACACACAACCCTTAACCTCAATTTCTCTCTCTCTCTCACTCTCTCTAAACCCTTAACCTCCAATATTTGTCTCTATTTAAACCCCTAATAACCAATCTCCATTTTTATATATCTCTCTCTCCCTCTAAACCCCCAATGCACAATTGATCTTTCTCTCTCACTTCCAATCTCTCTCTCTCTTTAAACCCCTAACCCATAATCTCTCTCTAAACCCATAACCCCAAATATCTATATTTCTATCCATGTCTCTATGTCTAAACCTTGAACCTCCAATATCTCTCTCTCTCCCTCTCTATCTCTCTCTAAACCCCTATCCCCAATCTCTATTTCTCTCTAAGCCCCTAACCCCTAACCTCTCTCTCTCTCTCTCTCTCTCTCTCTCTCTCTTAAAACCCCTAGTCCCCAATCTCTCTCTCTCCCTCTCTCTCTCTCTCTCCAAAACCCTAGTCCCCAATCTCTCTCTCTCTCTCACTCTCTCTCTTAAAACCCCTAGTCCCCAATCTCTCTCTCTCTCTCTCTCTAAACCCCTAACCCCTAATATCTCTCTTTAAACCCATAACCCCAAATATATCTCTTTTTATCGATGTCTCTGTTTCTAAATATTGAACCTTCAATTTCTCTCTCTCTCTCTCTATCCTCTCTTTCTCAACCCCTAAATAGAATTCTCTCTCTCTCTCTAAACCAATAACCCTAATCTCTCTCTCTCTCTCTCTAAGCCCCTAATTCACAATCTCTCTCTCTCTCTAAGCCCCTAATTCACAATCTCTCTCTCTCTCTAAGCCCCTAACCCACAATCTCTCTCTCTCTCTCTCTAAGCCCCTAATTCACAATCTCTCTCTCTCTCTAAGCCCCTAATTCACAATCTCTCTCTCTCTCTAAGCCCCTAACCCACAATCTCTCTCTCTCTCTCTCAAGACCCTTAACCTCAATTTCTTTCCCTCTCACTCTCTCTAAACCCCTAACCTTGAATATTTGTTTCTATTTAAACCCCTAATAACCAATCTCCATTTTTCTATCTCTCTCTCCCTCTAAACCCCCAATGCACAATTGATCTTTCTCTCTCACTTCCAATCTCTCTCTCTCTCTCTCACTCTCTCTCTTAAAAACCCTAGTCCCCAGTCTCTCTCTCTCTCTCTCTCTCTCTCTTAAAACCCCTAGTCCCCAATCTCTCTCTCTTTCTCTCTCTAAACACCTAATCTTGAATATCTCTTTCTCTTCCTCTCACTCATTCTTTCTCTACACCCCTAATCTCTCTCTATCTCTCTCTCTCTACCCCACTCCCCACCCACTTACCCCTCCTCTATATCTCTCTCCTACCCAACACTAACAATCCATACACCCCTTGTAATCTCTCTTTCATCTCTAAATCCCTATTAACCCCCAATATCTCTCTCTCTAAACCCCTAACCCCTAGTCTCACTCTCTCTAAACCGCTAACCATTTATCTCTATATCTTGCTAAACCCCTAACCTACAATCTCTCTATCTCCCTCTCCCCCCCCTCTCTCTCTCAAAAACACTAGTCCTCATTCACCCTCTCTCTATCTCTCTAAACACCTAAAACCCATTCGATCTCTCTTTCTAAAGTCCATTCTCTATATCTCCATTTCCATCTCACTCTCTCACTCTCTCTGTCTTTCTCTCTCTCTATATGAAAATACTTACACTCAATGTCTCTAAACCCCTAACCACAATATATGTCTCTCTCCCTCCATTCCTCTCTCTCTCTCTAAGGCCCTAATCCCTAATCCTTAACTCCTAATTGTTAACCCCTAGTCCCTAAACCGTAACCCCTCTCTCTCTCTAAACCCCTAATCTCCAATATCTTTCCCTCTCTCTCTAAATCCACCTCTTTCTCTGTATCTAAAATTATAACCCCCAATAAATCTCACTCTTTCTCTCTCTCTAATCACTTAACCCCCAATCTCTCTCTCTCTCTAAACACCTAACCCCTAACCCCCAATCTCTTTCTCTCTCTCTCTCTCAACCTCTTTCTCTCTCTATATATATAAAAACTTAACCCCCAATTTCTCTCTCTCTCTAAACCACAAACCCCTAATCACCACTCCCTCTCAATTTCTCTCTCTCTCTCTCTCTCTCTCTCCTGCTAAACCTTTAAAACTCGATCTCTCTCTCTCTCTCTCCCCAAAACCCTACTCATCACCCACCTATCCCTCCCCCTACTCTATGTCTCTCTCTCCCCCCCTCCACCAACCATCCATACAACCCATGTGATATATCTCTATATCTAAACACCTATTAACTGCCAATCTCTCTCTCTCTCTCTCTCTCTTCTCTCTCTCTCTCTCAAAACCCTTAACCCCAATATCCCTCTCTCTCTTTGTAAACCATTTAGCTCCAATCTCTCTCTTTCTCTCCCTCTCTCTCTAAACTCCTAAACCGCAATGTTCCTCTCACGAGACCCCTATCCCCTAACCCCTAATCTCTCTATATCTATAAACCAATGCACACCAATCTCTCTCTCTCCAAACCCCTCTATCTCTCTCTATCTAAACCATTAAGCCCCAACCCCCCTCTCTCTGTCTAAATTCCTAATTTCAAATATCTCTACCTCTCTCTCTAAACCCCTAATCTCTCTCTCTCTAAAAACCTAATCATCAATCTCTATCTCTCTCTCAACCTCACTATTTAAACCCCTAACCCTTTCTCTCTCTCTCTCTCTCACACACACACACACTCTGCAAATCCCAAATACCCACTTCTCACGGAGGTACATGTCCCCCCTCTCTTTTTATCTCTCTCTAAAACATTAAACCTCTCTCTCTCTCTCTACCCAACTTCCCACTGACTTACCCCTCCTCTATGTCTCTCTCCCTACCCAACACTAACCATCCATACACCCCCTTTGATCTCTCTTTCTATCTTGAAACCCCTATTAACCCCCAAGCTTTCTCTCTCTCTCTCTCTCTCTCTAAACCCCTGACCATCTATATTGATCTCTCACCAAACCTCTAACCTACAGTCTCTCTATTTCCCTCCCCCCCCTCGCTCTCTCAAAATCCCTAATCCTCATTCACCCTTTCTCTATCTCTCTAAACACCTAAAACCCAATCGATCTCTATCTCTAAATTCCATTCTCTCTATCTCCCTTTCCATCTCCCTCTCTCTATGTAAAACCATTACCCTCAATGTCTCTCTTTCTCTCCGCGTCTCTAAACCCCTAACCCCATTATTTGTCTCTCTGCCTCCCTCCCTCTCGCTCTCTAAACCCCATGTCCGTAATCCTTAACTCCTAACCCCTAAAACCTATTCCCTAACTCGTAACCCCTAACTCCAATTCTCTCTCTCTCTCTAAACCTCTAATAACCAATATCTCTCTCTAAATTGCTAACCTCCTATATCTCTCCGTTTCTCTCTAAATATATCTCTTTCTTTGTATCTAAAATTCTAACCCCTAATATATCTCACTCTTTCTCTCTATCTAAACACTTAACCCCCAATCTCTCTCTCTCTCTCTCTCTCTCTCTCTCTCTCTCTCTCTCTGTATATATGATATCTCTCTATATATAAACACATAACCTTTGACCCTCAATATATGGATCTCTCACTCTCTCGCTCTCTATAAAACCTTAACCTCCAATCTCTCCATCTCTCTAAACCCTTAACCCCTAATACCCACTTCCTCTAAATTTATTTATCTATCTCTCTCTCTCTCTCTCTTGCTAAACCCTTAAAACCCAATCCATCTCTCTCTCTCTCTCTCTCCATCTCTCTCTCTCTCTCTCTCCCTCCCCAAACCTACCCCTCTCCCCACTCTGTGTATCTCTCCCCCCTCCACTAACAATCCATATAACTCATATGATATCTCTTTATATCTAAACACCAATTAACTCCAATCTCTCTCTAAACCCCTAAGTCCAAATCTCTCTCTCTCTAAACCCCTTAGATACAATCTCTCTCTTTCTCTCCCTGTCTCTCTGTAAAATCCTAAACCCCAATCTCTCTCTCACTAAACCCCTAACCCCTAGTCTCTCTACATGTCTAAACCAATAAAAGGGAATCTCTCTCTCTCTCTCTCTCTCTCTAAACCCCTAACCTCCAATATCTATCTCTCTAAACCCCTCAATCTCTCTCTATCTAAACCACTAAGCCCCAACCTCTCTCTCTCTCTCTCTCTCAAATCCTAATCTCAAATATATCTCTCTCTATCTCTCTAAACCCCTAATCTCTCTCTATCTCTCTCTACACCCATAGATCCCTGGCTCATAACCCTCAATATCTATATCTTTAAGCATCTAATCATCAATCTTTATCTCTCTCTCTAAACCATTCACCCCCATCCTCTCTCTCACCCTCACTCTCTCTAAACCCCTAACCCTTTCTCTCTCTCTCTCTCACTCTCCAAATGTCAAACACCTACTTCTCACCTAGGTACATGTCCCACCTCTCTTTGTCTTTCTCTTTAAATGATTAACCCTCTCTCTCTCTCTCAACCCCTAACCTCCAATCAATCTCTCTCTCTAGATTCCTAACCTCCAATCTCTCTCTCTCTCCAAACCCATAACACATAACCCCTAATCTCTCTCTCTCTCTCTCTCTCTCTCTCTCTCTCTCTAAACACCTAATCCCGAACATCTCTCTCTCTCTCTCTTACTCTCACTCACTCTTTCTCTCTCTAGACCAATGAACCCTAACCCCTAATCTCTCTCTCTCTCTCTCTCTCTCTCTCTACCCCCGTTCCCCTCCCACTCACCCCTCATCTATGTCTCTCTCCCACCCAACACTAACCATCCATACACCCCCTTTGATCTTTCTTTCTATCTTTAAACCCCTATTCACCCCCAATCTCTCTCTCTCTAAATCCCTCACCATCAATCTCTATCTCTCACCAAACCCCTAACCTCCTCTCTCTCTCTCTCTATGTGTTTTTTCTCTCTAAATCCTTAACACCTAATCTCTCTCTCTCTAATCCCCCAACCCCTAACCCCCCCTCTCTCTATCTACACCCTTAAAACCCAATCTCTCTCCCTACCTTCCTATCTCTCATCAAACCCCTACTCATGACCCGCCTACCCCTCCTCGCACTGTATGTCTCTCTCCCCCCACCACTAACCATCCATACAACCCCCGTGATCTCTCTTTATCTCTAAACACGTATTAACCTCTAAACGCTTAATCCCAAATCTCTCTCTCTCTCTCTGTCTCACACACACACACACACCCCCGTCCAATCCCTCTCCCTCTCTAAGCACCTAATCCTAAATCTCTTTCTCTCTAAACCCTTAATCCCCGTATTCTCTCTCTCTCTAAACACCAAAACCCAAATCTCTCCATCTCTCTCTCTCTAAACCACCAACCCCCAACCTCTCTCTCTTTCTCTCTAAATCCCTAACCCCCAATCTCTCTCTCTCTCTCTCTAAACCGTCAACCCTCAATCCCTCTCTCTCTCTCTCTGTAAACACCTAATCCCCAATCTCTCTTTCTCTAAAACCCTAAACCCCAATCTCTCTTTATTATTCTTTAAATACCTAACCTTCAAGCTCTCTCTCTATATATATATCAAACCCTAAACACCAAGTTCTCTCACTCTCTCTAAACCCATAACCTCCAATATCTCTCTCTCTCTCACTATGAATCTCTTTATATCTCTCTCTAAACCCTTAATCCCCAATCTCTCTCTCTCTCTCTCTCTTTTAATGCCTAAACCCTAGCCCCTAATATATATCTCTCTCTCCACCCCTCTCTCTCTAAATTCCTAATCCCCAATCTCTCTGTCTCTCTCTCTCTCCTTAAATCCATAACCCCTAATCTCTCTCCCCCCTCTCTCTCTCTAGCCCTTAACCTCCAATCTCTCTCTCTCTCTCTCTCTCTCTAAACCCCTAACCCCCAATCTCTCTCTATCTTTCTCTCTCACAACCCCTAACATCCAATCTCTCTCTCTCTCTCTCTCTAAACCATCCATACAACCCATGTGATCTCTCTTTATCTCTAAACACTTATTAACCTCTAATCTCTCTCTCTCTCTCTCTAAACCCCTAACCCCTAACCCCTAATTTATCTATCTCTCTAAACCACTAAAAACCAATCTCCCTCTCTCTCTAAACCCCTAACCTCCAATCTCTCTCTCTCTCTCTCAAACTCTCTATCTGTATCTATCTAAACCACTAACCCCTAATAACTCTCACTCTTTCTCTAAGCCCATAATCTCAAATCTCTATCTTTCTCTCATCACCTAATCCACAATCTCTCTCTCTCTCTCTCTCTCTCTCTCTCTCTCTCTAAATTGCTAACCCCCAACCACTCTATCACTCTCACTCTCTCTAAACCCCTAACCCTTTCTTTCTGTAAATTTCGAACACCCAATTCTCACCTAAGTACTTGCCCCCCCCTCATTTTGTCTCTCTCCAGACCCCTAATCCCTAATCCCCACTCCCTCTTAATTTATTTCTCTCTCTCTATCTCTCTCTTCCCCTCTCTCTCTCTCTCTCCTTCTAAACCTTTAAAAATCAATCTCTCTCTCTCTCTCTCCCAAAACTCTACTCATCACCCACCTACCCCACCCCCCACTCCATGTCTCTCTCCCCCCCTCCACTAACCATCCATCCAACCCATGTGATATCTCTCTATATCTAACCACCTATTAACACCCAATCTCTCTCTCTCTCTCTAAAACCCTAACCCCAAATCTCCCTCTCTCTCTAAACCCCCTTATCTCGAATCTTTCTCTTTCTCTCCCTCTCTCTCTAAACTCATAAACCACACACTCTCTCTCACTAAACCCATAGCCCCTAAACCCTAATCTCTCTATATCTCTAAACCAATAAACACCAATCTCTCTCTCTCTCTATCTCTCTATCTAAACCACTAAACCACTAAGCCCTAACCTCTCTCTCTCTCTAAACTCCTAATCTCAAATATATCTCTCTCTATCTCTCTAAACCCTTAATATCTCTCTCTCTCTCTCTCTTTAAATCTATAGACCTTATCCCATAACACTCAATATCTCTCTCTCTAAACACCTAATCATAAATCTCTATCTCTCTCTAACCATTGACCCCCAAAATATCTCTCACCCTCACTCTCTCTAAACGCCAAATACCAAATCTCTCTCTCTCTCTCTAAACCCCAACCTCTCTCTCTCTTTCTCTCTCTCTCTAAATCCCTAAATCCTAATCTCTCTCTCTCTCTCTCTCTCTCTCTCTCTCTCTGTAACCACCTAACCCCCAATATCTCTCTCTCTCTAAAACCCTAACCCCTAATCTCTCTTTCTCTCTATTTAAATACCTAGCCTCCAAACTCTCTCTCTCTCTCTCTTTCTCAAGCCCTAAACACCAAGCTCTCTCACTCTCTCTAAACCCATAACCTCCAATATCTCTCTCTCTCTCTCTCTCTCTCTTCAAATTCATAAACCCTAATCCCTAATATCTCTCTCTGTCTTTCTCCCCCCTCTCCCACTATAAATACCTAACCCTCTCAATCTCTCTCTCTCTCTCTCTCTCTCTCTCTTTAAACCCCTAACCTCCAATCTCTATCTCTCTCTCTAAATCCCAAGCTCTGTCTCTCATGTTCAATCCCTAACATCCTCTCTCTCTCTCACTCTCTCTCTCTCCACTCTCTTTGTATCTCTCTCTAAACAATTAACACCCAATATCTCTTTCTCTAATCCGCTAACCTATAAACCCCCCTCTATCTCTCTATAAACCCTTAAAACCCAATATCTATCCCTCCCTCCCCCTCTCTCTCCAAAACCCCCTACTCATTAACCACCTACCCCTCCCCGCATTTTATGTCTCTTTCGGACCCCCCCACCACTAACCACCAAGACAACCCCTGTGATCTCTCTCTATCTCTAAACACTTATTAACCTATAAATGCATAATCCCAAACCTCTCTCTCTCTCTCTCTCTCTCTAAACCCCCAAGCCCCAATCTCTCTCTCTCTATGAACCCCTAACCCACAATCTCTCTCCCTCTCTCTATCTCTCTCTAAATTCCTAAACCCCAATCTCTCTCTCTCTCTATGTAAACACCTAACCCCTAATATATATATATATACCCCCCCCTCTCTCTCTCTCTAGAACTGTAACCCCTAACATATATATCTATATATCCCTCTCTCTCCTTAAATCCCTAACCCCCTATCTATCTCTCCCTCTCTATCTCTAAACCCTAACCTTCCCTCTCCCTCTCTAAACCCCTAACCTACAATCTCTCTCTCTCTCTAAACCCCAAGCTCTCTCTCTCATGCTAAACCCCTAATCTCTCTCTCTATCTCTCTCTCTCTCTCTTTGTATCTCTCTAACCCTCTCTCACTCAAACCCTAGCCTCTAATCACTCTCTCTCTCCCTCTCTAAATCCATAACCTTCAATCTCTCTCTCTCTCCCCAAACCACTAACATGTAACCCCTAATCTCTCTCTCTCTCTCTCTCTCTCTCTCTAAACAACTAATCTTGAATATCTATCTCTCTTCCTCTCACTCGCTATCTTTCTCTAGACCCCTAAACCCTAACCCCAATCTCTCTCTCTACCCCACTCCCCCACCCACTTACCCCTCCTCTATATCTCTATCTTACCCAACACTAATAATCCATACACCACCTTTGATCTCTCTTTCATCTTTAAACCCCTATTAACCCCCAATATCTCTCTCTCCCTCTAAACCCCTAACCCCTTGCCTCACTCTCTCTAAACCCCAGGGAACCATCAATCTCTATCTCTCGATAAACCCCTAACCTACAATATCTCTATCTCCCTCTCCCCCTCTCTCTCTCTCTCAAAAACCATAATCCCCATTCACCCTCTCTTTATCTCTCTAACACCTAAAATCCAATCTATCTCTCTCTCTTTTATAGTCCATTCTTTATATCTCCCTTTCCATCTCTCTCTCTCTCTCTCTCTCTCTCTCTATGAAAACCCTTACCCTCAATTTCTATCTTTCTCTCTGCATCTCTAAACCCCTAACCACAATATCTGTCTCTCTCCCTCCATCCCTCTCTCTCTCTCTCTAAACCCCTAGTCCCTAATCCTTAACTCCTAGCCTCTAACTCCTAACCTCTAACCCATAGTCCCTAACCCGTAACCCCTGACTCCAATTCTCTCTCTCTCTCTCTCTCAATCCATAAAACTAATATCTCTCTCTAAACCCCTAACTCCAATATCTCTCCCTCTCTCTCTAAATCCATCTCTTTCTCTATATCTAAAATTCTAACCCTCGGTAAATCTCACTCTTTCTCTCCTCTAAAAACGTAGTGTGGCGCTCTCTCTCTCTCTCTCTAAACCCCTAACCCCTGCTATCTCTCTTTAAAACCATATCCCCAAATATCTCTCTTTTTATCGATGTCTTTGTTTCTAAACATTGAACCTCTAATCTCTCTCTCTCCTCCCTATCCCTCTCTTTCTCAACCCCTAAACCTAATCTCTCTCTCTCTCTAAGCCCCTAACCCTAATCTCTCTCTCTCTAAGCCCCTAACCCATAATCTCTCTCTCTCTCTCTCTCACACACACACACCACACCACACATACCACACACAAAACCCTTAACCTCAATTTCTCTCTCTCTCACTCTCTCTAAATCCTTAACCTCCAATATTTGTCTCTATTTAAACCCCTAATAACCAATCTCCATTTTTATATATCTCTCTCTCCCTCTAAACCCCCAATGCACAATTGATCTTTCTCTCTCACTTCCAATCTCTCTCTCTCTCTCTAAACCCCTAACTCATAGTCTCTCTCTCTAAACCCATAACCCCAAATATCTATCTTTCTATCGATGTCTCTATGTCTAAACCTTGAACCTCCAATATCTCTCTCTCTCCCTCTCTATCTCTCTCTAAACCCCTATCCCCAACTCTATTTCTCTCTAAGCCCCTAACCCCTAACCTCTCTCTCTCTCTCTCTCTCTCTCTCTCCCCAAAACCCTAGTCCCCAATCTCTCTCTCTCTCTCACTCTCTCTCTTAAAACCCTAGTCCCCAATCTCTCTCTCTCTCTCTCTCCAAAACCCTAGTCCCCAATCTCTCTCTCTCTCTCACTCTCTCTCTTAAAACCCCTAGTCCCTAATCTCTCTCTCTCTCTCTCTCTCTCTCTAAACCCCTAACCCTAATATCTCTCTTTAAACCCATAACCCCAAATATCTCTCTTTTTATCGATGTCTCTGTTTCTAAATATTGAACCTCCAATCTCTCTCTCTCTCTCGCTATCCCTCTCTTTCTCAACCCCTAAACCCAATTCTCTCTCTCTCTCTAAACCACTAACCCTAATCTCTCTCTCTCTCTCTAAGCCCCTAACTCACAATCTCTCTCTCTCTCTAAGCCCCTAACCCACAATCTCTCTCTCTCTCTCAAAACCCTTAACCTCAATTTCTTTCTCTCTCACTCTCTCTAAACCCCTAACCTCGAATATTTATCTCTATTTAAACCCCTAATAACCAATCTCCATTTTTCTATATCTCTCTCTCCCTCTAAACCCCCAATGCATAATTGATCTTTCTCTCTCACTTCCAATCTCTCTCTCTCTCTCTCACTCTCTCTCTTAAAACTCCTAGTCCCCAATCTCTCTCTCTCTCTCTCTTAAAACCCCTAGTACCTAATCTCTCTCTCTCTCTCTCTCTCTACCACTAATCACCAATATCACTCTTTCTATCTCTCTCTAAACCCCCAACCCACAATCTCTCTATATTTCTCTAAACCCCTAATGGCCAATATCTCTCTCTCTCTCTATAAACCCCTAACCCTAAATATATCCATTTCTATCTCTCTCTCTAAACTCCTAACCTCCAAGATATCTATCTCTCCAACTAAACCCCTACCCCCAATCTCTCTTTATCTCAACCACTAACCCCCAATCTCCCTCTCTCTCTAAAACCCTAACCCCCAATCTCTCCCTCTCTGTCTTTGAATCTCTAACCTCCAATCTCTCTCTCTAAACTCCAACCCCCAATCTCTCTCTCTCTCTCTCTCCCTAAAACCATAACCTCTTATCTCTCTCTAAACCCATAAACCCTCATCTCTCTATCTAAACCCATAACCTCCAATATATATCTATCTCTCAGTCCCACCCTAACCTTCAATCTCCCTCTAAATGATTAACCCTCTCTCTCTCTCTCAACCACTAACTTCTAATCACTCTCTCTCCCCCTCTCTAGATCCCTAACCTTCAATCTCTCTCTCTCTCTCTCTCTCTCTCTCCAAAACACTAACATGTAACATCTAATTTCTCTATCTCTGTCTCTCTCTCTCTCTCTAAACACCTAATTTTGAATATCTCTCTCTCTTCCTCTCACTCATTCTTTATCTACACCCCTAATCTCTCTCTAGCTCTCTCTCTCTACCCCACTCCCCACCCACTTACCCCTCCTCTATATCTCTCTCCTACCCAACACTAACAATCCATACACCCCTTGTGATCTCTCTTTCATCTCTAAATCCCTATTAACCCCCAATATCTCTCTCTCTAAACCCCTAACCCCTAGTCTCACTCTCTCTAAACTGTTAACCATTGATCTCTATATATCGCTAAACCCCTAACCTACAATCTCTCTATCTCCCTCTCCCCCCCTCTCTCTCTCAAAAACACTACTCCTCATTCACCCTCTCTCTATCTCTCTAAACAACTAAAACCCATTCGATCTCTCTTTCTAAAGTCCATTCTCTATATCTCCATTTCCATCTCACTCTCTCACTCTCTCTTTCTCTCTTTCTCTCTCTCTCTATGAAAAAACTTACCCTCAATGTCTCTCTTTCTCTCTGCATCTCTAAACCCCTAACCACAATATATGTCTCTCTCCCTCCATTCCTCTCTCTCTCTCTAAGCCTCTAATCCCTAATCCTTAACTTCTAACTGTTAACCCCTAGTCCCTAAACCATAACCCCCCTCTCTCTCTAAACCCCTAATCTCCAATATCTTTCCCTCTCTCTCTAAATCCATCTCTTTCTCTGTATCTAAAATTATAACCCCCAATAAATCTCACTCTTTCTCTCTCTCTAAACACTTAACCCCCAATCTCTCTCTCTCTCTAAACACCTAACCCCTAACCCCCAATCTCTTTCTCTCTCTCTCTCTCTTTCTCTCTCTCCTGCTAAACCTTTAAAACCCGATCCATCTCTCTCTCTCTCTCTCTCTCTCTCTCTCTCTCTCTCCCCCTCTCTCTCTATCTCCCCAAAACCCTACTCATCACCCACCTACCCCTCCCCCCACTCTATGTCTCTCTCCCCCCCTCCACCAACCATCCATACAACCCATGTGATATATTTCTATATCTAAACACCTATTAACTGCCCATCTCTCTCTCTCTCTCTCTCTCTCTCTCTCAAAAACCCTAACCCCCAATATCCCTCTCTCTCTTTGTAAACCATTTAGCTCCAATCTCTCTCTTTCTCTCCCTCTCTCTCTAAACTCTTAAACCATAATGTCTCTCTCACTAGACCCCTATCCCCTAACCCCTAATCTCTCTATATCTATAAACCAATGCACACCAATCTCTCTCTCTCTAAACCCCTCTATCTCTCTCTATCTAAACCATTAAGCCCCAACCCCCCTCTCTCTCTCTAAATTCCTAATTTCAAATATCTCTACCTCTCTCTCTAAACCCCTAATCTCTCTCTCTCTAAAAACCTAATCATCAATCTCTATCTCTCTCTAAACATTGACCCCCAAACTCTCTCTCAACCTCACTGTTTAAACCCCTAACCCTTTCTCTCTCTCTCTCTCTCACTCTGCAAATCCCAAACACCCACTTCTCATAGAGGTACATGTCCCCCCTCTCTTTGTATCTCTCTCTAAAACATTAAACCTCTCTCTCTCTCTCACTCTCTACCCAACTTCCCACCGACTTACCACTCCTCTATGTCTCTCTCCTACCCAACACTAACCATCCATACACCCCCTTTGATCTCTCTTTCTATCTCGAAACCCCTATTAACCCCCAAGCTCTCTCTCTCTCTCTCTCTCTCTCTCTCTCTAAACCCCTAACCATCTATATTGATCTCTCACCAAACCTCTAACCTACAGTCTCTCTATTTCCCTCCCCCCCTCGCTCTCTCAAAATCCCTAATCCTCATTCACCCTTTCTCTATCTCTCCCTTTCTCTCTAAATACATCTCTTTCTTTGTATCTAAAATTCTAACCCCTAATATATCTCACTCTTTCTCTCTATCTAAACACTTAACCCCCAATCTCTCTCTCTCTCTCTCTCTCTCTCTCTCTCTCTCTCTGTATATATATATATATATATATATGATATCTCTCTATATATAAACACATAACCTCTGACCCTCAATATATGGATCTCTCACTCTCTCGCTCTCTTTAAAACCTTAACCTCCAATCTCTCCCTCTCTCTAAATCCTTAACCCCTAATACCCACTCCCTCTAAATTTATTTATCGCTCTCTCTCTCTCTCTCTCTCTCTCTCTCTCTCTCTCTCTCTCTTTCTCTCCCTCTCTCTCTGTAAAATCCTAAACCCCAATCTCTCTCTCACTAAACCCCTAACCCCTAGTCTCTCTAAATGTCTAAACCAATAAAAGGCAATCTCTCTCTCTCTCTCTCTCTAAACCCCTAACCTCCAATATCTATCTCTCTAAACCCCTCAATCTCTCTCTATCTAAACCACTAAGCCCCAACCTCTATCTCTCTCTCTCTAATCCTGATCTCAAATATATCTCTCTCTATCTCTCTCTACACCCATAGATCCCTAGCTCATAACCCTCAATATCTATATCTCTAAGCATCTAATCATCAATCTTTATCTCTCTCTCTAAACCATTCACCCCCATACTCTCTCTCACTATCACTCTCTCTAAACCCCTAACCCTTTCTCTCTCTCTCTCTCTCACTCTCCAAATACCAAACACCTACTTCTCACCTAGGTACATGTCCCACCTCTCTTTGTCTTTCTCTTTAAATTATTAACCCTCTCTCTCTCTCTCAACCCCTAACCTCCAATCACTCTCTCTCTCTCTAGATTCCTAACCTACAATCTCTCTCTCTCTCCAAACCCATAACACACAACCCCTAATCTCTCTCTCTCTCTCTCTCTCTCTCTCTCTCTAAACACCTAATCCCGAACGTCTCTCTCTCTCTCTCTTACTCTCACTCACTCTTTCTCTCTCTAGACCAACGAACCCTAACCCATAATCTCTCTCTCTCTACCCCGCTCCCCTCCCACTCGCCCGTCATCTATGTCTCTCTCCCACCCAACACTAACCATCCATACACCCCCTTTGATCTTTCTTTCTATCTTTAAACCCTTATTCACCCCCAATCTCTCTCTCTCTAAACCCCTCACCAATGATCTCTATCTCTCACCAAACCCCTAACCTCCTCTCTCTCTCTCTATGTGTTTTTCTCTCTAAATCCTTGACACCTAATCTCTCTCTCTCTAATCCCCCAACCCCTAACCCCCCCTCTCTCTATCTACACCCTTAAAACCCAATCTCTCTCCCTACCTCCCTATCTCTCCTCAAACCCCTACTCATGACCCGCCTACCCCTCCTCGCACTATATGTCTCTCTCCCCCCACCACTAACCATCCATACAACCCCCCTGATCTCTCTTTATCACTAAACACGTATTAACCTCTAAACGCTTAATCCCAAATCTCTCTCTCTCTCTCTCTCTCTCTCTCACACACACACACACACACACACACCCCTCCAATCCCTCTCCCTCTCTAAACACCTAATCCTAAATCTCTTTCTCTCTAAACCCTTAATCCCCATATTCTCTCTCCCTCTAAACACCAAAACCCAAATCTCTCCATCTATCTCTCTCTAAACCACCAACCCCCAATCTCTCTCTCTTTCTCTCTAAATCCCTAACCCCCAATCTTTCTCTGTCTCTCTAAACCGTCAACCCTCAATCTCTCTCTCTCTCTATGTAAACACCTAACCCCCAATCTCTCTTTCTCTAAAACCCTAAACACCAATCTCTCTTTATTGTTCTTTAAATACCTAACCTTCAAGCTCTCTCTCTATATCTATATCAAACCCTAAACACCAATCTCTCTCGCTCTCTCTAAACCCATAACCTCTAATATCTGTCTCTCTCTCACACTATGAATCTCTTTATATCTCTCTCTAAACCCTTAACCCCCAATCTCTCTCTCTCTCTCTCTCTCTCTCTCTCTTTGAATGCCGAAACCTGAACCCCTAATATATATCTCTCTCTCCACCCCTCTCTCTCTCAATTTCTAATCCCCAATCTCTCTGTCTCTCTCTCTCTCCTTAAATCCATAACCCCTAATCTCTCTTCCCCCTCTTTCTCTCTAGCCCTTAACCTCCAATCTCTCTCTCTCTCTCTCTAAACCCCTAACCCCCAATCTCTCTCTATCTCTCTCTCTCACAACCCCTAATGTCCAATCTCTCTCTCTCTCTAAACCATCCATACAACCCATGTGATCTCTCTCTATCTCTAAACACTTATTAACCTCTAATCTCTCTCTCTCTCTAAACCCCTAACCCCTAATTTATCTATCTCTCTAAACCACTAAAAACCAATCTCCCTCTCTCTCTAAACCCCTAACCTCCAATCTTTCTCTCTCTCTCTCTCAAACTCTCTATCTCTATCTATCTAAACCACTAACCCCTAATCTCTCTCACTCTTTCTCTAAGCACATAATCTCAAATCTCTATCTTTCTCTCATCACCTAATCCGCAATCTCTCTCTCTCTCTCTCTCTCTCTAAATTGCTAACCCCCAACAACTCTATCACTCTCACTCACTCTCAAGCCCTAACCCTTTCTTTCTGTAAATTTCAAACACCCAATTCTTGCTTAAGTACTTACCCCCCTCATTTTGTCTCTCTCTAGACCCCTAATCCCTAATCCCCACTCCCTCTCAATTTATTTCTCTCTCTCTATCTCTCTCTCCCCCCCCGCTCTCTCTCTCTCCTTCTAAACCTTTAAAAATCAATCTCTCTCTCTCTCTCCCCAAAACCCTACTCATCACCCACCTACCCCAACCCCCAATCCATGTCTCTCTCCCCCCCCTCCACTAACCATCCATCCAACCCATGTGATATCTCTCTATATCTAACCACCTATTAACCCCCAATCTCTCTCTCTCTCTCTCTAAAACCCTAACCCCAAATCTCTCTCTCTCTCTCTCTAAACCCCCTTATCTCGAATCTCTCTCTTTCTCTCCCTCTCTCTCTAAACTCATAAACCCCACACTCTCTCTCACTAAACCCGTAGCCCCTAAACCCTAATCTCTCTATATCTCTAAACCAATAAACACCAATCTCTCTCTCTCTCTATCTCTCTATCTAAACCACTAAACCACTAAGCTCTAACCTCTCTCTCTCTCTAAACTCCTAATATCAAATATATCTCTCTCTATCTCTCTAAACCCCTAATATCTCTCTCTCTCTCTCTTTAAATCCATAGACCTTATCCCATAACACTCAATATCTCTCTCTCTAAACACCTAATCATAAATCTCTATCTCTCTCTAACCATTGACCCCCAAAATATCTCTCATCCTCACTCTCTCTAAACCCCTAACTCTTTCTCTCTCTCTCTCTCACTCTCCAAATCCCAAACACCCACCTTTCACCTAGGTACCTGTCCCCCCTCTCTTTGTCTCTCTCTCTCTAAATGATTAACCCTCTCTCTCTCAACCCCTAACCTCCAATCACTCGCTCTCTCTCTCTCCAAACCCCTAACATGTAACCCCTAATCTCTCTCTCTCTCTCTAAACACCTAATCTCTCACCAATCTCTCTCTCTAATCGCCATTCACCCTCTCTCTATCTCTCTAAAAATCTAAAACCCAATCAATCCCTCTCTCTAATGTCCATGCACTCTATGTTCATTTCCATCTCTCTCTATCTCTCTCTATAAAAAACCCTTACCCTCAATGTCTCTCTTTCTCTCTGTGTCTCTAAACCCCTAACCCCAATATATGTCTCTCTCCCTCCCTCTCTCTCTCTCTCTCTCTCTAAACCTCTAGTCCCTAATCCTTAACTCCTAACACTTAAATCCCATTCTCTCTCTCTCCAAACCCCTAATAACCAATATCTCTCTCTAAATCACTAACCTCCAATATCTCACCCTCTCTCTCTAAATCCATCTCTTTCTCTGTATCTAAAATTATAACTCCCAATATATCGCACCCTTTCTCTCTCTCTAAACACTTAACCCCCAATCTCTCTCTTTATTTGTAAACACCTAACCCCTAACCCCCAATCTCTTTATCTCTCTCTTGATCCCTCACTCTCTCTATCTCTGTAAAACCTTAACCCCCAATCTCTCTCTCTCTCTCTCTCTCTCTCTCTCTCTAAACCCTTAGCCCCTAATCCACTTTCCCTCTCGATTTATTTCTCTCTCTCTCTCTCTCTCCCCCAAAAACCCTACTCATCACCCACCTACCCCTCCCCCGACTCTATGTCCCTCTCCCCTGGTACACTAACCATCCATACACCCCATGTGATATCTCTCTATATCTAAACAACTATTAACCCCCAATCTCTCTCTCTCTCTCTCTTTCTCTATCTATCTATGTAAAGCCCTTAGATCCCATATCTCTCTTTCTCTCCCTCACTCTCTAAACTCTTAAACCCTAATATCTCTCTAATTAAACCCTTAATCTCTCTATATCTCTAAACCAATAAAAACCAATCTCTTTCTTTAAACCCCTAACCTCCAATATCTCTCTCTCTAAGCCTCTCTATCTCTCTCTATCTAAACCACCAAGCCCCAACCTCTCTCTCTCTCTAAACTTATAATCTCAAATATATCTCTCTCTATCTCTCTAAACCCTAGTCTCTCTCTCTCTCTCTCTCTCTCTCTCCCTCTCTAAACCCATAGGTCTATAGTCCTTGACCCTCAATATCTATCTCTTTAAACACCTAATCATCAATCTTTGTCTCTCTCTGAACCATTGACCCCCAACCTCTCTCGCGTGCTCTCTCTCTCTAAACCCCTAACCCTTTCTCTCTCTCATTCGCCAAATCCCAAACAACCACTTCTCACCTAGGTACTTGTCCCCCCTCTCTTTGTCTCTCTCTCTAAACAATTAATCCGTTATGTCTCTCTCTCAACCCCTAACCTCTAATCTCTCTTTGTCTCTCTGTCTCTCTTTGTCTCTCTCACTCTCTCACAACCCCAAACAGGAAACCCCTAATCTCTCTCTCTCTCCCTCTCTCCCTCTCTCTCTGAAACACCCAATCCTGAATATCTCTCTCTCTTACTCTTACTCTCTCTCTCTCTCTAGACCGATGAACCCTAACCCCTTATATATCTCTCTCTCTCTATCTCTCTCTACCCAACTCCCTACCCACATACCCCTCCTCTATCTTTCTCTCTCATACCTAACACTAACCATCCATACACCCCCTGGGATCTTGCTTTTTATCTCTAAACCCCTATTAACCTCCAATCCCTCTCTCTCTCTCTCTAAACCCCTAACCATCGATCTCTATCTCTCTCTAAACTCCTAACCTACCATCTCTCTATCTCCCTCTCCCCCCCTTCTCTCTCAAAACCACTAATCCCATTCACCCTCTCTCTATATTTCTAAACACCTAAAACCCAATCTATCTCTCTCTCTAAAGTCCATTCTCTCTATGTCCCTTTCCATCTCTCTCTCCCACTCTATGTAAAACCCTTACCCTCAATGTCTCTCTTTCTCTATGTGTCTCTAAACCCCTAACCCCAATATATGTCTCTCTCCCTCCCTCCCTCCCTCTCTCTCTCTCTAAACCTCTAGTCCCTAATCCTTAACTCCTAACCCCTAACCTCTATTCCCTAACCTGTAACCCCTAACTCCCATTCTCTCTCTCTCTCTAAACCCCTAATAACCAATATCTCTCTCTAAATTGCTAACCTCCAATATCTCACACCCCCTCTCTCTAAATCTATCTCTTTCTCTGTATCTAAAATTCTAACTCCCAATATATCACACTCTTTCTCTCTCTCTAAACAGTTAACCCCCAATCTCTCTCTCTATTTGTAAACACCTAACCCCTAACCCGTAATCTCTTTCTCTCTTGCTTCATCATTCACTCTCTTTATATTTAAAATCTTAAACCCCAATCTCTCTCTCTCTAAACCCTTAACCCCTAATCCACTTTTCCTCTCGATTTATTTCTCTCTCTCTCTCTCCCCAAAACCATACTCATCACCCACCCACCCCTCCCCCCACTCTATTGTTGAAATATTGTAACTTCTAAGAATATTATATTTGTATTTTATTACTCCGGAGATGTTCCATTCCTCCGAGGAGACCCTATTGTATATCCGGAGATGTTTATTCCTCCGAGAAAGTGTGGTAACTAGGTTTATTAGACTCTCTTAGGAGAGGTCGGCCCCATTAGGGTGAAAAGTCAGTTAGAACATGAGTATAAATAGAGGAGGTGTGTTCCTCATTTAGCTCATTCATTCACTCACTTGTGATTGGCTCATGAGAGAGAGAGATATGCATAGGAGGAGAAGGAGTTCTTGTTGAGGACTACATCTTGTATTCGGTTGATTATCTATATTGAGGAAAGCTTTGTTGGGTTTTCTACCCCATGAGGGTTTCCCAGGGTAAATCTTTGTCTATCTTGTGATTGTGTTTCTTTCAGTGATCTTGCTTGTGAAATTAGGCTAAACTTAACATGTTATCAGAGCTAGCCTGAATAGGACATCTTTCACAAGGTGAAAATACCTCTCTCTCCTCCTCCAGTGAAAATTAGGGTTTCTATAAAAGTTGAAATTTTTGGATTATGATTGCATGGCTGGATATCCCTCCTCAAAATCAAAGTTTTGAGTCTTAGATCAAACTTTTTGAGTGGGTAGAACTCCAAGAAAGTCAAACCCTAGTTTGGGTTTTGGACCAGAAAACCAATAAACCAGAAAAACCAGAAAAAGTGTGCACCTGTGCATCAGAAAACTAGACAAGGTGCGAACCAGAAAGCTAGAAATTATGTTGCGGATCAGATTTGAAGGGTGAAAAGCTGAAGTTTCCAGAAGCAGAGTTCTCCAGTTATCTTAGTCCAATCAAGTACATCTCCTGGTATGTGTTATTTTATCTTTTGAGAAAATTCAATTTTTGTGGTCCCCTGGATAAGATGGCTCCAAGCACTAAGCTTGAAGACAAGCTAGAGGTTATAGAGAATTTTAGGGCATGGAAATATAGGATTAGTCTCATTCTGTAAGAGAATGATCTTTCCCAATATATCAAAGATGAGATTGGAGAACCTGAAGAAGATGAAGCCAAAGAGAAGTATAGGAAGGACTTGATTATGGCAAAGAGAATCATTGTTGATTCTATAAAAGACCACTTGATTCCCCAAGTGGCATCCAAGAAGACCCCAAAGAAAATGTATGATGCCCTAATATCTCTATATCTCTAAACCAATAAAAACCATTCTCTTTATCTATATCTCTTTAAACCCCTAACCTCCAATATCTCTATCTCGAAACCCCTTTAACTCTCTCTATCTACACCATTAAGCCCCAACGACTCTCTCTCTTTCTAAACTCCTAATCTCAAATATATATATCTATATCTCTCTAACCCCTAATCTCTCTCTCTCTTTAAACCCATAGATCCATAGTTTGTAACCCTCAATATCTTTCCCTTTAAACACTTAATAATCAATCTTGACACATGTGCCTTTGTTTATTATGCATTGTGAAATTTTCATATTTCTCTCCTACACATTTATAAATAAACACTTAATTTTATATATTGTTTTAGTGTATAAAATTTTATGAGATGTAAAATGTAATTTTTTTTTTCATTAGTATTATGATGTGATATATAGAGATTTGTATTTTTTTTTCAATGTTATTCTTAATAATTTAATTTTTTTTTCCATATTAAAATAGTTCGAATTAATAATATTGAAATAGTTTAGAGTTCAAGTTAATAATCATGAGTTTGTTGAAATAGTTTAAAGTTTTGTTAGATTATAAATTACTATTTTGTTTAGTTTTGATAAATTGTTTTTAATGTTTTTTATGGTTATATATATAAATTTAATTGGAATATTTAAATGAGTATAAGATTATAGAAAATATTTGTTTTTATGAATATTAAATTGTATACATTTTTATATATTTTTTGCATTAGTATGTTGACCATAGGGGTTCTATTCAAAGTCTTGTATAGAGTGTTTTCAAAGGACCATTTTGGGAAATTGCCTGGAAACAATTTCCTAACTCGGCATCTTGACACATGTGCCTTTGTTGTAGCTGGAAACTGGGACATCGTTGCGCTAGTAATAGGTGGAGGAAGGTAACTCCCAGAGAAACCCTCCCAGTACGCCCCAAGTTGGGTGGTCGACCATGTATACACAATGTTTTTAAAGTAGTCTAACGAAGGACCCCCCTTTGTTGACACTCTATTCATGCAACCTAGGAGTTAGGATCTCTTTCCTTCTTAATTCTAACTTTAACCTCCTCTAAACGTTAGCTACTTTAGCCGCTCTCATCCAACCCATTTAACTTATAACCACTAAATTTTACAACATAACACTTATAAATCACACAAACGCCTAACCCTTAATCTCTCTCTCAAAAACCCCAACCCCCAATATCTTTCTCTATTTATCTCCCTCTCTAAACCCCTTACCCCCTATCTCTCTCCCTCTCTAAACCTCTAACCCCCAACATCTATTTCTCTCTAAACACCTAATCCCAAATCTCTCTCTCTCTCTCTCTATAAATAGCTAATCCCCAATCTCTTTCTCTCTAAATCCCTAACCCCCATTCTCTCTAAACCCATAACCCCCATTCTCTCTAAACCTCTAACCCCTTACACCTATCCCTCTCCCTCTCTAAACCTCTAACCCCCAATACATCTTTCTCTCTAAATGCCAAATCCCAAATCTCTCTCTCTCTCTCTCTCTCTATCTCTCTCTCTAAACCCCAACCTCTCTCTCTCTCTTTCTCTCTCTCTCTAAATCCCTAAACCCCAATCTCTCTCTCTCTCTCTCTCTAAATCCCTAAACCCTAATCTCTCTCTCTCTCTCTCTAAAACCCTAACCCCTAATCTCTCTTTCTCTCTATTTAAATACCTAGCCTCCAAACTCTCTCTCTCTCTCTTTCTCAAGCCCTAAACACCAAGCTCTCTCACTCTCTCTAAACCCATAACCTCCAATCTCTCTCTCTCTCTCTCTCTCTCTCTTCAAATTCATAAACCCTAATCCCTAATATCTCTCTCTGTCTTTCTCCCCCCTCTCCCTCTCTAAATACCTAACCCTCTCAATCTCTCTCTCTCCTTCAATACCTAACCCTTGATCTCTCTCTAACCCCTAACCCCCAATATCTCTTTCTCAATCTAACCCCTAACCACCAATATCTCTCTCTCTCTAAACCCCTAACCCCAATCTCTCTCTCTCTCTCTCTCTCTCTCTCTCTCTCTAAACCCCTAACCTCCAATCTCTATCTCTCTCTCTAAATCCCAAGCTCTCTCTCTCATGTTAAATCCCTAACTCCTCTCTCTCTCTCACTCTCTCTCTCTCCACTCTCTTTGTATCTCTCTCTAAACAATTAACACCCAATATCTCTTTCTCTAATCCCCTAACCTATAAACCCCCCTCTATCTCTCTATAAACCCTTAAAACCCAATATCTATCCCTCCCTCCCCCTCTCTCTCCAAAACCCCCTACTCATTAACCACCTACCCCTCCCCGCATTTTATGTCTCTCTCGGACCCCCCCCACCACTAACCACCAAGACAACCCCTGTGATATCTCTCTATCTCTAAACACTTATTAACCTATAAACACATAATCCCAAATCTCTCTCTCTCTTTCTCTCTAAACCCCCAAGCCCCAATCTTTCTCTCTCTCTGAACCCCTAACCCACAATCTCTCTCCCTCTCTCTATCTCTCTCTAAATTTCTAAACCTCAATCTCTCTCTCTCTCTCTCTATGTAAACACCTAACCCCTAATATATATATATATATACCCCCTCTCTCTCTCTAAATACCTAACCCCCAATCTCTCTCTCTCTCTCTCTCTCTCTCTCTCTCTCTCTCTCTAGAACCGTAACCCCTAATATATATATATATCCCTCTCTCTCCTTAAATCCCTAACCCCCTATATATCTCTCCCTCTCTCTCTCTAACCCCTAACCCTCCCTCTCCCTCTCTAAACCCCTAACCTACAATCTCTCTCTGTCTCTAAAACCCAAGCTCTCTCTCTCATGCTAAACCCCTAAGCTCTCTCTCTATCTCTCTCTCTCTCTGTATCTCTCTAACCCTCTCTCTCTCAAACCCTAACCTCTAACCACTCTCTCTCTCCCTCTCTAAATCCATAACCTTCAATCTCTCTCTCTCTCCCCAAACCACTAACATGTAACCCCTAATATCTCTCTCTCTCTCTCTAAACAACTAATATTGAATATCTATCTCTCTTCCTCTCACTCGCTATCTTTCTCTAGACCCCTAAACCCTAACCCCCAATCTCTCTCTCTCTCTCTCTCTCTCTCTCGCTCTCTCTCTACCCCACTCCCCACCCACTTACCCCTCCTCTATATCTCTATCTTACCCAACACTAACAATCCATACATTACCTTTGATCTCTCTTTCATCTTTAAACCCCTATTAACCCCCAATATCTCTCTCTCCCTCTAAACCCCTAACCCCTTGCCTCACTCTCTCTAAACCCCAGGGAACCATCAATCTCTATCTCTCGATAAACCCCTAACCTATAATATCTCTATCTCGCTCTCCCCCTCTCTCTCTCTCAAAAACCATAATCCCCAGTCACCCTCTCTTTATCTCTTTAAACACCTAAAATCCAATCTATCTCTCTTTATAGTCCATTCTCTATCTCTCTCTCTCTCTCTCTCTCTCTGAAAACCCTTACCCTCAATTTCTATCTTTCTCTCTGCATCTCTAAACCCCTAACCACAATATCTGTCTCTCTCCCTCCATCCCTCTCTCTCTCTCTCTAAACCCCTAGTCCCTAATCCTTAACTCCTAACCTCTAACTCCTAACCTCTAATCCATAGTCCCTAACCCGTAACCCGTGACTCCAATTCTCTCTCTCTCTCTCTCAATCCATAAAACTAATATCTCTCTCTAAACCCCTAACTCCAATATCTCTCCCTCTCTCTTTAAATCCATCTCTTTCTCTATATCTAAAATTCTAACCCTTGGTAAATCTCACTCTTTCTCTCTCTCTAAAAATGTAGTGCTCTCTCTCTCTATCTCTCTCTCTCTCTCTCTCTCTCTCTAAACCCCTAACCCCTGCTATCTCTCTTTAAAACCATATCCCCAAATATCTCTCTTTTTATCGATGTCTCTGTTTCTAAACCTTGAACCTCTAATCTCTCTCTCTCTCCCTATCCCTCTCTTTCTCAACCCCTAAACCCAATCTCTCTCTCTCTCTAAGCCCCTAACCCCAATCTCTCTCTCTCTAAGCCCCTAACCCATAATATCTATCTCTCTCTCTCTCTCTCTCTCTCACACACACACACACACACACAAAACCCTTAACCTCAATTTCTCTCTTTCTCACTCTCTCTAAACCCTTAACCTCCAATATTTGTCTCTATTTAAACCCCTAATAACCAATCTCCATTTTTATATATATCTCTCTCTCCCTCTAAACCCCCAATGCACAATTGATCTTTCTCTCTCACTTCCAATCTCTCTCTCTCTTTAAACCCCTAACCCATAATCTCTCTCTCTCTTTAAACCCCTAACCCATAATCTCTCTCTCTAAACCCATAACCCCAAATATCTATCTTTCTATCGATGTCTCTATGTCTAAACCTTGAACCTCCAATATCTCTCTCTCTCTCCCTCTCTATCTCTCTCTAAACCCCTATCCCCAATCTCTATTTCTCTCTAAGTCCCTAACCCTAAACCCCTCTCTCTCTTTCTCTCTCTCTCTCTCCCCCCAAAACCCTAGTCCCCAATCTCTCTCTCTCTCTCTTAAAACCCCTAGTCCCCAATCTCTCTCTCTCTCTCTCTCTTCAAAACCCTAGTCCCCAATCTCTCTCTCTCTCTCACTCTCTCTCTTAAAACCCCTAGTCCCCAATCTCTCTCTCTCTCTAAACCCCTAACCCCTAATATCTCTCTTTAAACCCATAACCCCAAATATCTCTCTTTTTATCGATGTCTCTGTTTCTAAATATTGAACCTTCAATCTCTCTCTCTCTCTCGCTATCCCTCTCTTTCTCAACCCCTAAACCCAATTCTCTCTCTCTCTCTAAACCACTAACCCTAATCTCTCTCTCTCTCTCTCTCTAAGCCCCTAACCACGGGGGATTCACTAGTGAGGAAATATCATATCATGTCCATTCATATTGGGGGTTTGAATACTCTTAAAAACCTCAAAAATATATTGCCCTGTATTAAAGGGTCAATGGGGGGTTTTAATTTGACATAGTACTATAAATATTGGGGGTTATTTTATTTGGGTGAGATGAGGAATAACCTCCAAATCATGGGATGGATTCATACCTCCAAATCATGGGATCAATTCACACCCATCTAAAACTTAAGGACCCCCCATTTTTATTTGATATTGCTTATGATCCTAAGTTTTGCATAAATCTAATAATAGTGTACCAATGATAATATCGATGGAAGTATCTTTGGATTACTGGCATTAAGAAATGCTCAATTAATATCTTATTTAGTCTTATTTTGAATTGATGTTATATTCTTTTTCATCTTTAAGTTAAGATGTGTAGCTAATTGGGAGTTCTGGAGTTGAACAATTGTATAGTATTTTTTGTAGGCATTCGGGTAAAAGATCCAACTCTTCATTTTTTAGGTTGGGGTTTAGATGGGTATTGTGATTTAATCAAACCTTGCTCCATGACAACCAAGAAAAATGAGATCAATCCTTTTTGGCTCACTGGAACCAAGAAAAGTTAGATCAATCTTTCTTAACTAATTATTTCTTTCAACTTTTTGTATTCTTCTCTAACATTTTCACATTGCCAGTTATGTAGAGTTGTTAAATTGAGTTATATTTGGCACATTCATAATTATAATTTCAATTCTTATATGCAAAGCATATGTCTTAACATTGTATTGGAACTGACATGAAGACAGGTAAAAAACTAAATCTTTATTTACATACCCTATGTGTTGTTGTTACCATGAAATGGTATCATATAAGTTTCACCATCTGTGTATCTTTATAACTATTGCATGCTTGAAAGCTAACAATGGATATTTTTACCTGTCTTGTAAACATAAAAAAGAACATATAACCTAAGAAAAGGAAACTAGTTGTTGTTAATTCCCTTGATTGCAATAATAATTGTAGAGGGAGTGGAGGAAATTCATTGCATCTTGTGAATGAACCAAATCCAAGCTATGCACAAGATCATATGGTGTTATTGGAAAGTAAGAGGAATTTTTCTATGTTCATTTGGGTTCAAACATCAATAATGTTTGTTTTGATAGGAAGGTAGGGAATTCCATCCATGAAAGGGTTCAATTTTTCATTTTTATGGATTTTAATTTATTAACCTTATAGAAAACATGAGCTCTATGGCTATGCTTATATTTACATGATATAAAATTGGTAGATTGGTAGGTTGTGGTGTGAAACATCTGCAATTCTCATATTTTCTAAGCATTGCACTAACTATTAGACTATCATGCTTTTAGATTCTTTGTTATGTTGATCTCTTGATTGGGTTTCCTTTTACGCATTCTGCCTTTCCTACTACTATTTTGTTGGGTCTTTTACTATCCAACGTTACAAATTGATCAGTCACCCCTACAATCTTGGTGGGATTATTTATAGCATTATAATATTATTTTATTTAGCATCGTGTTTGCTTATACTAATATGTGTTAGGGATCTTGTTTGTTACAAATTGATAATATGATATAAAGGGGGTATTAAAAATGGTTTGATAAAAATGGATACCTACAATATCTGGTGAAACTAGGGGTTTTGTTAATTGGAAAGGCATATTGGGAGGGGGGATTAACAATAAAATTTTAGGAGAAATTTTTCAATATTTAGTGAAATTAGGGATATTCTTTAATATCATGTGAACGATCGTGCTATGTAACAAGTTCACTGAGTGAACCCCCCGTGCCCCTAACCCATAATCTCTCTCTCTCTCTCTCTCTCTCTCAAAACCCTTAACCTCAATTTCTTTCTCTCTCACTCTCTCTAAACCCATAACCTCAAATATTTGTCTCTATTTAAACCCCTAATAACCAATCTCCATTTTTCTATATCTCTCTCTCCCTCTAAACCCCCAATGCACAATTGATCTTTCTCTCTCACTTCCAATCTCTCTCTCTCTCTCTCTCTCACTCTCTCTCTTAAAAACCCTAGTCCCCAATCTCTCTCTCTCTCTCTCTCTCTCTCTCTCTCTCTCTCTTAAAAACCCCTAGTCCCCAATCTCTCTCTCTCTCTCTCTCTCTACCACTAATCACCAATATCACTCTTTCTATCTCTCTCTAAACCCCTAACCCACAATCTCTCTATATTTCTCTAAACCCCTAATGGCCAATATCTCTCTCTCTCTCTATAAACCCCTAACCCTAAATATATCCATTTCTATCTCTCTCTCTAAACTCCTAACCTCCAAGCTATCTATCTCTCCAACTAAACCCCTACCCCCAATCTCTCTTTATCTCAACCACTAACCCCCAATCTCCCTCTCTCTCTAAAACCCTAACCCCCAATCTCTCTCTCTCTCTTTGAATCTCTAACCTCCAATCTCTCTCTCTAAACTCCAACCCCCAATCTCTCTCTCTCTCTCTAAAACCATAACCTCTTATCTCTCTCTAAACCCATAAACCCTCATCTCTCTATCTAAACTCATAACCTCCAATATATATCTATCTCTCAGTCCCACCCTAACCTTCAATCTCCCTCTAAACGATTAACCCTCTCTCTCTCTCTCAACCCCTAACTTCTAATCACACTCTCTCCCCCTCTCTAGATCCCTAACCTTCAATCTCTCTCTCCCTCTCTCTCTCTCTCTCTCTCTCCAAAACACTAACATGTAACATCTAATCTCTCTCTCTCTCTCTCTCTCTCTCTCTCTCTCTCTCTCAACACCTAATCTTGAATATCTCTCTCTCTTCCTCTCACTCATTCTTTCTCTACACCGCTAATCTCTCTCTATCTCTCTCTCTCTACTCCACTCCCCACCCACTTACCCCTCCTCTATATCTCTCTCCTACCCAACACTAACAATCCATACACCCCTTGTGATCTCTCTTTCATCTCTAAATCCCTATTAACTCCCAATATCCCTCTCTCTAAACCCCTAACCCCTAGTCTCACTCTCTCTAAACCGCTAACCATTGATCTCTATATCTCACTAAACCCCTAACCTACAATCTCTCTATCTCCCTCTCCCCCCCTCTCTCTCTCAAAAACACTAGTCCTCATTCACCCTCTCTCTATCTCTCTAAACACCTAAAACCCATTCGATCTCTCTTTCTAAAGTCCATTCTCTATATCTCCATTTCCATCTCACTCTCTCACTCTCTCTTTCTCTCTTTCTCTCTCTCTCTATGAAAAAACTTACCCTCAATGTCTCTCTTTCTCTTTGTGTCTCTAAACCCCTAACCACAATATATGTCTCTCTCCCTCCATTCCTCTCTCTCTCTCTAAGCCCCTAATCCCTAATCCTTAACTCCTAATTGTTAACCCCTAGTCCCTAAACCATAACCCCTCTCTCTCTCTAAACCCCTAATCTCCAATATCTTTCCCTCTCTCTCTAAATCCATCTCTTTCTTTGTATCTAAAATTATAACCCCCAATAAATCTCACTCTTTCTCTCTCTCTAAACACTTAACCCCCAATCTCTCTCTCTCTCTCTAAACACCTAACCCCTAACCCCCAATCTCTTTCTCTCTCTCTCTCTCAACCTCTCTCTCTCTCTCTATATATATATAAAAAAACTTAACCCCCAATTTCTCTCTCTCTCTCTAAACCACAAACCCCTAATCACCACTCCCTCTCAATTTCTCTCTCTCTCTCTCTCTCCTGCTAAACCTTTAAAACCCAATCTCTCTCTCTCTCTGTCTCCACCTCTCTCTCTCTCTCTCTCTCTCTCTCTCTCTCTCTCTCTCTCTCTCCCCAAAACCCTACTCATCACCCACCTATCCCTCCCCCTACTCTATGTCTCTCTCCCCCCCCTCCACCAACCATCCATACAACCCATGTGATATCTCTCTATATCTAAACACCTATTAACTGCCAATCTATCTCTCTCAAAAACCCTAACCCCCAATATCCCTCTCTCTCTTTGTAAACCATTTAGCTCCAATCTCTCTCTTTCTCTCCCTCTCTCTCTAAACTCCTAAACCACAATGTCTCTCTCACTAGACCCCTATCCCCTAACCCCTAATCTCTCTATATCTATAAACCAATGCACACCAATTTCTCTCTCTCTCTCTCTCTCTCTAAACCCCTCTATCTCTCTTTATCTAAACCATTAAGCCCCAACCCCCCTCTCTCTCTCTAAATTCCTAATTTCAAATATCTCTACCTCTCTCTCTAAACCCCTAATCTCTCTCTCTCTAAAAACCTAATCATCAATCTCTATCTCTCTCTAAACATTGACCCCCAAACTCTCTCTCAACCTCACTCTTTAAACCCCTAACCCTTTCTCTCTCTCTCTCTCTCTCTCTCACTCTGCAAATCCCAAACACCCACTTCTCACGAAGGTACATGTCCCCCCTCTCTTTGTATCTCTCTCTAAAACATTAAACCTCTCTCTCTCTCTCTCTACCCAACTTCCCACCGACTTACCCCTCCTCTATGTCTCTCTCCTACCCAACACTAACCATCCATACACACCCTTTGATCTCTCTTTCTATCTCGAAACCCCTATTAAGCCCCAAGCTCTCTCTCTCTCTCTCTCTAAACCCCTAACCATCTATATTGATCTCTCACCAAACCTCTAACCTACAGTCTCTCTATTTCCCTCCCCCCCTCGCTCTCTCAAAATCCCTAATCCTCATTCACCCTTTCTCTATCTCTCTAAACACCTAAAACCCAATCGATCTCTATCTCTAAATTCCATTCTCTATATCTCCCTTTCCATCTCCCTCTCTCTATGTAAAACCATTACCCTCAATGTCTCTCTTTCTCTCCGCGTCTCTAAACCCCTAACCCCATTATTTGTCTCTCTGCCTCCCTCCCTCTCTCTCTCTAAACCCCATGTCCGTAATCCTTAACTCCTAACCCCTAAACCCTATTCCCTAACTCATAACCCCTAACTCCCATTCTCTCTCTCTCTCTCTAAACCTCTAATAACCAATATCTCTCTCTAAATTGCTAACCTCCTATATCTCTCCCTTTCTCTCTAAATACATCTCTTTCTTTGTATCTAAAATTCTAACCCCTAATATATCTCACTCTTTCTCTCTATCTAACCACTTAACCCTCTCTCTCTCTCTCTCTCTCTCTATATATATATATATATATATGATATCTCTCTATATATAAACACATAACCTCTGACCCTCAATATATGGATCTCTCACTCTCTCGCTCTCTATAAAACCTTAACCTCCAATCTCTCCCTCTGTCTAAACCCTTAACCTCTAATACCCACTCCCTCTAAATTTATTTATCTCTCTCTCTCTCTCTCTTGCTAAACCCTTAAAACCCAATCCATCTCTCTCTCTCTCTGTCTCTCCCTCCCCAAACCTACCCCTCTCCTCACTCTGTGTATCTCTCCCCCCTCCACTAACCATCCATATAACCCATATGATATCTCTCTATATCTAAACACCAATTAACCTCCAATCTCTCTCTAAACCCCTAAGTCCAAATCTCTCTCTCTCTAAACCCCTTAGATCCAATCTCTCTCTTTCTCTCCCTCTCTCTCTGTAAAATCCTAAACCCCAATCTCTCTCTAACTAAACCCCTAACCCCTAGTCTCTCTATATGTCTAAACCAATAAAAGGCAATCTCTCTCTCTCTCTCTCTCTCTCTCTAAACCCCTAACCTCCATTATCTATCTCTATCTAAACCACTAAGCCCCAACCTCTCTCTCTCTCTCTCTCAAATCCTAATCTCAAATATATCTCTCTCTATCTCTCTAAACCCCTAATCTCTCTCTATCTCTCTCTACACCCATAGATCCCTAGCTCATAACCCTCAATATCTATATCTTTAAGCATCTAATCATCAATCTTTATCTCTCTCTCTAAACCATTCACCCCTATCCTCTCTCTCACCCTCACTCTCTCTAAACCCCTAACCCTTTCTCTCTCTCTCTCTCACTATCCAAATACCAAACACCTACTTCTCACCTAGGTACATGTCCCACCTCTCTTTGTCTTTCTCTTTAAATGATTAACCCTCTCTCTCTCTCTCAACCCCTAACCTCCAATCAATCTCTCTCTCTAGATTCCTAGCCTCCAATCTCTCTCTCTCTCCAAACCCATAGCACACAACCCCTAATCTCTCTCTCTCTCTCTCTCTCTAAACACCTAATCCCGAACGTCTCTCTCTCTCTCTAGACCAACGAACCCTAACCCCTAATCTCTCTCTCTCTCTCTCTCTCTCTCTCTCTCTCTCTACCCCTCTCCCCTCCCACTCACCCCTCATCTATGTCTCTCTCCCACCCAACCTAACCATCCATACACCCCCTTTGATCTTTCTTTCTATCTTTAAACCCCTATTCACCCCCAATCTCTCTCTCTCTAAACCCCTCACCATCAATCTCTATCTCTCACCAAACCCCTAACCTCCTCTCTCTCTCTCTCTATGTGTTTTTCTCTCTAAAACCTTAACACCTAATCTCTCTCTCTCTAATCCCCCAACCCCTAACCCCCCCCCCTCTCTATCTACACCCTTAAAACCCAATCTCTCTCCCTACCTCCCTATCTCTCCTCAAACCCCTACTCATGACCTTCCTACCTCGCACTATATGTCTCTCTCCCCCCACCACTAACCATCCATACAACCCCTGTGATCTCTCTTTATCTCTAAACACGTATTAACCTCTAAACGCTTAATCCAAAATCTCTCTCTCTCTCACACACACACACACACACACCCCTCCAATCCCTCTCCCTCTCTAAACACCTAATCCTAAATCTCTTTCTCTCTAAACCCTTAATCCCCATATTCTCTCTCTCTCTAAACACCAAAACCCAAATCTCTCCATCTCTCTCTCTCTAAACCACCAACCCCCAATCTCTCTCTCTTTCTCTCTAAATCCCTAACCATCAATCTCTCTCTCTCTCTAAACCGTCAACCCTCAATCTCTCTCTCTCTCTCTGTAAACACCTAATCCCCAATCTCTCTTTCTCTAAAACCCTAAACCCCACTCTCTCTTTATTATTATTTAAATACCTAACCTTCAAGCTCTCTCTCTATATATATATCAAACCCTAAACACCAAGCTCTCTCACTCTCTCTAAACCCATAACCTCCAATATCTCTCTCTCTCACTATGAATCTCTTTATATATCTCTCTAAACCCTTAATCCCCAATCTCTCTCTCTCTCTATCTCTCTCTCTCTCTCTCTCTCTCTTTGAATGCCTAAACCCTAACCCCTAATAAATATCTCTCTCTCCACCCCTCTCTCTCTAAATTCCTAATCCCCAATATCTTTGTCTCTCTCTCTTTCTCCTTAAATCCATAACCCCTAATCTGTCTCCCCCCTCTCTCTCTCTAGCCCTTAACCTCCAATCTCTCTCTCTCTCTCTCTCTCTCTCTAAACCCCTAACCCCCAATCTCTCTCTATCTTTCTCTCTCACAACCCCTAACATCCAATCTCTCTCTCTCTCTCTCTCTCTCTAAACCATCCATACAACCCATGCGATCTCTCTCTATCTCTAAACACTTATTAACCTCTAATCTCTCTCTCTCTCTAAACCCCTAACCCCTAACCCCTAATTTATCTATCTCTCTAAACCACTAAAAACCAATCTCCCTCTCTCTCTAAACCCCTAACCTCCAATCTCTCTCTCTCTCTCTCTCAAACTCTCTATCTCTATCTATCTAAACCACTAACCCCTAATCTCTCTCACTCTTTCTCTAAGCCCATAATCTCAAATCTCTATCTTTCTCTCATCACCTAATCCGCAATCTCTCTCTCTCTCTCTCTAAATTGCTAACCCCCAACCACTCTATCACTCTCACTCTCTCTAAACCCCTAACCCTTTCTTTCTTTAAATTTTGAATACCCAATTCTCACCTAAGTACTTGCCCCCCCTCATTTTGTCTCTCTCTAGACCCCTAATCCCTAATCCCCACTACCTCTCAATTTATTTCTCTCTCTCTATCTCTCTCTTCCCCTCTCTCTCTCTCTCTTTCTAAACCTTTAAAAATCAATCTCTCTCTCTCTCTCTCCCCAAAACCCTACTCATCATCGACCTACCCCACCCCCCACTCCATGTCTCTCTCCCCCCATCCACTAACCATCCATCCAACCCATGTGATATCTCTCTATATCTAACCACCTATTAACCCCCAATCTCTCTCTCTCTCTCTAAAACCCTAACCCCAAATCTCTCTCTCTATCTCTAAACCCCCTTATCTCGAATCTCTCTCTTTCTCTCCCTCTCTCTCTAAACTCATAAACCCCACACTCTCTCTCACTAAACCCGTAGCCCCTAAACCCTAATTTCTCTATATCTCTAAACCAATAAACACCAATCTCTCTCTCTCTCTCTCTATCTAAACCACTAAACCACTAAGCCCTAACCTCTCTCTCTCTCTCTAAACTCCTAATCTCAAATATATCTCTCTCTATCTCTCTAAACCCCTAATATCTCTCTCTCTCTCTCTTTAAATCCATCGACCTTATCCCATAACAGTCAATATCTCTCTTTCTAAACACCTAATCATAAATCTCTATCTCTCTCTAACCATTGACCCCCAAAATATCTCTCACCCTCACTCTCTCTAAACCCCTAACCCTTTCTCTCTCTCTCACTCTCCAAATCCCAAACACCCATCTTTCACCTAGGTACCTGTCCCCCCTCTCTTTGTCTCTCTCTCAACCCCTAACCTCCAATCACTCTCTCTCTCTCTCTCTCTCTCCAAACCCCTAACATGTAACCCCTAATCTCTCTCTCTCTCTCTAAACACCTAATCTCTCACCAATCTCTCTCTCTAATCCCCATTCACCCTCTCTCTATCTCTCTAAAAATCGAAAACCTAATCAATCCCTCTCTCTAATGTCCATGCACTCTATGATCCTTTCCATCTCTCTCTATCTCTCTCTATAAAAAACCCTTACCCTCAATGTCTCTCTTTCTCTCTGTGTCTCTAAACCCCTAACCCCAATAAATGTCTCTCTCCCTCCCTCTCTCTGTCTCTCTCAACCTCTAGTCCCTAATCCTTATCTCCTAACCCTTCAATCCCATTCTCTCTCTCTCCAAACCCCTAATAACCAATATCTCTCTCTAAATCACTAACCTCCAATATCTCACCCTCTCTCTCTAAATCCATCTCTTTCTCTGTATCTAAAATTCTAACTCCCAATATATCGCACTCTTTCTCTCTCTTTAAACACTTAACCCCCAATCTCTCTCTTTATTTGTAAACACCTAACCCCTAACCCCCAATCTCTTTATCTCTCTCTTGATCCCTCACTCTCTCTATCTCTATAAAACCTTAACCCCCAATCTCTCTCTCTCTCTCTCTCTCTCTCTCTCTCTCTACCCTTAGCCCCTAATCCACTTTCCCTCTCGATTTATCTCTCTCTCTCTCTCTCTCTCTCTCTCTCTCTCTCTCTCTCCCAAAAACCCTACTCATAACCCACCTACCCCTCCCCCCACTCTATGTCCCTCTCCCCTGGTACATTAACCATCCATACACCCCATGTGATATATCTCTATATGTAAACAACTATTAACCCCCAATATCTCTCTCTCTCTCTCTCTTTCTCTATCTATCTATGTAAAGCCCTTAGATCCCATATCTCTCTTTCTCTCCCTCTCTCTCTAAACTCTTAAACCCCAATCTCTCTCTAATTAAACCCTTAATCTCTCTATATCTCTAAACCAATAAAAACCAATCTCTTTCTCTAAACCCCTAACCTCCAATATCTCTCTCTCTAAGCCTCTCTATCTCTCTCTATCTAAACCACCAAGCCCCAACCTCTCTCTCTCTCTAAACTCCTAATCTCAAATATATCTCTCTCTATCTCTCTAAACCCTAGTCTCTCTCTCTCTCTCTCCCTCTCTAAACCCATAGGTCTATAGTCCGTGACCCTCAATATCTGTCTCTTTAAACACCTAATCATCAATCTTTGTCTCTCTCTGAACCATTGACCCCCAACCTCTCTCTCGTGCTCTCTCTCTCTAAACCCCTAACCCTTTCTCTCTCTCATTTGCCAAATCCAAAACAACCACTTCTCACCTAGGTACTTGTCCCCCCTCTCACAACCCCAAATAGGAAACCCCTAATCTCTCTCTCTCTCCCTCTCTCCCTCTCTCTCTGAAACACCCAATCCCGAATATCTCTCTCTCTCTTACTCTTACTCTCTCTCTCTCTAGATTGATGAACCCTAACCCCTTATCTCTCTCTCTCTCTCTATCTCTCTCTACCCAACTCCATACCCACATACCCCTCCTCTATCTCTCTCTCTCATACCTAACACTAACCATCCATACACCCCCTGTGATCTCGCTTTTTATCTCTAAACCCCTATTAACCTCCAATCCCTCTCTCTCTCTCTCTCTAAAGTCCATTCTGTCTATGTCCCTTTCCATCTCTCTCTCCCACTCTATGTAAAACCCTTACCCTCAATGTCTCTCTTTCTCTATGTGTCTCTAAACCCCTAACCCCAATATATGTCTCTCTCCCTCCCTCTCTATCTCTCTAAACCTCTAGTCCCTAATCCTTAACTCCTAACCCCTAACCTCTGTTCCCTAACCTGTAACCCCTAACTCCCATTCTCTCTCTCTCTCTAAACCCCTAATAACCAATATCTCTCTCTAAATTGCTAAACTCCAATATATCTCCCTCTCTCTCTAAATCCATCTCTTTCTCTATATCTAACATTCTAACTCCCAATATATCTCACTCTTTATCTCTCTCTCTAAACACTTAACCTTCAATCTCTCTCTCTCTCTCTCTGCTATTAAACCCTTAAAACTCAATACATCTCTCTCTCTCGCCAAAACCCTACTCATCACCAACCTACCCCTCCTGCCACTCTATGTCTCTATCCCCCCCTCCACTAGCCATCCATACAACCCATGTGATATCTCTCTATATCTAAACATTGATTAACCCCCAATCTCTCCTTCTCTCTCTCTCTCTCTAAACTCCTAGCCCCCAATCTCTCCATCACTAAACCCCTAACCCCTAATCTCTCTACATCTCTAAACTAATAAAACACCAAGCTCTCTCTCTCTCTATCTCTCTAAACCCCTAACCTCCAATATCTCTCTCTCTCTAAACCCCTATATCTCTTTCTATCTAAACCATTAAGCCCCAACCTCTCTCTCTTGCTCTAAACTCCTAATCTCAAATATATCTCTCTCTATCTGTCTAAATCCCTAATCTCTCTCTCTCTAATGCCATAGACCCTATCCTATGACCCACAAAATCTCTCTCTTTAAGGACCTAATCCTTAATCTTTGTCTCTCTCTAAACCATTGACCCCTAACCTCTCTCTCACCCTCACTCTCTCTAATCCCCTAGCCATTTCTCTCTCTCACTCTCCAAATCCCAAACACCCACTTCTCAACTAGTAGGTAAACGTCGCCCCTCTCTTTGTCAATCTCTCTAAATGATTAACCCTCTCTCTCTCTTTATGAACCTATAATCTCCAATGAATCTCTCTCTCTCTCTAGATCCATAACCTTAAATTTCTCTCTCTCTCCAAACCATTAATACGTAACACCTAATCTCTCTCTTTCTCTCTCTCTCTAAACACCTAATCTTGAATATCTCTCTCTATTCCTCTCACTCAATGTCTCTCTCTAGATCCCTAAACCCTAATCCCTAATCTCTCTCTCTCTCTACCCCACTCCCCATCCACTTACCCCTCGTACATGCATCTCTCCTACCTAACACTAACCATCCGTACACCCCCTTGTGATCTCTCTTTCTATCTATAAACCCCTATTAACCACCAATATCTCTCTCTCTCTCTAAAACGTAACCCCTAGTCTCACTCTCTCTAAACCCCTAACCATCAATCTCTCTATCTCCCTCTCAACTCCCCTCTCTGTCTCAAAATCCCTAATCCCCATTCACCCTCTCTCTATCTCTCTAAAAACCTAAAACCCAATCGATCTCTCTCTAACATCCATTCTCTCTATCTCCCTTCCATCTCTCTCTCTCTATGTAAAAAAATTACCCTCAATGCCTCTCTTTCTCTCCGCGTCTCTAAAACCCTAACCAAAATATCTGTCTCCCTCCCTCCATACCTCTCTCTCTCTCTCCCCTAGTCCCTAATCCTTAACTCCTAACCGCTAACCCCTAGTCCCTAACCCATAACTCCTAACTCTCTCTCTCTCTCTAAATCCATAATAACCAATATCTCTCTCTAAATCGCTAACCTCCAATATCTCTCCCTCTCTCTCTTAATCCATCTCTTTCTCTCTATCCAAAATTCTAACCCCCAATAAATTCATTCTTTCTCTCTCTCTAAACACTTAACCCCAAATCTCTCTCTCTCTCTCTCTAAACACCTAACCCCTAACCCCCAATATCTTTCGCTCTCTCTCTCTCTCTCTCTCTTTATCTCCCACTCTCTCTCTCTCTATAAAACCTTAACCCCCAATTTCTCTCTCTCTCTAAACCACTAACCCCTAATCCCCACTCCCTCTCAATTTATTTCTCTCTCTATCCCTCTCCCTATCTCTCTCTCGCCTTCTTAACCTTTAAAACCTAATCCATCTCTCTCTCTCTCTCTCTCTCTCTCTCTCTCTCTTTCTCTTCCCCTAAAGCCCTACTCATCACCCACCTACCCATCCCCCCACTCTATGTCTCTCTCCCCCCTCCACCAACCATCCATACAACCCAGGTGATATCTCTATATATCTAAACACCTATTAACCACCAATCTCTCTCTCTCTCTCAAACCCTAACCCCCAATCTCTCTCTGTCTAAAACCCTAACCCATAATCTCTCTATCTCTCTCTGTGTAAACCCTTTAGCTCCAATATCTCTCTTCGTCTCCCTCTCTCTCTAAACTCCTAAGCCCCAATCTCTCTCTCACTAGACCCCTAGCCCCTAACTTCTAATCTCTCTATATCTCTAAACCAATAAAATCCAATCTCTCTCTCTAAATATCTCTAAACCCCTAACCTCCAATCTGTCTCTCTAAACCCCTCTATCTCTCTCTATTTAAACCACTAAGCCCCAACCTCTCTCTCTCTCTAAACCCCTAATTTCAAATATATCTCTCTCTATCTCTCTAATCCCTAATATCTCTCTCTCTCTCTCTAAATCCATAGACGCTAGCCCGTAACACTCAATATCTCTCTCTCTAAAAACCTAATCATCAATCTATGTCTCTCTAACCATTGACCCCTAAAATCTCTCTCACCCTCACTCTCTAAACCCCTAACCCTTTCTCTCTCTCTCTCTCTCTCACTCCAAATCCCAAAAACCCACTTATCACCTAGGTACATGTCCCCCCTCTCTTTGTCTCTCTCTCTAAACAATCAACCCTCTCTCTCTCTCTCAACCCCTAACCTTCAATATATCTCTCTCTCTTTCTCTCTCAACCCCTAACCTCCAATATCCCCTAATCTCTCTCTCTCTCTCTCTCTCTTAATCCCACTCATTATCTCTCTCTAGACCCCTAAACCCTAACCGCTCTCTCTGTCTCTCTACCCCACTCCCCACCCACTTACCCCTCCTCTATGTCTCTCTCCTACCCAACACCGACCATCCATACACCCCCTTTGATTTATCTTTTTATCTCTAAACCCCTATTAATCCCCAATCTCTCTCTCTCTCTCTCTAAACCCCTAACCATCTATATTTATCTCTCACCAAACCCCTAACCTACAATCTCTCTATTTCCCTCTCTCTCTCAAAATCCCTAATCCCCATTCACCCTTTCTCTATATCTCTAAATACCTAAAACGCAATCGATATCTCTCTCTAAATTCCATTCTCTCTATCTCCCTTTCCATCTCGATCTCTCTATGTAAAACCCTTACCCTCAATGTCTCTCTTTCTCTCTGCGTCTCTAAACCCCTAAACCCATTATTTATCTATCTCCCTCCCTCCCTTTCTCTCTCTCTAAGCCCCTTGTCCCTAATCCTTAACTCCTAACCCTTAACCCCTAATCCCTAAGCCGTAATCCTTAACTCCCATTCTCTCTCTCTCACTCTCTAAACCCCTAATAACTAATATCTCTTTCTAAACCGCTAACCTCCAATATCTCTCCCTCTCTCTCTAAATACATCTCTTTATCTGTATCTAAAATTTTAACCCCCAATATATCTCACTCTTTCTCTCTATGTAAACACTTAACCCCCAATCTCTCTCTCTATCTCTCTCTCTCTCTCCCCAAACCTACTTATCACCCACCTACCCCTCCCCCCACTCTATGTCTCTCTCCCCCTCTCGACTAACCATCCATACAACCTATGTGATATCTTTCTATATCTAAACACCAATTAACCTCCAATCTCTCTCTCTCTCTCTCTCTCTCTATATATATATATATATATATATATATATAAACCCCTTAGATCCAATCTCTCTCTTTCTCTCCTTCTCTCTTTAAACTCCTGAACCCCAATCTCTCTCTCACTAAACCCCTAACCCCTAGTCTCACTATATGTCTAAAGCAATAAAAACCAATCTCTCTCTCTCTATATATATCTCTTTAAAACCCTAACCTTCAATATATCTCTCTCTAAACCCCTCTATCTCTCTCTATCTAAACCATTAAGCCCCAATCTCTCTCTCTCTCTCTCTAAAATCCTAATATCAAATATATCTCTTCTATCTCTCTAAACCCATAGATCCGTAGCCTGTAACCCTCAATATTTATCTCTTTAAACACCTAATCATCAATATTTGTCTCTCTCTCTAAACCATTGACCCCTAACCTCTCTCTCTCTCCCTCAATCTCTCTAAAACCCTAACCCTTTCTCTCTCTCTCACTCTCCAGATCCCAAACACCTAATTCTCACTTAGGTTCATGTCCCACCTCTCTTTGTCTCTCTCTCTAAACAATTAAACCACTCTCTCTCTCAACCCCTAACCTCCAATCACTCTCTCTCTCTCTCTCTAGATTCCTAACCTTCAATCTCTCTCTCTCTCTCTCTCTCTCTCTCCAAACCTATAAAACACAACTCTCTCTCTCTCTCTCTCTCTCTCTCAACACCTAATCCCGAACATCTCTCTCTCTTACTCTCACTCACTCTTTCTCTTTCTAGACCAACGAACACTGACCCCTAATCTCTCTCTCTCTACCCCACTCCCCACCGACTTACCCCTCCTCTATGTCTCTTTCCCACCCAATACTAACCATCCATACACCCCCTGTTGTTGGCGGGCAAAACTACCCTATAGCAAGGAAACTAATGCTATCAACTGGGATGGGGTGATAGGTAAGTGTATTAACTGTATTGTAGAGATATTTATGAAAAGAAATGAGTTATAGACCTTGAGAACATACCTTTTAACCGACATTCGATCCTAGCTTTTATTTGATCTTGCGCTCAGTCCTCAAATCCACCTTCTGTTTAGTAAACCTGCAAGACAAACACCTTTCTCAGTGTATCTTGGATAATATATAATGTTTAAAAGAAAACAAAAGCAGTGTTAAACATTAGATATTGACCAAAACAGATCCAAATTAAGATATTATTTTAGAAAAAACATTTAAGTTGGAACAAGAAAGACACTTCAACCTTTATTTTCAAATGCAATATGATGTACAAGTATACCTGACTTTGTGACATGCTCCTGCAACTTGATTCTGGGCTCTTGCTCTTCTCAGGCTTGGATATCTTCAGCATCAACTCCTCCAATGCAAGCTTCTCTTTTATATCTCTATGTCTCTAAGTTTCTCCATCTATCCATCTAACCTTTCTCTTTAGTCTTCCCTATATTTATAGGATCAGAGAAGTAGTTCAGGTCGAGATATGGTTATGAAGGAAGTTTGGGAAGTTGGGAAACTACCAGCAACTAATCCTCCTCGTGAAATTAATTATTTTTTAATCATCTTTTGAGATGTACGGTACTATTGTTCAGTGAAGTAGCGTTTAGGGTGCTACTAAGGTGCTTGTCAACTAGCGCTCGTCGATTTTTAAATGTTGAGCGCTACTATGCTGAGAAGGAGTAGCACTTATAAGGCTTTGAGCACTACTATTATACACTGGAGTGGCGTACAGGGTCTATTCTATTTAAGTAGAGTAGCGCTCATATCTCAGAATGATATTTTTAGGGTTTTTCCAGTAATGTCAAGAAATGGAGTAAGTCAAAGTATCATATAGGGTCAACATGCTCCTCCATCCAAGTTGTCCTTTTGTGTGATCAACAGCTCAAGGTGATCACGGATGGAGAGGTGCAAGTTTGACCTATAATAGATGCCCCCTAATGTGTGAGGTTAGAGGGAAACGATGGCCAAAATACATTATAATCCAAAGCCAGAGGAGGAGCAAAGAACCGCAGAAAACAAGTCACAAGAACACCTGCAACAAAGATCAAGGTCGGCTAGCAATTACATCTTTGACATCATATAGATTTGCAGTGTGGTACAATATGATCTCCGATACATAACAAGGAGATGTATATAAAGCATGGCCACTTGGAATACAAGCGTGGATCCATGTCAAACTAAGAGATCATAGCCATAACAACAAACTTGATCTATGTCTCATGGAGAGCTGAATATAAGTGAGGCTCAGTCCTGCGCAACTTGGGTGATAACAAAATGAGGTACTGTCATCCAAAATCCCAAGGTCTTCATCCAAAACAACTCTAGGTACAAACCCTAACCATGTGAATAGATGAGTTGACAATCGAACATGGGGAGTATCGTTTGATTACCGGTCATTGATGTATACCGTCAACAAATGCGAGGACTTCCACCGATAATGATGATGGGGTCCAAGGTACCAAGTACGATCAGCCAAATGTGAATAAATGGACTTGGAGTCGAACACTTGGGGATCCTGTCGAAGAAGAGACATTGATGTATTCTCATCTTTCAACAGTGAGGAAAATTGCCACTGGTGACTGCAATATCCAAGGTACTAACCGAAACTCTAAACTTCATTCCTAGAGTAAAATGAGTTGATGTCGATGGGAATAAGTTTGTTGGAAGGGAGGCCTTAAGGCATCCTCCATCATCCAAATCGAGGGACACTCAACTGGTAAGAGCTGATATTGAATAATATGTAAACAAGACTGACACTAGGAAGACCAACACATGAGGTCAAGGTAAATTGCAGAATGGCCGACACAGGGTATATCCTTGAGCATTGAGCACGACACAAGGTGACTCAGGCAGTTTCTGACATAATGGCGTAAATAATAAGCCTGAAATGTAAGAGACATTATCACACCCTCCATATGGTTGGAAAAATAACCAACCGGGGGAGTAAACAACTTGGAGGAAAGGTTCACCCTGAGGTCAAAAACTAAACCCAATGGACAAGATAGACTCAAGTAGGTGCTGTGTTCAAGGATAGAACTCACTGAACTGCCTTTGAAAATGAAGATATGATACGTCTTTCCCATCCCTTACTCTTTTTAGATAAAAGAATACCTTTCTTGTTGTTTTAATGAGTCCAAGAAAGAATGAAAACTCAATAGATCTAACCATGTAAAAAGTTTAACGAGCCCATGGGAGGAAGACTCAGGACCTTCTTCATTATTTATAGAGTTCGAAGAAGAGATAGAAGATTACTCTATATTACTGATCTCTGGATTTTAATATCGAGCCAAGATCTGTTCTTGCTCGCCGGTGTTTTCAATTTTAAGGAGTCTGAAAAAATTAAACAATAACTCCATATATCTACTCGTGGATTTTAGTATCGAGCCCAAGCAGATTAATGCTCACCGGTGTTTTCTTGTTTATAGAGTCTGAAAAACTTAAACAATCCTCTTTTCACCTATCCATGGACTTTATATCGAGCCCGGATTGGTCTGTGCTCGGCGGTGTTTTCTTGTTTATAGAGTTGGAAAACTTAAACAGTCCTCTACTTACCCTCTCGTGGATTTCACATCGAGCCCGAGTAGGTGAATGCTCGCTTGGTATTTTCATGTTTAGAGAGCCTGAAAACTCTAAAGAAAGGCTCCAAAAGGTCCTTTTTCGTGCAGTTAGTCTCCTCCCCTGAAAAAGTATAAAACAATGGAAGATGAACTCTTCTAGCGCATACAGAAGTATACCTAGAGTATACCTTTTCCGTAGTTAATCTACCTAGGCCCGGAAAAGGGGTAATTTTATACCTGAGTGGATGAGCCTTTGATTACTTTAACGAGCTCGAAGAGGACAAGCTTGCTCAGAAATCTTGTTTAGGTTTAAATAGTCCAAACAAGAGCTTAAAATGACTTAAAGGTCAGCTTCTAGGATCATAGCTTCATACTCTGCCAAAACTAGGTCTTCAACAAAATATTAGTTGATGCGGAAAAAAATCTTGAATGATATATGAATTTGAACTATTAACTAGTTGACAAGGTCTAACATCAAGAGTTTTTAAACTTAGGAGATTGATTCTACAAAAATTAAATGAAAATTGAGCTTGGATTAGTATTGTACCATATGTGTGTTCCAATTGATTAATTAGATATTTTTTGAAAATTTTTGAAACTATAGAAAATTAAATAATGGTGGGTAAAAATCAAACTCCAATTCATATATATAATTTCATTTTAAAAATCAATTTCCAAATTGTTTTGTAGGGCAAAGATTGGGGCAACCTTTTGCATTTTCAAATCTCCGTGGCGATCAAACCAAGCATCCAAACGTTGTTCTTCTTCCACCAAGTAAGTTAGAATTCACCCTACTTGCATTTTCATGGTTTAGTTTTCATTTTTTGAGCAAAAAATTGCTTGCAATGTGATGCTCACAACCTTTGCTGCGTGGGCGCTACTGTGTAACAATAGCAGTAGCGTGTAAACGTGATGAGTGCTACTGTGCTCAAGCAGAGTAGCACCCATACGTGACTGTGTAGTATACACAGTAGCGCTCACTCTTGAAAACCTATAAACAAGCACCGAGACTCAAAGAATTGTCATTTTTTGTGCAGGATGGTTCTTCAATGGAGGGAGAGAGAACATGAGGACATGGATAGGTTGGCCATGCAAGATCCGGCCACTCTCCATGCTCTCTGAAGATGCAGTTTATTGAAGTTTTACCGAACTGTAAACATGAGGGCCTTAAACAAACTGTTTCGAAGACTTATTCAGTATTGGGATGTGGATACCAATACTTTTGTCATCCGTGGGAAAAATTTGGAGCTTACAGTTGATGACATATATTTCATTACTGGTCTCTCACGGAGAGGAGATGTAATCAATCTGAAAGGGTCTTCTCGTGTGGGTGTAAGATCTGTGCAAGCGTACGTGAATTCATATTGTATTGCCAAAGCGGAGAAATTGGGAAGCCAAGTCTTGATTTCAACCATTGAAGGCCTCCCCTTGAAAGTGATAGTGAGCATGATCAACCAAGTGGTAGGTAGTGCTTCACTACACTTAGCTTCCAGGCACTCTATGCATATTGGTGTACAATGCTTACATGGTCATGTCTATGATTGGTGTACTAGTTTACTGGCGAACATTAAATCTCAATTGAAATGTTGCAAATCCTGCACAATGAAGAATTTTGGGTATGGTAGTATTTTGTGTACTTTCTTCTTTGAGAGGATGCCTGCTATCAGTTTGGGGATGCCTCTACCTCAGGCTAACCCCCATGAGCCTAGACTAGGCTGTTGGGGTGACATATTCCTCTGCCAGGGTGGTGGGGAAAGTCACTCTTGTTATCATACTAATGATTTTTGGGGGTGGTGGGAAAGGAAAGTGCCCGCTTTCGAGCAGTTTCCTTATGCTGGATTGGATTTCCGTCATGATCCAGAACTGGTGCTTCCTCTAGGTGGAGCCTAGGGAGATATTGGTATGTTTAAATTTTAAGAATTATTTAAATTTTTTCAAACTTTTTCAAGTATTTGATTTTTATGAATGAATTTTGAAGTGCTAATCAAGTGTCATATGCAAATCTTGGGCCTGTTCATCCTGAGGGACATCCTACCATCTTTGTGACGCCAGCTGATATTACTCTAGCAGATGCTATGTTGGGGATCCTAGAGAGAAAAATGAGTCGGTTGACTCACGAAGTTCCTGCATGCCATATGGATCAGATACCTATTGATATGCAGGAAGATGTTGTTCGAGTGCCCCCGTCATGGCTTAGGGTGCTGCGGAAGATAGCGGATTCCTAGGATTGGTCAAAGGAGGATTGAAGGGAGTGTTATACTCTGCAGAAGTAAGATCTTCAATCTCAACTGAACTAAAGTGTCGCTGATCTGGGGTACCTAGTTGTGGTTCCTCAGGAACCTCTATTTCAGGGTTTTCTATTGCTGTTTGTTGTTCTTCAGGAAACTCAACTTCAAGTGGTAATTCCTTAGGAATTCCTATTTCAGGATTTTCCGTCGTAAAAATTTCCTCAGGAAATTCGGTTTCAGGAATGGTTTCTGAAGAGACACTGGTGTTTTCCCACTGCCGTCTAGCTGGCAGTAAAGGTTTTGTTCTAATTGGTGGAAGGTTTTGAAACCTTCTTGATCTACGAAGTTCTTGATTCTCTGTGATTATATATATATATATAAATAAATACTAGAACCTAATGGCCACTATGACTAGGGAGCAAACAACATGCCAACTAAAAAAGTCCTAAGTATGCAAACGAGGAAAACAAGATGCCTTTCGGAGAAGAGTCTGGGATGATGAGGGCGCAGAACAAATCAACGAAGGAAGAAAGACAGTTACCCGGGGTCCACAATACAATGACTAAGGGTGCAAGCGCTGGAATCACCCAACCGCCCTCCCAAAGAACTGTAAGGGGTTTCCTCCCACGTTTGTCTTAGGTATAGCAGATATACCCTCTGCTGTCACCTGTGTATGAACCTAAAGTCAGATACTAAGGATACCACAACATTGAAAACTCCTGGGGGAATAGTCGTCGGTCGAATCAGAAGGCGTGGGCAGGGTAACTGAGCTCGAAACTCTAAAGAGTCCCCATACGAGATCCAATCCTGGTATATGCTCGAAATAGAAAGTAGGAGGAGTATTTCCAACAATCCGATCTCACAAGACCTACTGCATAAATCCTAGGCAAGCTTTGAGTGAAATGGATTTACTTGTGATGGTCGAACTATGATTTTTGTGTAATATGTGATATTGAGTGGTTTAAGGTGATTTAAACTCAAGATCCTAACCAAGACTAGTTGGTGTAGTGTATCCCTAAAAAAGAAAAATTGTTTCTATTTCATTTTATTAAAAAAAAAATTAGGGCTGTCATTACTCAAAAGGTAGTGCTTTTGTGTGGCGTGGTTGCAACAGGAAAACAAAAGTGCATAAATTCAAACTTTCTACAACAAAGCTCTTTTTTTTCTTTTTTTTTACTTCTTTTCCAAACTGAAAAACTGAGCAAATCTACTTAAATCTTTTTTTGTTTTCTTTTTTGAAATTGTACAAAATAACCTATGTTATCTTGTAACAAAAATAAGCCTTATTAAACTTAAACTACCAAATTTTTTGCTTTTTCTGTTATCATAAATGAAAAAGAACTATAAACATGGAAAGCAAAATAAGACTTGTGTGCAATGTGTAAGTATGGCTAAAAATGGTTCTTAAGCTTATAGTTGTCAAGGCACTAGCTCAAAAAAGACTTGACCTACAGGTTTTTTGCAAAGAAAAAGCCTCTAAACTCGGGAACAAAGTGGGAGAAAACAAAGGAGATAGATACAAGAGGACTGACCTAAAGCATCTAACCCTAGCAATACCACTATGCCAAGCAAAAAGTAGACAAGCAAGCTACCAATTACCCTACTAACACAAAGAACTGAGAAATGAATCAGCCTAAAGCACTTTAAATACACTTGAAACCAGAAAAAGACAATAAGTCCAAGAAGATTGGAAATCAACAAGTTCGGAAGACACCCTAGAGGCTCTAAAACAGACCAAACCCTAAAACAAAGGATAGGATAGGTAAAGAGCAGACAAATGTTGCCACAAACAGTAGATACAAAATTATGCAGGTTTGTAAACCAGCAACATACAGTCAGGGCCTAAAAAGCGGAAGTGTTCACCACAAAACACAACCTAGTCTTCCAAAAAGTTACAAACAGTCCAAACGTTCCAAAGGTAAACAAGCGATCCAAAGATGGTAAAAAAAACTCAAAGAGATCTAAAAGCAAAGTCAGCAGACCACCAAAAGGGCTAAAAACTCAAGCAGACCACTAACAGAAGGCTTCAGGAAATGTACCCTACTGCGCAGTAGGAAAACTCATGCCCCTACAGAGATGGGCGCTACTGTATGTATAGCACAGTAGCGTATGGGAGCTACTGTATGTACAACAAGTAGCGCTCATATCTTAAAAGTTTAAAAACTAACTTTGAAAAGATACAAAAAGACTGATGGAAGTAGAGAAAAAATAGGCAAGGGATACCTATAGGGTTTCTCAGCACATAAAAGGAGTCAAAACAGTTCTGGGAAGACAAACAAGAAAACGTTTCCTAGAGCAAAAACACAACTTTCCCCAGTATGGTCGCCAGTCTGTTAGCAAGCAAAACTACCCTATAGCAAGGAAACTAATGCTATCAACTGGGATGGGGTGATAGGTAAGTGTATTAACTGTATTGCAGAGATATTTATGAAAATAAATGAGTTATAGACCTTGAGAACATACCTTTTAACCGACGTTCGATCCTAGCTTTTATTTGATCTTGCGCTCAGTCCTCAAATCCACCTTCTCTTAAGTAAACCTGCAAGACAAACACCTTTCTCAGCGTATCTTGGATAATATATAATGTTTAAAAGAAAGAAAAAAGCAGTGTTAAACATTAGATATTGACCAAAACAGATCCAAATTAAGATATTATTTTAGAAAAAACATTTAAGTTGGAACAAGAAAGACACTTCAACCTTTATTGTCAAATGCAAATTGATGTACAAGTATACCTGACTTTGTGACATGCTCCTGCAACTTGATTTTGGGCTCTTGCTCTTCTCTAGCTTGGATATCTTCAGCATCAACTCCTCCAATGCAAGCTTCCCTTTTATATCTCTATGTCTCTAAGTTTCTCCATCTATCCATCTAACCTTTCTCTTTAGTCTTCCCTATATTTATAGGATCAGAGAAGTAGTTCAGGTAGAGATATGGTTATGGAGGAAGTTGGGGAAGTTGGGAAACTACCATCAACTAATCCTCCTCGTGAAATTAATTATTTTTTAATCATCTTTTGAGATGTACGGTACTATTGTTCAGTGAAGTAGCGTTTAGGGCACTACTATGGTGCTTGTCAACTAGCGCTCATCGATTTTTAAATTTTGAGCGCTACTATGCTGAGAAGGAGTAGTGCTTATAAGGATTTGAGCGCTACTATTATACACTGGAGTGGCGTACAGGCGCTATTCTATTTAAGTAGAGTAGCGCTCATATCTCAGAATGATATTTTTAGGGTTTTTCCAGTAATGTCAGGAAATGGAGTAAGTCAAAGTATCATCTAGGGTCAACATGCTCCTCCATCCAAGTTGTCCTTTTGTATGATCAACAGCTCAAGGTGATCACGGACGGAGAGGTGCAAGTTTGACCTATAACACCTGTGATATCTTTTTCTATCTCTAAAACCCTATTCACCCCCAATCTCACTCTCTCTCTAAACCCCTAACCATCGATCTCTATCTCTCACCAAACCCATCACCTCCTATCTCTCTCTCTCTTACTCCACTCTCTTTTTTTTTCTCTCTAAACCCTTAACACCCAATCTCTCTCTCTCTAATCCCCTAACCACTAACCCCCCCTCTCTCTCTATCTAAACCCTTAAAACCCAATCTCTATCCCTCCCTCCCTATCTCTCCCCGAACCCCTACTCATGACCCACCTACGCCTCCTTTCATTTTATGTCTCTCTTCCCCCCAACACTAACCATCCATACAACTGTTGTGATCTCTCTCTATCTCTAAACTCTTATTAACCTCTAAACGACTAATCCCAAATCTCTCTCTCTCACACACACACACCTCCAATCTCTCTGTCTCTCTAAACACCTGATCCTAAATCTCTTTTTGTCTAAACCCCTAATCCCCATATTCTATCTCTCTCTCTCTAAACCCCTAATCCCCATATTCTCTCCCTCTCTCTCTAAACCCCAAAACCAAAATTTCTCTCTCTCTCTGTAAATACCCAACCCCCAATCTCTCTCTCTCTCAACTCCCAACCATCTCTCTCTCTCTCTCTCTCTCTCTCTCTCTCTCTCTAAACCACTCAACCACAATCTCACTCTCTCTCTCTCTCTCTCTCTAAACCCCTAAACCCCAATCTCTCTCTCTCTCTCTCTCTCTCTCTTTGTAAACACCTAACCCCTAATCTCTCTTTCTCTAAAACCCTAAACCCCAATCTCTCTTTCTTTATCTTTAAATACCTAACCTCCAAGCTCTCTCTCTCTCTGTATCTCAACCCCTAAACACCAAGCTCTCTTGCTCTCTCTAAACCCATAACCTCCAATCTCTCTCTCTCTCTCTCTCTATGAATCTCTTTATATCTCTCTCTAAACCCTTAACCCCTAATCTCTCACTACCTTCTCTCTCTCTCTCTCTCTCTCTCTCTCTCTCTCTCTCTCTCTCTTTCTCTATTCGAATGACTAAACCCTAACCCCTAATATATATCTCTCTCTCCCCCCATCTCTCTCTAAATATCTAACCCCAATCTCTCTCTCTGTGTCTAAACCCCTAACTTTGAATTTCTCTCTCTTTCTCTCATTAAATCCCTAACCCCTGATCTCTCTCCTCCCTCTCTCTCTATCCATTAACACCCAATCTCTGTCTCTCTCTCTCTCTAAAACCCTAACCCCCAATATCTATCTCTCTCTATCGCTCTCTCTCTCTAAACCCCAACCTCTCTCTCCCATGCTAAATCCCTAACCTCCTATCTTTCTCTCTCTCACTCCACTCTCTTTGTATCTCTCTTTGAACCCTTAACACCCAATCTCTCTCTCTCTCTAAACCCTTAAAACCCAATCTCCCTCCCTCCCTCGCTCTCTCTCCCCAAACCCCTACTCATCACCCACCTACCCCTCTCCACACTTTTTGTATCTCTCCCCCCAACCACTAACCATCCATACAACCCATGTGATCTCTTTCTATCTCTAAACACTTATTAACCCCTAATCTCTCTATATCTCTAAACCAATAAACACCAATCTCTCTCTCTCTCTCTATCTAAACCACCAAGCCCCAACCTCTCTCTCTCTCTAAACTCCTAATCTCAAATCTATATCTCTCTATATCTCTAACCCCTAATCTCTCTCTCTCTCGCTAAAACCATAGATCCCTAGCATGTAACCCTCAATATATATCTCTTTAAACACCTAATCATTAATCTATCTCTCTCTCTAAACCAGTAACCCCCAACCTCTCTCTCACCCTCACTCTCTCTAAGCCCCTAACCCTTTATCTCTCTCTCATTCTACAAATTCTAAACACCAACTACTCACCTAGGTACTTGTCCCCCCTCTCTTTGTCACTCTCTCTCTAAACGATTAACTGTCTCTCTCTCTCCACCCATAACCTCCAATCTCTCTCTCCCTCTCTCTCTCTAGATCCATAACCTTCAATCTAACTATCTCTCTAAACACCTAATCCCAAATATTTCTGTCTCTTACTCTCACTCACTCACACTCTCTCTCTCAACCCCTAACCTCCAATCTCTCTCTCTCTCTCTCTCTCTCTCTCGATCCCTAACCTTCAGTCTCTCTCTCTCTCTAAACACCCAATCCCAAATATCTCTCTCTCTTACTTTCACTCACTCACTCTCTCTAGACATGTGAACCCTAACCCCTAATCTCTCTCTCTCTCTCTCTCTCTCTCTACCCCACTCCCCACCCACTTACCCCTCCTCTATGTCTCTCTCCTACACAACACTAACCATCCATACACCCCTTTGGATCTCTCTTTATATCTCTAAACCCCTATTAACCCCCAATATCTCTCTCTAAACCCCTAACCATCGATCTATCTCTCTCACCAAACCCCTAACCATCGATCTATCTCTCTCACCAAACCCCTAACCTACAATCTCTCTATCTCCCTCTCTCCCACCCTCTCTGTCTCTCAAAACCCCTAATCCCCATTCACCCTCTCTCTATCTCTCTAAACACCTAAAACTCAATCGATCTGTCTCTCTCCCTCCCTCCCTCTCTCTCTCTCTAAACCCCTAGTCCCTAATCCTTAACTCCTAACCCCCAACTCCCATTCTCTCTCTCTCTCTCTCTCTCTCTCTCTAAACCCCTAATAACCAATACCTCTCTCTAAATTGCTAACCTCCAATATCTCACACCCTCTCTCTCTAAATCCATCTCTTTCTCTGTATCTAAAATTCTAACTCCCAATATATCGCACTCTTTCTCTCTCTCTAAACAGTTAACCCCCAATCTCTCTCTCTATTTGTAAACACCTAACCCCTAACCGCTAATCTCTTTCTCTCTCGCTTCATCATTCACTCTCTTTATAGTTAAAATCTTAAACCCCAATATCTCTCTCTCTCTAAACCCTTAACCCCTAATTCACTTTCCCCTATCGATTTATTTCTCTCTCTCTCTCTCTCTCTCCCCCCCCAAAACCCTACTCATCACCCACCCACCCCTCCCCCCACTCTATTGTTGAAATATTGTAACTTCTAAGAATATTATATTTGTATTTTATTACTCCGGAGATGTTCCATTCCTCCGAGGAGACCCTATTGTATATCCGAAGATGTTTATTCCTCCAAGAAAGTGTGGTAACTAGGTTTATTAGACTCTCTTAGGAGAGGTCGGCCCCATTAGGGTGAAAAGTCAGTTAGAACATGAGTATAAATAGAGGAGGTGTGTTCCTCATTTAGCTCATTCATTCACTCACTTGTGATTGGATAATGAGAGAGAGATATATGCATAGGAGGAGAAGGAGCTCTTGTTGAGGACTACATCTTGTATTGGGTTGATTATCTATATTGAGGAAAGCTTTGTTGGGTTTTCTACCCCATGAGGGTTTCCCAGGGTAAATCTTTGTCTATCTTGTGATTGTGTTTCTTTCAATGATCTTGCTTGTGAAATTAGGCTAAACTTAACATGGTATCAGAGCTAGCCTGAATAGGACATCTTTCACAATGTGAAAATACCTCTCTCTCCTCCTCCAGTGAAAATTAGGGTTTCTGTAAAAGTTGGAATTTTTGGATTATGATTGCATCGCTGTTATAGGTCAAACTTGCACCTCTCCGTCCGTGATCACCCTGAGCTGCTGATCACACAAAAGGACAACTTGGATGGAGGAGCATGTTGACCTTGGATGTTATGACAACTCATCCCATTTCCTGAAAATACTGGAAAACATACAAAAATATCATTTTGAGGTATGAGCGCTACTCTACTTAAAGAGACTAGCGCCCATATCAATGTATACGCTACTCCTTATCAAAGTAGCGCTCAGAATTTAAAACTAAATGAGCGCTATTTATCAAACAATAGGGTAGCGCCCTATACGCTACTCCACTGTGTAATAGTCGCGTATATCTTAAAAATGATTTAAAAATATATTAATACATCGAAGACGATTAGTTGAGGTCAGTTTCTTAACTTCCCCAACCTCCTCATCGACTTGAATTGCTTCCTTAAACCTATAAATTCCCAGAAGGCTAAAGGAGCAAGGTTAGAGAAAATTATGAATACAAATGATTACTAAAGAAGGAGAGGATGAGTTAATGGAGAAACTTTAGGACCTTGGAGAAGTTGTTGCAGAAGACATTCAGACCAGAGCAGAGCCAGAGCCCAGGATCTAGTTGCAGGAGCCTGCTTCATTATCAGGTATATTTGTACTGCATTCTATCTTTGACAAATAAAGGTTGAAGTGTTTCCTTGTTCCAATCTGAAGGTGTTATGAAATGGCATTTTAAATTGGATTTATTTTGGTCAATACTGGATATTAAGCATAGTCTTTGTTTATTTTATGATTTATATGTTGCCCAAAATGTTTGAGGAAGGTATTGTTGTTGCAGGTTTGCTCAAAGAAAAATAGATTTGGAAGCTGGACACCGGACTGAGTCAAGGCTAGGATCAGACTCCAGTAAAAGGTGTGTTCTCTAAATCTGTAATCTATTTCTTTTGTAAACGCTTCTGTAATAACATTAATGCACTTACCTGTCACCCCAACCAAGTTGATAGTTTAGTTTCCTGACTATAGGGTAGAAATATCCGCCAACAGACTGGTGACTCCGCTGGGGAAATAGAGTTTTGGCTTTAGGAAACCATTGTTTTCGGATGTCTTCTCGGTTTATTTTGATTTTTTCAATGTGTTAAGAACCTTTTTTTTTAGGTATCCTTTGTCTTTGTCTTGCCTGCTTTCATCAGTTTTCATACCTTCCAAAGTCAGTTTCCTAGCCTTTTGAAATATGAGCGCTACTCTGGTATATACACAGTAGCGCCCATACGCTACTATTCAGTATATACAGTAGCGCCCGTTTTGGCATGGGCGCGAGTTGCTCTACTACACAGTAGAGTACATTTCCTGAAGCAGTCATTTTTTATTTGTTTGCTTTTGTAGCCTCGTGGTGACTTGCTGACTTTGCTGTAGGATTCTTGGGATGATTGCATAAGGTTTTTAATTGTTGATTCAAGTCATAGAACCACTTCTTTAAAGTTTTTTCCATCTTTTAAACCATTTGTTGACCTTTGGAATTTTTTGAGACCTTTTTGACATATTTGGAAGACTTAGTGGTGTTTGGTGACGAACACTTTCACTTTTTTCAGACCCTGATTGCTTTTTGCCCGTTTACAAACCTGTACACTCCTGTGTCTGTTGTTTGTGGTGAAGTTGTCTGCTCTCTACTACCCCCGTCCTTTGTTTAGGGTTTGGTCTTTGGTAGAGCTTCTAGGGTGTCTTCTTTTTTGGTCAAGTTTCATTCTCTTCCAGGACTTCTTGTCTTTTGCTGGTCACAAGTGCTTTTTAAACAGCTGTAGGCTAGTTTTCACCTCTCAGTTCCTTCGTGTTAGTAGGGCAGCCTGCTTGTCTACTTGTACTTGGCTTTGTGGTCTTGTTAGGGTTAAACACTTTAGGTCAGTCCTTGGGTGTTCTCTCCTTGGTTTTCTCCCACTTGGTGTCCAAGTTTATAGGCTTTTTCTGAGTAAAAAACCGGTAGATCAAGTCTTTCTCGAGCTAGGTTTCGATAGCTATAGGCCTAAGAACATTTGCCATACTTCCACTTTTTGCATAAAAAGTTTTTATTTGGCTTTCCATTTTTTTCATAGTTCTTTTTCGGTTATTGAAAAAGCAAAAATTTGGTACTTTAAGTTAAATAGAACTTGTTTCTTGTCAATGCAAAATAGTTTAGTATATTTTGTATGATTTAAAAAAGAAAACAAAAAATTAGTAGGAAAGTTTGCTTAGATTTTCAGTTTTGAAAAAGAAGTAGATGAAAAAATAAAAAAAATAAAAAGTTTTGTTGTAAGAAGATTTGAGCATATTTGCATTTAGTTTTCTTGTTATAAACCACGTTCACACACTCACTATCCCTTTTGCGTAATAAAAGCCCTTAAAATTTATTAATAAAATGAACTAGAAACTTTTTCTTTTTTAGGGTACACTACACCAACTAGTTTTGGTTAGGGTCTTGGGTTTAAATCACCTTAAACCACCCAAGATCACACATTGCGCAACAATCGTAGTGAGACTATCATTTAGGCAAACCCACCTCACTCAAAATTTGCCTGGGAGCATTATTATGCAGTAGGTCAATGTGAGATCAGTTTGTGGGAATACCTCTCCTACTTTCTGTTCGAGCATACGCCAGGATCGGATAGCGTATTGGGGACTCTTTCGAGTTTCGGGCTTAGCTACCCTGCCCACGCTTTCTGATTCGACCGGTGACTGTTCCCCCAGGATTTTTTGGTGTTGTGGTATCCATAGTATCAGACTTCTAGGTTCTTACACAGGTGACAGCAGAGGGTATATCTGCTGTACCTAGGACAGACGTGGGAGGAAATCCCTTGCAGGTCTTTGGGAGGGCGGTTGGGTGATTCCAGCGCTTGCACCCTTATTCATTGTATTGTGGACCCCGGGTAACTGTTCTTCATCCTTCGTTGATCTGTTCTGGGCCCTCATCATCCCAGACTCTTCTCCGGAAGGCACCTTTGTTTGACTGGTTTGTATACTTAGGAATTTTTAGTTGGTGTGCTGTTTGCCCCCTAGTCATAGTGGCCACTAGGTTCTAGGCTGTTTATTTGATATCTATAATCACGGAGAATCAACAACTCCGTAGATCGAGAAGGATTCAAAACCTTCCACCTGTTAGAACAGAACCTATACAACCAGCTAGTAGATAGCGGGTAAACCCCGGTATTTCTTCAGAAATTACCTCTGAAATAGAATTGCTTGAAGAAATACTTATAACAGAAAACCTTGAAACTGAGGTTCCTGAAGAACCATCACCAGGTATCACAGATCAACAACATTTTAGTATTGTTGAGGTGGAAGATCTTACTTCCGCGGAGTATAGCACTCCTTTCAATCCTCCCTTAACTAACACTAGAATTCCGTTGCTGTCACCTGTTGGTTTCCAACAGCCTCTTTTCAGTGCAGATCTTTTGCTTCCCGATTATCTGATGACTAACACAGGAGGTGAACCAGGGGGTCCCCAAACTCCCACTTTAGGTATGAATACCAGCACAGTTAACCCTTCTTTTACGGCTACATCCAGTCAGGCACAAACTACATCTGTGCCTACTCCATCTTTCAGTTTTAACACTAGTACTTTAGGAATGACTAGTTTCACAACAATGGCATCTATTCCCACGTCTACTGTTAGACCTAGCAGTATGGCCAACTGTGCAACACCTTCTACTTCACAACCTTTATATCAGATCCCCAGTACTTGGGTTTCCACACCTGTGGTAGGACCAAGTGTTTCAGCAAACATGCCAGTCATGGGTACCATGACTGCACCGTCCACATCAGCTTCGGCTAGTTTCAACAACTTTGTAGGCCCTAACTTGAATCAGGGTAGCATGCCTGCAAATAATGTTCCTTTTTCCTTATTCTCAGGGGGAGGGGGCAACTTTTTCAACCAGCAATATGGCGGGGCTAACACCCAGCCACAATGGACGAACCAACAAAGCACTAATCCACTCTCGTACGGGTGGGGAAATTTTAATAATTCTTTCACAACAACAACAACTGGCAGGGGGAAACCCCTACCAACAAATAACTGGGGGTAACCCCTATCAACAGTTGGTAGGTGGCAACTCCTACCAGCACATGGCCGGGGGCAACCCTTATCACCAAATGGCTGGGGGCAACCCCTACCAACAATTCATGGGACAAACAATGGGTGCTTTCCCTTATCAAGCTTCATCTTACCGGCCTCGTCTACCTTTTCTGGCAACTTTGAATTTGCCAGACCTTTCGAAACTGACAAATGATCCTGTGTGTCATAACTCAGCATGGCCATCAGTTCCCACCAAATTACCTTCGGATATTCCCAAATTCGAAGGCAAAGCTGGTGAAGATCCTGGTGACCATGTCACTACCTTTCACTTGTGGTGTTCTTCAAATTCGTTGAACGAAGATTCCATCAGATTGAGATTGTTTCAAAGGACCTTAACTGGTCTCACGGCCAAATGGTACATTGAGTTACCTGCGGCTACTTTCTCTAGTTTTGGGGATCTGGCAACCGTCTTTTTGAACCATTTCCAACTTCCTGTTTGATATGATGCCGGAACAGAACTTTTGTCCACTTTTAGACAAAACAAAGCCACTCACCTATCTGACCACATTCAGGAGTGGCGAAGACGGAAGAGGCTCATAAAGGCCAATATCCCTCCAGAGTTCCTGCTCGAGTGGTACTTGAAATCACTCCTTCCTTATATTTCTAAGGAAGTAGCGACATCTGGAGTCTCCAATGAAGAAGAAGCCATCTTAAGGACTCAACAGTTAGACCTTGTATACGCACAATCTGGTTTACTGTACGAGATTATACCGGACGCACCGAGATCAAACAATGATCTAAATAGACCCAAACCTGGACCACATGCTGACGGCATAGTAGGTTCGGTTAACTCTGCAGCCTTCGAATCATTGACCAAACAGGTCCAAGCCTTAACTGTCAAACATTCGACTGCAGACATTGCTTCCGTCACAACCTCTCCTTCTACTTCTGAATCTGTTAATCAGGTTCAGAACAATCAAAAGGGCCCTCGGCAGCCCAACAACAAAAAGAAGGGCAAGAAAGAAGAGGGGAACCAACAAAAGCCCCAAAAAGATAATGCCTAAGAGGGTAATAAAGAAGAGAAGAAGGTTAGGTTCCCTTGTAAACTTTGCAAACAAAACCACCTTACTCACCAATGCCCTCTACTAGAAGAAGCCCAGAAGCTCTTGAAAGAGAAGAAGCCTGCCATCTTGAAAGATCCATTTCCCAAAGGGCAAGGCTCCACTTCTGGCACCTCCAAAACTAGGGGCACTTCGCACGCTTCGGTTGATCAAACATTCATAAATATGGTCAACTCAGATGCTTTTTTGCAAACCAGAGCTAAGAACTATACCCCGGAAACGCAGAGAAAGGATAAGGAGATTGCTGAATCCTCCACTCCACTCCACATACCTGTGGACCCAATGCCTAAGATTCTGAAAGGTGTCTTAAAGAGGGCATCGCACAATCCCAACATGCGGGCTGCTTCCAATTACAATGTAGTTGAAGATCTAGCCCAAACTCCTTGTGCCATGTCTACCTTAGAAGTCTTGCAGAGTTGTCCTTTGCAACGAAATGCACTTCTGGCAGCTATTGGGAGTATGGAGTCCTCCAACATGTCTGCGCGATTTGATATGACTGATGTCAAATACCGGTTACCATATCACGTTGCCCTCCAGATTGAAGTCATTCATGGTCCAATGACCATAAGACGAGCTGTAGTAGATGAGGGAGCATCGACTTGCGTAATGTCTATTTCCTGCTGGAAAGCTCTAGGTTCTCCTGAGTTAGTCCCTTCCAACACAATGCTTACTGCATTTGATGGCAGAACTTTCCATCCGCATGGAGTTCTGCCATCATTTAATGTCACTTTGGCCGGTAAGACAGTTGCTGTTGAGATTGAAGTTCTGGACGCTCCGCTCGATTACAACATGTTATTGGGTAGGAGTTGGACTTATGCCATGCAAGCTATAGCATCGGCAGTTTTTCGAGTGGTCATGTTCCCATTTGAAGGGAAGATCGTTACAGTCGATCAACTTTCTTTCACTCAAGGAAAACACCAGACTTCTACGGAAACCACGATTCCTTTGGTTGATCAAACCGTCCCGGTTATCGAGAGTTTAGGAGCAGGACTTTTTGGATCATTGATTGGCACTTTTGACTTACCCGCTCCTACTTTATTTGTTGGTACGGAAGGATGTTCATCGTCTGAAACTTCTATGATTAATTCAACAACTGATTTCGAGTTTGTCTCAGCTAATCCAAACTCTTCCGTGCCTACCCCTGTTGTAGAACTTACCCATTTGGAGTCTCATCAAACTACAACAGGATATTTGGTGACTCAATCGGTGTCTGTTGAGTCAAACATAGATTGTGTCACTACTCAGACACCTAACCCGATTCATTCTCTCAACAGTTCAGGAATTACTTTACTTTTTGATGAAGAAATGTTAGAAGCCTTGAATGACCCAGATCATCCTCGCGAACATATAAACCGTGTGTCATTCTTGTTTCCTCTTCTTCACTTATTAGAGAGAGGTGAATTTTGTTCACCACCCGATGAGAATACTAGTCTTACTCCTTCACAAGTTGCCATTGTTGAAGCAAATAGAGTACACACCTCGTTGGTGAACATTTTTACTGGAGTTAACGGAAACATTCTCTTTGAAACGGGATGTTATCTCGACGAAATAATCCCGTACACTAACCTTTTCCGTGAGTTCCATAACACCTTTGCCCGGTCTCCTGGGGAAGATCCAGGAAGTGACCCTACTTGAAGAAGTACTACGCCTAGGTTGAAGTACTTTTTCCTGTAACATAGCTGTATATTCTTGTATAGTTAGTTTTGTTATGTTCGTTAGGTGATCTGATGTGTGTTTTTCGTTTCGTGTACCAGATGTCAACCGCACATTTCCTAGGATTTGCTGATGGCGCCAGTCGCCACACCTGTCAGTTGGTTGCAGCAGCTTGGGTCATTTATTCACCCGCTGACCAACTTGTCTCTTCGGGGGGGGTTTGTTTGGGACCTACCACGAACAATGTGGCTGAATACAGTGCAGTTATAGAACTTCTCCGAGATGCCCTCAGTCATGGCATTTCATACCTGGAGGTAAGGCTTGACTCACAACTAATTGTATTTCAGTTAACAGGTGTCTATCGGATCAGAGATCCAGGATTGCTACGACAGTTTCTACGAGTTAGATTATTGGAAAGACATTTTCATTCTATCAGATATGAACACATTCCAAGAAATTTAAACAATTTAGCTGATTCATTAGCAAACTATGTGTTAGACTGGCATTTGCATCATACATTGTAAACAACATTCCACACATAAAATTTAAAACACATTCACATGTAAATAACCGATACTGTATATATAACTGATACCGTATCAAAAAATATGAGTTCTGAGTCATGAGTCTCCTAAGTCAAGTCATAAAAGTACAAAAGTTGGGCATGGTAGCCTCAAAAATATATACATATAATGTTTTTCTTCTCCTATGGAGAAGGAGGAACCTCCTCATCATCTACCGCATTACGGTAGCATATCACTAGTCTAGCAACTCTCCGCAGTAATCTTAGCCACGCTGGGGGCACCCCAACAACATCTTCCTGCATGTCAACAGGTATCTGGTCCATGCGGCATGCAGGAATCTCATGAGTCAGCCGACTCATTTTCTTCTCCAGGGTTCCCAGCATAGCTTCTGCTGCAGTGATATCAGCTGGCCTCACATAGATAGTAGGATGGCCCTCGGGACGAACAGGCCCAACATCTGCATTGGACACTTGATTAAGAACTCCAAAACTCATTTCATAAAAATCAAATATTTGAAAAGTTTGAAAAAATTAAATAAATTCTCAAAAGTAAACATACCAATATCTCCCCAGGCTCCACCTGGTGGAAGCACCAGCTCTGGATTGTGACGGAAATCCAATCTAGTATAGGGAAACTATTCAAAAGCGGGAACCTGCCTCTCCCACCACCCCCAGAAGTCATATGTATGGTAACAATAGTGACTCTCCCCACCACCCTGGCAGAGAAAAATGTCACCCCAACGGCCTAGTCTGGGCTCACGAGGGTTAACCTGTGGTAATGGCATTCCCAAACTAATAGCAGGCATTCTCTCTCGAAGAAGGTACACAAGATACTCCCGTACCCGAAATTCTTCATGGTACCGGATTTGCAACTTGTCAATTGATACTTCATGTTTGCCAACAAGCTAGTACTCCAATCATAAACATGCCCATGCAAGCACTGTACACCGATATGCATTGAGTGCCTAGAAGCCAAGTGTTGTGATGCACTACCGGATACCCGGTTGATCATGCTCACTATCACTTTCAGCGGAAGACCATCAATAGTTGAAATCAGGATTTGGCTTCCCGATTTTTCTGCTCCGGCAACACAGTAGGTGTTCACATATTCTTGCATTTATCGTGCACCCAAGCGAGATGTTCCTTTTAGATTGATTACGTCTCCTCTCCTTGAGAGACCGGTAATAAAGTATATATCCTCAATGGTAAGCTCAAGAGTTTGCCCCCGGATGATGAAGGTATTAGTATCAACATCCCAATACTGAATCAATCTCCGAAACAGCTTGTTTAGTGCCCGCATGTTTACGGTTCGATAGAATTTCAACAAACCGCATCTACGGAGTGCATGGAGGGTAGCCGGGTCTTGCATAGCTAGTCTATCCATGTCTTCATGCTCCCTTTCCCTCCATTGTAAGACCATCCTGCACAAAACCCCCAAAAATTTTGAGTCTCGGCGCTTTATTTTAGCTTTGCAAGTATGTACGCTACTGTGTATACTACACAGTAGCGTGTAGGCGCTACTCTGTTTGAGCAAAGTAGCGCCCATTGCCTTCGTACGCTACTGTTATGTATATACAGTAGCACCCGCGCATAAAACCTTATGAGCATCGCGTTTCGGGCCATTTTTCCTCAAAATTTTAAAAATAAACCATTGAAATGCAAGTTTGGTTGATTTCTACTTACTTGGTGGAAGCAGTTTGGCGATTGGATGCTCCGTTCGATCACAAAGGAGATTTGAAATTCGTGAAAAGGTGCCCAATGTTTGCCCTACAACACAAAATGCAAATTGATTTGTTAACAATGAAATCATATATATAATTGGATTTTAATTTTTACCTATAATTTTTAATTTTCCATAGTTTCAAACATTTTTAAAAAACCCTAATTAATCAATTGAAACACAAAATAAGGTATAAAACTGATCCAAGTTCAATTTTCACTCAATTGTTGTTGAATTCGTCTCCTGAGCTCAAATTTCTTAACGATAAATCTTGTCAGTTAGCTAAACATTTCAAATTCATATATTATTTAAGATTTTTGCGTCATCGACTAATATTTTGTTGAAAACCTAGTTTTTTGGCAGGACATGAAGTTACGATCCCAGAAGCTGACCTTTAAGTCATTTTAAGCTCTTGTTTGGACTATTTAAACCTAAACAAGATTGCCGAGCAGACTTGTCCTCCTCGAGCTCGTTAAAATATCCGAAGGCTCATCCACTCAGGTATAGAAATACCCCTTTTCCGGGCCTCAGTGGATTAACTACGGAAAAGGTATACTCTAGGTATATGTCAGTATGCACTAGAAGAGTTCTCCTTTCATTGTTTTATACTTTTTCGGGGGAGGAGACTAAATATACGAAAAAGGACCTTCTGGAGTCTCTCTTTAGGGTTTTCAGACTCTCTAAATATGAAAATACCAAGCGAGCATATACCTACTCGGGCTCGATGTGAAATCCACGAGAGGGTAAATAGAGGACTGTTTAAGTTTTTCAACTCTATAAACAAGAAAACACCGCCGAGCACAGACCAATCCGGGCTCGATATAAAATCCACGGATAGGTGAAAAGAGGATTGTTTAAGTTTTTTCAGACTCTATAAACAGGAAAACACCGGCGAGCATTAATCCGCTTGGGCTTGATATTAAAATCCACGAGCAGATATATGGAGTTATTGTTTAAGTTTTTCAGACTCCTTAAAATTGAAAACACCGGCGAGCAAGAACAGATCTCGGCTCGATACTAAAATCCAGAGATCAGTACATATAGAGTAATCTTCTATCTCTTCTTCGAACTCTTTAAATTATGAAGAAGGTACTGAGTCTTCCTCCCATGGGCTCATTAAACTATTTACATGGTTGGACCTATTGAGTTTTCATTCTTTCTTGGACTCATTAAATCCACAAGAAGGGTATTCTTTTATCTAAAAAGAATAAGGAACGGGAAAACACATCATATCTTCGTTGTTAAAGGCAGTTTCAGTCAAGTCCTATCCTTGAACACAGCACCTACTTGAGTCTATCTTGTCGGTTGGGTTTAGTTTTTGGCCTCAGGGTGAACCTTTCCTCCGAGTTATTTACTCCCCCAGTTGGTTATTCTTCCAACCATATGGAGGGTCTGTTAAATGTCTCTTACATTTCAGACTTGTTTACCCCATTATGTCAGACACTGCCTAAGTCACTTTGTGTCGTGTTCACTGTTCAAGGATATCCCCTGTGTCGGCCATTCTGCAATTTACCTTGACCTCATGTGTCGGCCTTCCTAGTGTCAGTATTGTCGCATATTATTCCATATCAGCTCTTACCAGTTGATTGTTCCTCGAGTTGGATGATGGAGGATACCTCAAAGCTTCCTTTCCAACGGACTTCTTCCCATCGACATCAAATCATTATTCTGGGATCAAAGTTTAGAGTTTCGGTTAGTACCTTGGAGATTGCAGTCACCAGTGGCAATTTTCCTCGCTGTTGAATGATGAGAATACATCAATATCTCTTCTTCGACAGGATTCCCAAGTGTTCGACTCCAAGTCCATCTATTCACATTTGGCAAATCGTACTTGGTACCTTGGACCCCATCATCATTATCGATGGAGATCCTCACGTTTGTTAACGGTATACATCAATGACCGGTAATCAGACGATGCCCTCCATGTTCGACTGTCAACTCATCTATTCACATGGCTCGGGTTTGTACCTAGGGTCGTTATGGGATGAAGACCTTGGGATTTGGATGACATAACCCCATTTTGTTATCACCCAAGTTGCGCAAGACTGAGCCTCACTTATATACGGCTCTCCATGAGACATAGATCCAGTGTGTTGTTATGGCTATGATCTCTCAGTTTGACATGGATCCACGCTTGTATTTCAAGTGGCCATGCTTTTATATACATCTCCTTGTTATGTATCGGAGATCATGTTGTATCACCCTACACATCTATAAGATGTCAACAATGTAATTGCTCACTGACCTTGATTTTTGCTGCAGGTTTCTTGCGACTTATTCTGCGGTTCTGTGCTCTCTCTCTGGTTTTGGATTATAATGTATTTCGGCCATCGTTTCTCTCTGACCTCACACATTAGGGGGCATCTGTTATAGGTCAAACTTGCACCTCTCCGTCCGTGATCACCCTGAGCTGCTGATCACACAAAAGGACAACTTGGATGGAGGAGCATGTTGACCTTGGATGTTATGACAACTCATCCCATTTCCTGAAAATACTGGAAAACATACAAAAATATCATTTTGAGGTATGAGCGCTACTCTACTTAAAGAGACTAGCGCCCATACGTGACTCCAGTGCATAATAGTAGCGCCCATATCAATGTATACGCTACTCCTTCTTATCAAAGTAGCGCTCAGAATTTAAAACTAAATGAGCGCTATTTATCAAACGATAGGGTAGCGCCCTATACGCTACTCCACTGTGTAATAGTCACGCATATCTTAAAAATGATTTAAAAATATATTAATACATCGAAGAGGATTAGTTGAGGTCAGTTTCTTAACTTCCCCAACCTCCTCATCGACTTGAACTGCTTCCTTAAACCTATAAATTCCCAGAAGGCTAAAGGAGCAAGGTTAGAGAAAATTATGAATACAAATGATTACTAAAGAAGGAGAGGATGAGTTAATGGAGAAACTTTAGGACCTTGGAGAAGTTGTTTCAGAAGACATTCAGACCAGAGCAGAGCCAAAGCCCAGGATCTAGTTGCAGGAACCTGCTTCATTATCAGGTATATTTGTACTGCATTCTATCTTTGACAAATAAAGGTTGAAGTGTTTCCTTGTTCCAATCTGAAGGTGTTATGAAATGGAATTTTAAATTGGATTTATTTTGGTCAATACTGGATATTAAGCATAGTCTTTGTTTATTTTATGATTTATATGTTGCCCAAAAGGTTTGAGGAAGGTATTGTTGTTGCAGGTTTGCTCAAAGAAAAATAGATTTGGAAGCTGGACACCGGACTGAGTCAAGGCTAGGATAAGACTCCAGTAAAAGGTGTGTTCTCTAAATCTGTAATCTATTTCTTTTGTAAACGCTTCTGTAATAACATTAATGCACTTACCTGTCACCCCAACCAAGTTGATAGTTTAGTTTCCTGACTATAGGGTAGAAATATCCGCCAACAATCGCTGGATAGCCCTCCTGAAAATCAAAGTTTTGAGTCCTAGATCAAACTTTTTGAGTGGGTAGAACTCCAGGAAAGTCAAACCCTAGTTTGGGTTTTGGACCAGAAAACCAAAAAACCAGAAAAACCAGAAAAAAGTGTGCACCTGTGCATCAGAAAACTAGACAAGGTGCGAACCAAAAAGCGAGAAATTATGTTGCAGATCAGATTTGAAGGGTGAAAAGCTGAAGTTTCCAGAAGCAGAGTTCTCCAGTTATCTCAGTCCAATCAAGTACATCTCCTGGTATGTGTTATTTTATCTTTTGAGAAAATTCAATTTTTGTGGTCCCCTGGATAAGATGGCTCCAAGCACTAAGCTTGAAGACAAGCTAGAGGGTATAGAGAATTTTCAGGCATGGAAATATAGGATTGGTCTCATTCTTGAAGAGAATGATCTTTCCCAATATATCAAAGATGAGATTGGAGAACCTGAAGAAGATGAATCCAAAGAGAAGTATAGGAATGACTTGATTAGGGAAAAGAGAATCATTGTTGATTCTATAAAAGACCACTTGATTCCCCAAGTGGAAACCAAGAAGACACCAAAGGAAATGTATTATGCCCTAATATCTCTATATCTATAAACCAATAAAAAACAATCTCTTTATCTATATCTCTTTAAACCCCTAACCTCCAATATCTCTATCTCGAAACCCCTTTAACTCTCTCTATCTAAACCATTAAGCCCCAACCGCTCTCTCTCTTTCTAAAATCTTAATCTCAAATATATATATCTATATGTCTCTAACCCCTAATCTCTCTCTCTCTTTAAACCCATAGATCCATAGTTTGTAACCCTCAATATCTATCCCTTTAAACACTTAATAATCAATCTATGTATCTCTATAAACCATTGACCCACAACCACTCTCTCACACTCACTCTTTCTAAACCCCTAACCCTTTCCCTCTCTCTCATTCTCCAAATCACAAACACCCACTTCTCACCTAGGTACATGTCCCCCCTCTCTTTGTCTCTCTCTCTAAATGATTAACCATCCATGTCTCTCTCTCAACCCCTAACCTCCAATCTCTCTCTCTATCTCTCTCTCTCTCTCTCTCTCTCTCAAAACCCCTAATAGGAAACCCCTAATCTTGTTAGTTTTTCAGAATTTACTTCAATCTGATCTAGGATCTTAACTGACAGAACAACATGTACAACATATCTACAACATATCAAACATGAACACAATAATGCAATCACACAAGAGACACAGAGTTTACTTGGGGAAAACCATAAAGGTGAAAAACCCCAATAACTTCCTCAGAGATAGATAGAGAAATGATACAACCCAAGCATAAGAGATAGACATCTCCTAGCAGTAGCTTCTCCTCCTCCACAAGTGCGCCACTCTCCCGAGAGTGTGAGAGAGAATAGAATGATGAAATAGAGTGCCTCCCGCACTCTATTTATACTTGACTTGACTTGCTTAATAACCTTTACTCGGTCGGCCTTAACTTAACCACATAGCATAATGCTGACTGGGCCGACACCCAATAGGGTGGTCTAATAACCCTTTGACCCACATGGCCGATCCCCAATAGGGTGGTCTAATAACCCTTCAACCCACATGACTTATATAGGGCCGACCCCAACAAGGTAGTCTAATAACCCATCAAGTATAAGTTACAACACTTCCAATATAAATGACGACACTTCCGTATAGAGGAATAATACCATCTCTATAGGAGTACAATATACATATATAAAATACATTCCGAAGTTACATATACATCAACACTCCCTCTTAACTAGGAAGGTATTTCTTGACACAGGTCTTCTAGCACAAGTCTTTTTCTCTGGATCATCATCACTGGATAATCGTCATCAAGTCATTGTCATCGTCACTGCTACTGCTATCTCAATCAATCTCTGAATCTACTCATCATAGGAAGTTCTACAGAGCCAATACTTTTTCATGCTGGATGTAGGCCCACCACCTGTAGGTCTTCATCATCACTTGCCATACTGTGGAATCCTTAGGACTTATTACATGCATCACAAAACCTCGAAAGAGCATCCCAGAATGTTACGGGTACACAAATCCGACCTGTAGGATCTCCGAGGGGGCTATTACATGTGACCCCACCACAAAACCTCGAAATAGCATCCCAGGATGTTATGGGTACACAACTCCAACCTGTAGGATCTCCCAACGCACAAATTACATGTGGTCACCACAAAACCTCGCAAGAGCATACCAGGATGTTACGGGTACACAACTCCAACTTGTAGCATCTCCCAGGGCACAAATTACATGTGGTCATGGAAAAACCTCGAAAGAGCATCCCAGGATGTTACGGGTACACAAATCTGACCTAAAGGATCTCCCAGGGCATTATTATATGCCATAGGACAAAACCTCGAAAGAGCATCCCATGATGTTACGGGTACACAACTCCAACCTGAAGGATCTCCTAGGGTGCTATTATATGTCCTCCCAGAGAAATGTCTCGAAAGAGCATCCCAGGTTGTTACGGGTACACAACTCTGACCTATAGGATCTCCCATACATGCTCATCTGCACAACTTGTTCCACGGCCATAGAGTATCAACCTGATACTCACCATACATCATCCTGATGTACACATGATCATCACTGCATCGTCCTGATGCATATCATCTGGAGAAACATCCTAAATCTCGTCTTCCATGATCATCCTGATCATACAATGTATCCACCCGATACATACATTGATACATGATCCACCTGATCACACAATGTATCTACCTGATACATATCAACATACATGATCTACCTAATCATACAACGTATCCACCTGATACATATAAAGATACATGGTCAAAGCATCCAACATGATGCATATCCAACACCCAACATGATGCATACACACATAAATGATCCAACTGATCATATCCAGCATCCAACATGATGCATACATACATAAATGATCCAACTGATCATAACAAGCATCCAACATGATGCATAGATACAAAATTGATCCAACTGATCATAACAAGCATCCAACATGATGCATATACATATACAAAGCAGTAATTGGAGCATCATCCCGATGCTCATCATCCATGATCCTCTTGATCATCATAGCATCATCCTCTTCAGATCATCTCATCATCCACGAAGCACAACCCAGATGCACCTCATCCAGCACTTACACCACCGACATGGGAGAACACATCTACCACCATTTGGGGAAGGCTCCATCGCTTAATTTTTCACCATGGGAGAACACATCTACCACCATGTGAAAAATGGTTTCAGCCCTTACATCTACACCATGGGAGAACACATCTACCACCATGTGAGAATGGCTCAGCAATTACATCATGACCATGGGAGAACACATCAACCATGTCAAAAAAGCTCATGTGCATCTGCATCTTCTGGACTCATCACTTCCCTTTGGAAGGAACCTCGATATGAAGTGCACCAAGCCTCTCTATGAAGTATTCAAAACTGCACTCTGGTCAATGGCTTAGTCTCTTCACCTGTAATAAATAGGTCATCCATATACAAAAGTAGTATCACTGGATTGCCTTTCTCAACCTTGTAGTAAAGGTTGGAATCCGCTTTACTCTTGGTAAAGTCCAAACTGGATAGAAAGTTGTCTATCCTACCATACCAAGTTCTGCACATATATTATTCCCTTCCATGTGTCTCAGAACCAAGTGACTGCTCCACATACACTTCTTCTTCAACTACACCATTCAAGAAAGCTGTCTTGAAATCCATCTGGTGTATCTTCCATTTCATCACTGCAGCCAGAGCAAGTACGGATCTAATGGAAGTGTATCTGGCTACAGGAGCAAAAGTCTCTATGCTACAACCTGCAGCATGCTTGATATTGTAGATCCTCTTGCAAGTCACTACAGACTCCCCTTCAGGTCTTGGTACTACATCCCAAACATCTTCATCATCGACTAGTACTCCTCGATCATGGCATTCTTCCGAGATCCTGGTAACTTCAATATCTTCAATATTTTCAATAGATAACTTTGTTGTTGAACAAATGTTGTAGTTCTTCTTTTGTAGGTGATGGTATGTGATCTTTCCTACACAACAAGTTAAATTGCATGATTAGAAAACATCTCATAGTTTTCAGAACAAATTCTTACACATAAATAAATATGTCATACAGTCATGCAATTATCTTAGCCAATGCTTCAATACAACTGTTAGCACTTAGATTTTATCCCATTTGTAAAAGAATAACACCTAAGGTAACTTATTTCAAACCAAAATTTAGGTAGAAAACTTAGCCATTTTTTCCACCAGAGAGGGCTCTCTCACAAGATATATGTAAAGGCTAAAAATATATAGAAATACGCTCAAAATTTCTCAAAAGAATTTGCTTGGTTGAAAAGGAAACAAGAAACATTGGGCATGGAGTCAACTTTCAAATATTTAACGTGCCAACAAGAGATTTATACCAAACAGATTTCCACAGAGGCAAGATAGCAACCATATCACAGTCAATTTGATTTTGCAGGTGGTAAAGAAAGAAAGAATGACAGTCCATCAACAACAGGCATCTAACTAGGATGAATCAATTGTCAACTTTGGAGAAATAGTGGATATTTAAATGCGATAAAATGAGGCATAACCAGTATGAATCCCGATTTATTTCAAACGTTCATTTAAATATAGAAGAATAACATAATGGAAGATATAACAAAGAAAGTGGACATGCACATATAAAGATAAGGGAAAAACAGACTGTAAAACTGAACAACACATGAATCTCTGGTCTCAAAAGATAGGTATTTCCACTGTACGGCCTTTTATTTATCAAACAATTTGACTTCAAAACATCTCATCTCTCAAAGAGTTTCCAACCCTTTCAAAAATGACTCTCATTGTCTTTTATACAAAATTCGGAAGAAGCTTGACATAACTGCTTCTTCTAACTAATAAATGAAAATGTCTTAACTCGAAAGATAACTATCTTTAAACAATAGATTACTATCTTCAAACAATATTACAAATTTAAAATAAAAGCATTATTTTGCCACTTGGCAAAAATTCTGAATGTATCTATGAATGGACAGAATATCTTGTCCTTCCATTATGTCCACATAATTCCATTGGTCGGCCATGGGTAAATCATAACTGGTCATTTCTTTCACCAAGACTCGCATTTCAACATGACCTACATAAGAAACAAGAGGAAGATTCTCACAGGTTGAGATCAACATATTTAAAATTTCAAAGTCTTCCGCAATTTTCTCCATTAAAATCTTTCCTGTAAGCATATGATCCAACTGCTGAAACTTTTTGTGATCCATTCTTATGTCAAACAGCAATCTCTTATATTCATTAGGAGGAATCAATTCATTCTTTTCATCCCAAAAAGAAGGGAATCCTTTGTTTATTAATTTTTCAAATCGCTTCTTAAACTTTATTACTTCCTCCCGTATATCTCCAGCTTTAGCTTCAATATTTTGAACATGTGAATATTTTCCCAAGATTTTTCTGGCCCATTTAATGACTGAAATTCTATTCATTGTTGTCAAGTTTGCTTCAGTTAAACTGTTTAAGAAAGTTATTGCCCTCTGTGCTATTTCTTTTGGCTTTTTATTTAAATTCTCTCTGACTGCTCTACAACTCTCAAAGGAATCTTTGGATACTTTTTCTTTGACTCTTATATAATCAAGATAAGGTCTTAATTTTTCAACTTCTTTTATAATTTGATCCCATACCATATGTTTGCAACCTTGCATCGCAGCCTGTCCTGTCACATGAGCTGCCAAACCTTTATTATTATCACTTAATTCCTGATTCCTTATTTGCAAGGTTTTTATTTCCTTATCTTTAGTTTCATTTTCTTCTTTGAGCTTCTGTATTCCCATCTTCAATTGTTTAATTTCGCCCTCTTTCAAACTCACTTGGGACATGGCTTGTAAGAGACCATCTAATCCAGTTTTATCTTCATCTGTATCTGCACGTACCTGTTGTTGTCCAAATTCTGCTAATTTTTTCTTTATTTCCTCCAATTGCTCTTCCAAACCAATTTTCTCTTTTTTCCAATGGTCTTTTTACTCGGTGAGCTTCAACATTTTTGTAGTAACATCCTTTACTTCATTTGACAGCTCTTCTTTTTCTTTTTCTAGTAATGTTAGTTCGGCTCCTTGGATAAGCATAGTGTCTGGGATTTTTAGCTTTCGCCTTAACATCAGAATCGTATCATCATTTTCTTTGAGAAATTTTGCTGTTGCATCTTCCTCTTTGTTTATTAAATCTATTTGCAATCTTTTTATTTGTTGTTGTCGAGACTTATTTTCTGCTTTCTCTTGTCTCAATTGGTTATTCAATTTATCCAGTAAATTTCTTAATTTGTCTGCCTTTAATATTGCTCCCAAATAATCTAAATATATAACCTCTCCTGTTTGTCTGTGCAATAAAATTTTATCTGGGGCATTGATTTTGCTCAAATCTACCTTCATCTCTGAGATCTTATCTTTAGTAACAACTGAAAATTTCAAAGAATTTTCTTTGACATTTCTGCTAGTAAACAAATTGACTTCAGTGTTGGATATATTTCTAACCTTTGGAAATAACAGACTGGTTTGCCTAGAGGATTCCTGATTATTCTGACTGTCTTCATTAAATACATCCATCATATTGTGTGGTCTATTTACATCATCTTCCACCATGAATTCTTCAATACTGTACTCCTTTACCATGACCTCTGGTATTCTGACTTCAGTTCTTCTTTCCTCTTCTGAAACTACCATTAACTCTTGTTTTTCATCCATTTTTAACTTTTTTCCTTTTTCTATTCCTTCACCTTCAATGTTCACTACATCCTGTATGAGTCTTTTAAACCCCACCATTGCAGTATTCATCATGCTTTCTACCTCTGTTGTTGCATCTATCAATATCATTTATTTATCATGTGAATCTGGAATGATTTCTTCCTGATACTCTAGCCAATTGGCTCTGTCAGACATTCCCTCAATCATCTGATGATTCAACGCTTTGATGTGATGATCCATTCTCCGTTTTGATATTATGTTTAACAGATCATACTCAATAGCCATGTCTGTCTCAAAACCCATATCTTTCAATAATTTCTCTATATAAATAGCAGCGTTTTTATTCTTCACTGTGAATGGGCCAAGTGTGAACGGATACTTGATGTCTATTGCTTGTTTGAAAAACAAGAAATTATTATCCTCAACAATTAACTTCTGTCTCAGGAACTCCAAAGCAAAAAACCTTAAGGTAAGAAATGCTGGTAAAACATAGGGTTTATGTTTGAAACCGTACAATTTGATCACTGTACTGTCCTTTGACAAAACCCAATCTCCTACAGTGTACTATGCACTCAATTGCATACATGCTTGCATTTCTAGTAATACTCTAGGCAATTTTTTACCAAAAATCATTCTGTAAATCTCGGAGAGCATATGATTTATGTAATTAAACATGTTATTTTCTAATAACTTTGTGAAAATGATCTCAGGAAATTGTAACTCTTCAAGACTGGCCACCATGATCATTTTCATTAAAAAATACTGAAATCTGAAATGTCTCAGAGTGGGGAAATTGACCATCTGGTCATGAATCTTCTCGATAAAAAATTCTTCAAAATTAAGTCTAGGAATTTGATTTTCATCAATCCTTGACTGAATTGTACTCATTTTATACAAAATACTCAACTGAAACTTGGTTACATACATGTCTGTATCGAACCCTAGGATTAAAGCCAACAATGTCAGAACCAACTGGGTATTTTCATCAAATAAATTGATATCGATAGGGTACGGGATATCTGAAATGTTGGTTTCTAGTTTAAGACACATAGACAAAATTTTTTCTCTATCATCTTGAAGGGTTTGATGATAATATTCAATAACAAAGGTTTCAGAAAAAATCTCAGACTCGAGGGTTTGGAAAAATTCTATTTCTAGGGCTTTAATTATTACGACGAGCTCTATTTTGCAAACGACTCTGGTTTTTTGACTATCTAATATAGTTCTTTCTTCTTTGGAGTAATTCTCAGCACACCACGACATAAATTCTGGAAAAGAATGGATTTGGTCCAGGCAGAAGGCAAACAAGGATGACTGGTGGACTCTGTGCATGTCTATACCTTCTTCTAATAATTTAGGAAACTTAAATTTAACTTCAGCGACTGGTAACCTGATTAGGGTATCACGAATGTCTCCATCTCTATCTTCTAGGGCTTCTTTTGCTTTAAAAACATCTACATCATGTACAGTTTCCATTTAAATCATTTATACAAACAAAATTCCGTTTAAAAATGTGGGCCAGGTCACTAGACCCTACCTGTAGAGAAACGTATTTATCCTTCTGTCGCAATTGTTGATCTCCACCAGTCTTCAAAGGTCCCAGGGATAGTGACACATATACAAAATGTCATTATTTGAAACCCTTTTGTTTTATATAAGCTTTTTTATTAACTTTCTGGCAGCTTTCCGAATGTACTTTATATCCAACCATTGATCACGAGCCTTTTGATTTGAGTTGTTATATCTTACATCCCTTTATCTCCCAGTGTGGTATCCGCAATCCCAATAACAATTTTCTTCTTCGGTTTTTACCATGTGCAGATCAACCATTTTCTAACACATGTAAGAGTGGTTTAATTGCCGCAACCGCTCTTTCTTCTATCGAGTGCACACTTTCCATGATGCGGATGAATCTTGGCCATTGATTTTGTCCCAATGTATATTGTCCCTCTGATTAATATCAACATGTGGCATATTCCCTTACGCTTTCTCCATCTGCCACGTGCTATGGCCCGTCGCTTATTATCCTGCCACGTGCTATGGTCCGCCGCGTATTATCCTTTGGTGGTTCCGCAGGGCGTTGTAGTGGTTTGTGATACCACTATCACGTTGATGCGGATCAATGAGAATATGACATGTTTGTAGCAGTATTAAGTCTGCAACCACTCACCAACGTTTGTAAACGATCCTTTGGGCGGTGCGGGAAACCATGACAACTGTTGATCTTTACTATTGTCATCTCCACCGTTGAAACTTGACCAAAACTTAACATCTTCCATAATTACTTTCAGACTTTGCATATGTGGGTTTTTTCTTGTTGTTTTTGTATTATGAACCTTTACTTCAACCCATTTGTAGTAACTTCACTTCTTTTGGATATTTTTTGACAAATTTTTAGGGTTTGAGTATTTTCAAATATAGTGTCAACAACAACATTTATCAATATCCCATAACTTTCTAGATGCCTTCCAATCTCTACCAGAACATTGTTAAGAGTGTGCACAACTCCCAACATGTCAGCAAAGAGGTTTCATTCTAGATAAGTAGCAATGGAATATTGTACAATGCCATAGGCCACTTACCCATGTATATTAGTAGTATACTGTTCATCAATGAAACTATTCTAATATGCATAATACATAACCTAATTCTAGGAACATGAGTATATACATTATTGAACAGTATTATTTAAACAATAAAATATGCAAGTAATGATAATTCAAATACTTATCTTTGTTTGTTTGTTGGGTTGACTCCCTCTCAGTCTTTGCTTCTTTTCTACAACTCCATTATGATGTGGATTGTGAGAAGTGGTCAACTCCCTTTGAATATCTGCATCCTTGTAGAAACTACTGAAGTGTGCTCCTTCTTGATCTTTTCTTCCTTGCAGCAACAACTGGAGTGTGCTCCCTCTTGATCTTTGCTTCCTTGCAGAAACAACTGGAGTGTGCTCCCTCTTGATCTTTGCTTCCTGGATTACCTGTCCTTGAACTTATATACATCACTATGCATGCTTATTAGTATCATCATTGTGTTATCCTCGAGGTCTCATACATAATCACACATTCATTAGTATAATCTTAATACTATCAAAACACAATAATCTTAAACATGTATAGTCATGATCATTTCAAACAAAGATAATAAACATTAGTATTCAAGGTTTCAGGAAAGTCTTCTTTTCCTCATGCAAATTCTTATTTGATCATAGGACTCTTCTAGTTAGTTAAATCATCAATCAAGATAAGAGACATAATATGCATAAACCCTTGATTACTTACATTTCTAACTTTATGAATAATCATAACCAATCATACCAAGTATACTTATATAAGGGATCCTAACACAAGGTAGGATTCTAACTTGATATAGGAAAAACACACCTGGATTGGTATGTTAGCTAGTTATGTCTAACATACCCACATGATGTCTTCTTGTTCTCTTCAATGACTTATGCTAGTAACCTACATATCTCATAGGTTAACCATTTATAGAACCAAGTTATACATACCTCGGAAAGTAGATCTTCTAAGTGATTCATGACAATGGATGAATCTTTGTCCTCATGTCCTCATGATCATATGTTCTTGAAATAGAACATGATTTGTCTTTCTTGGTGTACCTTTCATGTTAGCGGACAACATAAACCTCATACAACACCATAATGCATTAGTACAATCATAAGTGTCAACACCCTAATCAATTAATATCTTCTATCAAGCATTCATAATTTTATTAAGGTGGTATGACAAGTCTAAATTTAATCAAGATTGTACTAATCGTAATAACATGAAGACAAACATACGATAAACTTAATCATGAAAAAATATCGAAACATACCTGGATGAGTCATACCTATCGAGATTGCTTGTAATCTTCTTATGTAAGGCCTTAGCTTCATCTCCCTCTGAAACAAGAACTTCTTCACTTAAGCAGGTGACCAATCCATTCTCTTCTAGGATTAACCCAATCCACTTGATTTGCAGGAACTGGATCTGGAGCTAGATTAGGGTTTGTCAGAGAAACCCTAAGAATTCAAACATTGAATTTCAAACTTCCAAACGGATATAAATATGTGCCTTGATGAGCTGATCGAGCTGGTATACTCATAATTTGAAAACTGAAAAGTTTCACCCCTCAAATTTGCCTTTGAAACTTCTGGATTCACTGGACATGACCCTGAACTAGCGTTTGATAAAGCCGACCCTTCTGCCCAATCAAAAGGATCAATGCAAATCTCTAAGCTTCTATTTTTCTAAGGAGCTTCCAGCCGTGGTCACAGATTTAAAAAATTTCCATTTTTGCGAAAGCCCTAATTTTACACTTTTCCGATCAAAGTCTTGAACTAGGGTCTGATCAAGCCTGACCTTCTGCCCAACCAAAAATTCTGATATTGGTCTCTAAATTTTGATTTTGATGAGTGGCATTCATCCGTAGTCTCCGATTACAAAAATTCCAACTTTCTTCGAAACCCTAAATTCTGGAAGCCATAAATGAAGGTGCTAAAAAATAATTCTGTTTTGACAGAAATATGTACCTGGTTGTTTCTGGTGTAACTCTGAACTTTTCAATCCACAGGGTCTAAAAAATTTTCCAACCCCATGGGTCTGACCTCAAATGGATTCTCTAAGAGAGAGTTATGCCAAGTGTTGCAACGTGACCTGTTTATGGGATAAAACAGGAGAGCGAACTTGTACGGCATGCCACATGTCACTAGTTCGGTTTCGGCCTCTAAAAAGTTACTTGAGAAAGTACTGTCCATGCGATACCTGTCACTTTTTATGAAATTTCATTTGGAGCTTCCTAGCCCAAGTTATGACCTTTTTTTCCAAGGTCGCCTATTTATGACTGAGATCTGGAAGAGGTAGAAACCCTATATTGTACAGATCATAAATCACAAAGTACAAATATTTAGAGGGTGTCCTTTGGACACAAGGTACATGGGGATCTTAGCTTCTCCCTGTATGATTTTCAGACCCTGAAACCTCGTCAAAATTTATTTATACCGAACGCGCTACGATGACTAATTTTTGCTATATTATGCCCTAGCTTCACAATTGCAACAAGTGTCATACATGCCATACCATGCCTTCTTTCAGGCTAGCTCTGATACCATGTTAGTTTTTCCAGAATTTACTTCAATCTGATCTAGGATCTTAACTGAGAGAACAACACGTACAACATATCTACAACATATCAAACATGAACACAATAATGCAATCACACAAGAGACACAAAGTTTACTTGGGGAAAACCATAAAGGTGAAAAACCCCAATAACTTCCTCAGACATAGATAGAGCAATGATACAACCCAAGCATAAGAGATAGACATCTCCTAGCAGTAGCTTCTCCTCCTCCACAAGTGCACCACTCTCCCGAGAGTGTGAGAGAGAATAGAATGATGAAATAGAGAGCCTCCCGCACTCTATTTATACTTGACTTGACTTGCTTAATAACCCTCACTGGGTCGGCCTTAACTTAACCACATAGCATAATGCTGACTGGGCCGACACCCAATAGGGTGGTCTAATAACCCTTTGACCCACATGGCCGATCCCCAATAGGGTGGTCTAATAACACTTCAACCCACATGACTTATACAGGGTCGACCCCAACAAGGTGGTCTAATAACCCATCAAGTATAAGTTACAACACTTACAATATAAATGACGACACTTCTGTATAGAGGAATAATAACATCTCTATAAGAGTAAAAACACTTCTTCATAGAGGAATAATACCATCTCTATAGGAGTACAATATACATATATAAAATACATTCCGAAGTTACATATACATCAACACTCCCTCTTAACTAGGAAGGTATTTCTCGACACAGGTCTTCTAGCACAAGTCTTTTTCTCTGGATCATCATCACTGGATAATCGTCATCAAGTCATCGTCATCATCACTGCTGCTACTATCTCAATTAATCTCTGAATCTACTCATCATAACAAGTTCTACGGAGCCAGTCCTTTTTCATGCTAGATGTAGGCCCACCACCTACAGGTCTTCATCATCACTGGCCATACTATGCAATCCTTAGGACTTATTACATGCATCACAAAACCTTGAAAGAGCATCCCAGAATGTTACGGGTACACAACTCCGACCTGTAGGATCTCCCAGGGCACAAATTACATGTGGTCACCACAAAACCTCGCAAGAGCATCCCAGGATGTTACGGGTACACAACTCCGACCTGTAGGATCTCCCAGGGCACAAATTACATGTGGTCATGGAAAAACCTCGAAAGAGCATCCCAGGATGTTATGGGTACACAAATCCAACCTGAAGGATCTCCCAGGGCATTATTATATGCCATAGGACAAAACCTTGAAATAGCATCCCATGATGTTACGGGTACACAACTCCAACCTGAAGGATCTCCCAGGGTGCTATTATATGTCCTCCCAGAGCAATGTCTCGAAAGAGCATCCCAGGTTGTTATGGGTACACAACTCTAACCTATAGGATCTCCCATACATGCTCATCTGCACAACTTGTTCCACGGCCATAGAGTATCAACCTGATACTCACCATACATCATCCTGATGTACACATGATCATCACTGCATTGTCCTGATGCATATCATCTGGAGCAACATCCTAAAGCTCGTCTTCCATGATCATCCTGATCATACAATGTATCCACCTGATACATGCATTGATACATGATCCACCTGATCACACAATGTATCTACCTGATACATATCAACATACATGATCTACCTAATCATACAACGTATCCACCTGATACATATAAAGATACATGGTCCAAGCATCCAACATGATGCATATAGAAATACATACAAATGATCCAACTAATCATATCCAGCACCCAACATGATGCATACACACATAAATGATCCAACTGATCATATCCAGCATCCAACATGATGCATACATACATAAATGATCCAACTGCTCATAACAAGCATCCAACATGATGCATAGATACAAAATTGATCCAACTGATCATAACAAGCATCCAACATGATGCATATACATATACAGAGCAGTAACTAGAGCATCATCCTGATGCTCATCATCCATGATCCTCTTGATCATCATAGCATCGTCCTCTTCAGATCATTTCATCGTCCACGAAGCACAACCTAGATGCACATCATTTAACACTTACACCACCGACATGGGAGAACACATCTACCACCATTCAGGGAAGGCTCCATCCCTTACTTTTTCACCATGGGAGAACACATCTACCACCATGTGAAAAATGGCTTCAGCCCTTACATCTACACCATGGGAGAACACATCTACCACCATGTGAGAATGGCTCAGCAATTACATCATGACCATGGGAGAACACATCAACCATGTCAGAAAAGCTCATGTGCATCTGCATCTTCTGGACTCATCACTTCCCTTTGGAAGGAACCTCGATATGAAGTGCACCAAGCCTCTCTCTGAAGTACTCAAAACTGCACTCTAGCCAACGGCTTGGTCTCTTCACCTATAATAAATAGGTCATCCATATACAAAAGTAGTATCACTGGATTGCCTTTCTCAACCTTGTAGTAAAGGTTGGAATCCGCTTTACTCTTGGTAAAGCCCAAACTGGATAGAAAGTTGTCTATCCTACCATACCAAGTTCTGCACATATATTATTCCCTGTCATGTGTCTCAGAACCAAGTGGCTACTCCACATACACTTCTTCTTCAACTACACCATTCAAGAAAGCTGTCTTGAAATCCATCTGGTGTATCTTCCATTTCATCACTGCAGCCAAAGCAAGTACAGATCTAATGGAAGTGTATCTAGCTACAGGAGCAAAAGTTTCTATGCTAACACCTGCAGCATGCTTGATCTTGTAGATCCTCTTGGAAGTCACTACAGACTCCCCTTCAGGTCTTGGGACTGCATCCCAAACATCTTCATGATCGACTGGTACTCCTCGATCATGGCATTCTTCCGAGATCCTGGTAACTTCAATCTCTTCAACATTTTCAATAGATAACTTTGTTGCTAAACAAATGTTGTAGTCCTTCTTTTGTAGGTGATGGTATGCAATCTTTCCTACACAACAAGTTAAATTGCATGATTAGAAAACATCTCATAGTTTTCAGAACAAATTCTTACACATAAAGAAATATGTCATACAGTCATGCAATTATGTTAGCCAATGCTTCAATACAACTGTTGGCACTTAGATTTTATCACGGTTGTAAAAGAATAACACCTAAGGTAACTTATTTCAAACCAAAATTTAGGTAGAAAACTTAGCCATTTTTTCCACCAGAGAGGGCTCTCTCACAAGATATATGTAAAGGCTAAAAATATATAGAAATACGCTCAAAATTTCTCAAAAGAATTTGCTTGTTTGAAAAGGAAACAAGAAACATTGGGCATGGAGTCAACTTTCAAATATTTAACGTGCCAATAAGAGATTTATACCAAACAGATTTCCACAGAGGCAAGATAGCAACCATATCACAGTCAATTTTATTTTGCAGGTGATAAAGAAAGAAAGAATGACAGTCCATCAACAACAGGCATCTAACTAGGATGAGTCCATTGTCAACTTTGGAGAAATAGTGGATATTTAAATGCGATAAAATGAGGCATAACCAGAATGAATCCCGATTTATTTCAAACGTTCATTTAAATATAGAAGAATAACATAATGGGATATATAACAAAGAAAGTGGACATGCACATATAAAGATAAGGGAAAAACAGACTGTAAAACTGATCAACACATGAATCTCTGGTCTCAAAAGATAGGTATTTCCACTGTACGGCCTTTTATTTATCAAAAAATTTGACTTCAAAACATCTCATCTCTCAAAGAGTTTCCAACCCTTTCAAAAATGACTCTCATTGTCTTTTATACAAAATTCGGAAGAAGCTTGACATAACTGCTTCTTCTAACTAATAACTGAAAATGTCTTAACTCGAAAGATAACTATCTTTAAACAATAGATAACTATCTTCAAACAATATTACAAATTTAAAATAAAAGCATCATTTTGCCACTTGGCAAAAATTCTGAATGTATCTATGAATGGACAGAATATCTTGTCCTTCCATATTTGTCCACATAATTCCATTGGTCGGCTGTGGGTAAATCATAACTAGTCATTTCTTTCACCAAGACTCGCATTTCAACATGACCTACATAAGAAACAAGAGGAAGATTCTCACAGGTTGAGATCAACATATTTAAAATTTCAAAGTCTTCCGCAATTTTCTCCATTAAAATCTTTCCTGTAAGCATATGATCCAACTGCTGAAACTTTTTGTGATTCATTCTTATGTCAAACAGCAATCTCTTATATTCATTAGGAGGAATCAATTCATTCTTTTCATCCCAAAAAGAAGGGAATCCTTTGTTTATTAATTTTTCAAATCGCTTCTTAAACTTTATTACTTCCTCCCGTATATCTCTAGCTTTAGCTTCAATATTTTGAACATGTGAATATTTTCCCAAGATTCTTCTGGCCCATGTAATGACTGAAATTCTATTCATTATATTCATTGCTGTCAAGTCTGCTTCAGTTAAACTGTTTAAGAAAGTTATTGCCCTCTGTGCTATTTCTTTTGGCTTTTTATTTAAATTCTCTCTGACTGCTCTACAACTCTCAAAGGCGTCTTTGGATACTTTTTCTTTGACTCTTATATAATGAAGATAAGGTCTTAATTTTTCAACTTCTTTTATAATTTGATCCCATACCATATGTTTGCAACCTTGCATCACAGCCTATCCTGTCACATGAGCTGCCAAACCTTTATTATTATCACTTAATTCTTGATTCCTTATTTGCAAAGTTTTTATTTCCTTATCTTTAGTTTAATTTTCTTCTTTGAGATTCTGTATTCCCATCTTCAATTCTTTAATTTCACCCTCTTTCAAAATCACTTGGGACATGGCTTGTAAGAGACCATCTAATCCAGTTTTATCTTCATCTATATCTGCACGTACCTGTTGTTGTCCAAATTCTGCTAATTTTTTCTTTATTTCCTCCAATTGCTCTTCCAAACCAATTTTCTCTTTTTCCCAATGGTCTTTTTCCTCGGTGAGCTTCAACATTTTTGTAGTAACATCCTTTACTTCATTTGACAGCTCTTCTTTTTCTTTTTTCAGTACTGTTAGTTCGGCTCCTTGGATAAGCACAGCGTCTGGGATTTTTAGTTTTCGCCTTAACATCAGAATCGTATCATCCTTTTCTTTGAGCAATTTTGCTGCTGCATCTCCCTCTTTGTTTATTAATTCTATTTGCAATCTTTTTATTTGTTGTTGTCAAGACTTATTTTTTGCTTTCTCTTATCTCAATTGGTTATTCAATTTATCCAGTGAATTTCTTAATTTGTCTACCTTTAATATTGCTCCCAAATAATCTAAATATATAACCTCTCATGTTTGTCTGTGCAATAAAATTTTATCTGGGGCATTGATTTTGCTCAGATATACCTTCATCTCTGAGATCTTATCTTTACTAACAACTAAAAATTTCAAAGAATTTTCTTCGACATTTCTGCTAGTAAACAAATTGACTTCAGTGTTGGATATATTTCTAACCTTTGGAAATAACAGACTGGTTTGCCTAGAGGATTCCTATTTATTCTGACTATCTTCATTAAATACATCCATCATATTGTGTGGTCTATTTACATCATCTTCCACCGGGAATTCTTCAATACTGTACTCCTTTACCATGACCTCTGGTATTCTGACTTCAGTTCTTCTTTCCTCTTCTGAAACTACCATTAACTCTTGTTTTTCATCCATTTTCAACTTTTTTCCTTTTTTTGTTCCTTCACCTTCAATGTTCACTACATCCTATATGAGTCTTTTAAACCCCACCATTGCAGTATTCATCGTGCCTTCTGCCTCTGCTGTTGCATCTGTCAATATCATTTCTTTATCATGTGAATCTGGAATGATTTCTTCCTGATACTCTAGCGAATTGGCTCTGTCAGACATTCCCTCAATCATCTGATGATTCAACTCTTTGATGCGATGATCCGTTCTCCATTTTGATATTATGTTTAACGGATCATACTCAATAACCATGTCTGTCTCAAAACCCATATCTTTCAATAATTTCTCTATATAAATAGTAGCGTTTTTATTCTTCACTGTGAATGGGCCAAGTGTGAATGGATACTCGATGTCTGTTGCTTGTTTGAAAAACAAGAAATTATTATCCTCAAAAATTAACTTCTGTCTCAGGAACTCCAAAGCAAAAACCCTTAAGGTAAGAAATGCTAGTAAAACATAGGGTTTATGTTTGAAACCGTACAATTTGATCATTGTACTGTCCTTTGACAAAAACCAATCTCCTACAGTGTACTATGCACTCAATTGCATACATGCTTGCATTTCTGGTAATACTCTAGGCAATTTTTTACCAAAAATCATTCTGTCAATCTCGAAGAGCATATGATTTATGTAATTAAACATGTTATTTTCTAATAACTTTGTGAAAATGATCTCAGGAAATTGTAACTCTTCAGGACTGGCCACCATGATCATTTTCATTAAAAAATACTGAAATCTGAAATGTCTCAGAGTGGGGAAATTGACCATCTGGTCATGAATCTTCTCGATAAAAAATTCTTCAAAATTAAGTCTAGGAATTTGATTTTCATCAATCCCTGACTGAATTGTACTCATTTTATACAAAATACTCAACTGAAACTCGGTTACATACATGTCTGTATCGAACCCTAGGATTAAAGCCAACAATGTCTGAACCAACTGGGTATTTTCATCAAATAAATTGATATCTATAGGGTACAGGATATCTGAAATGTTGGTTTCTGGTTTAAGACACATAGACAAAAGCTTTTCTCTATCATCTTGAAGGGTTTGATGATAATATTCAATAACAAAGGTTTCAGAAAAAATCTCAGACTCGAGGGTTTGGGAAAATTCTATTTCTAGGGCTTTAATTATTACGGCGAGCTCTATTTTGCCAACGACTCTGGTTTTTTGACTATCTAAAACCGTTCTTTCTTCTTTGGAGTAATTCTCAGCACACCATGACATAAATTCTGGAAAATATGGGATTTGGTCCGGGTAGAAGGAAAACAAGGATGACTGGTGGACTCTATGCATGTCTATACCTTCTTTTAATAATTTAGTCAACTTAAATTTAACTTCAGCGATTGGTAACATGATTAGGGTATCATGAATGTCTCCGTCTATATATTCGAGGGAAATATGGTAGGAAAATGGACAAATGAGCCATATAATGTGGTAGATGAGGTAGTGAACACTTTTTGGGTGTTAAAAATATAAGCCTTTTTTATTAACTTTCTGGCAGCTTTCTGAATGTACTTTTTATCCAACTGTTGATCATGAGCCTTTTGATTTGAGTCATTATATCTTGCATCCATTTATCTCCCATGGTGGTATCTACAATACCAATAACGGTTTTCTTCTTCGGTTTTTACCATGTGCAGATCAACCATTTTCTGACACATGTTAGAGTGGTTTAATTGCCGCAACCGCTATTTCTTCTATCGAGTGCACACTTTCCATGATGCGGATGAATCTTGGCCGTTGATTTTGTCCCAATGTATATTATCCCTCCGATTAATATCGACATGTGGCATATTCCCTTACGCTTTCTCCATCTGCCACGTGCTATGGCCCGCTGCTTATTATCCCGCCACGTGCTATGGTCCACCGCGTATTATCCTTTGGTGGTTCCGCATGGCGTTGTAGTGGTTTGTGATACCACTATCACGTTGATGCGGATCAATGAGAATATGACATGTTTCCAGCGGTATTAAGTCTGCAACCACTCACCAATGTTTGTAAACTATCCTTTGGGCGGTGCGGGAAACCATGACAACTGTTGATCTTTACTATTGTCATCTCCACCGTTGAAACTTGACCAAGACTTAATGTAACATCTCCAGGTAAAAACGAGTTAGTAATTTTTTTTTGTCGTAAAATTAAAAAGAAATTTCCTTCCATTATATAATTAACAAAATAATTGTATTGCCATAACGTCAATGGTCTCTGCATAGAAATGTACTTGTGGAAGGAATAAAAGTCCAACATGCTTCCGTAAATAAAGCGACAATACAAAATGATTATTATACACCCATGTTACACAGCATAGGACGAACAATGATATATTTTAAATAGCAACCATAATCAATTACCGAGAATTTCATTTGACAAAAATAACCATATATATAACAACATCACCAATAAAATCATACATATGAACGAGACAAGATATACCGTGGTTCACCCCCATCCTTGGGCTACGTCCACAAAACCGTCATATCTTTATTTATCAATAAAGCAGGATTCTGCAAGGTAACTTTTACAATCTATGCATTTTCACTTTGTCGCAGCCTCTCTGGTTGAGAGTATTTCGGAGACATTTCAGTGCTAACATCCAACTGATGATTAGGCCTACAACTTCTATCTTTGTAATATTCCTAATATTCCACTATCTTTGTAATAGGTCCACACAGTTTTTAATGGAAACTTAAGAGTCGTTTCAAGAACCTGGAGGTATCGATACGAATTGGGTCAACATGGAATTTTTAAATGCACATACCATCATATCTGAAAATGCCACAAGAAAATCGCAGACTTCTAAGGAGTAATTTATAAATCTTATGAGTTATGCAAACATCATTATAAGAGACTCGACGCAGAGACTTTCCAAAGACTGATTTTTTAATCTTCTGGGAATGGACTTAAAACGCCCATCGATACTGGAGTTAATGCAGAGTTTTTTTATATTTCTGAGTAGGGACTAAGACGCCCATCATTACTAGAATTTGATGCAGATATTTTCAAGATCGAATTTTTCTGAGTATGATTTAAGACGCCCATCAATACAAAATTTGATGCAGTGATTTTCGAATCGAATTTTTCTAAGTAAGAACTAAAACGCCATCAATGCATAAATTTGATGCAGGGGTATTCAAATGATAATTACAATCGAATTACAATTCTGAAGACGCCCAAACAATGGATCCACCAAACATAGGTTAAATACAATCGTTGTACATTTTGGAGATGCTCAAAAGGATATGCGCAGAGTTTTAAATGAGCAATTTGTAGATCAAGTTTTGAAATCTGGAGCGCCAAATATAAATGGGATCAATGCGGAGTTTAAAGATTATTTTGTAATTCAAATCAATGGATCTGGAAACATCAGTAAAAATGGAGCCAACACAGAATTAAAGATCAATTTGTAAATCCAATTATTAGATTGGGAAACGTTAATTAGAAATGGGATCAACGCAGAATTTATAGGTTGCTCATCAAGGATTCTGGAAATGCAAATTAAATCTTGATCGAGGTATACATAAATTTTTAAGAATTAAAAATAAGTAGTTCAAGCATGAAATCGAGGACCATCAGAGATCTAATCAATATGGCTTCACCCAGACGTAAACGCATGACCCGACTGCGTGGAGGTCGATAGTGAATACCACACAAATTAAGGGTCTCACGGTTATGGACAGAGGTTAGGGTGTTCATGAATTCTTCAGGGTGAACATCAGCTGAGTATGCCTTCGGGGTTCAGTAAGATAAACAAATCAATGCTAAAGTCTAGGCAGAGATCTATTACTTGCTGGCGCAATCAAGAAAGACAAACTGAGTTTCGATAAGGGTCAAAACAGAGTATTGGTGGTAGCGAAAGTAAACAATATCAATGCGGATCTAAATCCCAAAAGTTACGGGGTTTATCCTGGGTTCAACAGATCCAAGATCTCCATACCTACACTAATACTTAATGGAGAAGAATGCAGAGATATATATTAAAAATAAACACAGTTACCTTTGATCCCAGCGCTCCGGTTGATCCGAGTACTAACCTCATTCACCATAGATCAAACAAGACAAGGAATTTACTGTGCAGTGTTAACTCCGTTCACTAGCGAACCAGTTAGGCTGAGCGTTGCTCCTCGACTGCCCCAAAATTCTCTCCTCGCTCGGAAATCGCGGATCTCTGTTGAACAAGAATGCACTAGGGAAGAACATTTTCCCACAGAGACAACTCCATCCCTCGAACGAGACTTCCAATCGAGTTCTTACAGATCCCAAGTTGCAAATTGTTCCATCGGGGTTACTAATCTAGATTATAGATCCAGACTCTAGATCGATACTTCCATCGAGATTTCCATGTCCATTCTATATTTCTCCCCCCCCCTCCCCTCTTTACACAGGGTTCCTTTTAAGAAAGGTGGAACTGGAGTCTCTTCCAGCTGTCGCTCTACAACTTGCATGTGTCAAACTCTTGGAGGAGATAAGTGGCAGTCCACAAATACTTGTCGCCCACTACTACTAATAAGTTTTAAAATTTGAGAACCACTCTCTTAATTCATCCGCCAAGAATTAAATTAAAAAAAACGGCCCACTATTTAACATGGGACTTATCTTTCCCCACTGATTCTACTCATTAAGCACCCTCAACCGAAAGATGACGTGATATGGTTTAATTCCATACTGCTTCCAAAATTCACGGGAGATGTCGCCCTCCACCATACGCATAAGTTAAGTAATTTCTTTGTCATTTAATACTCCCTTACCTCTTTATGTAGATTACAAAGTGTCAAGAGTACTTAGTCTTTGTATTCCTCTTTTAAACTTGGCATCGTGTATATTTTCTTTTATATAAATGTAAACTAAGAAATTCTCTTAAGATACTCATCCATATCCACCATCAGTAAGTCTTTGTTCTTGAAGAATACCAAGTAAGTATTATATATATATATATGTATAAAAACCCTTTTAATTTATTTACATTTTCTTAAAATTACTTTTGGTCTAATCATTCGTATAGTAAAAAGGTGAAATCGTAATTCAAAAGTTTATTTAATAATACCTAGCCTTATGCTAGTGGATGGAGAATAAAACTAGTAAAAGGAAATTACATTGGCTAGTTATCCATTTATTCGAATGACAAACTAACTTTTGCTTAGGTATTTGTTCTACCAAGGAAGTCATGTTGTCACATATAATTGGAATAACTTTTAATTCTTTTCCTCTCGTGAATCCTTAGTAGTTGTAAAAGTAAGCTAGTACTAACTCTTCACATAAATATATATATATATAGATATAGATATATATATTTATATATTTTTAATGAAATTCTCTCTCTCTCTATATATATATATATATATATATATAAAAGCATGTCACCCTCACAGGATTAAGTTTCTTAAAAATATTAGTCTAATGTTTAGCTTTATGCTAAAAATAGGATTCTACTGTCCAATTAGTTTTCTCATCTCAGAATTATAATAATAATAACAATAATAAATTTTAACCTTATTAGGTTTATCAAAATTTAGATGTAAGCCATAATGGTTAAGTTAAATGCTTATGGTGAAAGGTAAATCCTTCTAGGAATAACTTATATCCTATCATAACTCAATATTATAAGTCATGATATGGTCAACCCTCTCACGGCTCCCTAGTCGTTATCTTTTCTTGCGGGTGGGTTTTGTTACTTATTGTTTAGTCGCATTACCATCTTTTAACCTTCTAGGTGTAAACTAAGACTTATAAAAACATAACACTAGTTCAAGGTCCACAGGTGGGGCCTTGGCCTTGAGCTCCTCACCTGGGCCACTTACAAATTATGACATATTTACAAAACAATAGGATACAAAAAGAGAGGGATATCACACTTAACATCTTCAATAATTACTTTCGGACTTTGCATATGTGGGTTTTTTTCTTGTTGTTTTTGTATTATGAACCTTTATTTCAACCCATTTGTAGTAACTTCACTTCTTTTGGATATGTTTTGACAAATTTTTAGGGTTTGAGTATTTTCAAATATAGTGTCAACAACAACATTTATCCATATCCCATAACTTTCTAGATGCCTTCCAATCTCTACCAGAACATTGTTAAGAGTGTGCACAACTCCCAACATGTCAGCAAAGAGGTTTCATTCTAGATAAGTAGCAATGGAATGTTGTACAATGCCATAGGACACTTACTTATGTATATTAGTAGTATACTATTCATCAATGAAACTATTCTAATATGCATAATACATAACCTAATTCTAGGAACATGAGTATATACATTATTGAACAGTATTATTTAAACAATAAAATATGCAAGTAATGATAATTCAAATACTTATCTTTGTTTGTTTGTTGGGTTGACTCCATCTCAGTCTTTGCTTCTTTTCTACAACTCCATTATGATGTGGATTGTGAGAAGTGGTCAAATCCCTCTAAATATCTGCATCCTTGCAGAAACTACTGAAGTGTGCTCCTTCTTGATCTTTTCTTCCTTGCAGGAACAACTGGAGTGTGCTCCCTCTTGATCTTTGCTTCCTTGCAGAAACAACTGGAGTGTGCTCCCTCTTGATCTTTACTTCCTGGATTACCTGTCCTTGAACTTATATCCATCACTATGCATGCTTATTAGTATCATCATTGTGTTATCCTCGAGGTCTCATACATAATCACACATTCATTAGTATAATCTTAATACTATCAAAACACAATAATCTTAAACATGTATAGTCATGATCATTTCAAACACAGATAATAAACATTAGTATTCAAGGTTTCAGGAAAGTCTTCTTTTACTCATGCAAATTCTTATTTGATCATAGGACTCTTCTAGTTAGTTAAATCATCAATCAAGATAAGAGACGTAATATGCATAAACCCTTGATTGCTTACATTTCTAACTTTATGAATAATCATAACCAATCATACCAAGTATACTTATATAAGGGATCCTAACACAAGGTAGGATTCTAACTTGATATAGGAAAAACACACCTGGATTGGTATGTTAGCTAGTTATGCCTAACATACCCACATGATGTCTTCTTGTTCTCTTCAATGACTTGTGCTAGTAACCTACATATCTCATAGGTTAACCATTTATAGAACCAAGTTATACATACCTCGCAAAATAGATCTTCTAAGTGATTCATGACAATGGATGAATCTTTGTCCTCATGTCCTCATGATCATATGTTCTTGAAATAGAACATGATTTGTCTTTCTTGGTGTACCTTTCATGTTAGCGGACAACATAAACCTCATACAACACCATAATGCATTAGTACAATCATAAGTGTCAACACCCTAATCAATGAATATCTTCTATCAAGCATTCATAATTTTATTAAGGTGATATGACAAGTCTAAATTTAATCAAGATTGTACTAATTGTAATAACATGAAGACAAACATACCATAAACTTAATCATGAAAAAATATCGAAACATACCTGGATGAGTCATACCTATCGAGATTGCTTGTAATCTTCTTATGTAAGGCCTTAGCTTCATCCCCCTCTGAAACAGGAACTTCTTCACTTAAGCAGGTGACCAATCCATTCTCTTCTAGGATTAACCCAATCCACTTGATTTGCAGGAACTGGATCTGGAGCTGGATTAGGGTTTGTCAGAGAAACCCTAAGAATTCAAACTTTGAATTTCAAACTTCCAAAAGGATATAAGTATGCGCCTTGATGAGCTGATCAAGCTGGTATACTCATAATTTGAAAACTGAAAAGTTTCACCCCTCAAATTTGCCTTTGAAACTTCTAGATTCACTAGACATGACCCCGAACTAGCGTTTGATAAAGCCCACCCTTCTACCCAATCAAAAGGTTTGATCCAAATCTCTAAGCTTCTATTTTTCTGAGGAGCTTCCAGTCGTGGTCACAGATTTAAAAAATTTCCATTTTTGCGGAAGCCCTAATTTTCCACTTTTCCGATCAAAGTCTCGAAATAGGGTCTGATCAAGCCCGACCTTCTGCCCAACCAAAAATTCTGATATTGGTCTCTAAATTTTGATTTTGATGAGTGGAATTCAGCCGTAGTCTCCGATTACAAAAATTCCAACTTTCTCCGAAACCCTAAATTTCGGAAGCCATAAATGAAGGTGCTAAAAAATAATTCTGTTTTGACAGAAATATGTACCTGATTGTTTCTGGTGTAACTCTGAACTTTTCGATCCACAGGGTCTGAAAATTTTTTCAACCCCATATGTCTAACCTCAAATGGATTCTCTGAGAGAGAGTTATGCCAAGTGTTGCAACGTGATTTGTTTATGGGATAAAACAGGAGAGCTAACTTGTACGGTGTGCCACATGTCACTAGTTCAGTTTCGGCCTCTGAAAAGTTACCTGAGAAAGTACTGTCCGTGCGATACCTGTCACTTTTTATAAATTTCATTTGGAGCTTCCTAGCCCAAGTTATGACCTTTTTTTCCAAGGTCGCCTGTTTATGATTGAGATCTAGAAGAGGTAGAAACCCTATATTGTACAAGTCATAAATCACAAAGTACAAATATTTAGAGGGTGTCCTTTGGACACAAGGTACATGGGGATCTTAGCTTCTCCTTGTACGATTTTCAGACCCTGAAACCTCGTCAAAATTTATTTATAGCGAAAGTTCTACGATGACTAGTTTTTGCTATTTTATGCCCTGGCTTCACAATTGCAACAAGTGTCATACATGCCATACCATGCCTTCTTTCAGGCTAGCTCTGATACCATGTTATTTTTTTCAGAATTTACTTCAATCTGATCTAGGATCTTAACTGAGAGAACAACATGTACAGCATATCTACAGCATATCAAACATGAACATAATAATGCAATCACACAAGAGATACATAGTTTACTTGGGGAAAACCATAAAGGTGAAAAATACCAATAACTTCCTTAGAGATAGACAAAGCAATGATACAACCCAAGCATAAGAGATAGACAACTCCTAGCAATAACTTCTCCTCCTCCACAAGTGCGCCACTCTCCCGAGAGTGTGAGAGAGAAGAGAATGATGAAATAGAGTGCCTCCCGCACTCTATTTATACTTGACTTGACTTTCCTAATAACCTTTACTAAGTCGGCCTTAACTTAACCACATAACATAATGCTGACTGGGTCGACACCCAATAGGTTGGTCTAATAACCCTTTGACCCACATGGATGACCCCCAATAGGGTGGTCTAATAACCCTTCGACCCACATGACTTATACAGGGCCGACCCCAACAAGGTGGTCTAATAACCCATCAAGTATAAGTTACAACACTTACAATATAAATGATGACACTTCCGTATAGGGTAATAATAACATCTCTATATGAATACAAACACTTCCGTATAGAGGAATAATACCATCTCTATAGGAGTACAATATACATATATGAAATACCTTCCGAAGTTACATATACATCAACAAATCTCTCTCTTTCTCTCCCTCTCTCCCTCTCTCTCTAAACACCCAATCCCTAATATCTCTCTCTCTTTCTAGAATGATGAACCCTAACCCCTAATATCTCTCTCTATCTCTCTACCCCACTCCCCACCCACTTACCCCTCCTTTATGTCTCTCCCCTACCCAACACTAACCATCCACACACCCCCTGTGATCTCGCTTTCTATCTCTAAACCCCAATCTCTCTCTCTCTCTAAACCCGTAACCATCAATATCTATCTCCCTCTCTCCCCCCCTCTCTCTCTCTCAAAACCACTAATCCCTATGCACCCTCTCTCTATATTTCTAAACATTTAAAACCCAATCGATCTCTCTCTAAATTCCATTGTCTCTATGTCCCTTTCCATCTCTCTCTCTCTCTCTCTCTCTCTCTCTATGTAAAACCATTACCCTCAATGTCTCTCTTTCTCTCTATGTACCTAAACCCCTAACCCTAATATATATCTCTCTCCCTCCCTCCATCTCTCTCTCTATAAACCCCTAGTCCTTAATCCTTAAGTCCTAACCTGTAACCCTAAATCCCATTCTCTCTCTCTCTCTAAACCCGTAATAACCAATATCTCTCTCTAAATTGCTAACCTCCAATATCTCACCCTCTCTCTCTAAATCTATCTATTTCTCTATATCTAAAATTCTAACTCCCAATATATCTCTCTTTCTCTCTCTCTCTAAACAATTAACCTTCAATCTCTCTCTCTCCCTCTAAACACCTAACCCCTAACCCCCAATCTATTTCTCACTCTCTCTTTATAAAACCTCAACACCCAATCTCTATCTCTCTCTAAACCCCTAATCCCCACTCCCTCTAAATTTATTTCTCTCTCTCTATCTCTCTAAAACCCTAACCCTCTCTCTCTCTATGTAAACCCCTTAGATCCAATCTCCCTCTTTCTCTCCCTCTCTCTCTAAACTCCTAAACCACAATCTCTCTCCCACTAAACCCCTAACCCAAAACCCTTAATCTCTTTATCTCTCTAAACCAATTAAAATCAATCTCTCTCTCTATATATATATATCTATCTCTAAACCCCTAACCTCCAGTGCCTCTCTCTCTCTAAACTCCTATATCTCTATCTATCTAAACCAGTAAGCTCTAACCTCTCTCTCTCTCTCTCGAGACTCCTAATCTCAAATATATCTCTCTCTATTTCTCTAAACCCCTAATCTCTCTCTCTCTCTAAACCCATAGACCCTATCCCATAACCCTCAATATATCTCTCTCTAAACACCTAATCCTAAATATTTGTCTCTCTCTAAACCATTGAACCCAAACCTCTCTCTCACCATCAATTTCTCTAAACCCCTAACCCTTTCTCTCTGTCTTAGTCTCCAAATCCCAAACACCCACTTCTCACCTAGGTACCCCGTCCCCCCTCTCTTTGTCTCTTGCCTCCCCAACACTAACCATCCATTCTCCCCCCATCATCTCTCTCTATCTCTAAACCCTTATTAATCCATAATCTCTCTCTCTCTCTCTCTCCCTCTAAAACCCCAACACCAAATCAATCTTTCTCTCTAAATTCCAATCTCTCTCACTCTCTAAACCCCTAACCTCGCATCTCTCTCTCTCTCTCTCTCTATATATATATATATATATCTAAACACCCAACCCGCAATCTCTCTCTCTCTCTATCTCTAAACACCTAACTCGCAATCTCTCTCTCTCTAAACCTATAACCCTTAATCTATCTCTATCTCTCTCTCTCAACCCTTAACCCAAAATCTCTCTCTCTCTCTAAACACATAACCCCCACACTCTCTCTTTTTATCTCTCTCCATATCTAGCACCCTAACATATAATCTCTATCTCTCTAAACGCATAACCCCAAATATGTCTCCTTCTAGACCCCTAATCACCAATATATCTATCTCTTTAAACCAGTAACCCTAATCACAAATATATCTATCTCTTTAAACCACTAACCACCAATCTCTCTCTCTCTCTCTCTCTCTCTCTCTCTCTCTCTCTCTCTATGTCTCCCTCTCTCTAAATCCCTAACCTCCAATCTCGTTATGCTAAACCCCCAACCCCTAATCTCTCTCTCTCTCTAAACCCCTAACCCCCAACCTCTATCTCTCTCGAAACCATTAACCTTGAATATCTCTCTCTCTAAACACCTAACCACAAATCTCTCTCTCTCTAAACCACTAACACCTGCCTCTCTCTCCATCTCTCTATACCACTAATCACCAATATATCTCTTTCTATCTCTCTCCAAAACCCTAACCCTCAATCTCTCTATCTTTCTCTAAACCCCTAATGGCCAATCTCTCTCACTCTATATAAACCCCTAAAACTCAAAATCTCCTTTTCGACCTCTCTCTCTCTATCTCTAAACTACTAACCTCTAATATCTCTCCTCTCTAAATACCTAACCCCAATCTCTTTTCCCTCTATATCTCTTTATCTCAACCCCTAACCTCTAATCTTTCGCTTTCTCTCTAAACCCCTAACCCTATACATCTCTCTCTAAACCACTGATCTCTCTCTCTAAACCAATAACCCCCAATATCACTCTCTCTCTCTCTCTAAAACCCTAACCCCCGATCTATCTCTATATTTGAATACCTAACCTCCAATCTCTCTCTCTCTCTAAATCCCTAACCCCCAATCTCTCTCTCTAATCCCCTAATCCTCAATCTCTCTATCTTTAAACCCCTAACCCCCAATCTCTCCTTCTCTAAACACATAACCAACAATCTCTCACACTCTCTAAACTCATAATCCCCAATCTCTCTATGTAAACCCCTAACCTACAATATATATATATATATATCACTCCTGCCCTAACCTTCAGTCTCTCTTTAAATGATTAACCCCCTCTCTCTCAACCTCTAACCTCCAATCTCTCTCTGTCTCTCTCTAGACCCCAAACCTTCAATCTCTTTCTCTCTCAAAACACCTAACCTTGAATATCTCTCTCTCTTTCTATCATTGGCAGTCTCTCTTTAGACCCATAAACCCTAACACCTAATCACTCTCTCTCTCCACCCCCTCCCGAACCACCTACCCCTCCTCTCTATCTCTCTCCTACCCAACACTAACCATCCGTACACCCCATGTGATCTCTCTTTCTATCTCTAGACCCCTATTAACCCCCAATCTATGTCTCTCTCTCTAAACCCCTAACCCCTAGTCTCACTCTCTCTAAACCCCTAACCACTGATCTCTATCTCTCACCAAACCCCTAACCTACAATCTCTCTCTATCTCTTAAAACCCCTAATCCTCATTCACCCTCTCTCTATCTCTCTAAACACCTAAAACCCAATCCATCTATCTCTCCAAAGCTCATTCTCTCTCTCTCTCTCTATGTAAAACCCTTACCATCAATGTCTCTCTTTCGGTTTGTGTCTCTAAACACCTAACCTTGATATCTCTCTTTCTCCCTCCCTACCTCTCTCTCTCTAAACCCATAGTCCCTAATCCCTATCCCCTAACCCCTAGTTCCTTACCCCTAACCCCTAACTCCCATTCTCTCTCTCTCTCTCTAAGCCCCTAATAAACAATATCTCTCTCTCTAAACTACTAACCTCTAATATCTCTCTCTCTCTAAATGCATCTCTTTCTCTGTATCTAAACCTATGACCTCCAATCTCTCTCTCGCTAATCCGCTAACATCAAATCTCTCTCTCTCTCTCTCTCTCTCTCTCTCTCTCTCTCTAAACCCATAGACCCTAAACCCTAACCCCCAATATATCTCACTCTTTATCTCTCTCTCTAAACACCTAAACCCTAACCACCAATATCTCTCTCTCTCACTCTCTCTAGAACCCTAACCCGTAACCCCCACCCCCTCTCAATTTACTTATCTCTCTCTCTCTCTCTCTCCTAAACAAAACTAATCATCCATATAACCCTTATGATCTCTCTTTCTATGTCTAAACCCCTACTAACCCGCAATCTCTATCTCTCTAAATCCCTAACCCCTAGTCTCACTCTCTCTAAACCCCTAACCACCGATCTCTATCTCTCGCCAAACCCCTAACCTACAATCTCTCTTTCCCTCTTTCTCCTTCTCTGTCTCTCTCTCAAAACTCCTAATCCCCATTCACCCTCTCTATATTTCTCTAAACACCTAAAACCCAATCGATCTCTCGCTCTAATGTCCATTCTCTCTATCTATATTTCCATCTATCTCTCTCTATATGTAAAACCATTACTCGCAATGTCTCTCTTTCTCTATGCGTCTCTAAACCCCTAACCCCAATATCTCTCTCTCTCTAAATCCCAAGTCCCCAATCCCTAACTTCTAACCCCTAATTCCTAACCAATATCCCCTAACTCCCATTCTATCACTCTCTCTCTAAACCCATAATAACCAATATCTCTCTCTAAATCACTAACCTCCAATATGTCTCCCCCTCTTTCTAAATCCATCTCTTTCTATGTATCTAAAACTCTAACCCCCAAACTCTCTCTCTATATTACGCTAAAATCAAATTTGTCTCTCTCTAAACCCCGAGACCTTAAACCCTAACCCCCAATATATCTCACTCTTTCTCTCTCCAACCCCTAATCTCTCTCTCTAAATGCATAACCCCAAATGTCTCTCTTTCTATCGATGTTTCTATGTCTAAGCCTCGATCCTACAATCTCTCTCTCTCCCTCTTCCTCTCTCTCTCAATTCCTAAACCCCATTCTCCCTCTCTCTATCTAAACCCCTAATCCCAATCTCTCTCTCTCACTCTAATCCCCTAACCCCCAGTCTTTGTCTCTCTCTCTAAAATCCTATCCCTGAATCTCTTTCTCTCTAAACCCCTAACCCCCAATCCCTCTCCCTCTCTAAACACATAACCCCCACACTCTCTCTTTCTATCTCTCTCAATATCTATCTCCCTAACCTATAATCTCTATTTATCTAAATCCATAACCCCGTATCTATCTCTTTCTAAAACCCAAATCCCCAATATATCTCACTCTCTAAACCACTAACCCCCAATCTCTCTTTCTCTAAATCCCTAACCCCCAAACTCGATGTCTCTTGCTAAATCCCCAACTCCTAATATATATCTCTCTCTAAACCCCTAACAACTTATCTCTCTCTCTCTCTCTCTCTCTTTGAACTCGTAACCTCTGGTATCTCTCTCTCTCTCTAAACACCTAACCCTGAATCTCTCTCTCTAAACCCCTAACACCTCCCCCTGAATCTCTCTCTCTAAACCCCTAACACCTCCCCCCCTCTCTCTCCCTCTCTCTCCCTCTCTTCAAAACCCTAGTCCCCACTCTCTCTCTATATACCACTAATCACCAATCTCTCTCTTTCTATCTCTCTCTCTATTCCCCTAAACCCCAATCTCTCTATCTTTCTCTAAACCCCTAACTGCCAATCTCTCTCTTTCTCTCTCTCTCTCTCTCTCTCTCCCCCCCCTAACCCTTAAACTCTCCCATTCTATCTCTCTCTCTCTTTAAACTCCTAAACTCCAATATATATATCTAAACCCTTAACCCCGATCTCTTTTCCTTCTATCTCTCTTTATCTCAACCCCTAACCTCCAATCTCTCGTTTTCTCTCTAAACCCCTAACCCTCTCTCTCTCTCTAAACCAGTAATTGCTCTCCCTCTAAATCACTTACTCCCAATCTCCGTCTCCCTAAACACCTAACCCCCAATCTCTCTCTCTCTTTCAATCCCTAACCTCCAATATCCCTTTCTAAACCCCCAATCTCTCTCTCTCTCTCTCTCTCTAAACCCCTAACCTCCAATCTCTCTCTCTCTTTAAACCCATAACCCCCAATCTCTCCCTATAAACCCATAACCTCCAATATGTATCTCTCTCTCACTCCCAACCTAACCTTCAGTCTTTGTCTAAACAATTAACTCTCTCTCTCTCTCTCTCTCAACCCCTAACCTCCAATCTCTCTCTCTCTCTCTCTCAACCCCTAACCTCCCATCTCTCTCTGTTTCTCTCTCTCTAGACCCCTAACCTTCTCTCTCTCTCTCTCTCCAAATCCTAACACCTAATCCCTAATCTCTCTCTCTAAACACTTAACCCCAAATATATCTCTCTTTCTCACACTGACTATCTCTCTCTACACCCCTAAACCCTAACACCTGTTCTTTCTATGTCTCTCTCTCTATCTCTCTCTACCCCACTCCCCACCCACCTACCCCTCTATGTCTCTCTCTTACCCAACACTAACCATTCATACACCCCTCATGATCTCTCTTTCTATCTCTAAACCCCTATTAACCCCCAATCTCTCTATATGTCTCTAAACCTCTAAGACCTAGTCTCACTCTCTCTAAACTACTAACCATTGATCTATATCTATCGCTAAAACCCTAACCTACAATCTCTCTCTCTCTCCCCCTATGTCTCTCTCAAAACCCCTAATCTCCATTCACCCTCTCTCTATCTCTCTAAACAACTAAAACCCAATCGAACTCTCTTTCTAACACCCATTCTCTCTATCTCCCCTTCCATATCTCTCTCTATGTAAATCTGTTAACCTCAATGTCTCTCTATCTCTCTGTGTCTCCAAACCCCTAACCCCAATATATCTCTCTCTCCCTCCCTCTCTCTCTTTCTCTAAACCCCTAGTCCCTAATTTCTAACTCCTAACCCCTAACCCCTAGTCCCTAACCCCTAAATCCCATTCTCTCTCTCTCTCTCTACCCGTAACTCCCATTCTCTCTCTCAAAACCCCTAATCCCCATTCACCCTCTCTCTGTCTCTCTAAACACCTAAAACCCAATCGATCTCCCTCTCTCTCTAAATTCCATTCTCTCTATGTGCCTTTACATCTCTCTATCTCTCTCTATGTAAAACCCTTACCCTCAATGTCTCTCTTTCTCTCTACGTCTCTAAACCCCTAACCCAAATATATGTCTCTCTCCCTCCCTCTCTCTATCTCTCTCTAAATCCCTAGCCCCTAATCCTTAACTCCTAACCCCTAACTCTCATTCTGTCTCTCTCTCTAAACCCCCAATAACCAATATCTCTCTCTAAATCACTCACCTCCAATATCTCACACCCTCTCTCTCTAAATCCATCTCTTTCTCTATATCTAAAATTCTAACTCCCAATATATCGCACTCTTTCTCTCTCTATATATATCGATAAACACTTAACCCCCAATCTCTCTCTATATATCTATAAACACTTAACCCCTGACCCCCAATCTATTTCTCTCTCTCTTGATCACTCACTCAGTCTCTATATAAAACCTTAACCCCCAATTTCTCTCTCTTTCTCTCTCTCTATGAACCCTTAACCCTTAATCCACTTTCTCTCTCGATTTATTTCTCTCTCACTCTCTCTCTCTCTCTCTCCTTCTCTCTCTCTCTCTCACCAAAACCCTTAACCCCTAATCCACTTTTACTCTCGATTTCTCTCTCTCTCTCTCTCTCTCACTCTCTCTCTCCCTCTCTCTCTATCCCTCTCTCTCTCTCTCTATCTGTCTCTCTCCCAAAAACCCTACTCATCACCCACCTACCCCTCCCCCCACTCTATGTCCCTCTCCCACCATCCATTAACCATTCATACAACCCATTTGATATCTCTCTATATCTAAACAACTTTTAACCCCCAATCTCTCTCACTCTCGCTCTCTCTAAACCCCTACATCCAAATATATATCTCTCTCTAGCTATCTATCTATATTTGTAAACCCCTTAGATCCAATCTCTCTCTTTCTCTCCCTCTCTCTCTAAATTCCTAAATCCCAATCTCTCTCTCACTAAACTCCTAACCCCTAATCTCTATATATCTCTAAACCTATAAAAACCAATATCTTTGTCTATATCTCTCTAAGCCCCTAACCTCCAATATCTCTCTCTCTCTAAACCCCTCTCTCTCTATATATATCTAAACCACTAAGCCCCAACCTCTCTCTCTCTCTCTAAACTCCTAATCTCAAATATCTCTCTCTCTATCTCTCTAACCCCTAATCTCTCTCTCTATCTCTTTAAACACCTAATCATCAATCTCTATCTCTCTCTAAACGATTGACCCCACACCTCTCTCTCATGCTCACTCTCTCTAAGCCCCTAACCCTTTATCTCTCTCTCATTCTCCAAATCCCAAACACCCACTTCTCACCTAGTTACATATCCCCCCTCTCTTTGTCTCTCTCTCTAAATGATTAACCCTCTATGTCTCTCTCACAACCCCTAACCTCCAATCTCTCTCTCTCTCTCTCTCTCTCTCTCTAGACTGATGAACCCTAACCCCTAATTTCTCTCTCTCTCTCTACCCCACTCCCCACCCACTTACCCCTCCTCTATGTCTCTCTCCTACCCAACACTAACCATCCACACACCCCTTGTGATCTCAGGTTCTATCTCTAAACCCCTATTAACCCCCAATATATTGTTGATGTATTTGTAACTTCAGAAGATATTCACTTGTATATTATATTTGTACTTTATTGTATCCCCAACGGATATGTATTAATCCTCCGATTGGAAGTGTTATCATTTGTATTTGCAAGTGTCCACTACAACAAAATAGACCTTTAGGGGCGGTTTTGGCTTGCGGGTTTGGAGGGGGTCTTTTAAAACTGCCCCTAAAAGTCATGGAAATTGGATTTTGGGGGGCGGTTTTTTTAAATCCGCCCTCAAAAGTCCTGAAATTTGAATTTTGGTGGCAGTTTATGGAAAACCCCTCTAAAAGCCCAATTCTCATAACTTTTGGGGGCGGTTTGTCAAAACCCCCCCTAAAAGTCATGAGAATTGAACTTTTGGAGGCGGTTTTTTTGGAACCCCCCTTAAAAGTCATGAGAATTGAACTTTTGGAGACGGTTGTTTGAAACCCCCCCTAAAAGCCCAATTCTCGTAACTTTTGGGGGCGATTTGTCAAAACTCCCCCTAAAAGTCATGAGAATTGAACTTTGGGAGGCGGTTTGTTTGGAACCCCCCTTAAAAGTCATGAGAATTGAACTTTTGGAGGTGGTTGTTTGAAAACTCCACCTAAAAGACCAATTCTCATAACTTGTGGGGGCGGTTAGTCAAAACCCCCACTAAAAGTCATGAGAATTGAACTTTTGGAGGTGATTTGTTTGGAACCCCCCTTAAAAACTCATGAGAATTGAACTTTTGGAGGCGGCTTTTTGGCACCCCCCTTAAAAGTCATGAGAATTGAGCTTTTGGAGGCGGTTTGTTGGAGCCCCCCCCTAAAAGTCATGAGAATTAAAGTTTTGGAGGCAGTTATTAGGAACCCCCCTTAAAATTCATGAGAATTGAACTTTTGGAAGCGGGTTTTTGAAACCCCCCTAAAAGTCACGAGAATTGAACTTTTGGAGGTAGTTTGTTGAACTTCCCCCCTAAAAGTCATGGAAATTAAAAATTTGGAGGCATTTGTTTAAAAATCCCCCTTAAAAGTCATGATAATTGAACATTTGGAGGCATTTTTGTGAAACCCCCCTTAAAAGAAATTAGAATTGAACTTTTGGAGGTGGTTTATTGAAACCACCCCTAAAAGTCATGCAAATTGAAATTTTCGAGGATGTTTTTTGAAAACCCCCTAAAAGTCATCTATGTATGTGGGTTAGGTGTGTCGCATGGGTTCAACAATGCATCTCATCAAAACATTGGAGCTAAGCACACACAAGCTATTGTAGTGTTAGGAAGGGTGTGCATCATCTTTCAACACCATATCCCATTAGAGCTCTACAATTGAGGCAGCCATGCTAGGTTTTTCACATCAAAGATGGTTCTCACACTTCAACTTTCCATGATCCATGGTCAAAATAAAAACTCATGTGCCATAACATTATCCTTTATGGCTAATGGGCCATGTGTAGGGCCCTAATCACCACATGATTCCTACACAAGGAATATTTAGCTTGCAAGTGGGTATGGTGGCCATTTCAATATGTACAACATCATGGATGGTTATGGTGATAGGAATTTGCGGTGAGAATTTTTGAAATTCGACAATTTTTGAACCTTTTAAGCAGGTTCATCATCAGGAGAACAAGATTCTTCAGATGATAAAGCCTAATCCATGGTGTCCATGGTGTTAGATCAAAATCTAGTTTATAATGACTAGTAGTTACCTCAAGGTCTTGTGACCTATGGGCATTTCTCTGTACCACCACATAGGCCATAGGAAAGGAATATTTATCTTTTGAGTAACGCATTGTAATTTTTTTTAGTATTTTCATGCCATGGATGGTTCAAGGAGCCTATGTTATGGTCTAGGGCTAAAATGTAGGTTCTTGGGCAATACAAATTTATTTTCAGACTCGTGGGCCATGCATAAGGACTTGAGTCATCATACATACCCTAGCTAGGAAATATGTTGTTTATAGTCTAAGTTCTTGTGTTTATTTTTGCACTAATTTTGGTTTGATAAAATCCCATACAGTGATCATTCAAACCTTGATGTCAATGTCTTTGATCTAAAACCTTGGTTATAAATAACCCAAGGTCAAATTTTATTCTGTTAGTGTGTTGATGTGGTGCAGTAGGCATGTTAGTGATTGGGTTAGGGGGTAGTGGGTTAGGGTTAGAGGGACATTGGATTAAGGGAATGTTTTCTACAATTTCATAATGTGGTAGGCTTTGGGGATTTTTTTGATTAGAAGCGAGGCACCTAAGGGATCATTGGGTTAGTGGGCAAGGGGTTCTGGTTTTGTTGGTACTAGTGGTTAAGTGGTTTATAAGTTATCATGTTATTTGGTTTGGGGATAGATGTTAAGGTAGGTACGAGGTGAGGGGGTTAGAGGTTGAATTTTCCTAGGTGCATGAATTCATTGCATGGATCAAGTGTTCCAAGTGCATGAGCCATTTACATGGGTTGGTTGTGTTAGGTCGGTGTCTAATTAGTGGCATTATTTATGGTGGCCATTTCAATATTTGTAACACAAAGGATGGTTCTCATGGCGTAGACTATGGCATGCAAACTAAATTTAGGGTCTAATGCCATATAAAATTTCCATGGGGTTGATGGTCCATGCATGTTAACCTAGATTACCACATAAGAATCTCTATCCTACATGTGAGATTGTCATGATCATCGTTGTGACCATTGGCGATGCCATTGTTGTTGTTGGTTTGTCCATGGTTATGTAAACCAATAAACCAACCATGGTTTAATATTTATAGGTTATGTAAGCCAATATTGGTTCTCATAACCTAAATAATGGTCCATGGTTAATCAATTTACTATATGATTCATGGTCCATGTGTAGGGCCCTACACATAGTTACTTTACCTTACAAGCGAGATATTGTGGCCATTTCAATATTTGTAACATTGACGATGGTTCTCGTGGCCTATACCATGGACTATAAACTAATTTTAGGGCCCAATACCATATTAATTTGCTATGGGGTTGATGGTCCATGCATGTTAACCTAGACTACTACATATGACCTACATAAGGAATATCTAGACTATATGTAACAATTCCCTCTGTTTCTCTTGAGTGATGATTAAGGCCTTGCGACATCACATAATCTCTAAATAGTGAATCTAATTTCAACTACAAGTGGGATATGTTGGTAATTTTTAGATCCGTAACACCAAAAATGAAAATTTTCCTACCAATTTCAACATGCTAGTAATTTTCATTCCATCACCCTTTCTTCTCATTGTTTTCCCCTTTTTGTGAAGGGTGACTCAAGTTTCCGCCTCCCATTCCATGTAAAACACTAGAAAACACCATAAAAACCCTGAAGGGAACCGAAAAGATTCTGTACTGGATGCATCCTCCATCGCTCCGCTCAGTTCTAAAGTGGAATCATAATTATTTACTTAAACAATGTATTTAATAATTTATTGAATTTGGTAGCTTTCTTGTGAATCCATATAAATGTATTTTAATATGTGATGTGCCTAGCCTTGTACTAAATGTCTAAATAATTTTGTCATCATGGGAATGAAATCAAAATCAAAATCATGTTTAGGAATCCCATGCCATTTGGAATACGGGTTCTTGCCACTCCATTTTGTGATATTTTTAAAAGAAATTGGTTCAATCCCGCACGATTTGGATAGACTGGTTCTATGAGAACTTGGTATCCTTCATCGATCTCACTCTAGGGTTGGCTCTCAAACTAGGGGATCCTTCATACCAAGTGCTCGAACTACATTCATATCTGGGACTAGCATTACCATAGACACTAACAATGGGTCTGAATCTCAAACCACGGGATCCATTCAATTGGCATGGTAGAATTGAAGAACCTTGAAAGGCAAAGGTACATCATGAACACCATGTATGGTTCTCACAATCCACGCCATGGTTCAAGTCCAAAAGAAAAATGTTTAGGATGTAAAAATTCCCTTTGTGACTCACGAGTGATGCACAAGGACTTGAGACATCACATAATCTCTATAGAGGGAATATTTCATCTACAAGTGGGATATGTTGGTAATTTTGAGCTCCGTAACACCAATCATAGTATCTTGGACCACACCATGGTTTAGGATTCAAATTTATGGCCTAATTTTGACACCTACATCTCTATGTCTCTCTCCTACCCAACACTAACCATCCATACACCCCTTGTGATCTCTCTTTCTATCTCTAAACCCCTATTAACGCCCAATCTCTCTCTCTCTCTAAACTCCTAACTAGTGATCGCTATCTCTCGCTAAACCTCTGTTGATGCCTTGGTTGAACATGTGCTGGAAAGATGTTCAAGGCAAACAATAGCGGATGAAAACGCAGCCAAAGGCTTCGTATAATCCTACGCAATTTTTACCCTATCCTCAAGCTGTTTGGTGTGGTTAACACCCAGGGATACAAAGGCGTCTACCGACACTTAGGTGTGTTTGATCCTAAATCGGATTTGTCTTCTTGTAAGGAAAGACAAGAAAGCTTACCTAATCCTAAGAGTTAGTCTAACTTCGAAAACAAATCTAATCTAAGTCAGGCCTATTCTAACGGGAATGATTTGTTTGTGGACAAGATAACTTGATCTGAAAATTACTAAGTCCTTTCACCAATTTGACAGACATGCAAAACTGTTTTATGGTTTAGTAGCTTAAGAAATAATTAATTGAAAAAATTTAACCAACAATAACTTAAAGATGAAGTGCGTACAAGCTTATCCTGAATTTGGAATGTTAATCGACAAATTAACATTAACTTAATGTTTTTTGTGAATCATTTGCAGAAATCGATAAAATGTTTTTAAATAAATGCATTCATTTAAAACATCAATTGCAAAGGTCATAAGTTAAGAAAAACATGAACTATGAACCAATGTAGGTTACTGATTGCAAACAATAAACAGTATTAGTGAATGTATAAGAGCAAAATCGTAATCCATAAAAAAAAATTGACAAATTATCACAAAAGAGATAGCTGAAGCAAACTAACTGTGTATTAAGGCCTTGTTGATGCCCCAAAGATCACAGCATGAAGCAGAAAGGGATTCTCCCTAGTAAACTATCTCAATTATATTGTCCACCATTTGGTATGGGGAATCCGTCCGGTTAGTAGTTTCGGCTACCGTTAGACTTGGAGATTTGCTTCTTTTACACCGGTTATGGCCCAATCCACCGTTCTTTTTTTATTTCTTTATTAAAATGATATGCAAGTGCCTAAGCTAATTTAATCTAAATGCAGATCTTGAAACAAATCTATATCTAAGACTGAAATAAATCTAATATATCCTTATAAGGAGCAAACTGTAAATATGAGCAATGTGCTGAAAGAAGTATCTAAAGATCCATAGATAACCATTAAATCAGAAAGATACATCTACGACAAGAGATTAAAGATATAAAATATAGATTTTAATCCATGTGAAAGCATCCTATTACTCATTTAGGAAAACATCATTGCATAGAAAATAGTGAGATCATTCATTAGACAGAAACAATTCCGAACAATAAGGAAAGATCTGACAACAGTGTCAGAATGTCATAAGAATAATCCAACATGCATCAGGTCCACTTTTCCAGGAAAAACAAATGTCTCCCTTAGGCTCTTTATTAGGAAAAAATCGCTTCCCTGGAGCTCATTACAAAATAGTTCGTACAAGCTAAGAAGCTTCTTTTCCCTGCCAAAAAAGTCCTTCTCTATTCCTTCTAACCTTATATTTATAACTTTACAAATCCCCCCTTGGGTTGACAAGTGTACCCTAAATCTATCACCTCCCTCCTTGGCTTTCATCGTATCCTTACAAAGCCTCTGAATACGTGGAAGAGTTCACACATAGGAAAAAAATATACACCAGTTGTCCTTTTATAACATTTATACAAAAGGAAGAATTTCAGTTTTTAACTTGATTAAAACAAAAATAAGACTGATCTGTCTATTCAGTTGGGGCTTCTGCCTGCTGATTTGAAGACACGCCTCCACCAACCGGCTCACTTGAAACTATCGGGCCATCTATACTTTGAATGTATGAGGTCCATTGGCTGATATCCTTTAGGATAAGCTTGCTACGGGAAGATACTGTTGCCTGGGATGCTATTTCATGCTTACGAAGGTCAGATTTGATCAGTGCTCTTCCCTGTGTAGCCTCTTTTGCCATTGCTTCCAGGAAGTAAATATGTATTGCAGGCTGGAAAATGAACAGTTGAAATTCATCCTGAGTCAATACCTCTATCTTCTTGATGTAAGCCAAGTCTTCGTCCAGCTCATTCTGCAACTCAAACGCTCAGTCTTCTTCTCTTAGGAACTCATGAATGGAGGTGGGGATAACTAGATGACACTTGCTAAGCGATTCCCTGATTGTGGAATAGATGGAACAACACTTGTGGACCGTCCTTTTGATTTCCACATTTAGCTTGGTGCCGCAATCTATGGCGAATTCAAGAATTCCTATGTCTACGTCCAATTCATCTCCTGCAGGGGCACGCAAGTGTGAAGGTAGTTGATATTTTCCCCTTTTCCATTCATATTTCTGTTTCATCTCCTCTACATGATCTGCAAGCCTTTCTCGAGTCTTTAGGGCTTTGGCTTCAATTGTTGTCATTTTCTTAATCATCTCTTTCATGCTCCAAATCTCTCTTGAGATCAGTACTAGCAAATGATGGATCTGTTGAAGTAGATGGCTCCGAATCGAGAGACATCTCTGTCTACTCTTTATCCTTTTCTCCTACTGACTCCTCTTGCTATGTCTGCAATCCATCTGCTCCTTCAGACAGGGGCCTTCGCTCTTCCTCATGCTGTTGCTTGGAAGCTTGCTCTTGCGATACCTGATCTTCTCTTTCTTTCTGAATCCTGGCAGCCTCCTCTTGTTGAAGCTTGAAAGCTAACTCACCTTGAATCCTTGCTTGTTCTTGGTCCTGCTGTTGTTTGAGAGCCTACTGTTGGAGCACTCTATCCTGCTCCAACTCCAATGGCTCCCTTGATTGTGAGGTTGATGCCTCCGATTCTCTTTGGATCAAACCGATAGGTTTGGGGCTTGGATCTTTCACAACTTTCGTATTGTAATTCTTTCCTAACTCAGTTAGGTTGCGGGCGCTCCAACATAATTCCTCATCTCGATCTGCCGCATAAGCATATTCAAAGGAGAGTTTGAGGTTAAGGCAATGCCTGCTTACCACACCGGTGGGGTCATGCCTTCTGAAAGGGACTGAGCCAAAATGGAAAAATTCCAAGCCTTGAGCGTAATTTTCCCCGTCTCTTGCTCTTGGGAGGCTGTAAGCTCCAATGGTAAATGGCATGGGAGGATACATGGCCTTTCTTTGGTCTATTAAGAACTTGCTTATTGCGCTGGGGTCGAAGAGTTGTCTCACGACCTCCTTATGAATTACAAAATCTGTAACATACCGAGGGAGCATAAATGGCTCATGATTCCCTCCACTCATCCTGATGTATGTGCCTTCTGCACTATGATAATAGTCCCCAAATTGTTCAATGATGGGCATAGCATTCTCCGACATACAATCTGGCTCTTGAACGAAGATAAGCTAGTACAATGGCATGATAAACCTCTTGCAAATCATCTTGTAGTGGTTTGCGTATTTACTTGCCCATGTACACTGGTAAGCTATGAAGAGAGTTGTTTCATTTGGCTTCCATGAGAAACCCAAGTCTGGGAACAAATGCTTTCTTAATAGGCAATCAATCAGGTATGAAGACATGAAGAAATCTGCCTTCTTTTGGGCTAGTGCTCCTTGGGCTGCTGTTAACTGTGAGGCCAAGCTATCTGAAATTATTTCAGCCCAGTTGAAGATGGTTCCTTTTGTGGCTATGCAAAACATCACTGGAACGCATCCGACCTTAAACACATTGCCATTAGGCATGCCGAAGAGTATACTCAACATCAGGACGATGAAGCTATAAGGGGTTTTTAGGAGATTGCTCTCATATTCATTATTTTGCCTCGTCCTGATCTGCCTGTCATTTATAGTCATCTTACGGGCAGTTTCTAGCAAGTCCATTTGATGCTTTGCCATCCATTCATTGTCTAAAGAAGCCTTGGGTGAAGGCAATCTGTAGGAAGCAGTAACATGCTCAAGAGAGAAATATGCTAGGTTTAATCCATTTTTATCAGTCATGAGCCTTATGCTGGTTCGGATGTTAGGAATAAGCCATCCAATAACTTCAGAACAAGGGAATAGCTCTGGTCGAGTTGTTGCCTTATGCAAATGAGACCTTCTGATGTTGGCATACACTAGGGAATCCTCTATAGAAGTTGTTGAACTATCTTGAGCTATGATGAATCTGTACGGATCACCCCATTGCAATTCAGGAGTAGAGCTCCCAAGGGAAACACCAGTGGCAGCTTGCATGTCAGCAAACATCGTGATGAGAGTAGTATCTAATAGAACTTCAACCTCTGAGTCTGAGGTTACTTTCTGAGTTGCCTTCTTCTTTGCTGACTTCCTATGCATGGTAATCCTGTGGTGAGCAAGGCAGTACCAAAATACTTTAGTTAGACCACTGTTCCAAGCATTAGCAACACTCTATGATAAAGCCAAAATATAACATTTTCATAACATAGAGGATGTCTAAAACAAACATAATTATCTTCATTTCACATGTAAGCTCAATTCAACAATGTCCCTTCATGCTAAACATAGACAACAAATCAGGACAAAGGGCAAGGTCATTTTGGGTGTGCGCCATTCATTTTGGTGTGTAGGCATCCTTAGGATTGTGAAACAAGCACTTGCATGAGTCTGATGAAGATATTTGTGCTCACACCAAAATTAAAAATTGCGCCACACTTGGGATTCTATGCGTGCTAAGATTAGCGATCTAGTGTGCGTTGGGGTATAAGAGGGAATTTATGCGCTAAGATTTAGATGCTCCATGCACTCCGGTGCCTAAAATTATTCGGGCACCAAGTGATAATGCATTTCCTGAGCTGAGACCTAAAAAATTTCACGTGCCAGCGCCATAACTTCATTTGTGCGCCAAGGCTAAACTCATTCGTGCACTAGCTCAAATAGTTTCGCGATCGCTGCTTCCTAATCTAACCTTAATTTTGCGCTAGTGCTTCACGTAATGTACACAATATTTTCTGTGTGTCAATGTTCAAACATTTCATGCGCCGACAGTAGATAGTGGAAGTTGCGCTGAAGATGGATAAGTCCTGCAGCCGTAGGCTTTATCAGCTAAGGATCGGGCCTAACTTCATGTTTCTAAATGGGCTCAATTGGCCGGTTTGACACATCCCCTATGGAAGCTTTGACCAAGCAATGTGAGTTTATGCAACCTTGGCATGAATAAACCTTGCTCCTTATAGCATGAAATTTTAACTGCAAGGAGCGAGAAGGGTCGAGCCTTATGCGCAGAAGATGCTTGGCCGGGAGCTTTTCAAATGAGGCTTTGGGATGTTGTGGCTTCTACGGGTTTGAGCAAGAAACTCTGCTGCCGCTAAAATATCGCCGGGATGATTCAACCTCATGACCAGAGCACTTCATACTTTTAGAAAACAGAGACTCTACTCAAGGAAGAAGATCCTCAAACCGAAACAAACCATTACGCAACCAAGAAAACATATAAAACTTTGAAATGCAGTCGTTGGGAGACGCGAGTTTCGCTTGGCAAACGGAATATCTACGAGGAAAACTAGGAGAGATGATAACACAACAGAGGGGAAAGACTTGCGTTCCTGTGAGATGGGGCCATCTCTGCCCTGGTTTGAAAGTGGTTGCATCATATCTTCATAGGGAGAAGGACAATAACTATCCTACATCTTTCTAGCTTTCATGTAAAGAAGGATGAAGGCTACTTGAGCTACTCAAACTATGCATGGGTTATTGTTTAACCTACTAATCCAAGAGCAGGATTTGGGAAAGAGCCTACCTATGAGTATGGTGAGCGCTCTGAGACCTCAGTTGTTTGCAGTGAACGGTCGTCTTGAACTTCAACGCGAATGGCGAGCGCTCCGAGTGCAAATGACCAAATAAAAAAAACCCAAAACGCCGTTGCATGCGTTAAATAGAGGGAGAGTTAAATGCTCATGTACGTTTAAAGTTGGAAGGATTATGAGCACAGGGCTCGAGAAATGGTCATTAAGAGTGGCACATGGACTCATTAAGGCCCTACCAACTCCATCGGTGCGCATGGATCGAGGAGATCTTTTCGCACCGAGTATTGATTTTAGCTTTCGCGCCAAGCAGGGAGCGTAATGGTTTGCGCTATGTGGTGAGCACATGTTCAAAGATAATATTAGGACTCAAGCGACCATCCCAGCATTAGGGTTGTGCTCAAAAAATTATGCCAGGCATGAGTTATCATGAAAGACAAATGCGGATTTGTGAGTGGGGAGGATAAGCGTGTCTCCAGTGCTTGGGGAGTCGACTCTATCATCATAATTGCGCTGGGGAAGAATGCGCCACTTTTAATCATTCCAAGGAAGTGAAACATAGCCCCAAGGTGGGATGATTATGATAGTTCTTGTGCCTCAAGCAATCGAGAAAAATTATCTCTTGCGCTAACTATGGTCGGCTTATTGCACCAGATAACAGACTTGGGACTAGTCAAAATGGCAGCTGAGTTAGAGCCAAGTTACGTGCCAGACGGAGGATTTGTGATTAGATTTTGCGCCCAACGAGGGATTTATGGTTAAAGGCAAGTCAAAGCGGCGGCGGAATAAAGGCTAAAACTTGTGCTACAACGGGGAGTTAAGACCAAAATATGCGCTAAAGGAAAATGATGATTTTGCCATAGACAAATGGGAAAACACTCTTGGAAGCAGGCGATGAAAATCTTCCTAGTCAAAGACAACAAATGTAAGGATGAAGTAAAAAGCTTGCTACAAAAGTGTTAAAAGGAGGGGCCCAAATAACTTCAAAATTTTGGGAAAGGATGTTGCAGCAAAAACAAATGGCGAATCACTCGCGAACACAGATCTCTGAAACTATCTCATTTATCGGAAGAACTCCTTTTAAAAGTTGTTCACCTTATGTGCAGCAGTCGGCTTAAGCGTTCGAATCTCAGTGAAGGAAGAAGGTACTTTATCCATTGGTCATTGGGAGAAGGGAACTTTGATGAAGACATCTTTAAAACTTTCCAAGGGCCAACATATGGGGTTCATTTTAGAAGATTCATCTTTCATATGACCACTGCTATTGGACTCCACGGGATTTTGCAACAACATCTCATAGACACGATTTCTCTTGTTCCTCACTCCCATGCTGCCTGCATCCCTTTGGATGCTCATACATTTGACAGCTTTGTTGTTTGAGCCTTCCAGAAATATTTGCTTTAAAAAACGGTCTTTAATTCTAGCTCCTCAATCCACAATGTCCTTTTGTGTGAGTGGGAGATTATATTTTTTATCAAGCCTCACGGACGGAGAGGAGCCTAGCTTGAGCTGAGTATTTTGGATAGCTTTCTTGACCTGTATGCTTTGCTTATATCTCAGCCATGCTTTGATTGAGGTGGGAATTTCTGGAAAACAGACCCTTGATTATGAGCCCTTTTGGGTTTAAATTTGCAGCATGGCGTCATTTCAATACCATATGCCTTCGAGATGTGCTACTCTTCTGTGGATCCAAAAACAGCGATCTTCTTGAGATGCTTTTAGGTGTGCTATTTAAACAAGGGTTAGTGTGACTAATAGAACAGGATCTCTTCATTTTGGAGAATTTTCTTTCCAGGATACATTTCCAGCTTCACGAGTTGTGATATTTCTTGCGAGATCTGCCTTCACGAAGGGCCCAATTGCAGGTGACTCAGGAAAACAATTTTGTAAAAAAGTTCAAAGGCTAAGAGAAAAAAGGCAATCTAGCTGAAGCACAGAAAACAAAGACTGAAGTAAAAATAAAAGAAAAGCTTTATTTATGTACAAAAAGTCTCATTGAGACTATGCAAAGTATTGTTTCAAGGCGAGACCATTGAGAGGAAGGGTTACTTCCACTCCCTGGAGGTCTATCAACTTGTAAGTGGATGGGCCGAGCTTTGTAGAGATTTGGTAAGGGCCTATCCATAAGTGTTGGAATTTCGTGTGCATCTCCTTACCTTCACGATTATGGTCCCATTTCAGAACTAAGTCTCCTACTTCAAAACTTATTTTACCAGACTTTCTCTTATCGAACCATCTTTTGACTATGTCTTGATGTTGATGAAATTGGTCTTTAGCTTTTTGACGGGCTTCTTCCAGTCGAAGAAAAGTATTGATCCTAGATTGAAAGACCTAACTACCAGACCCTCGAGAAGCTTGGGACAACTGTAAGGATGGAAGCAAGATATTGGGAGGGAGAATGGCTTCCTTGCCATAGACGAGGGTGTAAGGGGAAACCCCTAATGCATTCTTTGGAGTCACCCTATCTTCCCATAAGGCATTTGGAAGAGCTATATGCCAACTTCGTTGATTTTCTATCACAGTATTCTTGAGAATTCGGATGAGATTTTTGTTTGAAGATTCGGCTAATCTGTTTCCTTGGGGGTAATAATTGGCTGAATAATGCAGTTTAATTCTCCATTCATAAACAAATTCATTTATTTTAAAAGACGAGAAATAGGTGGCATTATCAAATACTAGGGAAATTGGAACCCCAAACCTGGTTATGATGTTGTCTTTCAAGAAACTGATGACTGCATCTTTGTTGATCTTGCGCAATGGGATAACCTCCATCCATCTGGTGAAGTAGTTGGTGGTTGTGAGGATGTATCGATGCTGAAGAGAAGAATTTGGCTTTATTTCCCCAATGACATCTATACCCCATTGTTCGAAAGGTTCTGAGATAATAACTGGCTGCAAAGGTCCTACTGCCTTAGGTAATTTCCCAGCGCTTCTTTGGCATATGTCATAGTTCCATGCATAAGCATGAGCATCTCGGAATAAAGTGTGCCAATAATATACAGCTCTGAGAATTTTGTGGGCTATTGTCTCTCCTGAATAATGTCCACCAGCCGGACCATCATGCAATTCCTTGTCAACCTCGCGTGCATCTTCCTTTTCTAGACATCTGAGAAAAATACCATCGTAATTTCTTCTGAACAGTATGCCATCAATGATTTGATAAGCTGCTGATTTCAAATAGAGTGGCCTTCTTTGTTTAGAACTCCAGTGTTCTGGTAGATATCCCTGCTGCAAATAATGCACTAGATCTCTATACCACGATTCAGGAGCTGTGAAAATGGGACAAACCTCAACTGAATTCAATTCAGCTTCATTTTTCCAGTGCTTCTCTTCATCAATTGGATGTTCTGTAAGCAATTTACACAAGCCTTGCCCCTTAATGATGGTGGCTGGTTTGAATTCTAAATCATATTCTTGAAGAGCTGTGACCCAGTTTCCCCTTCTTTCTCCCAATTCCTTTTGAATGAAAAGGGACCTAACAACTGGGTGAGGAACTATAATTTTAGTTTTGTTCTTAAGAATATATGGTCTGAACTGTTTGACCACTTTGAAGACAGCATACGCATGCTTGTCAATAACATGATAGTTCAGTTTAGCACCTTGCAGACCAGTGCTCATAAATGAGATTGGGTATTCATCTCCTAACTCTACCTTTTGCGTGAGCACTGCTGCAAGTGAGTCATTTGAAGCAAAGGTATACAAGATAAAATCTTTGTCAAAATCTGGGCTTCTCAAGGAAGGGGCCTTAGCTATGGCTACCTTAATGTCTCTGAATGCATGCTTTTCTAAGTCTTTCCACTTGAACTGTATGCTTTGCTTGACCATTTTCTACAAAGGCTTAACAATTTGCGCAAAATATGGAACAAATCTTCGGACAAAATTGATAGTGCCCATAAACGACTGCATGGGTTTCTTGTTATGAGGCATTGGAATTTTATTGATAGCTTGGACTCTTTCTTGATCTATTGATACTCCTCTTTTGGAAATGATATGGTCCAGCAGTTTACCTTCGGGAACATCGAACACACTCTTCTTGGGATTTAAAGAAATACCATATTTTCGGCGATGCTCAAACATCTGTTTCAGGTGAATAACATGATCTTCTCTTTTCTTTGAAAAAACTATCACATTGTCTAAATAGACAACAACATAGTGGCCTCCCAATCCTCAGAAGGCAATGTCCATTGCATGTTGAAATGTAGCTCTTGCTTTTATTAGGCCAAATGGAATTCTTCGGTACACGAACGTTCCCCATTTAGTGCGGAAAGTAGTCTTAAGACGGTCTTCTTCAGCTACCAATACTTGATTGTAACCAGAGAAGCCATCAAGAAGGGAGAATAGTTCAGATCCTGACACCATCTGGAGAATTTGTTCCATTGAAGGGACGGGATAGTTATCTTTATCTGAAGCCCTGTTTAAATTTCTGAAGTCGACACACAGTCTTATCTCTCCTGACTTTTTCCTAACGGGAACTAAGTTAGCAACCCACTCAGAACGTTGTACTTTAAAGATTATTTTAGCATCCAATAACTTCTTCAATTCCTTTTGAATCAGAGGTTCAAGAGTAGGATGCATCCTTCTTAATTGCTGCTAGAATGGCTTGACACCTACTTTCATTGGTATGACGTGCTGAATAATGCGGACGCCATATGTTTTCAGATCCTCATAAGTCTATGCAAAAACATCTTTATATTGTCGAAATAGCTTGATGAACTTATCTCTTTCTTCTGGTGAACAACATTTTCCAAGATTAACAAACTTTGGTTCAGCCTCGGTGCCCAAATTAACTAATTCATGCTGCATTGATGATCTATTTGTCTTGGTATTTGCTGGCCTTTTGAACTTGCTTTGAAGATCAAACAGCATTTCAAGTGACCTTACCCCTTTGGGGATGAAATTTCCTTTAGTTGTATCTTTCTTTTGTAAATCAGAATCGTATTCTTCTTCATCTATCACATCTTCTTGAAATATGTCTTCGTTTGTTAGAAAAATGATAATTTGTTCGTCATCGTCGAAAACTCTGAAGTTTGTGATATTGTTAGGGATATAAGGCCTGAAAATTAACTCAATTGAGCACTTGCTATTAGTTGGCACCAATCTAGAAGCGAAAGTTGCTAATAAATTAGCCGCAGCATTTTGCAGTCTAGGAATAGATTTTATATTGAAGGCATCAAAATGTATAATTAAATCCCATACCTCAACCTGATAACCTTTCAAATGAGGTGAGAGATAGTGAATGGTATCTCTTACCTGTCTCAGAACTATTTTGCAGTCGCCAAACACCTTCAGATATTTAACATTTTAAACCGATGGCTTTCTTCAATCTGTGGACTAAAGCTTCATATTCAGCAGTATTATTAGTACAAACAAATTCTAACCTATAGGACAAAAAATACTTATTTCTTTCTGGATCCATCAGAACACAACCGGCTCCGGAACCTTCCAAAGTTTTAGAACCATCAAAGTATAATGTCCAAAAAAAATCATTTGATCTAGTTAAGTTAGTATCTTTATGATCTAAGTTAGTGACTAAACTAACTATATTATAGTCAATATCATCATTCCTAGAAAAATGAAGGAGATCAGACTATTCATCTAATTCATGGCTAATAGTTTCAGACTGATAATTACCTAGATCGATTTCTAAGAAATAATTTCCCAAAACTAAGGATGAGAAGGCTACAACTTCATTCTTTCCTTCTAGTTGAGTTACATTTTGTTTCATGTGTGGTTCTCTCAGAACCTTGATCTGATTCTGTCTATTTTGATATGGAAACCACAAATGGGACCAATCAGTTGCAAAGTAACCATTCAACTTTGTGGACCAATCCCTACTTAGGATCAAACCATAGGCTTCAGGAATGTCAACTACCATTATATCAATGAACTGACAAACTCTAGAATATGCTAACAACCTAATGAGGACATCTTTCATTTCCTCGATAACCTTGACAACAGTCCTATCTAACTGAATAATTTGGGCGGGAGATGGAATTGGTTTCCCATTAATTTTTTTACAGATTGACAGTGGCATGACATTCGAAGATGCTCCGGAATCTACCAGACAATTGTGAACATTGTGATTGAAAATCTCAAAAGTTAAAAGAAATGACAACGTCTGAGATTTAGATTTCCTGCCAATACTAGCATCATTAATTTCAGTATCTTCTTGAGTGCCTGTTAATGGAGTGCTGGGATGGGATTGAAGAGCATGCAACAACTTGTCTCGTTGTTGTGGCAAACTGCACATATCGAATATTGAAACATTTGACTTTACTTTCTTTATATCTTCAATAATGTCATATCCTATATCAGATTCTTTTACAATTCTAGTTGGATGGTCTATCTTATTCAGTGTGACCTTCGGTTGTTGAACTGTTGTGTCAATGCTTGGTTGCTTGGCCGCTATTGGGTTGGATTTAGGCTATGGTGGAATGATTGTTATGTGTCTTCTAGGTAATTCTTTTGAAATTTTAGGCTTTGGAATAGTCGAGCTTGGCACTGGATCTGTAATGGGACCTTTATTGCGAGTGTTAATGTTTACAGCAGAGACTAGGCTTTTCATGGGATCATCTTCTACCAATTCAGTTAAAGGTACCCAATCCCATAGCACCATAATAGTGTCTTGAGATGGTTCCTCTATCTCAGGGCTCAATTCTTCTGGAGGATCGTCTTGATTTGGAATTTGTGAATCCAACATTTGGTTCATGACCAAACTCATAGAGTTAATCCATTGTGGGAAGCTCTTTTCCGAGTGTCGCTCCTGATGAAATGTGCAAAAGTGTTCCATCCCTATTTCATTTAGATTTAAAACAGGAGAAGTATTCGTAGGTGGATGAGGTTGATCATTGTCTTCTCTCTTCTTGTAGAATGGCTTGAAAGGCTTCCTAGATGTACTAGCTTCTTTATCTTTCTCGAGATCTACAATTTTATTAGACAATTTCTGCATCATCTTAACTACGTTCTCCACGTTTGATGATGGCTCTTCTTTATTCCTGGTGAGCAGCAAAGTTTTTTTATTAGTTGTTGGTTTTGTCTCTGCGTCTAAGGCATGTTTGGCAATGCTGTCTGCTTCTTCTTCCACCTTTCTAGCTTCTTCAAAATTTTCTATCAGGGTGGTTTTCTTAGATCTTTTGACGAACATTGCTATAGGCCCTTCAAGAGCTATTGTATAATATTTAACCAGAGATTCTTCTGCTGGTTTGTTTGCTTCACTGAAATTATTCAAGAGTGTCATGAACCTTTGGTTGAAGTCTTGAACCTTTTCTTTCTTTTCCATTCTCATGGACAATAATTCTTTCATGAGTGTAGATATGGTTTTTTGATTTCCATACTTCTTTAAGAAACATGTTTCAAATTCTTCCCAGCTGGAAATTAAGCTAGCTTGTAAGCTAAAATACCAGGAAGAAACTTTTGGCTCAAATGTGTATGGGAAAAGCCTACAAACTACATCTTCATGCTATACATTTAAAATATTCAAGGCTAAATAAAAACTCTTGAGATGATCTTCAGCAGAAATGGCTTTTCCTGGGTCAAATTTAGGCAAGACTTTCTCTAGATTTTTAGGCAGATTGTGGAATGGCCCAGCTAAATTCAATGCTCCCCTCGCTCTCCAAGAAGGTACAACCATGTTTCTATGTGGAGAATTAGGTGGAGAGTTTTGTGGTGAATTAAGTGGGGTTCTCTTTGGAGTAACAAGTTCTCCAAGATTTTCTAGATCTGAAAACTTTTCTGGGTTTTCAAGATCAGTTTCTTTCAAGGGTTCTGCAATTTCTTCCAAAGTTAAATTTACAAGCTCTTCAAAGTTCTGCACAAGAATCGAACCACGGGTGTACTATCTCTCTTTTATGGGAGTACTTTTCCTAGGGAGGAAATTTACAGCGTTTAAACCACCTAGTTGTTTAACATAAGACCATGTATGTCTCCTTAAATCTTCTATTTCTTCAAAAGGCACAGCATACAATACTTCTTGATGTTCAGAATCAGAGATGGAGTTTTCTTGATTTGTTACTTCAAGGTTTGGGTTGTCTGAAATTCCTGTTTCAAGTGGGTTTTCAGTAGCATTTTTGACAATGGGAGATTTTCCTTTATCAGCCATGCACTTTAGGCCCTCCTTCTAGCACCTAAAACTGTTGATGCCCCAAAGATCGCAGCATCAAGCAAAAAGTGATTCCCCCCAATAAACTATCCCAATTAGATTGTCCACCATTTGGTATGGGGAATCCGTCCGGTTAGTGGTTCCGGCTAGCGTTAGACTTAGATATTTGTTTCTTTTACATTGGTTATGTCCCGATCCACCATTCTTTTTTTATTTTATTATTAAAATGATATGCAAGTGCCTAAGCTAATTTAATCTAAATGCAGAGCTTGAAACAAATCTATATCTAAAACTGAAATAAATCTAATCTATCCTTGCAAGGAGCAAACTGTAAATATGAGCAATGTGTTGAAAGAAGTATCTAAAGATCAACAGATAACCATTAAATCACAAAGATACATCTACAACAAGAGATTAAAGATATAAAAGATAGCTTTTAATCCATGTGAAAGCATCCTATTACTCATTTAGGAAAACATCATTGCACAAAAAATAGTGAGATCATTCATCAGACAGAAACAATTCCGAATAGAAAGGAAAGATCTCACAGGAGTGTCAGAATGTCATAAGAATAATCCAGCATGCATCAGGTCCACTTTTCTAGGCAAAACAAATGTCTCCCTTAGGCTCTTTACTAGGCAAAAATCGATTCCCTGGAGCTCATTACAAAATATTTCGTACAAGCTAAGAAGCTTCTTTTCCCGTCCAAAAACATCCTTCTCTATTCCTTCTAACTTTCTATTTATAACTTTACAAAGTGCCCCTTGGGATGACAAGTGTACCCTAACTCTATCACCTCCCTCCTTGGCTTTCATTGTATCCTTAGAAAGCCTCTGAATACGTGGAAGAGTTCACACATAGGACAAAAATATGGACCAGCTGTCCTTTTAGAACATTTATACAAAAGGAAGAATTTCAGTTTTTTACTTGATTAAAACAAAAATAAGAATGATCTGTCTATTCTGTTGGGGCTTCTGCCTACTGATTTGAAGACATGCCTCCACCAACCAGCTCACTCGAAACTACCAGGCCATCTATACTTTGAATGTATGAGGTCCATTGGATGATATCCTTTACGATAAGCTTGCTATGGGAAGATACTGTTTCCTGGGATGCTATTTCATGCTTACGAAGGTCAGATTTGATCAACGCTTTTCCCTGTGTAGCCTCTTTTGCCATTCCTTCCAGGAAGTAAATATGTATTGCAGGCTGGAAAATGAACTGTTGAAATTCATCCTGAGTCAATACCTCTATCTTCTTAATGTAAGCCAAATCTTCGTCCAGCTCATTCTGCAACTCGAACACTCGCTCTTCTTCTTTTAGGAACTCATAAATGGAGGCGGGGATAACTAGATGACACTTGCTAAGCGATTCCCTGAGTGTGGAATAGATGGAACAACACTTGTGAACCGTCCTTTTGATTTCCACACTTAGCTTGGTGCCGCAATCTCTAGCAAATTCAAGAATTCCTATGTCTACGTCCAATTTATCTCCTGCAGGGGCACGCAAGTGTGAAGGTACTTGAGATTTTCCCCTTTTCCATTCAAATTCTCCTTTCAGCTCCTCTACATGATCTGCAAAGCTTTCTTGAGTCTTTAGGGATTTGGTTTCAATTGTTGTCATTTTCTTAATCATCTCTTTCATGCTCCAAATCTCTCCTGAGATCAGTACTAGCAGCTGATGGATTTTAATCCGCATATCACATGCTTGTTTGTGAAATGTGGCTAAGTTTTGCTGGTTTTTCGCTGCCTCTTTGAGCTGTCTTGTTCGTTGTTTCTTTTCTTGAATCATCCCGTCATATTCATTGTTGTGCCTTCTATTTTCTGTACCCTCCTATCAATGATGGCCTTTTTCTTTGGACTAAAATATACAGTATCCAAGTCTGCTATTTTGCGCTGCTTCTGGGGGTTATATGGGGTCAACGCTAAGCTCCCTCAATAGGCACCCTTTTCTGGAGTTCCCCCTGGGGTGCGTATCAATGGTGGCTCAATCTCCATATCTGTCAGAGTAGATGGCTCCGGATCGAGAGACTTCTCTGTCTACTCTTTATCCTTTTCTCCTCCTGACTCCTCTTGCTGTGTCTACAATCCATTTGCTCCTTCAGATAGGGGCCTTTGCTCTTCCTCACGTTGTTGCTTGGAAGCTTTCTCTTGGGATACCTGATCTTCTCTTTCTTTCTGAATCCTGGCAGCCTCCTCTTGTTGAATCTTGGCAGCTAACTCACCTTCAATCCTGTCTTGTTCTTGGTCCTGCTGCTGTTTGAGAGCCTACTCTTGGAGCACTCTATCCTGCTCCAACTCCAATGGCTCCCCTGATTGTGAGGTTGATGCCTCTTGTTCTCTTTGGATCAAACCGATAGGTTTGGGGCTTGGATCTTTCACAACTTTCATATTGTAACGCTTTCCTAACTCAGTTAGGTTGCGGCCGCTCTTACAGAATTCCTCGTCTCATTCCACCACATGAGTGTATTCAAAGGAGAGTTTGAGGTTAAGGCAATGCCTGCTTACCGCACCATTGGGTTCATGGATTCTAAAAGGGACTGAGCCAAAATGGAAAAATTCCAAGCCTTGAGCATAATTTTCCCCGTCTCTTGCTCTTGGGAGGCTGTAAGCTCCGATGGTAAATGGCATGGGACGATACATGGCCTTTCTTCGGTCTGTTAAGAACTTGCTTATTGCGCTGGTGCCGAAGAGTTGTCTCACAACCTCCTTATGAATTACAAAATCTGTAACATACCAAGGGAACATAAATGGCTCATGAGTCCCTCCACTAATCTTGACGTATGTGCCTTCTGCACTGTGATAATAGTCCTTAAATCATTCAATGATGGGCATAGCATTCTCCGACATACAATCTATCTCTTAAACGAAGATAAGCTGGTAGAATGGCATGATAAGCCTCTCACAAATCATCTTGTAGTGGTTTTTGTATTTACTTTCCCATGTACACTAGTAAGCTATGAAGAGAGCTATTTCATTTGGCTTCCATGAGCAACCCAAGTCTGGGAACGAATGCTTGCTTAATACGCAATCAATCAGGTATGAAGACATGAAGAAATCTTCCTTCTTTTGGGCTAGTCCTCCTTAGGCTGCTGTTAATTGTGAGGCCAAGCTATCTGAAATTATTTTAGCCTAGTTGAAGATGGTACCTTTTGTGGCTATGTGAAACATCACCGGCACCCATCCGACCTTAAACACATTTCCATTAGGCATGTTGAAGAGTCTACTCAACATCAGGACGATGAAGCTGTAAGGGGTTTTTAGGAGATTGCTCTCATATTCATTATTCTGCCTCCTCTTGATCTGCCTGTCATTTATAGTCATCTCATGGGCAGTTTCTAGCAAGTCCATTTGATGCTTTTCCATCCATTCATCGTCTAAAGAAGCCCTGGGTGAAGGCAATCTGTAGGAAGAAGTAACATGCTCAAGATCGAAAGATGCTAGGTTTAACCCATTTTTATCAGTCATGAGCCTTGTGTTGGTTCGGATGTTAGGAATAAGCCATCCAATAACTTCGGAACAAGGGAATAGCTCTGATCGAGTTGTTGCCTTATGCAAATGAGACCTTCTGATGTTGGCATACACTAGGGAATCCTCTATAGAAGCTGTTGAACTATCTTGAGCTATGATGAATTTGTACCTATCACCCCATTGCAATTCAGGAGAAGAGCTCCCAGGGGAAACACCAGTGATATCTTGCATGTTAGCAAAGATCATGATGAGAGAAGTCTCTAATAGAACTTCAACCTATGAGTCTGAGGTTACTTTCTGAGTTGCCTTCTTCTTTGCTGATTTCCTATGCATGGTAATCCTGTGGTGAGCAAGGAAGTACCAAAATACTTTAGTTAGACGACTGTTCCAAGCATTAGAAACACTCTATGACAAAGCCAAAATATAACATTTTCATAACATAGAGGTTGTCTAAAACAAACATAATTGTTTTAATTTCACATGTAAGCTCAATTCAACAATGTCCTTTCATGCTAAACAGAGACAAGAAATCAGGACAAAGGGAAAGGTCATTTTGGGTCTGCGCCATTCATTTTGGTGTGTAGGCATCCTTAGGATTGTGAAACAAACACTTGCGCGAGTTTGATGAAGATCTCTGTGCTGGCACCGAAATTAAACTTTGCCCCGTGCTTGGGATTCTGCACATGCTAAGATTGGTGATCTAGTGTGCGCTGGGGTATAAGTGGGAATTTATGTGCCTAAGATTTAGACGCTCCATGTGCGCCGGTGCCTAAAATTATTCGGGTGCCAAGTGATAATGCATTTCCTGAGCTGAGACCTAAAAAATTTCGTGCGCCAGTGCCATAATTTCATTTGTGCGCCAAAGCTAAACTCATTCACGAGCTAGCTCAAATAGTTTCGCAATCTCTACTTCCTAACCTTACTTTTGTACTACTGCTTCACGTAATGTACACAATATTGTCTATGCATCAATGTTCAAACATTTCATGCACCGACAGTAGATAGTGGAGGTTTCACTGAAGATGGATAAGTCCTGCAGCCACAGGCTTTATTAGCTAAGGATCGGGCCTAACTTTGAGTTTCTAAATGGGCTCAATTGGCTGGTTTGACACATCCCCTACGGTAGCTTCAACCGAGCAATGTGAGTTTATGCAACCTTGGCATGAATAAACCTCGCTCCCTATAGCATGAAATTTTAACTGCAAGGAGCGAGAAGGGTCGAGCCTTATGCGCAGAAGATGCTTGGCCGGGAGCTTTGCAAATGAGGCTTTGGGATGCCACAGCTTCTACGGGTTTGAGCGAGAAACTCTCCGGCCGCTAAAATATCATCGGGATGATTCAACCTCATGACCAGAGCACTTCATACTTTTAGAAAATAGAGACTCTACTCAAGGAAGAAGATCCTCAAACCGAAACAAACCATTATGCAACCAAGAAAACATATAAAACCTTGAAATGTGGTTGCGGGGAGACGCGGGTTTCGCTTGTCAAACGAAAGCTCTATGAGGAAAACCAGGAGAGCCAAAAAAACAATGGAGGGCAAAGACTTACGTGCCTATGAGATGGGGCCGTCTCTGCCTTGGTTTGAAAGTCGTGGCCTCGTATCTTCATAAGGATAAGGACAGTAACTATCCTACTTCTTTCTAGCTTTCATGCAAAGAAGGACGAAGGCCGCTTGAGCTACTCAAACTTTGCGTGGGTGATTGTTTAACCTACTAATCTAAGAGAAGGATTTGGGAAAGAGCCTACCTGTCAGTATGCTAAGCTCTCCGAGACCTCAACTGTTTGCAGCGAACGGCCGTCTCAAACTTCAACGCGAATGGCGAGTGCTCCGAGTGCAAATGACCAAATAAAAAAAACCTAAAACGTCGTTGCATGGGTTAAATAGAGGGAGAGTTAAATGCTCATGTACATTTAAATTTGGTGGGATTATGAGCGCGGGGCTCAAGAAATGGTCATTAAGAGTGGCACATGGCCTGATTAAGGCCCTACCAACTTCGTCGGTGTGTAGGGATCAAGGAGATCTTTTCGCACAGATTACTTATTTTAGCTTTCGCGCCAAGTAGGGAGCGTAATGTTTTGCGCTATGTGGCAAGTGCACATTCAAAGATAAGCTTAGCACTCAAGTGGCCATCCCAGCATTAGGGTTGCACTCGAAAAACCATGCCAGGCATGAGTTATAATGAAAGACGAACTTGTATTTGTGAGCGGGAAGGATAAGCACATCTCCAGCACTTGGGGAGTCAACTCTATCATCATAATTGCGCTGGGGTAGAATGCGCCACATTTAATCATTCCAAGGAAGTGAAGCGTAGCCCCAAGGTGGGATGATTATGATAATTATTGCACCTCAAGCGACCGAGAAAAATTATCTCTTGCGCTAAAGGTGGCTGACTTATTGTGCTAGATAACAGACTTGGTACTAGTCAAAAGGGCGGCTGAGTTAGAGCCAAGGTATGCGCCAGTTGGAGGATTTGTGATTAGAGTTTGCTCCCAGTGAGGGATTTATGGTTAAAGGTGCGTCAAAGCAGCAGCGGACATAAGGCTAAAACTTGCGCTACAGCGGGGAGTTAAGACCAAAATCTATGCTAAAGGAAAAGGATGACTTTGCCTTAGATGAATGGGAAAACTCTCTTGGAAGTAGGCGATGAAAATCTGCCTAGTCAAAGACAACAAACGTAAGGATGAAGTAAAAAGCTTGCTACAAAAGTGTTAAAAGGAGGGGCCCCAAATAACTTCAAAATTTTATGGAAAGATGTTGCAGCAATAATAGGCCTACAAAAAATTACATAGTTTGCAACAATGGAGCATCTCCAATCTCTTTTAGCGATTATGTCCCGTAACCAGCCATCCCTTGCTATGAGATCTAAAATCTCTTAAATAATAATTACAAAGTGATAATTCAGGATCAAATCTCCCACAGGACTGGGATAGTCGAAACTACATTATCCTAAAATGGCCAAGAAAAGACCCCCTCTTGGCCTACAATATCTGACTATCCTTATACATAGGAACAATAACCAATTCGGACCCCAAACTGGACATCATACAATTCAAAAGATTTCACCACATATCTTCGAGGACATCCTGTCATAAATCAAGGAGAATCAAGATAGATCACGAGCTATTGAAGATAGCTGTTGAGGAAGATATGAAATCTTCCCTAGATTCATGAGGACCAGATATGTCTTCAAAGACCAAGAAATTAGCTAGCGGATCCTCCTTGGAAGGAATTGTGGGGCACACAGGTGGAAAATTGATAATCAAGGCCCGAACAATTGTGTTATCTTGATCAATGTACTCTTTATCACCCGTCTTCTGCTTGTTGAAAAGAAATTTTTCATATATGAATTGAATCCTGTCGTCTTCCTCCTCACTATCTTTGCTACTATCAAAAACATCAGCGTCAAATGGTGCAGGGAAAGGTTTAGAGTATTCCACTAGATGAGGCTCTTTTTCGAAAGAATGCTCGACAAGAATATTAGAAACTCCCTGCATTTTACTCACAACATTCAATTATTAACAGAGATATCAAATTATCAATCCAAATTTCATATATATTATCGTAAACTAACAGATTATCCATAATAGCCCTTATAGGACAAAAACCACATGATTTGACATCAATTGAATGTAACCGACTCGTATGATTACAGATGAAAATGCGCAATTCGCAATTAACGTTTCTGCTAGCGAAATATCAGTCAGAGATGCATCAATTGAAATTTGGCATGAGATGAAGTAAATTTGCATAATAACACATGAAATTAACGGTCAAATCTCAGATTTTTAATCATTAAGTAATCATTGGATTCAAGGACTTCATGTTTGATTAAGCATAATGCAGACAAAAATGAGATCAGCGTTGAAAATGATGAACCAAGTATGAAAAATCAAAATTTAAATCATTTCACCAGATGAAATCATGGTCATTGGATCATTTTATATTAACGGTCGGGATGCGAGGTGCAGGATGCCAGGTGCAGGCGCTCATTATTCAAAAATATGCACACTCTTTCGCAATACGCAAGTTGCAAGTTGCAGGTTATGGAACATAAAAACAATGTGAAGTGAAAATACTTCTGTATCCTGCAATCTGCAATTTGTGGGTTGCGGGTTGTGGGAAGGAAACTTTACGTGCAACTTTCACAACCTTTTTTCGAATCCCACAATCTGCAATTTGCGGGTTGTGGGTTGCGAAAGGGAATACTAGAAATGTAAATACAAATGCCTGCAATCGCAATTGCATGTTGCGGGATGATTGAAAATTCAACCCAAAACTCATTTCTGCAACTTCTCAAAAACACACAAAAAAGCACCACTTTTTGAGAAAGAAAAATTTACTAACTTAATTAAATCCAATCAAAGGCAGCAAAATAAATGGCAATTAGACTGAACAACCCCAAAAATGATCAAGTTACTCTTTGTTATAGAATTGGGGCTCCCATGTTTTGGATAAAACATGGGATCTGTTGTGCCTATAACAAATCGTGATTGTCTAGGAAGAACCAGTTATCTTAGTAAATGAAAACCTTTGGTTATAAAGTAGACATGCCGACCAACTCATTTTCAACCTGCAATCTACAAAATGATCTCATAAAAACACAATCAAAACAGTAGAGTTAGGCATATGATCAATACATTCCCATCTGAAACCAATTAACGATAATATTTAATCTAGTAAGGTAGTCTAGGGGCAAACAAAAATCTTATACGTTTATGTAATTATGGAAGGGAATATTTATGATTAACCTTTGGAATAAACTCAGAGCAATTTTGGATTAAAATACATGAATCACCTTGGATTCATTAATTATTCATTTGTGTACATGTATACTTCTTTTTCTCTTTTTTTTTGTTAGCTGAATAAAAAAGATTTTTTGTTGATACAAGACCATTGCCCTAACTTGGTGATTAGATACTAGCAATGCCATTCACAAATATGATTAGGAATCTGAACAAGCTAGCTCGGTCAAGAGACTCCTTGTCTTTTAGTTTCTAGGCTGAAAGCAATTACCATGGATTGGTGACCATATGTGGCAAATCCAATCCAAAATCAAATCCATGATCACGGTAGGGCTGGCTTGTAATAAGACCCTCCTTATCCTTATATACAACAAAGCATCTTATAAGAAAACAAAGTCTTATTAATGCATAAATTACAAGACACTACCATGGCTTGGTGACCACATGACAACATTGTTACTCACTAATTCTTTGCAGATCATGAATGGACTGACTTGTGATAGGATCTTCCACCTTGCATCTACCGTTGAAAGTCATCTCCCAAGCTTGGTGACTCGATGTGAAGATGTCATTCTACTTAAACATTTATGATCATAATGGGCTTCCTCGTAATGAGAACCTCCATCTAGTAATCTACTTTAATTGAAATAAATTATTAACAAAGTGATCAGTATGGCATACATAATAGATAAGTCTAACTAGGATATAAAAGATTATGCCATTTACCCATGAAACTCAAAGTAAGAAACACAAGTTTGCTCTTCAACTTCAATTAATCAGACAAATATTTAAAAGATGTTGATGATAGTGGGAAGATATGGATCAAGGCTCTGCAAAAATTGACTGTTTGGTTCTGCGAAGAGCATTTTCTGACATATGCTGAAAGGAAAAGAAGTTGGCATGGTACCTGAAAACTTCATATTGTATTAGTCTCAGAGAAATACTGACCAACAACTTTTGCCAAACGTGCAGACTTATTAAAAAGAAAATAATCAAAAGGAAAAGGAAATCAATCAAAACCAAAGGAAAAGAAACAAACCACACTTTATGTACAAGTGCACCAACATGCTCTCCTCAAACAAAGTACTTCTTGAGTAGCTAGACATTCACTGGAAAGGTTTCTGCAAAACCTTCTAGTGTTTGTAACTGGACAGTACTAGGACCAATGTTTTCTGTAACAATGAAAGGTCCTAGCCACAAGCGTTGGAACTTAGTATAATCATTCTTATCCTTATGTTTCTTGTCCCATTTTAGAACTAAGTCCCCCATAGAGAACTCCCTGTCAGATGAAGACTTCTCATCGAATTACCTCTTCACAAGCTGTTGGTGTTTGTACAACTTATTTTTAGACTTTTCCCTGTCCTCTTCTAGTTTGAGTAATGTATCAATTCTGTGTTGGAGCAAGGAAGAGTCATTTTCTTGCACATACTATGCTAGCTACAGGGAAGGGATCATGAGGTTGGTTGGTAAGAAAACTTCCATACCATAAAGTAGGCAGTAATGGGAGTTCCCAATGGCCGCTTTAGGAGTGACACGTTCTGCCCAAAGAGCATTGTGTAACTGAATGTGCCAATTCTTGTGGTGAGTAGCCACTGTCTTCTTTCAGATTCTAATTAAATTTTTATTAGAAGACTCTGCTAATCCATTTACTTGTGGATAATAATTGGCAGAAAATTTAAATTTTATCCCTTTTTCAAGGGCATATTGATTCAATTAAAAAGAGGAGAAGTATGAAGCATTGTCAAACACCAGGAATTTCGGAGCACCAGACCTTGTAAATATCTGACTTTCGAGGAATGAAATTACTTGGCTCATGTTTGCTTATCTAAGAGGAACAACTTCTACCCATCTGATGAAGTAGTCCATAGCTATCAAAATATATTTGTGATGCAGAGAAGAGGGGGAGTAATACGTCCGACAAAATATAGACCCCACTGCTGGAACAAGAATTGAACTATGACTAGTTGTAGAGGAAATGCATGCTTCTTCATTTTTCCAGCACACTTCTCACATGGTTCACATCTTCTGGCGTAAGCATAGGCATCTCTGAACAAGGTTGGCCAGTAGTAAACTTCTCTTAAGATCTTGTGGGCAGTAGTTTCTCTAGAAAAATGTCCTCCTGCAGGTCCTGCATGAAATTCCAAAAGAATATTCTCAGTTAGAGCTTTCTCTAGACATCTAAGGAAAACACCATTGTAATTTTTTTAAAATAAAACACCATCTATGAATTGGTATGGTGTTGCTTTTGATATTAAGGCTCTGCATTTTCTAAAGACAAGGGATTCAGGAGCGTACCCATGAGTTAAGAAAAATTTAATGTCATCATACCAGTCAGATGCCTGAGTAGTGATAACGTTGACAAAACCTGCTGAGGTGCCTTCTTCTTGTTCCCACTCGACTTGTTGTTTTGCAGGATCATTCGACTAAGTGGTAAGCAAACACAAACCTTAGCCTTTCACTATTTTTTCTGGTCTTATTTCTAAATCATATTCTTGCAGAGCGATCATCCAATGAGCTCTTTTCTCCCCGAATTCCTTTTGTATCAGAACATTTCTAATCGTTGCATAGGGCACAATTACCTTAGTTCTAGACTTCAATAAGTATGGTCTAAAATGATTAACTGATTTATAAACCACATAAGCTTGTTTGTCTATTTGAGAGTAATTTAACTCTGTGCCCTTGAACGTTGAACTCATAAAAGAAATAGGAATCTCAAGGTCGTCTGGGTGCTTCTGTGTAAGAACGACAACATAAGAAAAGTCAATAGCAAAAGTATATAAAATAAAATCCTTACTAAAGTCAGGAGACATAAGAGTAGGAGCTTCTGCAATAGCCTTCCTAATCTCAGTAAAAGCATTTCGTTGTTCATCAAACCATTTATACTGTGCATCCTTTTTAATCATCAATTGTAAAGGTTTAACAATTTGTGCAAAATTAGTGACAAATTTGCAAACAAAATTTATCTTACCTAGGAAATATTGCATGGCTTTGCACATACCTGGAAAATAGATCCTTGCGATGGCCTCTGTGAGTTTCGGATCGATAATCATACTCTCTTTCGAAACAATGAAGCCCAACAGCTTTCCTTCAGTTACTGCGAAGATGGATTTCTTAGGATTGAGTAAAATTCCGTATCTTCTGTAACGTTCGAATACCTGTTTCAGGGCAAAAAAATGTTCATGTCATTTTTTTGAAAATATAGTAATGTCATCTCTATCTCTCCCCAAAACCCTAACCTACAATCTCCCTCTCTCTCCCCCTCTATCTCTCAAAACCCCTAATCCTCATTCACTCTCCCGCTATCTCTCTAAACACCTAAAACCCGATTGATATCTCTCTAATGTCTATTCTCCCTATCTCTCTTTCCATCTATCTCTCTCTCTATGTAAAACCCTTACCCTCAATGTCTCTCTTTCTCTATGCGTCTCTAAACCCCTAACCCCAATATCTCTCTCTCTTCCTCCCTCTCTCTCTCTTTAAACCCCTATTCCCTAATCCCTAACTCCTAAACTCTAACCCCTAACCCCTAGTCCCTAACCTGTAACCCATAACTCCCATTCTCTCTCTCTCTCTCTAAGCCCCTAACAACCAATATCTCTCTCTAAACTGCTAACCTCCAATATCTCTCCCTCTCTCTCTAAATCCATCTCTTTCTCTATATCTAAAATTCTAACCCCTAATATTTCTCACTATTTATCTCTCTATAAACACTTAACCCCCAATCTCTTCTCTCTCTCTAAACACCTAACCGCTAACGCCCAATCTCTTTCTCTATCTCCCTCTAAACCCCTAACACCAAAAACCCAATCGATCTCTCTCTAAAGTCAATTCTCTCTATCTCCCTTTCCATCTCTCTCTCTCTCTCTCTCTCTCTCTATGTAAAACCCTTACCCTCAATGTCTCTCTTCCTCTCTTTGTCTCTAAACCCATAACCCTAATATGCTTCTCTCTCCCTCCCTCCCTCCCTCTTTCTTTAAACCCCTAGTCCCTAATCCTTGTTGATGTATATGTAACTTCGAAATGTATTTCATATATGTATGTTGTATGTACTCCTATAGGGATGGTATTATTCCTCTATATGGAAGTGTCGTCATTTATATTGTAAATGTCGTAACTTATACTTTATGGGTTATTAGACCACCTTATTGGGGTCGGCCCTGTATAAGTCATGTGGGTCAAAGGGTTATTAGACCACCCTATTGGGGGTCGGCCCAGTCAACATTATGTTATGTGGTTAAGTTCGAGCCTACATGAGTTAGGTAAAAAGGCAAGTCAAGTCAAGTATAAATAGAGGGCAGGAGGCACTCTATTTTCTCACTCACTTCTCACTGATGCACTCAAGGAGGAGTGGTGCAATTGTGGAGGAGGAGGCTCTGCTGCTAGGAGAAGACTATCTCTTGTATTCTGGTTGTATCATTGCTCTATCTATCTCTGAGGAAGTTATTGGGGTTTTTCACCTTTATGGTTTTCCCCAAGTAAATCTTTGTGTCTCTTGTGTGCTTGCATTATTGTCTCCATGATTGATATGCTATAGATATGATGTACATGTTATTCTCTCAGTTAAGATCCTAGATCAGATTGAAGTAAATTCTGAAAATTTAACATGGTATCAGAGCTAGCCTGAAAGAAGGCATGATATGGCATGTATGACTCTTGTTGCACTTACGATGCTAGGGCTTGATATAGCAAAAACCAGTCGTCGTAGAACTTTCGCTATAAATCCGTTTTGGAGAAGGTTTCGGATCTGAAATCTTTACAGGTCGAATATTAAATCGCCAGGTACCGTGTGTCCAAAGGACAAACTCTAATTCGTTGTACTTTGTGATTTATGATCTGTGCAATATAGAGTTTCTGCCTCTTCCAGATCTGAGTCAAAATCAGGTGACCTTGGGAAAAAGGTCGTAAATTGGGCTAGGAAGCTCCAAATGAAATTTTGTAAAAAGTGTCAAGTAGTACACAGACTGTACTATCTCAGAAAAATTTTTCATAGGCCGAAGTTGAACCAATGACACGTGGCATGCCGTACAAGTTCGCTCTCCTTTATTATCCCATAAATAGGTCATGTTGCGACACTTGGCATAACTCTCTATCAGAGAGTCCAATGGAGGTCATAACTATTAGGATGGAAAGATAACAGGTCGAGCTATCTCATAAAAGTTTTTCAGAGTCAGAAGTTCAAACACTGACACGTGGCATGTCGTACAAGTTCGCTCTCTTGTATTATCCCAAAACAGGTCACGTTGCGACACTTGGCATAACTCTCTCTCAGAGAATCCAATTGAGGTAAGACCTGTCAGGATGGAAAGATAACAGGTCAAGCTATCTCAATAAACGTTTTCAGACCTTGTGGATTGAAAAGTTCAGAGTTACACCAGAAACAATCAGATACATATTTCTGTCAAAACAGAATTATTTTTGAGTACCTTCATTCATGGCTTCCGGAATTTAGGGATTTGGAGAAAGTTGGAATTTTTGTAATCGCAGACCACGGCTGAATGATATTCATCAAAATAAAAATTTAGAGACCAAGATCAGAATTTTTGGTTGGGAAGAAGGCCGGGCTTGATCAGACCCTAGTTCAGGACATTGATCAGAAAAGTGAAAAATTAGGGCTTCTGTAAAAATGGAAATTTTTGAAATCTGTGACCACGGCTGAAAGCTCCTCAGAAAAATAGAAGCTTAGAGATTTGGATCAAACCTTTTGATTGGGAAAAAGAGTGGACTTCATCAAACCCCAATTCAGGGTCACGTCCAGTGAATCCAGAAGTTTCAAAGGAAAAATTGAGGAGTGAAACTTTGCAGTTTTCAAATTCTGAATATACTAGTTTGATCAGCTCATCAAGGCGCATATTTCTATCCTTTCGGAAGTTTGAAATTCAAAGTTTGAATTTTTGGGGTTTCTCTGACAAACCCATATCCAGCTCTAGCTCCAGTTCTTGCAAATCAAGTGGATTGGGTTAATCTAGAAGAAGATGGATTGGTCACCTGCATAAATGAAGAAGTTCCTGTTTCAGAGGGAGATGAGGCTAAGGCCTTACATAAGAAGATTACAAGCGATCTCGACAGGTATGACTCATCGAAGTATGTTCTGAGATTTGTTCATGATTAATTTTATGGTATGTTTGTCTTCATGTTATTACAGTTAGTACAATCTTGATTTTAGACTTGTCATATCACCTTAATAAAACTATGAATGCACGATAGAAAATATTCATTGATTAGGGTGTTGACACTTATGATTGTACTAATGCATTATGGTGTTGTATGAGGTTTATGTTGTCTACTAACATGAAAGGTACACCAAGAAAGACAAATCAAGTTCTGGTCCAAGAACATATGATCATGATAACATGAGGACAAAGATTCATCCATTGTCATGGATCTCATAGAAGATCCATTTACGAGGTATGTATAACTTGGTTTTATAATGGTTAACCTATGAGATATGCAGGTTACTAGCACAAGTCATTGAAGAAGAACAAGAAGACATCATGTGAGTATGTTAGACATAACTAGCTAGCATGCTAATCCAGGTATGTTTTTCCTATATCAACATAGAATCCTACCTTGTGTTAGGATCTTATACTGTTGCGTTGTTGATAATGATTATTCATGAAGTCATAGGTTTGAATAGTCATGGTTGTATGCATATTGTGTTTCTTACCATAATTGATGATATGACTAACCAGAAGAATCATGAAGGTATAGGTTTGAGTAATCACAGTTTTTATGCATATTATATCTCTTATCTTGATTGATGATTTAACTAACCAAAAGAGTCCTATGATCAAATAAGAATATGCATGAGTAAAAGAGGACTTCCCTGAAACCTTGAATACTAATGTTATTATCTGTGTTTGAAATGATCCTGACTATACATGCTTGAGATTATTGTGTTTTGATAATATTAAGATTATACTAATGAATTATGTATGAGACCTAGAGGATAATGCAATGATGATACCAACAAGCATGCATAGGGATCGAGAATGGATGTCAGTTCAAGGACAGGTAATCCAGGAAGCAAAGTTCAAGAGGGAGCACACTCTAGTTATTCCTGCAAGAAAGCAAAGGAGCACACTTCAGTAGTTTCTGCAAGTATGCAGATATTCAGAGGGTGTTGACCACTTCTCACAATCCACATCAGAATGGATTTGCAAAGATTCAGAGGGAGTCAACCCAACAAACAAACAAAGATAAGTATTTGAATTGTCGTTTCTTAAATAATACTGTTCAATAATGTATATGCTGAAGTTCCTAGAATTAGGTTGTGTATTATGCATATTAGAATAATTGCATTGATGAATAGTATACTACTAATATACATGGGTAAGTGGCCTATGCTACTGTACAACATTCCATTGCTACTTATCTAGAATGAAACCTCTTTGCTGACATATTGGGAGTTGTGCACACTCTTAACAATGTTCTGGTAGAGATTGGAAGGCATCTAGAAAGTTACGGAATATGGATAAATGTTGTATTGAAGCATTGGCTAAGATAATTGCATGAATGTATGGCATATTTCTTTATGTGTAAGAATTTGTTCTGAAAATTATGAGATGTTTCTAATCATGCAATTTAACCTGTTTTGTAGGAAAGACCATATATCTTCACCTACAAAAGGACTACAACATTTGTTCCAGCAACAAAGATATCTATTGAAGATATTGAAGTTCCCAGGATCTGGGATGAAGAAATGGAATGCCATGATCCATCGATCATGAAGAATGATGTTTGGGATGTATTCCCAAGACCTGAAGGGAATTTTGTTATGACTTCCAAATGGAACTATCAGATCAAGCATGTTGCAGATGGCAGCATTAAGAAATATAAAAGTGATGAAATAGAAGATACACCAGATGGATTTCAAGACAGCTTTCTTGAATGGTGTAGTTGAAGAAGAAGTGTATGTGGAGAAACCACTTGGTTCTGAGACACATGACAGGGAGTCATATATGTGCAGAACTTGGGGATGATGCACTATTTGTTTTTGGCATGGAGTAGTGGCAGAGTGCAGATGGAATCTTCCTTGGACAAGGGAAGTATGCAGTAGAGATCCTGAAGAGGTTCGGGATGATGGATTGCAAGGCAATGGCCACACCTATGGCATTGAATCTGAAGCTTCTTTGTGATGCTTCATCTGAGCCGGTTGATGTCACTATGTATCATCAAATGATTGGGTCCTTGATGTACCTGATGAACATGAGACTAGATATTTGCTTTGCGGTGAACACATTGAGCCAGTTCCTAACAGATCCGAGGAGTGTTCACCTAGTTGCTGTAAAGCATGTTTTGAGGTATCTGAAGTGTACAGTGGATTATGGGCTCAAGTATGAAGCGAATCAAAAGTTTAACCTGCAGGGTTATGCTGATTCAGATTGGGATGGTAGTGCTGCAGATAGGAAGAGCACATCTGGGTGCTACTTTAGCATGGGATCAGGTGTGATCTCTTGGTTCAGGAGGAAGTAGTCCTGCGTAGCACTGAGTACAACTGAGGCAGAGTATGTTGCAGCCTGTTCAGCTAGTTGTGAGGCAGTATGGCTATGGAAGCTACTGTCTGAGTTATTTGATCTGCCGTTGGATGCTACTGGTATCTTCTATGATAACCAGAGTTGTGTGAAGCTATCCGAGAATCCAGTGTTTCATGACAGGTCGAAACACATAGAGATCAAATATCACTATATCAGGGATATGGTGCAGAGAGGAGATGTGAAGCTCCTGTATGTTGCGATGGATGAGCAGATTGTAGATGTGTCGACAAAGCCACTAGCTAGGGTGAAGTTCGAGTACTTCAGAGAGAGGCTTGGCGTTCTTTAGATCGAGGACACTTTGAGGAAGAAGTAATGGACACATCTGCTGAAGCCATTCCAAGCATGTTGGAAGGAGGATCCTTCACATGGCTGTGGATGTAAGCGCTGGATGATGAGCATCAGGATGATGTTCTGGTTTCTGCTGGATATGATCAGTTGGATCATTTTTATGTATGTATGTATGTATGCATCATGTTGGATGCTGGATATGATCAGTTGGATCATTTATGTATGTACACATCATGTTGGATGTTGATGGATACATTGTGTGGATCATGTATCTTTGTATGATCAGGTAGATCATGTATGTTGATGGATACATTGTGTGGATCATGTATCTTTGTATGATCAGGTAGATCATGTATGCTGATGGATACATTGTGTGGATCATGTATCTATGTATGTATTAGGTAGATACATTGTATATGTTGATATGTAGATACTTGGTGTGCATCAGATGGATGCATTGTATGATCAGGATGATCGTGGATGACGAGCTTCTCCAGATGACATGCAACAGGATATTGTAGTGATTATGATCAGGATGATCATGTGTACATCAGGACGATGTATGATGAGTATCAGATGATACTTTATGGTCGTGGATCAGGTTGTGCAGGTAAGCATGTAATTTGTGCCTTGGGAGATTTGCAGATGGTCTTTCGAGGTTTTGCCTATGGCATGTAATTCGGTGCCCTGGGACATCTGGCAAACGCTCTTGCGAGGTTTTGTTTGGGAGGACATATGATTTGTGCCCTGGGAGATCTGCAGATAGTCTTTCGAGGTTTTGCCTATGGCATGTAATTCGGTGCCCTGGGATATCTGGCAGATGCTCTTTCAAGGTTTTTCCCTATGGCATGTAATTTGCTCCTGGGAGATCTGGACAGGATGAAAAAGGCCTTAGATGCTTCAGCCAGGTTTTGCCATGACCACATGTAATTTGCTCCTGGGATATCTGGATAGGATGAAAAAGGCCTTAGATGCTTCAGCCAGGTTTTGTGGTGAGATCACATGTAATGTGCTCCTGGGAGATCCGACAGGTAGAGCCGTGCGCTCGTAACAGCCTGGGATGCTTCAGCCAGGTTTTGTGATGGGTCACATGTAATGTGCTCCTGGGAGATCCTGCAGGTAGAGCTATGTGCTCGTAATATCTTGGGATGTTGTAGCCAGGTTTTGTGATGCACATAATAAGTCCTGAGGATTCCACACTATGGCCAGTGATGATGAAGACCTGCAGGTGGTGGGCCTACATCCAGTATGAAAAAAGGACTGGCTCTGTAGAACTTCCTATGACGAGTATATTCAGAGATTGATTGAGATAGAAGCAGCAGTGACAATGATGATGACTCGATGACGATTATCCAGTGACGATGATCCAGAGAAGAAGACTTGTGCTAGAATACCTGTGCTGAGAAATACCTTCCTAGTTAAGAGGGAGTGTTGATGTATATGTAACTTTGGAATGTATTTCATATATGTATGTTGTATGTACTCCTATAGAGATGGCATTATTCCTCTATACGGAAGTGTCGTCATTTATATTGTAAATGTCGTAACTTATACTTGATGGGTTATTAGACCACCTTGTTGGGGTCGGCCCTGTATAACTCATGTGGGTCAAAGGGTTATTAGACCACCCTATTGGGGGTTGGCCTAGTCAACATTATGTTATGTGGTTAAGTTCGAGCCTACATGAGTTAGGTAAAAAGGCAAGTCAAGTCAAGTATAAATAGAGCGCAGGAGGCACTCTATTTGCTCATTCACTTCTCACTGATGCACTCAAGGAGGAGTGGTGCACTTGTGGAGGAGGAGGCTCTGCTGCTAGGAGAAGACTATCTCTTGTATTCTGGTTGTATCATTTCTCTATTTATCTCTGAGGAAGTTATTGGGGTTTTTCACCTTTATGGTTTTCCCCAAGTAAATCTTTGTGTCTCTTGTGTGCTTGCATTATTGTCTCCATGATTGATATGATGTAGATATGCTGTACATGTTATTCTCTCAGTTAAGATCGTAGATCAGATTGAAGTAAATTCTGAAAATTTAACAATCCTTAACTCCTAACCCCTAACCCCTAGTCCCTAACCTGTAACCCCTAACTCCCATTCTCTCTCTTTCTCTCTCTCTAAACCCCTAATAGCCAATATCTCTCCCTCTCTCTCTAAATCCATCTCTTTCTCTATATATAAAATTCTAACCCATAATATATCTCACTCTTTCTCTCTATATAAACACTGAACCCCCAATATCTCTCTCTCTAAACACCTGACCCCTAACCCCCAATCTCTTTCTCTCTCTCTTGATCTCTCAGTCTCTCTCCATATAAAACCTTAAACCCAATCTATATCTCTCTCTAAACCCCAACCCATAATCCCCACTGTGTCTCAATTTATTTCTCTCTCTCTAAACCCCTAACCCCCAATCTCTCTCTCTCTCTCTAAATCCCTAACCCCTGGTCTTACTCTCTCTAAACCCCTAACCACCAATCTCTATCTCTCTCCAAACCCCTAACCTACAATCTCTCTCTCTCCCTCTCTCTATTTCTGTAATCACCTAAAACCTAATCGATCTCTCTCTCTAACATCCATTCTCTCTATCTCTCATTCCATCTATCTCTCTCTCTATGTAAAACCATTACCCGAAATGTCTCTCTTTCTCTCTGCATCTTCAAACCCCTAACCTTAATCTCTCTCTCTCTAAACCTCAAGTCCCCAATCCTTATCTCCTAAACCCTAGTTCCTACTCATAACCCCTAATTCCCATTCTCTCTGTCTCTAAACACCTAATAACCTATATCTCTCTCTAAACTGCTAACCTCCAATATCTCTCCCCTTCTTTCTAAATCCATCTCTTTCTCTTTATCTAAACCTCTAACCCCCAAACTCTCTCTCTCTAATCCGCTAACATCAAATTTCTCTCTCTCTAAACCCTGAGAACCTAAACCCTAACCCCCAATATATCTCACTCATTCTCTCTCTCTAACCCCTAGTCTCTCTCTCTCTCTCTCTATCTCTAAATGGACAACCCCAAATATCTCTCTTTCTATTGATGCCTCTATGTCTAAACCTCCATTGTGTCTCTCTCCCTCTTCCTCTCTTTCTCAATTCCTAAATCCCATTCTCTCTCTCTCTAAACCCCTAACCCCATCCCTCTCTCTCTCTCTAAGCACCTAACCCCTAGTCTCTCTATCTCTCTCTCTCTAAACTCCTATCCATGAATATATCTCTCTCTAAACTCCTAAACCCCAATCTCTCTTGTTCTCTCAATATCTATTTCCCTAACCTATTATCTATCTTTGTAAATCCATAACCCCAAATCTCTCTCTTTCTAAACCCCTAATCCTCAATCTATCTCGCTCTCTAAATCACTAACCCCCAATCTCTCTCTCCCTAAATCTCTAATGCCCAAACTCATTGTCTCTTGCTAAATCCCCAACCCCTAATATATATATCTCTCGCTAAACCCCTAATGTCCTATCTCTCTCTGTCTCTGAACCTATAACCTTTGGTCTCTCTCTCTCTCTGTCTCTCTAAACCCCTAACCCCCAACCTTTCTCTCTCTCCCTAAACCGCTAACCTCCAATCTTTCTCTCTCTCTCTCTCTCTAAACACCTAACTCTGAATCTCTCTCTCTCTAAACCCCTAACACCCCCCTTTCTCTCTCCCTCTCTTCCTCTCTTCAAACTGCTAGTCCCCAATCTCTCTCTCTATACCACTAATCACCAATCTCTCTCTTTCTATATCTCTCTCTAAACCCCTAAACTCCAATCTCTCTATATTAATCTAAATTCCTACTGGATAATCTCTCTCTCTCTCTCTCTCTCTCTCTCTCCTAACCCTCAAAATATCCCTTTCTCTCTCTCTCTCTCTCTCTTTAAACTCCTAACCTCCAGTATATATCTCTCTCTCTAAACCCATAACCCCAATCTCTTTTCCTTCTATCTCTCTTTATCTCAACCCCTAACCTCCAATCACTTTCTTTCTCTCTAAATCCCTAACCCTCTCTCTCTATGTAAACACCTAATATCTCTCTCTCTAGAGTAATAACTCCCAATCTCCCTCTCTCTCTCTAAAAACTAACCCCCAATATCTCTCTCACTTTGAATCCCTAACCTCCAATCTCTCTTTCTAAATCCCTAACCCCCAATCTCTCTCTCTCTCTCTAAACACCTCACCTCCAATCTTTGTCTCTCTAAACCCATAACCCCAATCTTTCTCTATAAACCCATAACCTCCAATATATATCTCTCTCTCACTCCCACCCTAACCTCTAGCCTTTGTCTAAATTATTAACCCTCTCTCTCTCTCTCAACCCCTAACCTCCAATATATCTCACTCTCGGTGTCTCTCTCTCTAGACCCCTAACCTTCAATCTCTCTCTCTCTCTCTCTCCAAATCCTAACACCTAACCCGTAATATCTCTCTCTCTCTAAACACCTAACCCCAAATATATCTCTCTTTCTCACACTGATTATCTCTCTCTACACCCCTAAACCCTAAAAACCAATCTCTCTCTCTCTCTCTCTACCCCACTCCCCACCCACCTACTCTACGTCTCTCTCCTACCCAACATTAACCATCCATACACCCCTCGTGATCTGTCTTTCTATCTCTAAACCCCTATTGAACCCCAATCTCTCTCTCTATAAACCTCTAACTCCTAGTCTCACTATCTCTAAACTCCTAACCACTGATCTCTATCTCTCACTAAATGCCTAACCTACAATCTCTCTCTCTCTCTCTCTCCCTATGTCTCTCTCAAAATCCCTAATCCCCATTCACTCTCTCTATCTCTCTAAACACCTAAAACCCAATCGATCTCTCTCTAACTCCTATCCTCTCTATCTCCCCTTCCATCTCTCTCTCTCTCTATGTAAAATAATTACCCTCAATGTATCCCTTTCTCTCTACATCTCTAAACCCCTAACCCCAATCTCTCTCTCTCTCTCTCTCTCTCTCTCTCTCTAAACACCTAGTCCCTAAACTCTAACTCCTAACCCCTAACCCCTAGTCCCTAACCTCTGACCACTAACTCAGATTCTCTCTCTCTCTCCACCCCTAATAACCAATATCTCTCTCTCTAAACTGCTAACCTCCAATATATATATATATATATATATATATATATATATATATATATATATCTAAATCCATCTCTTTCTATGTATCTAAACCTTTGACCCCAAATCTCTCTCTCTCTCTCTCTCTCTCAAAAACCCTAACCCCCAATCGATGTCTCTCTCTAAACCCCTAACCCCCACTCTCTCTCTCTCTCTCTCTAAACCCTTAAAACCCAATATATATCTCTCTCTCCTACCCAACACTAACCATCCATACACCCCCACGTGATCTCTCTTTCTATATCTAAACCCCTATTAACCCCCAATCTCTATTTATCTCTCTAAACCCCTAACCCCTAGTCTCACTCTGTCTAAACCCCTAACCACCGTTCTCTATCTCTCGGCAAACCCCTAACCTACAATCTCCCTCTCTCCCTCTCTCTCCCCCTCTATCTCTCCAAACCACTTATCCTTATTCACCATCTCTCTATCTCTCTAAACACCTAAAACCCAATTGATCTCTCTCTCTAACATCTATTCTTTCTATCTCTTTTTCCATCTATCTCTCTCTCTATGTAAAACCCTTACCCTCAATGTCTCTCTTACTCTCTGCATCTCTAAACCCGTAACCCCAATATCTCTCTCTTCATCCCTCTCACTCTCTCTCTAAACCCCTAGTCCCTAATCCCTAACTCCTAACCTCTAACCCCTAACCCTTAGTCCCTAGACTGTAACCTATAACTCCCATTCTCTCTCTCTCTAAGCCCCTAATAACCGATATCTCTCTCTAAACTGCTAACCTCCAATATCTCTCCCTCTCTCTCTAAATCCATCTCTTTCTCTGTATCTAAAATTCTAACCCCCAATATATCTCACTCTTTCTCTCTCTATAAACACTTAACCCCCAATCTCTCTCTCTCTCTAAACACCTAACGCCTAACCCCCAATATCTTTCTCTCTCTCTTGATCTCTCACTCTCTTTTATAAAACCTTAACCCCCAATCGATCTCTCTCTCTAAAGTCAATTCTATTTATCTCCCTATCCATCTCTCTCTCTATGTAAAACCCTTAACCTCAATGTCTCACTTTCTCTCTACGTCTCTAAACCCCTAACCCCAATATCTATCTCTCTCTCTCCCTCCCTCTATCTCTCTTTAAATGCCTAGTCCCTAATCCTTAACTCCTAACCCCTAACCCCTAGTACCTAACCCATAACCCCTAATTCTCGATCTTTCTCTCTCTCTCTCTCTCTAAACCCCTAATAGACAATTTATCTCTCTAAACCGCTAAACTACAATATCTCTCCCTCTCTCTCTCTAAATCTATCTCTTTCTCTATATCTAAAATTCTATCCCCCAATATATCTCACTCTTTCTCTCTCTCTCTAAACACCTAACCCCTAACCCCCAATCTCTTTCTCTCTCTCTTGATCTCTCACTCTCTCTCTACTTATAAAACCTTAACCCCCAATATATCTCTCTCTCTCTAAACCCCTAACCCCTAATCCCCACTTCCTCGCAATTTATTTCTCTCTCTCACTCTCTCTCTAAACCCCTAATCCCCAATCTCTCTCTCTCTAAATCCCTAACCCTTAGTATCACTCTCTCTAAACCCCTAGTCATCGGTATCTATCTCTGGCTAAACCCCTAACCTATAATCTCTCTCTCCCTCTCTCTTTTTCTCTCTCTCTCACAAAACTCGTAATCCCCATTCACCCTCTCTCTATTTCTGTAAACACCTAAAACCCAATTGATCTCTCTCTCTAACGTCCATTCTCTCTATCTCTCTTTCCATCTATATCTCTCTCTATGTAATACCCTTACCCTCAATGTCTCTCTTTCTCTCTACATCTCTAAACCCCTAATAACCAATATTTCTCTCTCTCTAAACCCCTAATAACCAATATCTCGCTCTAAACCGCTAACCTCCAATATATCTCCCCCTCTTTATAAATCCCTCTTTCTCTGTATCTAAACCGCTAACCCCCAAAATCTCTCTCTCTAATCCGCTAACATCAAATTTCTCTCTCTCTAAACCCTGATACCCTAAACCTTAACCCCCAATCTCTCTCCCTCTCTAAAGACATAACCCCCACACTCTCTCTTTTTATCTCTCTCAATATATAGCTCCCTAACCTTGTTGACCAAATCGTGGCCTCACAGTCGACAGGGGTTCACAAACTGTTGACACATACCGTAGTCTCCCTACGCACCGGCCCAAGCAGGTTTGAGCCCACCTAGCAACACCCGCAAAGCGGATGAGGTCTCACCCGAGGCGTCCAGGAAGAGCAGACGAAACCATGTATCTGCCGAGGGAGGAGGAGAGTTGTGGCTGTGCAAACTATCTATCTTGCAGTATTCAAACAGAATTATAACATTTCAACTAATCACAGCATTCATATTCCATATAAAATAGATCATTTAATCACATCAATTGTCATTTCAACAACAGTAAGCAGATACTACATTAAACAACAACTATATATTGCACTGTTGCACAGAAATTGCACCAGAATATCATTGTATTATTGTTGCGGTCAAACTACCAGAGGAAAAACATACATCTTCTCCACTTCTCGCGATCTTCTCCTCTTCATCCTTCCCATCTAACACTTACGAATATCATCTATTTATAGGCTTTTTCCATTACAATATTTGTCCACTTATAACTAACTTTCTAATTGACACTGTGGACAATTGACCCATTACCTAACTAACTTGGTCCAAATGACCCCAAAAACCTGCATCTCGCGGTAAAATTGCCTCGATATTACAAAATACATGGTCCAAGTGACCCAAAACCCACCAACTGTGGTCTACTTTGGTACAAAATACTCCTTCCGCGCCTTTATCCAACGTGTCACAACATCTGCGGTACCGCGAGACGTCCTCCTCAAACAGCCTGCCAACAGGCCCCCAACACAATCTTGTGGCTCGCCCTTGAGCCACGTCAACTGCATCTGTTCTTGCTATCTGGATCACGCAATGTTGTCTCCTTCCTTCGGCTGTACAGATCCTCGGCTACCAATTCTAGAAGCCCTACACGAGAGTAGGCAACCCCCGACTTGCTGTCAGGTATGTCGCGGAATCATCCTCCAGTAGCATGGAATAGTGCAGACTGAAAAGAAAAGAGGATGAATAGTACCAAGGTGCGGGAGCGGCGATAGACTCTGGCACATCTGTTTCACGCCAATTCCTGTCTTCTACTAAAGTCAGGGAGTTACCACCCCAACTAGCGTTCTGATCGAAAATAGAACAACCCTTCGAACAATTACTGCATACTGAATCATGTGGGACTGTTGACACCCAAAAAGTGCTCACTACCTCATCTACCCCGTTACATGACTCATTTGTCCATATTTTCTACCATATTTGCCTCCAAAACCTTCAAATCCCATTAAAAAGCCTCCAAAAGGCCAAAAAAGCCCCCAAAAGGCCAAAAAAAACCCCTTTTCCCCCCCAAAATAATCCAAAATTCCTCCAAAATAGCAAAAACCCTCTAAAAAGGGAATAAAAAATACAAAACAAAGAGGAAAAAGAGGGAAAAAGGAGGAAAAAACCCTATACAACTGACCTAAACCATATGGTTCCCAAAACCATGGGCCAACACTCCACCACTAAAAACCTATAAATAGGTGATGGAGACCCCTCATTTCATATCCACAGTCAAATACACCCTTACTCTGCCAAAATCACTCTTGAAACCCTAGCTCACCCTTGAGCTACTTTCACACTTGAGTGCCCCTTTGGCCCATTTCCAACCCTTTGGAGAAAGAGAAAGGAGCAAAGCTAGAAGCTTGGAAGCAACCCTCCTGGACTGCTGCAAGAGCTTCACCAACCTTCAAATTGGAGGTATAATCTTTAATACAAAAAGAGAAATCTTTTGCGATATCTTTATGTTTCATTATTTTTGTTAATGCTCATGCTAGGTTAAATTTCATACTATTTTATTGTTTTAATTTACTGTTTATTGGACTGCTACTAAGGAGTCCCTTCTTCTTAGTAGGTGCTCATTTGCACAAGCTAGGGTGAAAACCCTAGCTACAGTTTTGGCGACTCCCCTTGTGTTCCTTTTAATTTCTGGTTATAGTTTTAAAGTCTTAAACGTTTTAAATTTTCTGCAATATTTTTTCTATTTTTTCCTTTCGGCTGCCGTAAACCGCATCTTTTACCCCCCGCAGTTGCATTTCGACTGCGTCTTTCAGGCATTTACCTGTGATCTGACTGCGGCTCTCAAACTATTTTCGGTGACCTACCGGCGGTTTCCAGTATGTTACCTGCGATCCAATCGCGGCTATTAGCTTGTTTCGTGCGGTCCGACAGCAGCTGTTAACCCTTTTTTCCGCAGCCTGCTTGCGGCTTTCAGCCATTTTTTTGCAACCCACCTACGTCTTTCGACCTGTTTCCCACTGTCTGACTGTGTCTTTCAGCCAAAATCCCGCATCCTGCTTGCGGCTTTCAGCCATTTTCCTGCAACCCACCTGTGACTTTCGACCTGTTTCCCATGGTCCGACTGTGTCTTTCGGCCAAAATCCCGCAACCTGTCCATGACTGTTGAGTTGTTTCCCGCGGTCTGACAGCCTAGATTTGCCATAGACCCGCGGTCTGTTTTCTGCACTTTTTTCCTTGTTTTGAACCCAGCACTTTGCTGCAATATTTTCTGCACTTGCACAGCCATCTGTCCTACCTGTAGCCATACTTCCCTACAGCCTTTTCTGCAGTATTATTTCTGTTCCATTTACAAAATATTTTTTAAATTTCAGCATTTTAATTGAAAAGAGAAAATTTTGCATTTCAAAGTTTAAATTCTGTATTGTTATTTTTAGTTAGAAAGTTTCCCACCCCGTGGCACTTTTACTTGGGTTCATCATCTCACATGCACACACTCTATCACCTAATTCAAGTGAGCCCTAAAATACTACTTAACACAACCAACATTCTAACTCCACTTGGAGAACACATAAGAATTTTTGTAGTTAGGTAGGATTGGGGGGATAGGCATCCAAATAACACCCCTCGGTTGCTTACACCTGAGACATAGCTGTTGTCCATTAGGGAACCAAAATCCCCTAGTATTTTTTGGCACAGTCACAACCAGTTTATCAGAGGGCCTCTCGCCTAGGAGGGTTGAAGTTTCCAGACTAGTTCCGAAGGCCTGAGTGGAATACCGCAATCCATTCAGTAGGCTACCTTTCGTAGTTCTCGGGGTATCACCCATATGGGGATACCGCGGCGATAGAACCAAATGGTAGATTCACCTTTTCTAGACGTGTCATGAACGGGGTATCTTAGTTGCCTTTCTTCTAGGATTGACTACCCGGTGTCCCTCCCGGTAGGGGGATATCTTTAGCCACTTGGCTCTACTATCCATATTGTCTGACTTGGATTTCATCACCTTGCAGAGGATATGTCTAGTTGACTCAGAATACTATTTAGCTAAGTGTTTGCATGCTCCCTTACCTCCTTTTGGTCTAGCGAGTCCACGATTTTTATTTTTTAGGAAACCTGCTGCTTGTTGGTATTCTGACCATTTCTGTTGATACTCCACTTATTGTAGCACAACTGTTACAGTAAGTGTTTTGAGTTGGTTTTTGGCCTGAGTGCCCTATTTTTTGAGCTCTCCTTATACACACTCGGTTGCATTAGGGTTTTTGAGTTGTTTTTCACTCAAACACAACCCCCAGATATTTGACACCATCTGTCACCATTGAGTCCCCGGGACATTCTCGGCGCCTCCGAGGCGAGCCCCCACAGCACAGTTCACTTGACACCACCCGTCATAGACATAGATCTTCATCACTTGATACCACTCATCATAGATCTCGAGCTTTGTCACTTGACTCCACTTTTCAACGGCATAGAACTCCGTCACCCAATCTAGATGCCCCTTATTTTACCTCTGATTCTGAGGCAGAGTCCGAGAACCCCATTTACACTGCACCAACCAGCCCCTTGGCTGGCGTGACTTCCACCCCTTTCTTTGTAGGGACCATTGGTGGCACATCCACCACCACACCAGCTACCACCCCTGCTTTGGGTATGCCCTCAATGGGGCCCACATCTACCTTTCTGATCACTGCACCCATTCTAGTAACTGGCATACCTATTCCCACTCCATCAGTGACTCACACTACCCTTGGCAGTGCAGGACCGTTCCATACCACTTTCATCCCTTCACTTGGGGGAAACATCCCAAACCCTACCCCTACACTTGGAGGCATTGGCCCCAACATGGTCCAACCCACTAGTATGTCACATCCTTCTACTAGTTTGCCATTCATGGCTAGCCTCAACCTTCCTGACCTAGTTAGATTGACTAACGATCCCATCAGACACGACCCTGCGTGGCCTCACATGCCCACCAAGCTCCCCTCCAACATCCCTAAGTTTGAGGGAAAGGCAGGTGAGGACCCCCAGAACCATATTATGTCCTTCCATCTATGGTGTTCCTCCAAATCCATAGTGGACAACTCTGTCCGCCTCTGTCTGTTACAGCTCACCCTCACTGGCTCTGCAACTATGTGTTACATCAAGCAGCCCCTTGGGACCCATGCCACATTTACTTCCCTTGCCTCGACATTCCTACGGTTCTTTCAGTTACCTGTCCGCTATGACGCGGGAGTTGAGATCCTACTGTCTTGCAGACAGAACACGGCTACCCACATCACTTACCACATTCATGAGTGGCGTCAATGCCGCAGCCTCTGCAAAATCAAGTTAGACGACCGTATCTTCTTAGATTGGTTTCTAAAATCCCTCCTTCCTGTCATTGCCAAGGATGTGGCATCCGAACAACCCCAGTCCGAAGAAGAGGCCATCCTCAAAGCCATGCAATTTGACCTCATTTACGCCCAGTTGGGTTATCTATACACCATCATACCTAACGCCCCTCGCAGCGATTCCTCCAAACACGATGCGCCGGGGGCATCCCATGCCGCAGACAACATCATTGGCCGTATTGCCTTGCATCCCCAACCCTTTTCCATAGCATGTCCTAGCCATGGCCCTGACCTTTCACGGGCTACATCACAGTCCGGAGCAACCAATTCGTATGCTCCCATGGCACATGACCACCATTCCCATGGACCCTCATGTCCACCTTAGTGCTTTGGTCATGTGTCCCTCTCTTACGCCCCCCCCGGTTGCACCTCAGCCATATTACCACCCACAGGCTGCATCAGCTCTTGTGTCCTCTCAAGCCCAACATGCTTATTACCCACCATAGGCAGCCCCTGTAGCAAACCCCCAACCCGTTCCGCAGATGTATCAGCAACCCCCACAAGGTTCAGCACCTGCACAGCCTCCCCCTACTTACTATCCACCGCAGCCTGCTCCCGCACCTGCACAACCCCAGAACGCACCTGCTGCCCAAGGGCAAGTATACACCCAACATAATCCACAGCAAAACCAAAATAACTAGCGCCAATAGGGCCAGCAAAACCGTGGCAAAGGCCGTAATCGTGGGAATAACCCCCCTCGAGACCAAGGTGGTCAATCTCCCAATCCCCCTAACAACAATAACGTGGCCCCTGCCAACCAGAACCCTGATTGGCTTCCCAAGCAGGCAAAAAATCCTAATTTGTGAACAAACCATCCTTGTTCTATTTGTGGGGTCTATGGCCACTACACACACGCTTTCCTACATTTCGAGCGAGCTCGACAACTCTGAACTGATGATGTCAATCGCCAAGGGCACGCGGCTCCTCAGGCGCCACCCAACCCCCCACCCCCTCAGCATCAACCTTTGGTGCTGCAAAATCCCTTACCAACCCAAGGCGTAGTGAACACTCAGCCGTTGGCTCCCCCTCAAGGCAAAGCGCCACCACAACAACAGATCACTTATGCCACTCCTAATCAACCCATGTTAGACTCAGGTACCCACCACTTGTTAATGATGTCATCTGCTAATGTCAACCTCCAAACCCTTTAGAACCAATATGGATCCAGCCCTGAAGCCTCTCTCTCCAACAAAAACACTAATGCTCATCCCACTGATCAGACGTTACGTATACCTCCGGCTCCACTAGATGGCGCCTCCATAGCTCCTCGTTTGCCACTTCGTCGCATCAACAATAACCCCAATGTTTGTGCTGCGTCAAATTACAACATTGTAGATGACTTAGCCCAATCTCCCACATCCATGTCTGCGTCAGAAGTCCTAAAAAATTGTCCTTCACAGCGCAAGACTTTGCTCTCCGCCATTGGTGCTATTGACCCAAATGATTCACGATTGATGGCCTTCGATTTGGACCAGTCCAAACCACGCCTGCCTTCCACTTTAGCATTCCAAGTTTTTGTTTCCATTCGAAATCTTGTGATCCATCAATGCATTATCGATGAAGGTGCCTCTACATGCGTTATGTCCACATTCGTTTGGCAGAAGTTGGGATCCCCTACCCTCCAGCAGTCCACCACTGCATTGCAAGCCTAGGATAGCCGTTCGGCTCAACCCTAAGGTCTCTTAGCTAATGTCCCCATCCAATTGGCTGGTAAAATTGTGCTCATTGACATAGAGGTCATCCATGGCCAACTTGATTATAACCTCTTACTTGGCCGCAGCTACATGTATGCTATGCGGGTGGTTGCCTCCTCCATTTTTTGTACCACGATGTTCCCCCATGATAGATGCATGGTCAAGGTCGACCAACTCACCTATTACGATCCCAATGCCCTCGCTACACCCCAAAATGTTCTCCCCATGGTTGAAAAACCTATGTGTGGTGCAACTACCTCATTTGTTTCCTCCGTGGGACCCGGAATTTACTCAGATATGTCGATGACCTCAACATTCCAATCCATTCCACCCCCGTCACCCGCGACTGAAGTATCTGACCTATGTACCCTTTCCCACAATACACAAACACCCAACAATCAACTTCCCTTGTTACCCAAACCACCATTGGTACCTAGTAACATTGATGTTACACCCATCCACACAATCCCCTTCCTATACCCTCCCTCGAGCGTAGTAAGCGCCTCGGTTATGGATACTCTTAGCCTCCCCGGGTTAACCTTGGGATTACCCGTGTGGTATATTTCACCTCCCGTTCTCCCGCCGACACCAAATTTCATCCTGAAACTGGTGCAACCCATTGCCACTACTAGCCAACCACCTCCCGATGTCACTACCCCTTCATCATATATGAATCCCCCCTCCTCTTATCAAGCACACTGGGGGCATAGGCCCACAACCATACACTGTTGTACCTGCTCCCAAAGCAGTTAAACCCCCCTCGTGTTTCATTCTCCTCCTAAATGCTCGTTGTGTGATGAGTTAGGCCATCCAACTCATTAATGTCCACAATTACCTGCATTATAGGAACACATGCAAATGCTTGACGATGACCCCAACATCCTGGTTGTCCAACTCAATCCAGCCCCTAAGCCTCGTGATAAATCACTGCATACCAACCACCCTTGTGCAATATGCGGTATTTACGGCCATTACTCACATCACTGTCCTAATCTCTCAGATTATAGAGTAGCTCTCTACGAGATGAATAATTTGGACCTTTAGACGGCACCCCCCACAATTGAGGAGATCCACCCCCCAATATCACCCTCATCCGAAGAGATTAACACCATTTATATGATCTCTTCGACTACCAGTCCCTCGTCAACCAATTTGACAACTCAAAGTTTCCGCAGTGATGAGGAGATTCTAGAGGCTCTCACTGCCCTAGATTATCCCTGGGATGACATGCACCATCGTTCTTATTTCCTCCCAGAACAGTCATCCTCCACCACAGCCACCCAATTTGTGGTTGAGTCCAAAGATTTCCTTACCACCAAAGTTGACTGGTTTAAGGATCCCATTCCTGCTCCTGATGCGTTTGAGGAAGGTAACATGGCCAACATCTCACCCACCATCCACATTGATATCGCTGCCCCAGGAGGTGCCCCTGAACTCATCACTTTAGGAGCCTCCTGCAGTGAACATGAGATCGGAGAGTACAAAAAACTTTTCCAAGAGTTCCGTGATGTCTTTGCCTGGTCCTACACAGAAATGCCTGGTCTTGACCCCGCTATCATAGAGCACCACAGTAAAACCTCTGAGTCAAAGGGGCATAATAGATTATCCCGACCCTGGGATAGGGGGCATGATCAATCATTTTGACCCTTCCCCACAACATCTATCTCAGTGTTTCAATGATCCCATTGTTCAAACCAACACATATGTGATCACCAATCACAAACCCCATGCACATAGCATGGGGGCAAGTCCTTAGCCCTGCTCACTTTTTCACATGCGTGATCTCCACCATTTTTGAGGTCACGTGTCACTTGTATATTTGATTTGATTTGATATGCCTAGTATTTCACCTCCACGGGCCATCATTTCTCCCCACCACTACATCCTTTGCTTGGTGGGCTCACCTTTATTTGTAGCCATTTTTTAACCTAGTTATTTTCTTTGACCATTTCGGAGTCCTTATGACCTCCGTGTTTCGCACCATTTGCACCGCCGGATTCATTTTTCTGAGCCTGTGATGATGCTTGAGATCATTTCTCACTCTCACCCCTAGATTTTTTTGGGTATTTTTTCCAAAACGCCCCCCGTCGCCTCGGTTTGTGTGCCACATCAGCTGTAGCCCATTTTCTATATATTTTATATCATTGTATTCATTTTTTCGAGCCCGTGATGATTCTTCAGATCATTTCTCGCTCTCACCCCCAGATTTTTTTGGCTATTTTTTCCAAAACGCCCCCCGTCACCTCAGTTTGCCTGCCAAATCGGCCGTTATCCATTTTTGACACTTTTTATATCGCCGGATTCATTTTTTCGAGCTCGTGATGATGGTTCAGATCATTTCTCGCTCTCACCTAGTACAATTTCAACATTGTGTCCCGACACCTTCCTGCCTCGGTTTGCGCATCACATCAGCCGCCATCGGATTGCTACACTTTTTTACATGAGCCATTCACTCCATTCATACTGCAATTATTTCGTTATTTTGCCACCATTCATTATCCCACAAGGAGGCCCACCAGTGTTCCCCCCTACCCTCATTCTTGGTCATAATCAATGTTCCTTGATTGAACGCTTCCTCCTTTCCTGACCATTTCTTTTGTTCGGTATAATTTTATCCCTTCTTCAGATTAGACAAGTCCTTTACGAAAAAGGCACTTAGGGAGTTTCTGTTAAGCTCTTTTCTGAATCCTTAAATAATGAAAAGATCGCGGAGCAATCTTTCTTTCTTTCATGCTCGTTAAAGTACCTGAAAGGGCGTCTATCTAGTATAATTTTAACCCTTTTCTGGACCTGGTAGACTAATTACGAAAAAGGAATACTCTAGTCACACTGGCTAGAAGAGTTCTTCATTGCATTCTTTTATGCTTCTTCGGGCCTTGGAGACTAACACACGAAAAAGCAACCCCCTGGAGTCTTCTTATTTGCTTTCAGACTCTCTAAAATTGAAAGCAACCACAAGCATGCACCATCCTGGGCTCATACCAATCCACACGATGGTACCATTCCATTATTTCAGAGTCTTCTTATCGCTTTCAGACTCCTTAAAATTGAAAGCAATCACGAGCATGAACTGTCCTGGGCTCGTATAAATCCATACAACATTACCATTTTACACACACTTCTTCTAGTTCCTTAACTCATGAAGAAGTCCCCCCGTGCCTCTTGGCACTATGATGGATCATCTTGGCAACACCCCCAATTAGGTCGCCTTTGTTCAAAGTAGTTTGCAGTCTCCTGCCATTTTACACCAGCTTGAGTATCACTCATCCCAGTCACTATCCTTGATCCATTACAGCTATGATCCCTTTCCCACCAGTCAGTTTCATATGCTGCCTGATCATCCCCACCATCATACTCTTAACAAAGGAAGTTTGAGTCCACCCACTCTACTTGCCCAGTTATCCCCCACAGTCTGACAGTCTTACCATCAGTACTCTCACTCTTCACATCACGCTCCTGTCAAGGAAACATCATTGCCTTGATAGTTGCAGGTCTCTCTCTGTCGACGATAGCCCCTCTATCCCAGAGGATAGACCCAGAGGTCCCTACGCCTTGGACCCATCACTATCTGTGGTGAGTGCCTACGGACCATTCTGAGAAGAGTCATCAATGCCTCTCCGAGCGTTTGTTTCTCACATGCTCGAATTCAACACCTTGATCGCATCGTTGAGAATCGCGTAGGGTTTATATCCCTTCAGTTATAGGTCGAAGACCCCGGATTTCCCCCGACTCTAGCACATTGGTGAGTCACTTCGGAATGCCCAATTATATGTTCCCATGGATTTCCGGGTTGCGTTGGTGATTGTATTCAGAACCCATCCAGTTATATGCTTCCTTGAGTACCCAGTTCAGTTCTAGTTTAGTGTACCATTGAGGATATGACTCCCCGTCACTATGCTCCAGCAGCTCATCAGTTCCTCTGGTACCCCACTCAGTAGCACTGTAGTTATTCCAGTGTACCAGTTCTTTAGCTCATACATGGTTAGCCTAGCAGTATGTCCCAGATTTGTGTCCCCTCTGGACCCTTATGATGTACATAGTGGTTCTCTATGTATCCTACAGGTCCCCCTTTTTGGGCCTCACAGTTATTTTTTATGTATCTTGATACGAGCATGGGTATACCCGCCTCATCCATATATTGAGATTCTTCCTCATTCATTATTTGAGGCCATGTATATGTCAGGTCCCCATATTTTGGACCCCATTGTTATTATTATTCTATATCTTGATACGAGCATGGGAATTCCCACCTCGTCCATATGTTTAGATTATTCCTCATTCATTATTGAGGTCATGTACTTTTAGTTTTTGTAGTTTGTTCGGGATCGTTGTTTCGGGCTCTAGTTCCTTTCTTCTCTTCTCCACACCCCAGGAAAACCATAAAAGACTTATGATGTCTATCGGCCATACATTGAGCTCCTGCCCCCACACATGAGGGGGCAATCTGTTGACACCCCCAAAGTGCTTACTACCTCATCTACCCCATTACATGACTCATTTGTCCATATTTCCTACCATATTTGCCTCCAAAACCTTCAAATCCCATTAAAACGCCTTCAAAAGGCCAAAAAAAACCCCTTTTCCCCCCTAAAATAATCCAAAATTCCTCCAAAATAGCAAAAACCCTATAAAAAGGGAATAAAAAATACAAAAAAAAGAGGAAAAAAGGAGGAAAAAACCCTATACAGCTGACCTAAACCATATGGTTCCCAAAACCATGGGCCAACACTCCACCACTAAAAACCTATAAATAGGTGATGGAGGTCCCTCATTTCATATCCACAGTCAAATACACCCTTACTATGCCAAAATCACTCTTGAAACCCTAGCTCACCCTTGAGCTACTTTCACCCTTGGGTGCCCCTTTGGCCCATTTCCAATCCTTTGGAGAAAGAGAAAGGAGCAAAGCTAGAAGCTTGGAAGCAACCCTCACGGACTACTGCAAGAGCTCCACCAACCTTCACATTGGAGGTATAATCAATACAAAAACCCTTTTTATTATCTTGTCTTTTATGTTTTATGCAGATGTTTAGAATAATTACCATTTTACTGTATTGTCTTTCATTTAATGTTTTTCTGAACTGCTACTAAGGAGTCCCTTCTCCTTAGTAGGTGCTCATTTGCACAAGCTAGGGTGACTTATCCTTAATGGTGAGGTGATTAAGTGCTCGGAAGTTAATGCAGAGGTGCCATGACCCATATTTTTTGCTGACAAGAATAACTGGAGAAGAAAAGGAACTCGTGCTTGGGCGAATAATACCTTGCTTCAATAAGTCCCGAACGAGCATTTCAATCTCCATTTTTTGGTGAAATGGGTAGCGATAGGGCCCGATGTTGGGAGGAACGTTGCTAGGAAGGAGATGAATACGATGGTCTTCTGGCCTGGAAGGTGGCAATCCCACTGGTTCAGCAAAGACACCTGTATATCGATCCAGAATTTGTTGTAGATCCAAAGGAGTAGTGGAGACCACTGATGGTTGCATCTGAATGGAATGGATCTGAGCAATGACACCATGTGAATTCTTCTTGAGGATTTTTTCCATGTGATGTGAACTGATGATGCTGAGAGAACCCGGTTGTAATCCTGTCAATGTGTGTTTTTTTTCCATTGAGGAAAAACTGCATCCAAAGTTCAGCAAAATCCCATAAGATAGGGCCAAGTGTGCATAGCCATTGAGCACCCAAAACCACATCACATCCGCTTAAGTTCAAGGAAAACATGTTAGAATGCAAGGTATACTCTCCCATATAGATATGCACATTTCAACACTTCCCTTTGCAAGGTAAGGTGCCCCCATTGGAAACCATGACTTCAAAGTTGGAACAAGGATGGATAAAACAATTAGCTTGTTTGGTGATCCGAGGGTCAATTAAATTATGAGTGCTACCAGAATCAAAAAATTAAATGAAGGGACTTCCCTTTCACCCTAGCTTGTGCAAATGAGCACCTACTAAGGAGAAGGGACTCCTTAGTAGCAGTTCAGAAAAACATTAAATGAAAGACAATACAGTAAAATGGTAATTATTCTAAACATGTGCATAAAACAGAAAAGACAAGATAATAAAAAGGGTTTTTGTATTGATTATACCTCCAATGTGAAGGTTGGTGGAGCTCTTGCAGCAGCCCACGAGGGTTGCTTCCAAGCTTCTAGCTTTTCTCCTTTCTCTTTTTCCAAAGGGTTGGAAATGGGCCAAAGGGGCACTCAAGGGTGAAAGTAGCTCAAGGGTGAGCTAGGGTTTCAAGAGTGATTTTGACACAGTAAGGGTGTATTTGACTGTGGATATGAAATGAGGGACCTCCATCACCTATTTATAGGTTTTTAGTGGTAGAGTGTTGGCCCATGGTTTTGGGAACCATATGGTTTAGGTTAGTTGTATAGGGTTTTTTCCTCCTTTTTCCCTCTCTTTCCTCTTTTTTTTGTATTTTTTATTCCCTTTTTATAGGGTTTTTGCTATTTTGGAGGAATTTTGGATTATTTTAGGAAAAAAAAGGGGTTTTTTTTTGGCCTTTTGGAGGTTTTTTAATCGGATTTGAAAGTTTTGGAGGCAAATATGGTAGGAAATATGGACAAATTAGTCATGTAATGGGGTAGATGAGGTAGTGAGCACTTTTTGGGTGTCAACAGATTGCCCCCTGATGTGTGAGGGCAGGAGCTCATCGTATGGCCAATAGACATCATATGTCTTTTATGGTTTTCCTGGGGTGTGGAGAAGAGAAGAAACGAACTAGAGCCCGGAACAATGATCCCGAACAAACTGCAAAAACTAAAAGTACATGACCTCAATAATGAATGAGGAATAATCTAAACATATGGACGAGGCGGGCATTCCCATGCTCGTATCAAGATATAGAATAATAATAACAATGGGGTCCAAAATATGGGGACCTGACATATACATGGCCTCAAATAATGAATGAGGAAGAATCTCAAGATATGGATGAGGCAGGCATACCCATGCTCGTATCAAGATACATAAAAAATAACTGTGAGGCCCGAAAAGGGGGACCTGTAGGATACATAGAGAACCACTGTGTACATCATAAGGGTCCAGAGGGGACACAAATCTATGACATACTGTTGGGCTGACCATGTCTAAGCTAAAGAATTGGTACACTGGAATAACTACAGTGCTGCAGAGTGGGGTACCAGAGGAAATGATGAGCTGCTGGAGCATAGTGATGGGGAGTCATATCCTCAATGGTACACTAAACTAGAACTGAACTGGGTACTCAAGGAAGCATATAATTGGATGGGTTCTGAATACAATCGCCAACGCAACCCAGACATCCATGGGAACATATAACTGGGCGTTCCGAAGTGACTCACCAATGTGCTAGAGTTGGGGGAAATCCGGGGTCTTCGACCAATAACTGAAGGGATATAAACCCTACGCAATTCTCAACGATGCGATCAAGGTGTTGAAGTTGAGCATGTGAGAAACAACCACTCGGAGAGGCAATGATGACTCTTCTCAGAATGGTCCATAGGCACTCACCACAGATAGTGATGGGTCCAAGGCGTAGGGACCTCCGGGTCTATCCTCTGGGATAGAGGGGTTGTCGTCGACATAGAGAGACCTGCAACTATCAAGGAAATGATGTTTCCTTGACAGGAGTGTGAGGTGAAGAACCGAAGTTTGAGAGTAGTAATGGTAGGACTGTCAGACTGTGGGGGATAACTGGGCAAGTAGAGTGGGTGGACTCAAACTTCCTTTGTTCAGAGTATGATGGTGGGGATGATCAGGCAGCATATGAAACTGACTGGTGGGAAAGGGATCATAGCTGTAATGGATCAAGCATAGTGACTGGGATGAGTGATACTCAAGCTGGTGTAAAATGGAAGGAGACTGCAGACTACTCTGAACAAAGGTGACCTAATTGGGGGTGTTGCCAAGATGATCGATCATAGTGCCAAGAGGCACGGGGGGACTTCTTTACGGGTTAAGGAACTAGAAGAAGTGTGTAAAATGGTACTGTCGTGTGGATTTATACGAGCCCAAGACAGTTCATGCTCGTGATTGCTTTCAATTTTAAGGAGTCTGAAAGCGATAAGAAGACTCTGAAATAATGGAATGGTACCATCGTGTGGATTGGTATGAGCCCAAGATGGTGCATGCTCGTGGTTGCTTTCAATTTTAAAGAGTCTGAAAGCAAATAAGAAGACTCCAGGGGGTTTCTTTTTCGTGTGTTAGTCTCCAAGGCCCAAAGAAGCATCAAAAGAATGCAATGAAGAACTCTTCTAGCCGGTGTGACTAGAGTATTCCTTTTTCGTAATTAGTCTACCAGGTTCAGAAAAGGGTTCAACTTATACTAGATAGACGCCCTTTCAGGTACTTTAACGAGCATGAAAGGAAGCAAGATTGCTCGACGATCTTTTCATTATTTTAGGATTCAGAAAAGAGCTTAACAGAAACTCCCTAAGTGCCTTTTTCGTAAAGGACTTGTCCGACTTGAAAAAGGGATTAAATTATACCGAACAAAAGAAATGGTCAAGCAAGGAGGAAGTGTTCAATCAAGGAACATTGATTATGACCAAGAACGAGGGTAGGGGGGAACACTGGTGGGCCTCCTTGTGGGATAATGAATGGTGGCAAAATAATGAAATAATTGCAGTATGAATGGAGTGAATGGCTCATGTAAAAAAGTGTAGCAATCCGATGGCAGTCGATGTGATGCGCAAACTGAGGCAGCAAGGTGTCGGGACACAATGTTGAAACTGTACCAAGTGAGAGTGAGAAATGATCTCAAGCATCATCACGAGCTCAGAAAAAATGAATCCGACGATATAAAAAGTGTCAAAAATGGATAACGACCGATTTGGCAGGCAAACTGAGGCGAAGGGGGGCGTTTTGGAAAAAATAGCAAAAAAAATATGGGGGTGAGAGCGAGAAATGATCTGAAGAATCATCACGGGCTCGAAAAAATGAATCTGATGATATAAAATATATAAAAAATGGGCTACGGCCAATGTGGCACGCAAACCGAGGCGATGGGGGGCATTTTGGAAAAAATACCCAAAAGAATCTGGGGGTGAGAGCGATAAATGATCTCAAGCATCATCACGGGCTCAGAAAAATGAATCTGGTGGTGCAAATGGTGCGAAACACGGAGGTCATAAGGACTCCAAAATGGTCAAAGAAAATAACTAGGTTAAAAAATGGCTACAAATAAAGGTGAGCCCACCAAGCGAAGGATGTAGTTGTGGGGAGAAATGATGGCCCGTGGAGGCGAAATACTAGGCATATCAAATCAAATCAAATATACAAGTGACACGTGACCTCAAAAATGGTTGAGATCATGCATGTGAAAAAGTGACCAGGGCTAAGGACCTGCCCCCATGCTATGTGCATAGCATGGGGTTTGTGATTGTGGATCACATATGTGTTGGTTTGAACAATGGGATCATTGAAACACTGAGATAGATGTGGTGGGGAAGGGTCAAAATGATTCATCATGCCCCCTATCCCAGGGTCGGGATAATCTATTATGCCCCTTGACTCAGAGGTGTTACTGTGGTACTCTATGATAGCGGGGTCAAGACCAGGCATTTCGGTGTAGGACCAGGCAAAGACATCACGGAACTCTTGGAAAAGTTTTTTGTACTCTCTGATCTCATGTTCACTGCAGGATGCTCCTAAAGTGATGAGTTCAGGGGCACCTCCTGGGGAAACGATATCAATGTGGATGACGGGTGAGATGTTGGCCATGTTACCTTCCTCAAACGCATCAGGAGTAGGAATGGGATCCTTAAACCAATCGACTTTGGTGGGAAGGAAATATTTGGACTCAACCGCAAATTGGGTGGCTATGGTGGAGGATGACTCTTCTGGGAGGAAATAGGAACGATGGTGCATGTCGTCCTAGGGATAATCCGGGGCAGTGAGAGCCCCTAGAATCTCCTCATCATTGCGGAAACTTTGAGCTATCAAATTGGTTGACGAGGGAGTGGTAGTCGAAGAGATAATATAAATGGTGTTAATCTCTCCGGATGAGGGTGATACTGGGGGGTGGATCTCCTCAATTGTGGGGGGTGCCATCTGAAGGTCCAAATTATTCATCTCGTAGAGAGCTACTCTGTAATCTGGGATATTAGGACAGTGATGTGAGTAATGGCCGTAAACACCGCATATTTCACAAGGGTGGTTGGTACACAGTGATTTATCACGAGGCTTAGGGGCTGGATCAAGTTGGACAATCGGGATGTTGGGGTCGTCGTCAAGCATTTGCATGTGTTCTTGTAATGCAGGTAATTGTGGACATTAATGAATTGGATGGCCTAACTCATCACACAACGAGCATTTAGTAGGAGCACGAAACACCGGGGGGGTTTAACTGCTTTGGGAGGGGGTACAGTAGTGTATGGTTGTGGGCCTTTGCCCCCAGTGTGCTTGATAAGAGCCTCTGCCCCCAGTGTGCTTGATAAGAGGGGGGGGATTCATAGATGATGAAGGGGTAGTGACATCGGGAGGTGGTTGGTTAGTAGTGGCAATGGGTTGCACCAGTTGTAGGATGACATTTGGTGTCGCCAGGGGAACGGGAGGCGAAATATACCACACGGGTAATCCCAAGGTTAACCCGGGGAGGCTAAGAGTATCCATAACTAGGGTGCTTACTACACCCGAGAAAGGGAATAGGAAGGGGATTGTGTGGATGGGTGTAACACCAATGTTACTAGGTACCAATGGTGGTTTGGGTAACAAGGGTGGTTGATTGTTGGGTGTTTGTGTATTGTGGGAAAGGATACATAGGTAAGATACTTCGGTCGTGGGTGACGGGGGTGGAATGGATTGGAATGTTGAGGTCATCGACGTATCTGAGTAAAGTTTGGGTCCCACGGAGGAAACAAACGAGGTAGTTGCACCACACATAAGTTGTTCAACCATGGGGGGAACATTTTGGGGTGCAGCGGGGGCATTGGGATCGTAATAGGTGAGTTGGTCGACCTTGACGATGCGTCCGTTATGGGGGAACATCATGGTACGAAAAATGGAGGAGACAACCGCTCGCATGGCATACATGTAGCTGCGGCCAAGTAAGAGGTTATAATCAAGTTGGGCATTGATGACCTCTATGTCAATGAGCACAGTTTTACCAGCCAATTGGATGGGGACATTAGCTAAGAGATCTTGGAGTTGAGCCGAACGACTGTCATAGGCTTGCAACGCAGTGGTGGACTGCTGGAGGGTAGGGGATCCCAACTTCTGCCAAATGAATGTGGACATAACGCATGTAGTGGCACCTTCATCGATAATGCACCGATGGATGACAAGATCCTGAATGGAAACAAAAACTTGGAACGCTAAAGTGGAAGGCAGGCGTGGTTCGGACTGGTCCAAATCGAAGGCCATTAATTGTGAATCATTTGGGTCAATAGCACCAATGGCGGAGAGCAAAGTCTTGCGCTGTGAAGAACATTTTTTTAGGACTTCTGACGCAGACATGGCTGTGGGAGATTGGGCTAAGTCATCTACAATGTTGTAATTTGACACAGCACGAACAATGGGGTTATTGTTGATGCGACGAAGTGGGAAGCAAGGAGCTTTGGAGGCACCATCTAGTGGAGCCGGAGGTATACATAACGTCTGATCAGTGGGATGAGCGTTAGTGTTTTTTTTGGCGAGAGAGGCTTCAGGGGTGGATCCATATTGGTTCCGAAGGGTTTGGAGGTTGACATCAGCGAATGACATCATTAACAAGTGGTGGGCACTTGAGTCTAACATGGGTTGATCAGGAGCGGCATAAGTGATCTGTTGTTGTGGTGGTGCATTGCCTTGAGGGGGAGCCAACGGCTAAGTGTTCACTATGCCTTGGGTTGGTAAGGGATTTTGTAGCACCAAAGGTTGATGCTGAGGGGGTGGGGGGTTGAGTGACGCCTGAGGAGCTGTGTGCCCTTGGCAATCGACATCATCAGTCCAGAGTTTCTGAGCTCGCTCCAAATGTTGAAAAGTGTGTGTGTAGTGGCCATAGACCCCGCAAATAGAACACGGATGGTTTGTTCGCAAATTAGGATTTTTTGCTTGCTTGGGCAGCCAATCAAGGTTCTAGTTGGCAGGGGCCACGTTATTGTTATTTGGGGGATTGGGAAGTTGACTGCCTTAGTCTGGAGGGGGGTTATTCCCATGATTACAACCTTTGCCACAGTTTTGTTGGCCCTATTGGTGCTGGTTATTTTGGTTTTGCTACGGATTCTGTTGGGCGTATACTTGCCCTTGGGAAGCAGGTGGGTTCTGGGGTTGTGCAGGTGCGGGAGCAGGTTGTGGTGGATAATAAGTAGGGGGAGGCTGCGCAGGTGCTGAACCTTGTGGGGGTTTCTGATACGTCTGTGGAATGGGTTGGGAGTTTCTTGCAGGGGCTTCCTGTGGTGGGTAATAAGCATGTTGGGCTTGAGAGGACACAGGAGCTGATGCAGCCTGTGGGTGGTAATATGGCTGAGGTGCGACCGGGGGACTGTAAGCAGGGGACGCGTGACCAAAGCACTTAGGTGGACATGAGGGTCCATGGGAATGGAGGTGATGTGCCATCGGAGCATACGAATTGGGTGCTCCGGACTGTGATGTATCCCGCGAAAGGTCGAGGCCATGGCTAGGACGTGCTATGGAAAAGGGTTGGGGATGCGAGGCAATACGGCCAATGATGCCGTCTGCGGCATGGGATTCCCCCAGCGCATCATGTTGGGAGGAATCACCGTGAGGGGCATCAGGTATGATGGTGTATAGATAACTTGACTGGGAATAAATGAGGTCAAATTGCTGGGCTTTGAGGATTGCCTCTTCTTCAGACTGGGGTTGTTCGGATTCCACATCCTTGGCAGTGACAGGAAGGATGGATTTTAGAAACCAATCTAAGAAGATACAGTCATCTAACTTGATTTTGCAGAGGTTGCGGCATTGACACCACTCATGAATGTGGTCAGTGATGTGGGTATTCGTGTTCTGTCTGCAAGATAGTAGGATCTCAACTCCCGCATCATAGCGAACAGGTAACCAAAAGAACCGCAGGAATGTCGAGGCAAGGGAAGTAAAGGTGGCATGGGTCCCATGGGGCTACTCGATGTACCACTTAGCTGCAGAGCCAGTGAGGGTGAGCTGTAACAGACAGAGGCGGACATAATCGCCCACTATGGAGTTCAAGGAACACCATAGATGGAAGGACATAATATGGTTCTAGGGTTCTTCACCTGCCTTGCCCTCAAACTTAGGGATGTTGGAGGGGAGCTTGGTGGGCACGCAGGGTCGTGTCTGATGGGATCATTAGTCAGTCTAGATAGGTTAGGAAGGTTGAGGCTAGCCATGAATGGAAAAGTAGTAGAAGGATGTGACATACTAGTGGGTTGGACCATGTTGGGGCCAATGCCTCTAAGTGTAGGCGTAGGGTTTGGGATGTTGCCCCCAAGTGAAGGGACGAAAGTGGTATGGGACGGTCCTTCACTGCTAAGGGTAGTGTGAGTCACTGATGGAGTGGGAATAGGTATGCCAGTTACTGGAATGGGTACAGTGATTGGAATGGTAGATGTGGGCCCCATCGAGGGCATACCCAAAGCAAGGGTGGTAGCTGGTGTGGTGGTGGATGTGCCACCAATGGTCCATACAAAGAAAGGCGTGGAAGTCACGCCAGCCATGGGGCTAGTTGGTGCAGTGTAAATGGGGTTCTCGGACTTTGCCTCAGAATTAGAGGGAAAATAAGGGGCATCTAGATCGGGTGACGGAGTTCTATGCCGTTGACAAGTGGAGTCAAGTGACAAAGCTCGAGATCTATGATGAGTGGTATCAAGTGATGAAGATCTATGTCTATGACGGGTGGTGTCAAGTGAACCATGCTGTGGGGGCTCGCCTCGGAGGTGCCGAGAATGTCCCAGGGTTGTGTTTGAGTGAAAAACAACTCAAAAACCCTAATGCAACCGAGTGTGCAGAAGGAGAACTCAAAAAATATGGCACTCAGGCCAACAACCAACTCAAAACACTTACTGTAACAGCTGTGCTACAATAAGTGGAGTATCAACAGAAATGGTCAAAATACCAACAAGCAGCAGGTTTCCCAGAAAATAAAAATAGTGGACTCGCTAGACCAAAAGGAGGTAAGGGAGCCTGCAAACACCTAGCTAAATAGTATTCTGAGTCAACTAGACATATCCTCTACAAGGTGATGAAATCCAAGTCAGACAATATGGATAGTAGAGCCAAGTGGCTAAAGATATCCCCCTACCGGGAGGGACACTGGGTAGTCAATCCTAGAATAAAGGAAACTAAGATACCCTGTTCATGACACGTCGAGAAAAGGTGAATCTACCGTTTGGTTCTATCGTCGCGGTATCCCCATACGGGTGATACCCCGAGAACTAAAAAAGGTAACCTTCGGTTACTGAATGGATTGCGGTATTCCACTCAGGCCTCCGAAACTAGTTTGGCGACTTCAACCCTCCTAGGCGAGAGGCCCTCTGATAAACTGGTTGTGACTGTGCCAAAAAATACTAGGGGATTTTGGTTCCCTAATGGACAACAGCTATGTCTCAAGTGTAAGCAACTGAGGGGTGTTATTTGGATGCCTATCCCCCTGATCCTACCTAACTACAAAAATTCTTATGTGTTCCCCAAGTGTGGTTAGAATGTTGGTTGTGTTAAGTAGTATTTTAGGGCTCACTTGAATTAGGTGACAGAGTGTGTGTGTGTGAGATGATGAACCCAAGTAAAAGTGCCACAGGGTGGGAAACTTTCTAACTAAAAATAACAATATAGAATTTAAACGTTGAAATGCAAAATTTTCTCTTTTTAATTAAAATGCTGAAATTTAAAAAATATTTTGTAAATGGAACAAAAATAATACTGCAGAAAAGGCTGTAGGGAAGTATGGCTGCAGGTAGGACAGATGGTTGTGCAAGTGTAGAAAATATTGTAGCAAAGTGCTGGGTTAAAAACAGGGAAAAAAGTACAGAAAACAAACCGCGGGTCTATGGAAAATCTGGGCGGTTGGACCGTGGGAAACAGCTCAACAGTCGTGGACAGGTTGCGGGATTTTGGCCGAAAGACACAGTCGGACCGTGGGAAATAGGTCGAAAGTCACAGGCGGGTTGCAGGAAAATGGCTGAAAGCCGCAAGTGGGATGCGGGATTTTGGCTGAAAGACGCAGTCGGTCTGTGGGAAACAGGTCGAAAGACGTAGGTGGGTTGCAAAAAAATGGCTGAAAGCCGCAAGCGGGCCGCGGAAAAAAGGGTTAACAGTCGCTATCGGACCGCACGAAACAAGCTAATAGCCACGGTCGGATCGCAGGTAACATACTGGAAACCGCCGGTAGGTCACCGAAAATAGTCAGAGAGCCGCAGTCGGATCGCACGTAAATGCCTGAAAGACGCGGTCGAAATGCAATTGCAGGGGGTAAAAGACACGGTTTACGGCAGCCAAAAGGAAAAAACAGAAAAAATATTGCAGAAAATTGAAAACGTTTAAGACTTTAAAACTATAACCAGAAATTCAAAGGAACACAAGGGGAGTCACCAAAACTGTAGCTAGGGTTTTCATCCTAGCTTGTGCAACTGAGCACCTACTAAGGAGAAGGGACTCCTTAGTAGCAGTTCAATAAACAATAAATTAAAACAGTAAAATAGTATGAAATTTAACCTAACATGAGCATTAACAAAAATAATGAAACATAAAGATATCGCAAAAGATTTCTCTTTTTGTATTAAAGATTATACCTCCAATTTGAAGGTTGGTGAAGCTCTTGCAGCAGTCCAGGAGGGTTGCTTCCAAGCTTCCAGCTTTGCTCCTTTCTCTTTCTCCAAAGGGTTGGAAATGGGCCAAAGGGGCACTCAAGTGTGAAAGTAGCTCAAGGGTGAGGTAGGGTTTCAAGAGTGATTTTGGCAGAGTAAGGGTGTATTTGACTGTGGATATGAAATGAGGGGCCTCCATCACCTATTTATAGGTTTTTAGTGGTGGAGTGCTAGCCCATGGTTTTGGGAACCATATGGTTTAGGTCAGCTGTATAGGGTTTTTTCCTCCTTTTTGCCTCTTTTTCCTCTTTTTTTTGTATTTTTTATTCCCTTTTTAGAGATTTTTTACTATTTTGGAGGAATTTTGGATTATTTTGGGGGAAAAGGGGTTTTTTTTGGCCTTTTGGAGGCTTTTTAATGGGATTTGAAGGTTTTGGAGGCAAATATGGTAGGAAATATGGACAAATGAATCATGTAATGGGGTAGATGAGGTAGTGAGCACTTTTTGGGTGTCAACAGTCCCACATGATTCAGTATGTAGTAGTCGTTCGAAGGGTTGTTCTATTTTTTATCAGAATGTTGGTTGGGGTGGTAACTCCCTGACTTCAGTAGAAGATGAGCACTGGTGCGAAACAGATGTGCCAGAGACTTTCTCCGCTCCCGCACCTTGGTACTGTTCGTCCTCTTTTCTTTTTCAGTCTGCACTATCCCATGCGACTGGAGGATGAGTCCGTGACATACCTGACAACGAGTCGGGGGTTGCCTACTCTCGTGTAGGGCTTCTAGAATTGGTAGGTGAGGATCTGTACAGCCGAAGGAAGGAGACAACACTGCATGATCTAGATAGAAAGAATAGATGCAATTGACGTGGCTCAAGAGCGAGCCACAAGATTGTGTTGGGGGCCTATTGGCAGGCTGTTTGAGGAGGACATCTCGCGGTACCGCCGACGTTGTGACACGTTGGATAAAGGCATGAAAGGAGTATTTTGTACCAAAGTAGACCACAGTTGGCGGGTTTTGGGTCAGTTGGACCATGTATTTTGTAATATCGAGGCAATTGTACCGCAGAAGGTGGGTTTTTGGGGTCATTTGGACCAAGTTAGTTAGATAATGGGTCAATTGTCCACAGTGTTAGTTAGAAAGTTAGTTGTAAGTGGACAAATATTTTAATGGAAAAAGACTATAAATAGATGAGAGTCGTAAGTGTTAGATGCGAAGGATGAAGAGGAGAAGATAGCGAGAAGTGGGGAAGATGTATGTTTTGCCTCTGGTATTTTGACCGCAACAGTAATACAATGATCGTCTGGTGCAATTTCTGTGCAATAGTGCAATATATAGTTGTTGTTTAATGTAGTATCTGCTTACTGTTGTTGAAATGACAATTGATGCGATTAAATGATCTATTTTATATGGAATATGAATGCTGCGATTAGTTGAAATGTTATAATTCTGTTTGAATACTGGAAGATAGAGAGTTTGCACAGCCACAACTCTCCTCCTCCCTCGGCGGATACATGGTTTCATCTGCTCTTCCTAGATGCCTCGGGTGAGACCTCATCTTCTTTGCGGGTGTTGCTAGGTGGGATCAAACCTTCCTGGGCCAGTGCCCAGGGAGACTGTGGTATGTGTCGACTATTGGTGAACCCCTGTTGACTGTGAGGCCACGATTTGGTCAACAAGGTTAGGGAGCTATATATTGAGAGAGATAGAAAGAGAGAGTGTGGGGGTTATGTGTTTAGAGAGGGAGAGAGATTGGGGGTTAGGGTTTAGGGTCTCAAGGTTTAGAGAGAGAGAAATTTGATGTTAGCGGATTAGAGAGAGAGAGATTTTGGGGGTTAGAGGTTTAAATACAGAGAAAGAGGGATTTATAAAGAGGGGGAGATATATTGGAGGTTAGCGGTTTAGAGCGAGATATTGGTTATTAGGGGTTTAGAGAGAGAGAAATATTGGTTATTAGGGGTTTAGAGATGTAGAGAGAAAGAGAGACATTGAGGGTAAGGGTATTACATAGAGAGAGATATAGATGGAAAGAGAGATAGAGAGAATGGACGTTAGAGAGAGAGATCGATTGGGTTTTAGGTGTTTACAGAAATAGAGAGAGGGTGAATGGGGATTACGAGTTTTGAGAGAGAGAGAGAAAAAGAGAGAGGGAGAGAGAGATTATAGGTTAGGGGTTTAGCCAGAGATAGATATCGATGACTAGGGGTTTAGAGAGAGTGATACTAAGGGTTAGGGATTTAGAGAGAGAGAGATTGGGGATTAGGGGTTTAGAGAGAGAGTGAGAGAGAGAAATAAATTGCGAGGAAGTGGGGATTAGGGGTTAGGGGTTTAGAGAGAGAGATATTGGGGGTTAAAGTTTTATAAGTAGAGAGAGAGTGAGAGATCAAGAGAGAGAGAAAGAGATTGGGGGTTAGGGGTTAGGTGTTTAGAGAGAGAGAGAAAGAGTGAGATATATTGGGGGATAGAATTTTAGATACAGAGAAAGAGATGGATTCAGAGAGAGAGAGGGAGAGATATTGGAGTTTAGCGGTTTAGAGAGATAAATTGGCTATTAGGGGTTTAGAGAGAGAGAGAGAAAAAGATCGAGAATTAGGGGTTATGGGTTAGGTACTAGGGGTTAGGGGTTAGGAGTTAAGGATTAGGGACTAGGCATTTAAAGAGAGATAGAGGGAGGGAGGGAGAGAGATAGATATTGGGGTTAGGGGTTTAGAGACGTAGAGAGAAAGTGAGACATTGAGGTTAAGGGTTTTACATAGAGAGAGAGATGGATAAGGAGATAAATAAAATTGACTTGAGAGAGATCGATTGGGGGTTAAGGTTTTATAAAAGAGAGTGAGAGATCAAGAGAGAGAGAAAGATATCGGGGGTTAGGCGTTAGGTGTTTAGAGAGAGAGAGAGATTGGGGGTTAAGTGTTTAGAGAGAGAGAGAGATTGTGGGTTAAGTGTTTAGAGAGAGAGAAAGAGTGAGATATATTGGGGGTTAGAATTTTAGATACAGAGAAAGAGATGGATTTAGAGAGAGAGGGAGAGATATTGGAGGTTAGCAGTTTAGAGAGAGATATCAGTTATTAGGGGCTTAGAGAGAGAGAGAATGGGAGTTAGAGGTTATAGGCTAGGGACTAAGGGTTAGGGGTTAGAGCTTAGGAGTTAGGGATTAGGGACTAGGGGTTTAGAGAGAGAGTGAGAGGGATGAAGAGAGAGATATTGGGGTTACGGGTTTAGAGATGCAGAGAGTAAGAGAGACATTGAGGGTAAAGGTTTTGCATAGAGAGAGAGATAGATGGAAAGAGAGATAGAAAGAATAGATGTTAGAGAGAGAGATCCATTGGGTTTTAGGTGTTTAGAGAGATAGAGAGATGGTGAATAAGGATAATTGGTTTTGAGAGATAGAGGGGGAGAGAGAGGGAGAGAGGGAGATTGTAGGTTAGGGGTTTGCCGAGAGATAGAGAACGGTGGTTAGGGGTTTAGACAGAGTGAGACTAGGGGTTAGGGGTTTAGAGAGATAAATAGAGATTGGGGGTTAATAGGGGTTTAGATATAGAAAGAGAGATCAAAGGGGGGTGTATGGATGGTTAGTGTTGGGTAGGAGAGAGAGATATATATTAGGTTTTAAGGGTTTAGAGAGAGAGAGAGAGAGAGTGGGGGTTATGGGTTTAGAGAGAGACATCGGTTGGGGGTTAGGGGTTTTGAGAGAGAGAGAGAGAGAGAGAGATTTGGGGTTAGAGGTTAGGGTTTTAGAGAGAGAGAGAGAGATTGGGGGTTAAGTGTTTTGAGAGAGAGAAAGAGTGATATATATTGGGGGTTAGGGTTTAGGGTCTAGGGGTTTAGAGAGAGAGAGAGAGAGAGAGATTTGGGGTCAAAGGTTTAGATACATAGAAAGAGATGAATTTATATATATATATATATATATATTGGACGTTAGTAGTTTAGAGAGAGAGATATTGGTTATTAGGGGTGGAGAGAGAGAGAGAATCTGAGTTAGTGGTTAGAGGTTAGGGACTAGGGGTTAGGGGTTAGGAGTTAGAGTTTAGGGACTAGGGGTTTAGAGAGAGAGAGGGAGAGAGAGAGAGAGATTGGGGTCAGGGGTTTAGAGATGTAGAGAGAAAGGGATACATTGAGGGTAATTATTTTACATAGAGAGAGAGAGATGGAAGGGGAGATAGAGAGGAAAGGTGTTAGAGAGAGATCGATTGGGTTTTAGGTGTTTAGAGAGATAGAGAGAGTGAATGGGGATTAGGGATTTTGAGAGAGACATAGGGAGAGAGAGAGAGAGATAGATTATAGGTTAGGCATTTAGCAAGAGATAGAGATCAGTGGTTAGGAGTTTAGAGATAGTGAGACTAGGAGTTAGAGGTTTAGAGAGAGAGAGATTGGGGGTCAATAGGGGTTTAGAGATAGAAAGACAGATCATGAGGGGTGTATGGATGGTTAATGTTAGGTAGGAGAGAGACGTAGAGGGGTAGGTGGGTGGGGAGTGGGGTAGAGAGAGAGAGAGAGAGATTGAAGGTCAGGGGTCTAGAGAGGGAGACACTGAGAGTGAGATATATTGGAGGTTAGGGGTTGAGAGAGAGAGAGAGGGTTAATCATTTAGACAAAGGCTAGAGGTTAGGGTGGGAGTGAGAGAGAGATATATATTGGAGGTTATGGGTTTATAGAGAGAGATTGGGGTTATGGGTTTAGAGAGACAAAGATTAGAGGTGCGGTGTTTAGAGAGAGAGAGAGAGATTGGGGGTTAGGGATTTAGAAAGAGAGATTAGAGGTTAGGGATTCAAAGTGAGAGAGATATTGGGGGTTATTTTTTAGAGAGAGAGAGGGAGATTCAGAGTTATTACTCTAGAGAGAGAGATATTAGGTGTTTACATAGAGAGAGAGAGAGTTAGGGATTTAGAGAGAAAGAAAGTGATTGGAGGCTAGGGGTTGAGATAAAGAGAGATAGAAGGAAAAGAGATTGGGGTTATGGGTTTAGAGAGAGATGTATATAGTGGAGGTTAGGAGTTTAAAGAGAGAGAGAGAGAGAGAGAAAGGGATATTTTGAGGGTTAGGAGAGAGAGAGAGAGAGAGAGAGAGAGAGAGAGAGAGAGATTATCCATTAGGAATTTAGATTAATATAGAGAGATTGGGGTTTAGGGGTTTAGAGAGAGATATAGAAAGAGAGAGATTGGTGATTAGTGGTATAGAGAGAGAGATTGGGGACTAGCAGTTTGAAGAGAGGAAGAGAGGGAGAGAGAGAGGGGGGGTGTTAGGGGTTTAGAGAGAGAGAGAGATTCAGAGTTAGGTGTTTAGAGAGAGAGAGAGAGAGAGAGAGAGAGACTGGAGGTTAGCTATTTAGAGAGAGAGAGAAAGGTTGGGGGTTAGGGGTTTAGAGAGAGAGAGAGAGAGAGAGAGAGAGAGAGAGAGAGAGAGAGAGAGAGACCAAAGGTTATAGGTTCAGAGACAGAGAGAGATAGGACATTAGGGGTTTAGAGAGAGATATCTATATTAGGGGTTGGGGATTTAGCAAGAGACAATGAGTTTGGGCATTAGGGATTTAGGGAGAGAGAGATTGGGGGTTAGTGATTTAGAGAGCGAGATAGATTGAGGATTAGGGGTTTATAAAGAGAGATATTTGGGGTTATGGATTTACAAAGATAGATAATAGGTTAGGGAAATAGATATTAAGAGAACAAGAGAGATTGGGGTTTAGGAGTTTAGAGAGAAAGATATTCATGGATAGGAGTTTAGAGAGACAGAGATAGAGAGACTAGGGGTTAGGGGCTTAGAGAGAGAGAGAGGGATGGGGTTAGGGGTTTAGAGAGAGAGAGAATGGGGTTTAGGAATTGAGAAAGAGAGGAAGAGGGAGAGAGAGACATTGGAGGTTTAGACATAGAGGCATTGATAGAAAGAGAGATATTTGGGGTTATCCATTTAGATATAGAGAGAGAGAGAGAGAGATTAGGGGTTAGAGAGAGAGAATGAGTGAGATATATTGCGGGTTAGGGTTTAGGTTCTCGAGGTTTAGAGAGAGAGAAATTTGATGCTAGCAGATTAGAGAGAGAGAGTTTGGGAGTTAGAGGTTTAGATAAAGAGAAAGAGATGGATTTAGAAAGAAGGGGAGAGATATTGGAGGTTAGCAGTTTAGAGAGAGATATAGGTTATTAGGTGTTTAGAGAGAGAGAGAATGGGAATTAGGGGTTATAAGTTAGGAACTAGGGTTTAGGAGATAGGGATTGGGGACTTGAGGTTTAGAGAGAGAGAGATTAAGATTAGGGGTTTAGAGATGCAGAGAGAAAGAGAGACATTTAGGGTAATGGTTCTACATAGAGACAGAGATAGATGGAATGAGAGATAGAGAGAATGGATGTTAGAGAGAGAGATCGATTAGGTTTTAGGTGATTACAGAAATAGAGAGAGGGAGAGAGAGAGATTGTAGGTTAGGGGTTTGGAGAGAGATAGATATTGGTGGTTAGGGGTTTAGAGAGAGTAAGACCAGGGGTTAGGGATTTAGAGAGAGAGAGAGAGATTGGGGTTAGGGGTTTAGAGAGAGAAAGAGAGAGAGAAATAAATTGAGATAGAGTGGGGATTATGGGTTAGGGGTTTAGAGAGAGATATAGATTGGGGTTAAGGTTTTATAGGGAGAGAGATTGAGAGATCAAGAGAGAGAGAAAGAGATTGGGGGTTAGGGGTTAGGTGTTTAGAGAGAGAGATATTGGGGGTTAAGTGTTTATATAGAGAGAAAGAGTGAGATATATTATGGGTTAGAATTTTATATACAGAGAAAGAGATGGATTTAGAGAGAGAGGGAGAGATATTGGCTATTAGGGGTTTAGAGAGAGAGAAAGAGAGAGAATGGGAGTTAGGGGTTACAGGTTAGGGACTAGGGGTTAGGGGTTAGGAGTTAAGGATTAGGGACTAGGGGTTTAAAGAGAGAGGGAGGGAGGGAGGGAGAGAGAAACATATTAGGGTTATGGGTTTAGAGACAAAGAGAGGAAGAGAGACATCGAGGGTAAGGGTTTTACATAGAGAGAGAGAGAGAGAGAGAGAGAGAGAGAGAGAGAGAGAGAGAGAGATGGAAAGGGAGATAGAGAGAATTGACTTTAGAGAGAGAGATCGATTGGGTTTTTGGTGTTAGGGGTTTAGAGAGAGATAGAGAAAGAGATTGGGGGTTAGCGGTTAGGTGTTTAGAGAGAGAGAAGAGATTGGGGGTTAAGTGTTTATAGAGAGAGAAATAGTGAGAAATATTAGGGGCTAGAATTTTAGATATAGAGAAAGAGATGGATTTAGAGAGAGAGGGAGAGATATTGGAGGTTAGCGGTTTAGAGAGAGATATTGGTTGTTAAGGGCTTAGAGAGAGAGAGAATGGGAGTTATGGGTTACAGGTTAGGGATTAGGGGTTAGGTGTTAGAGTTTAGGAGTTAGGGATTAGGGAATAAGGGTTTAAAGAGAGAGAGAGGGAGGAAGAGAGATATATATTGGGGTTAGGGGTTTAGAGACGCAGAGAGAAAGAGAGACATTGAGGGTAAGGGTTTTACATAGAGAGAGAGATAGATGGAAAGAGAGATAGGGAGAATAGACGTTAGAGAGAGATCAATTGGGTTTTAGGTGTTTAGAGAGATAGCGGGAGGGTGAATGAGGATTATGGGTTTTGAGAGATAGAGGGGGAGAGAGAGGGAGATTGTAGGTTAGGGTTTTGGGGAGAGATAGAGATGACATTACTATCTTTTCAAAAAAATTACATGAACATTTTTTTGTCCTGAAACAGGTATTCGAACATTGCAGAAGATACGGAATTTTACTCAATCCTAAGAAATCCATCTTCGTAGTAACTGAAGGCAAGCTGTTGGGATTCATTGTTTCGAAAGAAGGTATGATTATTGATTCAAAACGCACAGAGGCCATCGCAAGGATCTAGTTTCCAGGTATGTGCAAAGCCATGCAATCTTTCCTAGGTAAGATAAATTTTGTTTGCAGATTTGTCGCTAATTTTGCACAAATTGTTAAACCTTTACAATTGATGATTAAAAAGGATGCACAGTATAAATGGTTTGATGAACAACGAAATGCTTTTACTGAGATTAGGAAGGCTATTGCAGAAGCTCCTACTATTATCTCTCCTGACTTTAGTAAGGATTTTATTTTATATACTTTTTCTATTGACTTTTCTTATGTTTTCGTTCTTACACAGAAGCACCCAGACGACCTTGAGATTCCTATTTCTTTTATGAGTTCAACGTTCAAGGGCACAGAGTTAAATTACTCTCAAATAGACAAACAAGCTTATGCGGTTTATAAATCCATTAAGCATTTTAGACCATACTTATTGAAGTCTAGAACTAAGGTAATTGTGCCCTATGCAACGATTAGAAATGTTCTGATACAAAAGGAATTGGGGGAGAAAAGAGCTCATTGGATGATAGCTCTGCAAGAATATGATTTAGAAATAAGACCAGCAAAAATAGTGAAAGGCCAAGGTTTGTGTTTGCTTACCGTTTAGTCAAATGATCATGCAAAACAACAAGTCGAGTGGGAACAAGAAGAAGGCACCTCAACAGGTTTTTTCAACGTTATCACTACTCAGGCATTCGACTGGTATGATGACATTAAATTTTTCTTAACTCATGGGTACGCTCCTGAATCCCTTGTCTTTAGAAAATGCAGAGCCTTAATATTAAAAGCAACACCATACCAATTCATAGATGGTGTTTTATTTTAAAAAAATTACAACAGTGTTTTCCTTAGATGTCTAGAGAAAGCTCTAACTGAGAATATTCTTTTGGAATTTCATGCAGGACCTGCAGGAGGACATTTTTCTAGAGAAACCACTGCCCACAAGATCTTAAGAGCAGTTTACTACTGGCCAACCTTGTTCAGAGACGCCTATGCTTACGCCAGAAGATGTGAACCATGTGAGAAGTGTGCTGGAAAAATGAAGAAGCATGCATTTCCTCTACAACCAGTCATAGTTCAATTCCTGTTCCAGTAGTGGGGTCTATATTTTGTCGGACGTATTACCCCCCTCTTCTCTACAACACAAATATATTTTGATAGCTATGGACTACTTCACCAGATGGGTAGAAGCTGTTCCTCTTAGATAAGTAAACACGAGCCAAGTAATTTCATTCCTCGAAAGTCAGATATTTACAAGGTCTGGTGCTCCGAAATTTTTGGTGTTTGACAATGCTTCATACTTCTCCTCTTTTTAATTGACTCAATATGCCCTTGAAAAAGGGATAAAATTTAAATTTTCTGCCAATTATTATCCACAAGTAAATGGATTAGCAAAGTCTTCTAATAAAAATTTAATTCGCATCTTAAAGAAGACAGTGGCTACTCACCACAAGAATTGGCACATTCAGTTACACAATGCTCTTTGGGCAGACCGTGTCACTCCTAAAGCGGCCATTGGGAACTCCCCTTACTACATACTTTATGGTACGGAAGTTTTCTTACCAACCAACCTCATGATCCCTTCCCTGTAGCTAGCATAGTATGTGCAGGAAAATGACTCTTCCCTGCTCCAACACAGAATTGATACATTACTCAAACTAGAAGAGGATAGGGAAAAGTCTAAAAATAAGTTGTACAAACACCAACAGCTTGTGAAGAGGTAATTCGATGAGAAGTCTTCATGTGACAGGAGTTCTCTATGGGGGACTTAGTTCTAAAATGGGACAAGCAACATAAGGATAAGAATGATTATACTAAGTTCCAACGCTTGTGGCTAGGACCTTTCATTGTTACAGAAAACATTGGTCCTAGTACTGTCCAGTTACAAACCTAGAAGGTTTTGCAGAAACCTATCCAGTGAATGTCCAGCTACTCAAGAAGTACTTTGTTTGAGGAGAGCATGTTGGTGCACTTGTACATAAAGTGTGGTTTGTTTCTTTTCCTTTGGTTTTGATTGATTTCCTTTTTCTTTTGATTCTTTTCTTTATAATAAGTCTGCACGTTTGGCAAAAGTTATTGGTCAGTATTTCTCTGAGACTAACACAATATAAAGTTTTTAGGTAGCATGCCAACTTCTTTTCCTTTTAGCATATGTCAGAAAATGGTCTTCGCGGAACCAAACAGTCAATTTTTGCAGAGCCTTGATTCATATCTTCCCACTATCATCAACATCTTTTAAATATTTGTCTGATTTATTGAAGTTGAAGAGCAAACTCGTGTTTCTTACTTTGAGTTTCATGGGTAAATGGCATAATCTTTTATATCCTGGTTAGACTTATCTATTATGGATGCCATACTAATCACTTTGTTAATAATTTATTTCAATTAAAGTAGATTACAAGATGGATGTTCTCCTTACGAGGAAGCCCATTATGATCATAATTGTTTAAGTAGAATGACATCTTCACATCGAGTCACCAAGCTTGGGAGATGACTTTCAGCGCTAGCTGTAAGGTGGAAGATCCTATCACAGGTCAGTCCATTCATGATCTGCAAAGAATTAGTGAGTAACAATGTTGTCATGTGGTCACCAAGCCATGGTAGTTTCTTGTAATTTATGCATTAATAAAACTTTGTTTTCTTATAAGATGCTTTGTTGTATAGAAGGATAAGGAGGGTCTTATTACAAGCCAGCCCTACCATGATCATGGATTTGATTTTGGATTGGATTTTCCACATATGGTCACCAATCCATGGTAATTGCTTTTAGCCTAAAAACTAAAAGACAAGGAGTCTCTTGACCGAGCTATCTTGTTCAGATTCCTAATCATATTTGTGAATGGCATTGCTAGTATCTAATCACCAAGTCAGGGCAATGGTCTTGTATCAACAAAAAATCTTTTTCATTCAGCTAACAAAAAAAAGAGAAAAAGAAGTATACATGTACACAAATGAATAAATAATGAAGCCAAGGTGATTCATGTATTTTAATCCAAAATGGCTCTGAGTTTATTCCAAAGGTTAATCATAAATATTCCCTTCCATGATTACATAAAGGTATAAGATTTTTGTTTGCCCCTAGACTACCTTACTAGATTAAATATTATTGTTAATTGGTTTTAGATGGGAATGTATTGATCATATGCCTAACTCTAATGTTTTGATTGTGTTTTTATGAGATCATTTTGTAGATTGCAAGTTGAAAATGAGTTGGTCGGCATGTCTGCTTTATAACCAAAGGTTTTCATTTACTAAGATAATTGGTTCTTCCCAGCCAATCACGATTTGGTATAGGCACAACAGATCCCATGTTTTATCCAAAACATGGGATCCCCAATTCTATAACAAAGAGTAACTTGATCATTTTTGGGGTTGTTCAGTCTAATTGCCATTTATTTTGCTGCCTTTGATTGGATTTAATTAAGTTGGTAAATTTTTCTTTCTCAAAAAGTGATGCTTTTTTGTGTGTTTTTGAGAAGTTGCAGAAATGAGTTTTGGGTTGAATTTTCAATCATCCCGCAACATGCAATTGCGGATTGCAGGCGTTTGTATTTACATTTCGAGTATTCCCTTTCACAACCCACAACCCGCAAATGGTGGATTGTGGGATTCGAAAAAAGGTTGTGAAAGTTGCACATAAAGTTTCCTTCCCACAACCCGCAACCCACAAATTGCAGATTGCAGGATACAGAAGTATTTTCACTTCTCATTGTTTTTATGTTCCGTAACCTGCAACTTGCAACTTGCGGATTGCGAAAGAGTGTGCATATTTTTGAATAATTAGCGCCTGCACCTGGCATCTTGCACTTCGCATCCTGACCGTTAATATACAATGATCCGACGACCATGATTCCATCTGGTGAAATGATTTAAATTTTGATTTTTCATAGTTGGTTCATCGTTTTCAATGCTGATCTGGTTTTTGTCTGCATTATGCTTGATCAAACATGAAGTCCTTGAATCCAATGATTACTTAATGATTAAAAATCTGAGATTTGACCGTTAATTTCATGTGTTATTATGCAAATTTACTTCATCTCATGCCAAATTTCAATTGATGCATCTTTGACTGATATTTCGCTAGCAGAAACGTTAATTGCGAATTGTGCATTTTCATCTGCAATCATACGAGTCGGTTACATTCAATTGATGTCAAATCCTGTGGTTTTTGTCCTATAAGGGCTATTATGGATAATCTGTTAGCTTACGATAATATATATGAAATTTGGATTGATAATTTGATATCTCTGTTAATAATTGAATGTTGTGAGTAAAATGCAGGGAGTTTTTAATATTCTTGTTGAGCATTCTTTCGAAAAAGAGCCTCATCTAGTGGAATACTCTAAACCTTTCCCTGCACCATTTGACGCTGATGTTTTTGATAGTAGCACAGATAGTGAGGAGGAAGACGACAGGGTTCAATTCATATATTAAAATTTTCTTTTCAACAAGCAGAAGACGGGTGATAAAGAGTACATTGATCAAGATAACACAATTGTTCGGGCCTTGATTATCAATTTTCCACCTGTGTGCCCCACAATTCCTTCCAAGGAGGATCCGCTAGTTGATTTCTTGGTCTTTGAAGACATATCTGGTCCTCATGAATCCAGGGAATATTTCATATGTTCCTCAACAGCTATCTTCAATAGCTCGTGATCTATCTTGATTCTCCTTGACTTATGACAGGATGTCCTCGAAGATATGTGGTGCAATCTTTTGAATTGTATGATGTCCAGTTTGGGGTCCAAATTGGTTATTGTTCCTATGTATAAAGATAGTTAGATATTGTAGGCCAAGAGGGGGTCTTTTCTTGGCCACTTTAGGATAATGTAGTTTCGACTATCCCAGTCCTGTGGGAGATTTGATCCTGAATTATCACTTTGTAATTATTATTTAAGAGATTTTAGATCTCATAGCAAGGAATGGCTGGTTACGGGACATAATCGCTAAAAGAGACTGGAGATGCTCTATTGTTGCAAACTATGTAATGTTTTGCAGGCTTATTATTGTTGCAACATCCTTCCCAAAAATTTTGAAGTTATTTGGGGCCCCTCCTTTTAACACTTTTGTAGCAAGCTTTTTACTTCATCCTTACATTTGTTGTCTTTGACTACGTAGATTTTCATCGCCTACTTCTAAGAGAGTTTTCCCATTTGTCTAAGGCAAAGTCATCCTTTTCCTTTAGCGCATATTTTGGTCTTAAATCCCCGCTGTAGCGCAAGTTTTAGCCTTAAGTCCGCCGCCGCTTTGACGCACCTTTAACCATAAATCCCTCACTGGGTGCAAACTCTAATCACAAATCCTCCGTCTGGTGCATACCTTGGCTCTAACTCAGCTGCCCTTTTGACTAGTACCAAGTCTGTTATCTAGCACAATAAGTCGGCCACCATTAGCGCAAGAGATAATTTTTCTCGGTCGCTTGAGGTGCAATAATTATCATAATCATCCCACCTTGGGGCTACGCTTCACTTCCTTGGAATGATTAAATGTGGCGCATTCTGCCCCAGCGCAATTATGATGATAGAGTCGACTCCCCAAGTGCTGGAGATGCGCTTATCCTTCCCGCTCACAAATCCACGTTCGTCTTTCATGATAACTCATGCCTGGCATGGTTTTTCAAGTGCAACCGTAATGCTGGGATGGCCGCTTGAGTGCTAAGCTTATCTTTGAACGTGCGCTCGCCACATAGCGCAAAACATTACACTCCCTGCTTGGCGTGAAAGCTAAAATAAGTAATCTATGAGAAAAGATCTCCTTGATCCCTGCGCACCGATGAAGTTGGTAGGGCCTTAATCAGGCCATGTGCCACTCTTAATGACCATTTTTTGAGCCCCGTGCTCATAATCCCGCCAACTTTAAATGTACATGAGCATTTAACTCTCCCTCTATTTAATGCATGCAACGACATTTTAGGTTTTTTTTATTTGGTCATTTGCACTCGGAGCACTCGCCATTCGTGTTGAAGTTTGAGATGGTCATTCGCTGCAAATAGTTGAGGTCTCGGAGCGCTCACCATACTGACAGGTAGGCTCTTTCCCAAATCCTTCTATTAGATTAGTAGGTTAAACAATCACCCATGCAAAGTTTGAGTAGCTCAAGCGGCCTTCGTCCTTCTTTGCATGAAAGCTAGAAAGATGTAGGATAGTTACTGTCCTTCTCCTTATGAAGATACGAGGCCATGAATTTCAAACCAAGGCAGAGACGGCCCCATCTCACAGGCGCGCAAGTCTTTTCCCTCCATTGTTTTTTTGGCTCTCCTGGTTTTCCTCGTAAAGCTTTCGTTTGACAAGCGAAACTCGCGTCTCCCCACAACCGCATTTCAAGGTTTTATATGTTTTCTTGGTTGCATAATGGTTTGTTTCGGTTTGAGGATCTTCTTCCTTGAGTAGAGTCTCTGTTTTCTAAAAGTATGAAGTGCTCTGGTCATGAGGTTGAATCGTCCTGGTGATATTTTAGCGACAAGAGAGTTTCTCGATCAAACCCGTAGAAGCCGCAGCATCCCAAAGCCTCATTTGTAAAGCTCCCGGCCAAGCATCTTCTGCGCATAAGGCTCGACCCTTCTCGCTCCTTGCAGTTAAAATTTCATGCTATAAGGAGCGAGGTTTATTCATGCCAAGGTTTCATAAACTCACATTGCTCGGCCGAAGCTGCCATAGGGGATGTGTCAAACCGGCCAATTGAGCCCATTTAGAAACTCGAAGTTAGGCCCGATCCTTAGCTGATAAATCCTGTGGCTGCAGGACTTATCCATCTTCAGTGAAATCTCCACTATCTACTGCCGGTGCATGAAATGTTTGAACATTGATGCATAGACAATATTGCGTACATTTCATGAAGCGCTAGCGCAAAAGTAAGGTTAGGAAGTAGCGATTGCGAAACTGTTTGAGCTAGCTTGCGAATGAGTTTAGCTTTGGCGCACAAATGAAATTATGGCACTGGAGCACGAAATTTTTTAGGTCTCATCTCAGGAAATGCATTATCACTTGGCGCCCGAATAATTTTAGGCACCGGCGAACATGGAGCGTCTAAATCTTAGCGCATAAATTCCCGCTTATACCCCAGCGCACACTAGATCTCCAATCTTAGCATGCACAGAATCCCAAGCGCGGGGCCAAGTTTAATTTCGGTGCCAGCACAGAGATCTTCATCAAACTTGTGCAAGTGTTTGTTTCACAATCCTAAGGATGCCTACACACCAAAATGAATGGCGCAGACCTAAAATGACCTTGCCCTTTGTCCTGATTTCTTGTCTCTGTTTAGCATGAAAGGACATTGTTGAATTAAGATTACATGTGAAATTAAAACAATTATGTTTGTTTTAGACAACCTCTATGTTATGAAAATGTTATAATTTGGCTTTGTCATAGAGTGTTGCTAATGCTTGGAACAGTGGTCTAACTAAAGTCTTTTGGTACTTCCTTGCTCACCATAAGATTACCATGCATAGGAAATCACCAAAGAAGAAGGCAACTCAAAAAGTAACCTCAGACTCATAGGTTGAAGTTCTATTAGATACTTCTCTCGTCACGATGTTTGCTGACATGCAAGATACCACTGGTGTTTCCCGTGGGAGCTCCGCTCCTGAATTGCAATGGGGTGATATGTACAGATTCATCATAGCTCAAGATAGTTCAACAACTTCTATAGAGGATGCCCTAGTGTATGCCAACATCAGAAGGTCTGATTTGCATAAGGAAACAACTCAACCAGAGCTATACCCTTGTTCCGAAGTTATTGGATGGCTTATTCCTAACAACCGGACTGACACAAGGCTCATGACTAGTAAAAATGGATTAAACCTAGCATCTTTCGCTCTTGAGCATGTTACTACTTCCTACAGATTACCTTCACCCAGGGCTTCTTAGACGATGAATGGATGGCAAAGCATCAAATGGACTTGCTAGAAACTGCCCGTAAGATGACTATAAATGATAGGCAGATCAGGAGGAGGCAGAATAATGAATATGAGAGCAATCTCCTAAAAACCCCTTACAGCTTCATTGTCCTGATGTTGAGTAGACTCTTCAACATGCCTAATGGAAATGTGTTTAAGGTCAGATGGGTGTCGGTGATGTTTTACATAGCCACAAAATGCACCATCTTCAACTAGGCTAAAATAATTTCAGATAGCTTGGCCTCACAATTAATAGCAGCCCAAAACAAGGCAGATTTCTTCATGTCTTCATACCTGATTGATTGCCTATTAAGCAAGCATTCGTTCCCAGACTTGGGTTTCTCATGGAAGCCAAATGAAAGAGCTCTCTTCATAGCTTACTAGTGTACATGGGCAAGTAAATACACAAACCACTACAAGATGATTTGTGAGAGGTTTATCATGCCATTGTACCAGCTTATCTTCGTTTAAGAGATAGATTGTATGTCGGAGAATGCTATGCCCATCATTGAATGATTTAAGTACTATTATCACAGTGCAGAAGGCACATACGTCAAGATGAGTGGAGGGACTCATGAGCCATTTATGTTCCCTCGGTATGTTACAGATTTTGTAATTCATAAGGAGGCTGTGAGACAACTCTTCGGCACCGACGCAATAAGCAAGTTCTTAACAGACCGAAGAAAGGCCATGTATCCTCCCATGCCATTTACCATCGGAGCTTACAGCCTCCCAAGAGCAAGAGACGGGGAAAATTACACTCAAGGCTTGGAATTTTTCCATTTTGGCTCAGTCCCTTTTAGAAGGCATGACCCCAATGGTGCGGTAAGCAGGCATTGCCTTAACCTCAAACTCTCCTTTGAATACACTCATGCGGTGGAATGAGACGAGGAATTCTATAAGAGCGCTCGCAACCTAACTGAGTTAGGAAAGCGTTACAATATGAAAGCTGTGAAATATCCAAGCCCCAAACCTGTCGATTTGATCCAAAGAGAACGAGAGGCATCAACCTCACAATCACGGGAGCCATTGGAGTTGGAGCAAGACAGAGTGCTCCAAGAGCAGGCTCTCAAACAGCAGCAGGACCAAGAACAAGACAGGATTCAAGGTGAGTTAGCTGCCAAGATTCAACAAGAGGAGGCTGCTAGGATTCAGAAAGAAAGAGAAGATCAAGTATCCCAAGAGCAAGCTTCCAAGCAACAGCATGAGGAAGAGCAAAGGCCCCTATCTGAAGGAGCAGATGGATTGTAGACACAGCAAGCGGAATCAGGAGGAGAAAAGGATAAAGAGTAGACAAAGAAGTCTCTCGATCCAGAGCCGTCTACTCTGACAGATATGGAGATTGATCCACCATTGATATGCACCCCAGGGGGAACTCAAGAAAAGGGTGCCTATTCAGGGAGCTTAGCACTGACCCCATATAACCCCCGGAAGCAGCGCAAAATAGCAGACTTGGATACTGTATATTTTAGTCCAAAGAAAAAGGCCATCATTGATAGGAGGGTATAGAAAATAGAAGGAACAACAATGAATATGAAGGGATGATTCAAGAAAAGGAACAACTAACAAGACAGCTCAAAGAGGCAGCGGAAAACCAGCAAAACTCAGCCACATTTCACAAACAAGCATGTGATATGCGGATTAAAATCCATCAGCTGCTAGTACTGATCTCAGGAGAGATTTGGAGCATGAAAGAGATGATTAAGAAAACGACAACAATTGAAACCAAATCCCTAAAGACTCGAGAAAGGTTTGCAGATCATGTAGAGGAGCTGAAACGGGAATCTGAATGGAAAAGGGGAAAATCTCAAGTACCTTCACACTTGCGTGCCCCTGCAGGAGATGAATTGGACGTAGACATAGGAATTCTTGAATTTTCCAGAGATTGCGGCACCAAGCTAAGTGTGGAAATCAAAATGATGGTTCACAAGTGTTGTTCCATCTATTCCACACTCAGGGAATCGCTTAGCAAGTGTCATCTAGTTATCCCCGCCTCCATTTATGAGTTCCTAAAAGAAGAAGACCGAGTGTTCGAGTTGTAGAACGAGCTAGACGAAGACTTGGCTTACATCAAGAAGATAGAGGTATTGAATCAGGATGAATTTCAACAGTTCATTTTCTAGCCTGCAATACATATTTACTTCCTGGAAGCAATGGCAAAAGAGGCTACACAGGGAAAAGCGTTGATCAAATCTGACCTTCGTAAGCATGAAATAGCATCCCAGGCAACAGTATCTTCCCGTAGCAAGCTTATCAGAAATGATATCAGCCAATGGACCTCATACATTCAAAGTATAGATGGCCTGGTAGTTTTAGGCGAGCTGGTTGGTGGAGGCGTGTCTTCAAATCAGTAGGTAGAAGCCCCAACAGAATAGACAGCTCATTCTTATTTTTGTTTTAATCAAGTAAAAAAATGAAATTCTTCCTTTTGTATAAATGTTCTAAAAGGATAGCTGGTCCATATTTTTGTCCTATGTGTGAACTCTTCCACGTATTCAGAGGATTTGTAAGGATACGATGAAAGACAAGGAGGGAGGTGATAGAGTTAGGGTACACTTTTCATCCCAAGGGGCGCTTTGTAAAGTTATAAATAGAAGGTTAGAAGGAATAGAGAAGGACATTTTTGGACGGGAAAAGAAGCTTCTTAGCTTGTACGAACTATTTTGTAATGAGCTCCAGGGAAGCGATTTTTGCCTAATAAAGAGCCTAAGGGAGACATTTGTTTTGCCTGGAAAAGTGGACCTGATGCATGCTGGATTATTCTTATGACATTCTGACACTGCTGTGAGATCTTTCCTTTCTATTCGGAATTGTTTCTGTCTGATGAATGATCTCACTATTTTTTGTGCAATGATGTTTTCCTAAATGAGTAATAGGATGCTTTCACATGGATTAAAAGCTATCATTTATATCTTTAACCTCTTGCTGTAGATGTATCTTTGTGATTTAATGGTTATCTTTTGATCTTTAGATACTTCTTTCAACACATTGCTCATATTTACAGTTTGCTCCTTGCAAGGATAGATTAGATTTATTTCAGTTTTAGATATAGATTTGTTTCAAGCTCTGCATTTAGATTAAATTAGCTTAGGCACTTGCATATCATTTTAATAATAAAATAAAAAAACAATGGTGGATCGGGAAATAACCAATGTAAAAGAAGCAAATATCCAAGTCTAACGGTAGCCGAAACCACTAACTGGATGGATTCCCCATACCAAACGGTGGACAATCTAATTGGGATAGTTTACTGGGGAGAATCACTTTCTGCTTGATGCTGCGATCTTTGGGGCATCAACAGTTTTTGGTGCTAGAAGGAGGGCCTAAAGTGCATGGTTGATAAAGGAAAATCTCCCATTGTCAAAAATGCCACTGAAAACCCACTTGAAACAGGAATTTCAGACAACCCAAACCTTGAAGTAACAAATCAAGAAAACCCCATCTCTGATTCTGAACATCAAGAAGTATTGTATGCTGTGCCTTTTGCAGAAATAGAAGATTTAAGGAGACATACATGGTCTTATGTTAAACAACTAGGTGGTTTAAACACTCTAACTTTCCTCCCTAGGAAAAGTACTCCCATAAAAGAGAGACAGTACACCCGTGATTCGATTCTTGTGCAGAACTTTGAAGAGCTTGTAAATTTAACTTTGGAAGAAATTGCAGAACCCCTGAAAGAAACTGATCTTGAAAACCTAGAAAAGTTTTCAGATCCAGAAAATCTTGGAGAACTTGTTACTCCAAAGAGCACCCCACTTAATTCACCACACAACTCTCCACCTGATTCTCCACATAGAAACATGGCTGTACCTTCTTGGAGAGCAAGAGGAGCATTGAATTTAGCTGGGCCATTCCACAATCTGCCTAAAAATCTAGAGAAAGTCTTGCCTAAATTTGACCCAGGAAAAGCCATTTCTGCTGAAGATCATCTCAAGAGTTTTTATTTAGCCTTGAATCTTTTAAATGTACAACATGAAGATGTAGTTTGTAGGATTTTCCCATACACATTTGAGCCAAAAGTTTCTTCCTGGTATTTTAGCTTACAAGCTAGCTTAATTTCAAGCTGGGAAGAATTTGAAACATGTTTCTTAAAGAAGTATGGAAATCAAAAAACCATAGCTACACTCATGAAATAATTATTGTCCATGAGAATGGAAAAGAAAGAAAAGGTTCAAGACTTCAATCAAAGGTTCACGACACTCTTGAATAATTTCAGTGAAGCAAACAAACCAGTAGAAGAATCTCTGGTTAAATATTATACAATAGCTCTTGAATGGCCTATGGCAATGTTTGTCAAAAGATCTAAGAAAACCACCCTGATAGAAAATTTTGAAGAAGCTAGAAAGGTGGAAGAAGAAGCAGACAACATTGCCAAACATGCCTTAGATGCAGAGACAAAACCAGCAACTAATAAAAAAACCTTGCTGCTCACCAGGAATAAAGAAGAGCCATCATCAAACATTGAGAACGTAGTTAAGATGATGCAGAAATTGTCTAATAAAATTGTAGATCTCGAGAAAGATAAAGCAGCTAGTACATCTAGGAAGCCTTTCAAGCCATTCTACAAGAAGATAGAAGACAATGATCAACCTCATCCACTTATGAATACTTCTCCTGTTTTAAATCTGAATGAAATAGGGATGGAACACTTTTGCACATTTCATCAGGAGCCACACTCAGAAAAGAGCTTCCCACAATGGATTAACTATATGAGTTTGGTCATGAACCAAATGCTGGATTCACAAATTCCAAATCAAGACGATCCTCCAGAAGAATTGAGCCCTAAGATAGAGGAACCGTCTCCAGACACTACTATGGTGCTATGGGATTGGGTACCTTTGCCTGAATTGGTAGAAGATGATCCCATGAAAAGCCCAGTCTCTGCTGTAAACATTAACACTCGCAATAAAGGTCCCATTACAGATCCAGTGCCAAGATTGACTATTCCCAAGCCTAAAATTTCAAAAGAATTACCTAGAAGACACATAACAATCATTCCACCACAGCCTAAAGCCAACCCAACAACGGCCAAGCAGCCAAGCATTGACACAACAATTCAACAACCGAAGGTCACACTGAATAAGATAGACCATCCAACTAGAATTGTAAAAGAATCTGATATAGGATATGGCATTATTGAAGATATAAAGAAAGTAAAGTCAAATGTTTCAATATTCGATATGTGCAATTTTCCCCAACAACGAGACAAGTTGTTGCATGCTCTTCAATCCCAACCCAGCACTCCATTAACAGACACTCAAGAAGATTCTAAAATTAATGATGCTAGTATTGGCAGAAAATCCAAATCTCAGACGTTGTCATTTCTTTTAACTTTTGAGATTTTCAATCACAATGTTCACAATTTTTTGGTAGATTCCGGAGCATCTTCGAATGTCATGCCACTGTCAATCTGTAAAAAAATTAATGGGAAACCAATTCCATCTCCCGCCCAGATTATTCAGTTAGATAGGACTACTGTCAAGGTTATCGGGGAAATGAAAGATATCCTCATTAGGTTGTCAGCATATTCTAGAGTTTGTCAGTTCATTGATATAATGGTAGTTGACATTCCCGAAGCCTATGGTTTGATCCTAAGTAGGGATTGGTCCACAAAGTTGAACAGTTACTTTGCAACTGATTGGTCCCATTTGTGGTTGCCATATCGAAATAGACAGAATCAGATCAACGTTCTGGGAGAACCGCACATGAAACAAAATGTAACTCAACTAGAAGGAAAGAATGAAGCTGTAGCCTTCTCATCCTCAGTTTTGGGAAATTATTTCTTAGAAATCGATCCTTGTAATTATCAGTTTGAAACTATTAGCCATGAATTAGATGAACAGTCTGATCTCCTTCATTTTTCTAGGAATGATGATATTGACTATAATATAGTTAGTTTAGTCATTGACTTAGAGTATAAAGATACTAACTTAACTAGATCAAATGATTTTTTTTGGACATTATACTTTGATGGTTCTAAAAATTTGGAAGGTTCTGGAGCCGGTTGTGTTCTGATGGATCCAGAAAGAAATAAGTATTTTTTGTCCTGTAGGTTAGAATTTGATTGTACTAATAATACTGCTGAATATTAAGCTTTAGTCCACGGATTGAAGAAAGCCATCGGTTTAAATGTTAAGTATCTGAAGGTGTTTGGCAACTCCGAAATAGTTGTGAGACAGGTAAGAGATACCATTCACTATCTCTCACCTCATTTGAAAGGTTATCAGGCTGAGGTATGGGATTTAATTATACATTTTGATGCCTTCAATATAAAATCTGTTTCTAGACTGCAAAATGTTGCGGCTAATTTATTAGCAACTTCCGCTTCTAGATTGGTGCCAACTAATAACAAGTGCTCAATTGAGTTAATTTTCAGGCCTTCTGTCCCTAACAATATCACAAACTTCAGAGTTTTCGATGATGACGAACAAATTATCAGGTTTCTAACAAACGAAGACATATTTCAAGAAGCTGTGATAGATGAAGAAGAACACGATTCTGATTTACAAAAGAAAGATACAGCTAAAGGAAATTTCATCCCCAAAGGGGTAAGGTTACTTGAAATGTTGTTTGATCTTCAAAGCAAGTTCAAAAGGCCAGCAAATACCAAGACAAATAGCTCATCAATGCAACATGAATTAGTTAATTTGGGCACCGAGGCTGAACCAAAGTTTGTTAATCTTGGCAAATGTTGTTCGCCGAGAGAAAGAGATAAGTTCATCAAGCTATTTCGACAATATAAAGATGTTTTTGCATGGACTTATGAGGATCTGAAAACATATGACGTTAGCATTATTCAGCACGTCATACCAATGAAAGTAGGTGTCAAGCCATTCCAGCAGCAATTAAGAAGGATGCAACCTAGTCGTGAACCTCTGATTCAAAATGAATTGAAGAAGTTATTGGATGCTAAAATAATATTTAAAGTACGACATTCTGAGTGGATTGCTAACTTAGTTCCCCTTAGGAAAAATTTAGGAGAGATAAGACTATGTGTTGACTTCAGAAATTTAAACAGGGCTTCAGTTAAAGATAACTATCCCGTCCCTTCAATGGAACAAATTCTCCAGATGGTGTCAGGATCTGAACTATTCTCCCTTCTTGATGGCTTCTCTGGTTGCAATCAAGTATTGGTAGCTGAAGAAGACCATCTTAAGACTACTTTCCACACTAAATGGGGAACGTTCGTGTACCAAAGAATTCCATTTGGCCTAATAAACGCAGTAGCTACGTTTCAACAGGAAATGGACATTGCCTTCCGAGGATTGGGAGGTCACTCCGTTGTTGTTTATTTAGACGATGTGATAGTTTTTTCAAAGAAAAGAGAAGATCATGTTATTCACCTGAAACAGATTTTTGAGCATTGCCGAAAATATGGTATTTCTTTAAATCCCAAGAAGAGTGTGTTCGTTGTTCCCGATGGTAAACTGCTGGGCCATATCATTTCCAAAAGAGGAGTATCAATAGATCAAGAAAGAGTCCAAGCTATCAATAAAATTACAATGCCTCATAACAAGAAATCCATGCAGTCGTTTATGGGCACTATCAATTTTGTCCGAAGATATGTTCCATATTTTGTGCAAATTGTTAAGCCTTTGTAGCGAATGGTCAAGCAAATCATACAGTTCAAGTGGACACACTTAGAAAAGCATGCATTCAGAGACATTAAGGTAGCCATAGCTAAGGCCCCTTCCTTGAGAAGCCCAAATTTTGACAAAGATTTTATCTTGTATACCTTTGCTTCGAATGACTCACTCGTAGCAGTGCTCATGCAAAAGGTAGAGTTAGGAGATGAATACCCAATCTTGTTTATGAGCACTGGTCTGCAAGGTGCTAAACTGAACTATCCTGTTATTGACAAGCATGCGTATGCTATCTTCAAAGTGGTCAAACAGTTCAGACCATATATTCTTAAGAACAAAACTAAAATTATAGTTCCTCACCCAGCTGTTAGGTCCCTTTTCATTCAAAAGGAATTGGGAGAAAGAAGGGGAAACTGGGTCACAGCTCTTCAAGAATATGATTTAGAATTCAAACCATCCACCATCATTAAGGGGCAAGGCTTGTGTAAATTGCTTACAGAACATCCAATTGATGAAGAGCAGCACTGGAAAAATGAAGCTGAATTGAATTCAGTTGAGGTTTGTCCCATTTTCACAGCTCCTGAATCGTGGTATAGAGATCTAGTGCATTATTTGCAGCAGGGATATCTACCAGAACACTGGAGTTCTAAACAAAGAAGGGCACTCTATTTGAAATCAGCAGCTTATCAAATCATTGATGGCATACTGTTCAGAAGAAATTACGATGGTATTTTTCTCAGATGTCTAGAAAAGGAAGATGCAAGCAAGGTTGTCCAGGAATTGCATGATGATCCGGCTGGTGGACATTATTCAGGAGAGACAACAACCCACAAAATTCTCAGAGCTGGATATTATTGGCCCACTTTATTCCGAGATGCTCATGCTTATGCATGGAACTGTGACATATGCCAAAGAAGCGCTGGGAAATTACCTAAGGTAGTAGGACCTTTGCAGTCGGTTATTATCTCAAAACCTTTCGAATAATGGGGTATAGATGTCATTGGGGAAATAAAGCCAAATTCTTTTCTTCAGCATCGATACATCCTCATAACCACCAACTACTTCACCAGATGGATGGAGGCTATCCCATTGTGCAAGATCAACGAAGATACAGTCATCAGTTTCTTGAAAGAGAACATCATAACCAGGTTTGGGGTTCCAATTTCCCTAGTATTTGATAATGCCACCTATTTCTCGTCTTTTAAAATAAATGAATTTGTTTATGAATAGGGAATTAAACTGTATTATTCAACCAATTATTACCCTCAAGGAAATGGATTAGCCAAATCTTCAAACAAAAATCTCATTCAAATTCTCAAGAATACTGTGATAGAAAATCAATGAAGTTGGCATATAGCTCTTCCAAATGCCTTATGGGCAGATAGGGTGACTCCAAAGAATGCATTAGGGGTTTCCCCTTACACCCTCGTCTATGGCAGGGAAGCCATTCTCCCTCCCAATATCTTGCTTCCATCCTTACAGTTGTCCCAAGCTTCTCGAGGGTCTAGTAGTTAGGTCTTTCAATCTAGGATCAATACTTTGCTTCAACTGGAAGAAGCCCGTCAGAAAGCTAAAGACCAATTTCATCAACATCAAGACATAGTCAAAAGATGGTTCGATAAGAGAAAGTCTGGTAAAATAAGTTTTGAAGTAGGAGACTTAGTTCTGAAATGGGACCATAATTGTGAAGGCAAGGAGATGCACATGAAATTCCAACACTTATGGATAGGCCCTTACCAAATCTCTAAAAAGCTCATCCCATCCACTTACAAGTTGATAGACCTCCAGGGAGAGGAAGTAACCCTTCCTCTCAATGGTCTTGCCTTGAAACAATACTTTGCATAGTCTCAATGAGACTTTTTGTACATAAATAAAGCTTTTCTTTTATTTTTACTTCAGTCTTTGTTTTCTGTGCTTCAGCTAGATTGCCTTTTTTCTCTTAGCCTTTGAACTTTTGTACAAAATTGTTTTCCTGAGTCACCTGCAATTGGGCCCTTCGTGAAGGCAAATCTTGCAAGAAATATCACAACTTGTGAAGCTGGAAATGTATCCTGGAAAGAAAGTTTACCCATGCATTTGGGGCTTTGCTAATCGTTCTCCAAAATGAAGAGATCATGTTCTATTGGTCACACTAACCCTTGTTTAAATAGCACACTTAAAAGCATCTCAAGAAGATCGTTGTGTTTGGACCCAAGGAAGAGTAGCACATCTCGAAGGCATATGGTATTGAAATGACTCCATGCTGCAAATTTAAACCCAAAAGGGCTCATAATCAAGGGTCTGTTTTCCATAAATTCCCACCTCAATCAAAGCACAGCTGAGATATAAGCAAAGCATATAGGTCAAGAAAGCTATCCAAAATACTCAGCTCAAGCTAGGCTCCTCTCCATCCGTGAGGCTTGATAAAAAATAAAATCTCCCACTCACACAAAAGGACATTGTGGATTGAGGAGCCAGAATTAAAGACCGTATTTTAAAGCAAATATTTCTGGAAGGCTCAAACAACAAAGCTGTCAAATGTATGAGCATCCAAACAGATGCAGGCGGCATGGGAATGAGGAACAAGAGAAATGGTGTCTATGAGATGTTGTTGCAAAATCCTGTGGAGTCCAATAGCAGTGGTCATATGATGAAAGATGAATCTTCTAAAATGAACCCCATATGTTGGCCCTTGGAAAGTTTTAAAGATGTCTTCATCAAAGCTCCCTTCTCCCAATGACCAATGGATAAAGTGCCTTCTTCCTTCACTGAGATTCGAACGCTTAAGCCGACTACTGCACATAAGGTGAACAACTTTTAAAAGGAGTTCTTCCGATAAACGAGATAGTTTTAGAGATCTGTGTTTGCCAGCGATTCGCCAATTGTTGTTGCTGCAACATCCTTTCCCAAAATTTTGAAGTTATTTGGGGCCCTCCTTTTAACACTTTTGTAGCAAGCTTTTTACTTCATCCTTACGTTTGTTGTCTTTGACTAGGAAGATTTTCATCACCTGCTTCCAAGAGTGTTTTCCTGTCTATGGCAAAGTCATCATTTTTATTTAGCGCATATTTTGGCCTTAACTCCCCGCTGTAGCGCAAGTTTTATCCTTTATTCCACTACTACTTTGACTCACCTTTAACCATAAATCCCTCGTTGGGCACAAACTCTAATCACAAATCCTCCGTCTGGCGTGTACCTTGGCTCTCACTCAGCCGCCCTTTTGACTAGTCCCAAGTCTGTTATCTGGCGCAATAAGCCGACCACCATTAGCGCAAGAGAAAGTTTTTCTCGGTTGCTTGAGGCGCAAGAATTATCATAATCATCCCACCTTGGGGCTATGCTTCACTTCCTTGGAATGATTAAAAGTGGCGCATTCTGCCCCAGCGCAATTATGATGATAGAGTCGACTCCCCAAGCACTGGAGACGCACTTATGCTCCCCGCTCACAAATCCGCATTCGTCTTTCATGATAACTCATGCCTGGCATAATTTTTTGAGCACAACCCTAATGCCGGGATGGCCGCTTGAGTGCTAAGCTTATCTTTGAACATGCGCAAACCACATAGCGCAAAACATTACGCTCCCCGCTTGGTGCGAAAGCTAAAATCAATAATCGGCGCCAAAATATCTCCTTGATCCCTATGCACCGACGGAGTTGGTACGGCCTTAATGAGTTCATGTGCCACTCTTAATGACCATTTCTCGAGCCCTGTTCTCATAATCCCGCCAACTTTAAACGTACATGAGAATTTAACTCTCCCTCTATTTAACGCATGCAACGACATTTTGGGTTTTTTTTATTTGGTCATTTGCACTCGGAGCGCTCGCCATTCGCGTTGAAGTTTGAGACGACCATTCACTGCAAACAATTGAGGTCTCAGAGCGCTCACCATACTGACAGGTAGGCTCTTTCCCAAATCCTGCTCTTGGATTAGTAGGTTAAACAATCACCCATGCACAGTTTGAGTAGCTCAAGCGGCCTTCATCCTTCTTTGCATGAAATATAGAAAGACGTAGGATAGTTATTGTCCTTCTCCCTATGAAGATACGACGCCACCACTTTCAAACCAAAGTAGAGATGGCCCCATCTCACAGGCACGCAAGTCTTTCCCCTCTGTTGTGTTTTCATCTCTCCTGGTTTTCCTCATAGAGATTTCGTTTTCCAAGCGAAAATCGCGTCTCCCAACGACCGCATTTCAAAGTTTTATATGTTTTCTTGGTTGCATAATGGTTTGTTTCGGTTTGAGGATCTTCTTCCTTGAGTAGAGTCTCTATTTTCTAAAAGTATGAAGTGCTCTGGTCATGAGGTTGAATCGTCCTGGCGATATTTTAGCGGCCGCAGAGTTTCTTGCTCAAACCCGTAGAAGCCGCAGCATCCCAAAGCCTTGCTTGCAAAGCTCCCAGCCAAGCATCTTCTGCGCGTAAGGCTCGACCCTTCTCGCTCCTTGCAGTTAAAATTTCATGCTATAAGGAGTGAGGTTTATTCATGCCAAGGTTGCATAAACTCACATTGCTTGGTCAAAGCTTCCGTAGGGGATGTGTCAAACCGGCCAATTGAGCCCATTTAGAAACTCGAAGTTAGGCCCGATCCTTAGCTGATAAAGCCTGCGACTGCGGGACTTATCCATCTTCAGTGCAACTTCCACTATCTGCTGTCGGCGCATGAAATGTTTGAACATTGACACACAAACAATATTGTGTACATTACGTGAAGCGCTAGTACAAAAGTAAGGTTAGATTAGGAAGCAGCGATTGTGAAATTGTTTGAGCTAGTGCACGAATGAGTTTAGCTTTGGCGCACAAATAAAATTATGGCACTAGCGCATGAAATTTTTTAGGTATCAGCTCAGGAAATGCATTATCACTTAGTGCCCGAATAATTTTAGGCACTGACGCGCATGGAGCATCTAAATCTTAGCGCATAAATTCCTGCTTATACCCCAGCGCACACTAGATCGCTAATCTTAGCACACACAAAATCCCAAGTGTGGCGCAAATTTTAATTTTGGCGCCAGCACAAAGATCTTCATCAGATTCATGCAAGTGTTTATTTCAAAATCCTAACGATACCAACACACCAAAATGAATGGCGCACAAGCAAAATGACCTTGCCCTTTGTCCTGATTTTTTGTCTCTGTTTAGCATGAAGGGACATTGTTGAATTGAGCTTACATGTGAAATGAAGATAATTATGTTTGTTTTAGACAGCCTCTATGTTAAGAAAATGTTATATTTTGGCTTTGTCATAGAGTGTTGCTAATGCTTGGAATAGTGGTCTAACTAAAGTATTTTGGTACTGCCTTGCTCACCACAGGATTACCATGCATAGGAAGTCAGCTCAGAAAGTAACCTCAGACTCAGAGGTTTAAGTTCTATTAGATACTTCTCTCGTCACGATGTTTGTTGACACGCAAGCTACCACTGGTGTTTCCCCTGGGAGCTCTGCTCCTAAATTGCAATGGGGTGATCTGCACAGATTCATCATAGCTCAAGATAGTTCAACAGCTTCTATAGAGGATGTCCTAGTGTATGCCAACATCAGAAGGTCTCATTTTCATAAGGCAACAACTCGACTAGAGCTATTCCCTTGTTCTGAAGTTATTGGATGGCTTATTCCTAACATTTGGACCAACACAAGGCTCATGACTGATAAAAATGGGTTAAACCTAGCATCTTTCGCTCTTGAGCATGTTACTGCTTCCTACAGATTGCCTTCACCCAAGTCTTCTTTAGACAATGAATGGATGGCAAAGCATCAAATGGACTTGCTATAAACTGCCCGTAAGATGACTATAAATGACAGGCAGATCAGGAGGAGGCAGAATAATGAATATGAGAGCAATCTCCTAAAAACCCCTTACAGCTTCATCGTCCTGATGTTGAGTAGACTCTTCGGCATGCCTAATGGAAATGTGTTTAAGGTCGGATGGGTGCCAGTGATGTTTCGCATAGCCACAAAAGGCACCATCTTCAACTGGGTTGAAATAATTTCAGATAGCTTGGCCTCACAGTTAACAGCAGCCCAAGGAGGACTAGCCCAAAAGAAGGTAGATTTCTTCATGTCTTCATACCTGATTGATTGCCTATTAAGAAAGCATTCGTTCCCAGACTTGGGTTGCTCATGGAAGCCAAATGAAACAGCTCTCTTCATAGCTTACCAGTGTACATGGGCAAGTAAATACGCAAACCACTACAAGATGATTTGCGAGAGGTTTATCATGCCATTGTACTAGCTTATCTTCGTTCAAGAGCCAGACTGTATGTCGGAGAATGCTATGCCCATCATTGAATGATTTGGGGACTATTATCATAGTGCAGAAGGCACATACGTCAGGATGAGTGGAGGGACTCATGAGCCATTTATGTTCCCTCGGTATGTTATAGATTTTGTAATTCATCAGGAGGTCGTGAGACAACTCTTCGGCCCCAGCGCAATAAGCAAGTTCTTAACAGACCAAAGAAAGGCCATGTATCCTCCCATTCCATTTACCATCGGAGCTTACAGCCTCCCAAGAGCAAGAGACGGGGAAAATTACACTCAAGGCTTGGAATTTTTCCATTTTGGCTCAGTCCCTTTCAGAAGGCATGACCCCAATGGTGCAGTAAGTAGGCATTGCCTTAACCTCAAACTCTCCTTTGAATACGCTCATGCGATGGACCGAGACAAGGAATTCTGTTGGAGCGCCCGCAACCTAACTGAGTTAGAAAAGAATTACAATATGAAAGATGTGAAAGATCCAAGCCCCAAACCTATCGGTTTGATCCAAAGAGAACCGGAGGCATTAGCCTCACAATCAGGGGAGCCATTGGAGGTGGATCAGGATAGAGTGCTCCAACAACAGGCTCTCAAACAACAGCAGGACCAACAACAAGCAAGGATTCAAGGTGAGGTAGCTTCCAAGCTTCAACAAGAGGAGGCTACCAGGATTCAGAAAGAAAGAGAAGATCAGTTATCGCAAGAGCAAGCTTCCAAGAAACAGCATGAGGAAGAGCAAAGGCCCCTGTCTGAAGGAGCAGATGGATTGCAGACATAACAAGAGGAGTCAGTAGGAGAAAAGGATAAAGAGCAGACAGAGAAGTCTCTCAATCCAGAGCCATCTACTCCGACAGATCCATCAGCTGCTAGTACTGATCTCAAAAGATATTTGGAGCATGAAAGAGATGATTAAGAAAATGACAACAATTGAAACCAAAGCCCTAAAGACTTGAGAAAGGCTTGCAGACATGTAGAGGAGCTGAAACAGAAATCTGAATGGAAAAGGGGAAAATCTCAACTACCTTCACACTTGCGTGCCCCTGCAGGAGATGAATTGGACGTAGACATAGGAATTCTTGAATTCGCCAGAGATTGCGGCACCAAGCTAAGTGTGGAAATCAAAAGGATGGCCCACAAGTGTTGTTCCATCTATTCCACACTCAGGGAATCGCTTAGCAAGTGTCATCTATCTATCCCCGCCTCCATTCATGAGTTCCTAAGAGAATAAGACTGAGTGTTTGAGTTGCAGAATGAGCTGGATGAAGACTTGGCTTACATCAAGAAGATAGAGGTATTGACTTAGGACGAATTTCAACTGTTCATTTTCCATCCTACAATACATATTTACTTCCTGGAAGTAATGGCAAAAGAGGCTACACAGGGAAGAGCACTGATCAAATCTGACCTTCGTAAGCATGAAATAGCATCCCAGGCAACAGTATCTTCCCGTAGCAAGCTTATCGTAAAGGATATCAGCCAATGGACCTCATACATTCAAAGTATAGATGGAACGATAGTTTCAAGCGAGCCGGTTGGTGGAGGCATGTCTTCAAATTAGCAGGCAGAAGCCCCAACTGAATAGACAGATCAGTCTTGATTTTGTTTTAATCAAGTAAAAAACTGAAATTCTTCCTTTTGTATAAATGTTCTAAAAGGACTGTATATTTTTCTCCTATGTGTGAACTCTTCCACGTATTCAGAGGCTTTGTAAGGATACGATGAAATCCAAGGAGGGAGGTGATAGATTTAGGGTACACTTGTTAGCCCAAGGGGTGCTTTGTAAAGTTATAAATATAAGGTTAGAAGGAATAGAGAAGGACTTTTTTGGCAAGGAAAAGAAGCTTCTTAGCTTGTACGAACTATTTTGTAATGAGCTCCAGGGAAGCGATTTTTGCCTAATAAAGAGCCTAAGGGAGACATTTGTTTTTCCTAGAAAAGTGGACCTGATGCATGCTGGATTATTCTTTTGACATTCTGACACTGCTGTGAGATCTTTCCTTACGTTTTGGAATTGTTTCTGTCTAATGAATGATATCACTATTTTCTATGCAATGATGTTTTCCTAAATGAGTAATAGGATGCTTTCACATGGATTAAAATCTATCTCTTATATCTTTAATCTCTTGCTGTAGATGTATCTTTCTGATTGAATGGTTATCTGTGGATCTTTAGATACTTCTTTTAGCACATTGCTCATATTTACAGTTTGCTCCTTATAAGGATAGATTAGATTTATTTCAGTCTTAGATATAGATTTGTTTCAAGCTCTGCATTTAGATTAAATTAGCTTAGGCACTTGCATATCATTTTAATAAAGAAATAAAAAAAGAACGGTGGATTGGGCCATAACCAGTGTAAAAGAAGCAAATCTCCAAGTCTAACGGTAGCCGAACTGCTAACCGGACGGATTCCCCATACCAAATGGTGGATAATCTAATTGAGATAGTTTATTGGGGAGAATCCCTTTCTACTTGATGCTGCGATCTTCGGGGCATCAACAGGGCCTTAATACATAGTTAGTTTGTTTCAGCTATCTCTTTTGTGATAATTTGTCAAAAAAAATTTATGGATTACGATTTTGCTCTTATACATTCACTAATATTGTTTATTGTTTGCAATCAGTAACCTACATTGGTTCATAGTTCATGTTTTTCTTAACTTATGACCTTTGCAATTGATGTTTTAAATGAATGCATTTATTTAAAAACATTTGATCGATTTCTGCAAATGATTCACAAAAAACATTAAGTTAATGTTAATTTGTCAATTAACATTCCAAATTCAGGATAAGCTTGTATGCACTTCATCTTTAAGTTATTGTTGGTTAAATTTTTTCAATTAATTATTTCTTAAGCTACTAAACCATAAAACAGTTTTGCATGTCTGTCAAATTGGTGAAAGGACTTAGTAATTTTCAGATCAAGTTATCTTGTACACAAAAAAATCATTCCCGTTAGAATAGGCCTAACTTAGATTAGATTTATTTTCAAAGTTAGACTAACTCTTAGGATTTGGTAAGCTTTCTTCTCTTTCCTTACAAGAAGACAAATCCGATTTAGGATCAAACACACCTAAGTGCCGGTAGACGCCTTTGTATCCCTGGGTGTTAACCACACCAAACAGCTCGAGGATAGGGTAAAACTTGCATAGGATTATACGAAGCCTTTGGCTGGGTTTTCATCCCCTGTTGTTTGCCTTGAACATCTTTCCAGCACATGTTCAACCAAGGCATCAACAGAGGTTTAGCGAGAGATAGCGATCGCTGGTCAGGAGTTTAGAGAGAGTGATACTAGAGGTTAGAGGTTTAGAGAGAGAGACAGATTGGGGGTTAATAGGGGTTTAGAGATAGAAAGAGAGATCACAAGGGGTGTATGGATGGTTAGTGTTGGGTAGGAGAGAGACATAGAGAGGTAGGTGTCAAAATTAGGCCATAAATTTGAATCCTAAACCATGGTGTGGGCCAAGATATCTATTATTGGTGTTACGGAGCTCAAAATTACCAACATATCCCACTTGTAGATGAAATATTCCATCTATAGAGATTATGTGATGTCTCAAGTCCTTGTGCATCACTCGTGAGTCACAAAGGGAATTTTTACATCCTAAACATTTTTCTTTTGGACTTGAACCATGGCGTGGATTGTGAGAACCATACATGGTGTTCATGATGTACCTTTCCCTTTCAAGGTTCTTCAATTCTACCATGCCAATTGAATGGATCCCCTGGTTTGAGATTCGAACCCATTGCTAGTGTCTATGGTAATGCTAGTCCCAGATATGAATGTAGTTCGAGCTCTTGGTATGAAGGATCCCCTAGTTTGAGAGCCTACCCTAGAGTGCGATCGATGAAGGATACCAAGTTCTCATAGAACTAGTCTGTCCAAATCATGCGGGATTGAACCAATTTCTTTTAAAAATATCACAAAATGGAGTGCCGAGAACCCGTATTCCAAATGGCGCGGGATTCCTAAACATGATTTTAATTTTGATTTCATTCCCATGATGAAAAAATTAATTAGACATTTAGTACAAGGCTAGGCACATCACATATTAAAATACATTTATATGGATTCACAAGAAAGCTACCAAATTCAATAAATTATTAAATACATTGTTTAAGTAAATAATTATGATTCCACTTTAGAACTGAGCAGAGCGATGGAGGATGCATCCAGTACAGAATCTTTTCGGTTCCCTTCAGGGTTTTTATGGTGTTTTCTGGTGTTTTACATGGAATGGGAGGCGTAAACTTGAGTCACCCTTCACAAAAAGGGGGAAAACAATGAGAAGAAAGGGTGATGGAATGAAAATTACTAGCATGTTGAAATTGGTAGGAAAATTTTCATTTTTGGTGTTACGGATCTAAAAATTACCAACATATCCCACTTGTAGTTGAAATGAGATTCACTCTTTAGAGATTATGTGATGTCACAAGGCCTTAATCATCACTCAAGAGAAACAGAGGGAATTGTTACATATAGTCTAGATATTCCTTATGTAGGTCATATGTAGTAGTCTAGGTTAACATGCATGGACCATCAACCCCATAGCAAATTAATATGGTATTAGGCCCTAAAATTAGTTTATAGTCCATGGTATAGGCCACGAGAACCATCATCAATGTTACAAATATTGAAATGGCCACAATATCTCGCTTGTAAGGTAAAGTAACTATGTGTAGGGCCCTACACATGGACCATGAATCATATAGTAAATTGATTAACCATGGACCATTATTTAGGTTATGAGAACCAATATTGGCTTACATAACCTATAAATATTAAACCATGGTTGGTTTATTGGTTTACATAACCATGGACAAACCAACAACAACAATGGCATCGCCAATGTTCACAATGATGATCATGACAATCTCACATGTAGGATAGAAATTCTTATGTGGTAATCTAGGTTAACATGCATGGACCATTAACCCCATGGAAATTTTATATGGCATTAGACCCTAAATTTAGTTTGCATGCCATAGTCTACGCCATGAGAACCATCCTTTGTGTTACAAATATTGAAATGGCCATCATAAATAATGCCACTAATTAGACACCGACCTAACACAACCAACCCATGTAAATGGCTCATGCACTTGGAACACTTGATCCATGCAATGAATTCATGCACCTAGGAAACTTCAACCTCTAACCCCCTCACCTCGTACCTACTTTAGCATCTATCCCCAAACCCAATAACATGATAACTTATAAACCACTTAACCACTAGTACCAACAAAACCAGAACCCCTTTCCCACTAACCCACCGATCCCTTAGGTTCCTCGCTTCTAATCCAAAAAATCCCCAAAGACTACCACATTATGAAATTGTAGAAAACATTCCCTTAAGCCAGTGTCCCTCTAACCCTAACCCACTACCCCCTAACCCAATCACTAACATGCCTACTGCACCACATCAACACACTAACACAATAAAATTTGACCTTGGGTTATTTATAACCAAGGTTTTAGATCAAAGACATTGACATCAAGGTTTGAATGATCACTTTATGGGATTTTATCAAACCAAAATTAGTGCAAAAATAAACACAGGAACTTAGACTATAAACAAAATATTTCCTATCTAGGGTATGTATGATGACTCAAGTCCTTATGCATGGCCCATGAGTCTGAAAATAAATTTGTATTGCCCAAGAACCTACATTTTGCCCCTAGACCATAACATTGGCTCCTTGAACCATCCATGGCATGAAAATACTAAAAAAAATTACAATGTGTTACTCAAAAGATAAATATTCCTTTCCTATGGCCTATGTGGTGGTACAGAGAAATGCCCATAGGTCACAAGACCTTGAGGTAACTACCAGTCATTATAAACTAGATTTTGATCTAACACCATGGACACCATCGATTAGGCTTTATCATCCGAAGAATCTTGTTCTCCTGATGATGAACCTGCTTAAAAGGTTAAAAAATTGTCGAATTTCAAAAATTCTTACCGCAAATTCCTATCACCATAACCATCCATGATGTTGTAAATATTGAAATGGCCACCATACCCACTTGCAAGCTAAATATTCATTGTGTAGGAATCATGTGGTGATTAGGTCCCTACACATGGACCATTAGCCATAAAGGATAATGTTATGGCACACGAGTTTTTATTTTGACCATGGATCATGGAAAGTTGGAGTGTGAGAACCATCTTTGATGTGAAAAACCTAGCATGGCTGCCTCAATTGTAGAGCTCTAATGGGATATGGTGTTGAAAGATGATGCACACCCTTCCTAACACTACAATAGCTTGTGTGTGCTTAGCTCCAATGTTTTGATGAGATGCATTGTTGAACCCATGTGACACACCTAACCCACGTACATAAATGACTTTTAAGGGGTTTTCAAAAAACATCCTCGAAAATTTCAATTTGCATGACTTTTAGGGGCAGTTTCAATAAACCGCCTCCAGAAGTTTAATTCTCATTTCTTTTAAGGGGGGTTTCACAAAAATGCCTCCAAACGTTCAATTATCATGACTTTTAAGGGGGGTTTTTAAACCACTGCCTCCAAATTTTTAATTTCCATGACTTTTAGGGGGGAAGTGCAACAAACTACCTCCAAAAGTTCAATTCTCATGACTTTTAAGGGGGGTTTCAAAAACCCGCCTCCAAAAGTTCAATTCTCATGAATTTTAAGGGGGGTTCCTAATAACTTCCTCCAAAAATTTAATTCTCATGACTTTTAGGGGGGGGGGCTCCAACAAACCGCCTCCAAAAGCTCAATTCTCATGACTTTTAAGGGGGGTGCCAAAAGGCCGCCTCCAAAAGTTCAATTCTCATGAATTTTAAGGGGGGTTCCAAAAACACCGCCTCTAAAAGGTCAATTCTCATGACTTTTAGTGGGGGTTTTGACAAACCGCCCCCACAAGTTATGAGAATTGGTCTTTTAGGTGGAGTTTTCAAACAACCAACTCCAAAAGTTCAATTCTCATGACTTTTAAGGGGGGTTCCAAACAAACCGCCTCCCAAAGTTCAATTCTCACGACTTTTAGGGGGAGTTTTGACAAATCGCCCCCAAAAGTTACGAGAATTGGGCTTTTAGGGGGGGTTTCAAACAACCGTCTCCAAAAGTTCAATTCTCATGAGTTTTAAGGGGGGGTTCCAAAAAAACCATCTCCAAAAGTTCAATTCTCATGACTTTTAAGGGGGGTTTTGACAAACCGCCCCCAAAAGTTATGAGAATTGGGCTTTTAGTGGGGTTTTCCATAAATTGCTACCAAAAGTCAAATTTCAGGACTTTTGAGGGCGGATTTAATAAAACCGCCCCCAAAAATCCAATTTCCATGACTTTTAGGGGCGGTTTTAAAAGACCCCCTCCAAAGGTCTAAAAGAAAATTTAGGGGGGAGTTTCCCAAGATCCCCGCAAGCCAAAACCACCCCTAAAGGTCTATTTTGTTGTAGTGGACACTTGCAAATACAAATGATGACACTTCCAATCAGAGGATTAATACATATCCGTTGGGGATACAATAAAGTACAATTATAATATACAAGTGAATATCTTCTGAAGTTACAAAGACATCAACAATATATTGGGGGTTAATAGGGGTTTAGAGATAGAACCTGAGATCACAAGGGGTGTATGGATGGTTAGTGTTTGGTAGGAGAGAGACATAGAGGAGGGGTAAGTGGATGGGGAGTGGGGTAGAGAGAGAGAGAGAAATTAGGGGTTAGGGTTCATCGGTCTAGAGAGAGAGAGATATTCAGGATTGGGTGTTTAGAGAGAGAGGGAGAGAGGGAGAGAGAGATTAGGGGTTTCCTGTTAGAAGTTTAGAGAGAGAGAGAGAGAGAGAGTGAGAGAGAGAGAGAGATTGGAGGTTAGGGGTTGAGAGAGAGACATAGAAGGTTAATCATTTAGAGAGAGACAAAGAGAGGGGAGATATGTAACTAGGTGAGAAGTGGGTGTTTGGGATTTGGAGAATGAGAGAGAGATAAAGGGTTAGGGGTTTAGATAGAGTGAGCATGAGAGAGAGGTGTGGGGTCAATGGTTTAGAGAGAGATAGAGATTGATGATTAGGTGTTTAAAGAGATAGATATTGAGGGTTATGGACTATGGATCTATGGGTTTAGAAAGAGATAGAGAGAGAGAGAGAGATTAGGGGTTAGAGAGATAGAGAGAGATATATTTGAGATTAGGAGTTTAAAGAGAGAGAGAGAGGTTGGGGCTTAGTGCTTTAGATAGAGAGAGAGAGAGAGGGGTTTAGAGAGAGAGATATATTGGAGGTTAGGGGTTTAGAGAGATATAGAGAAAGATATTGGTTTTTATAGGTTTAGAGATATATATAGATTAGGGGTTAGGAGTTTAGTGAGAGAGAGATTGGAATTTAGGAATTTAGAGAGAGAGGGAGAGAAAGAGAGAGATTGGATCTAAGGGGTTTACAGATATAGATAGACAGCTAGAGAGAGAGATATATTTGGATGTAGGGGTTTAGAGAGAGCGAGAGCGAGAGAGATTGGGGGTTAAAAGTTGTTTAGATATAGAGAGATATAAAATGGGTTGTATGAACGGTTAATGGATGGGGGGAGAGGGACATAGAGTCGGGGGAGGGGTAGGTGGGTGATGAGTAGGGTTTTTGGGAGAGAGACAGATAGAGAGAGGGAGAGAGAGAGAGGGATAGAGAGAGAGGGAGAGAGAGAGTGAGAGAGAGAGAGAGAAATAAATCGAGAGTAAAAGTGGATTAGGGGTTAATGGTTTTGGTGAGAGAGAGAGAGAGAGGGAGAGAGAGAGAGAGTGAGAGTGAAATAAATAGAGAGAGAAAGTGGATTAGGGGTTAAGGGTTCAGAGAGAGAGAGAGAGAGAGAAATTGGGGGTTAAGGTTTTATATAGAGACTGAGTGAGTGATCAAGAGAGAGAGAAATAGATTGGGGGTCAGGGGTTAAGTGTTTATAGATATATAGAGAGAGATTGGGGGTTAAGTGTTTAGAGAGAGAGAAAGAGTGCGATATATTGGGAGTTAGAATTTTAGATATAGAGAAAGAGATGGATTTAGAGAGAGAGGGTGTGAGATATTGGAGGTGAGCGATTTAGAGAGAGATATTGGTTATTGGGGGTTTAGAGAGAGAGAGAGAATGGGAGTTAGGGGTTAGGAGTTAAGGATTAGGGGCTAGGGATTTAGAGAGAGATAGAGAGAGGGAGGGAGAGAGACATATATTTGGGTTAGGGGCTTAGAGACATAGAGAGAAAGAGAGACATTGAGGGTAAGGGTTTTACATAGAGAGAGATAGAGAGATGGAAAGGCACATAGAGAGAATGGAATTTAGAGAGAGAGAGATCGATTGGGTTTTAGGTGTTTAGAGAGACAGAGAGAGGGTGAATGGGGATTAGGGGTTTTGAGAGAGAGAATGGGAGTTACGGGTAGAGAGAGAGAGAGAGAGAATAGGATTTAGGGGTCAGGGACTAAGGGTTAGTGGTTAGGAGTTAGAAATTAGGGACTAGGGGTTTAGAGAAAGAGAGAGAGGGAGGGAGAGAGAGAGATATTGGGGTTAGGGGTTTGGAGACACAGAGAGACAGAGAGACATTGAGGTTAACTGATTTACATAGAGAGAGAGAGATGGAAGGGGAGATAGAGAGAATGGTTGTTAGAAAGAGAGTTCGATTGGGTTCTAGGTGTTTAGAGAGATAGAGAGAGGGTGAATGGAGATTAAGGGTTTTGAGAGAGACATAGGGGGAGAGAGAGAGAGATTGTAGGTTAGGGGTTTAGCGAGAGATATAGATCAGTGGTTAGTAGTTTATAGAGAGTGAGACTAGGTCTTAGAAGTTTAGAGACATATAGAGAGATTGGGGGGTTTAGAGATAGAAAGAGAGATCAGGAGGGATGTACGAATGGTTAGTGTTGGGTAAGAGAGAGACACAGAGGGGTAGGTGGGTGGGGAGTGGGGTAGAGAGAGAGATAGTGAGACATAGAAAGAACAGGTGTTAGGGTTTAGGGGTGTAGAGAGAGATAGTCAGTGTGAGAAAGAGAGAGAGATATTTGGGGTTAGGTGTTTAGAGAGAGAGATTAGGGGTTAGGTGTTAGGATTCGGAGAGAGAGAGAGAAGGTTAGGGATCTAGAGAGAGAGAAACAGAGAGAGATAGATGGGAGGTTAGGGGTTGAGAGAGAGAAAGTGAGAGATTGGAGGTTAGGGGTTGAGAGAGAGAGAGAGAGAGAGTTAATTGTTTAGACAAAGATTGAAGGTTAGGTTGGGAGTGAGAGAGAGATACATATTGGAGGTTATGGGTTTATAGGGAGAGATTGGGGGTTATGGGTTTAAAGAGAGAGAGAGATTGGAGGTTAGGGGTTTAGAGAGAGAGAGAGAGAGAGAGATTGGGGGTTTAGAAGGGGAGATTGGAGGTTAGGGATTGAAAGAGAGAGAGAGATTGGGGGTTAGGTGTTTAGAGAGATGGAGATTGGGAGTAAGTGATTTAGAGAGAGAGCAATTAGGGGTTTATAGAGAGAGAGAGGGTTAGGGGTTTAGAGAGAAAATGAGAGATTGGAGGTTAGGGGTTGAGATAAAGAGAGATAGAAGGAAAAGAGATCGGGGTTAAAGGTTTAGATATATATATTGGAGTTTAGGAATTTAAAGAGAGAGAGAGATAGAAAGGGAGAGTTTGAGGGTTGGGGGGGAGAGAGAGAGAGAGAGAGAGAGAGAGAAAGAGAGAGATTGGTAGTTAGGGGTTTAGAGAAAGATAGAGAGATTTGGGTTTAGGGGAATAGAGAGAGAGATAGAAAGAGAGAGATTGGTGATTAGTGGTATATAGAGAGAGAGTGGGGACTAGGGTTTTGAAGAGAGGGAGAGAGAGGGAGAGAGAGAGGGGGAGGTGTTAGGGGTTTAGAGAGAGAGATTCAGGGTTAGGTGTTTAGAGAGAGAGAGAGGTTAGGGGTTAGGGGTTTAGAGAGAGAGAGAGAGATGCCAGAGGTTACGCGTTCAAAGAGAGAGAGAGAGATATATATATTAGGAGTTGGGGATTTAGCAAGAGACATCAAGTTTGGGGGTTAGGGATTTAGAGAGAGAGATATTGGGGGTTAGTGGTTTAGAGAGAAATATATATTGGGGATTCAGGTTTTAGAAAGAGAGAGATCTGGGGTTATGGATTTAGAGAAATAGAGATTATATGTTAGGGAGATAGATATTCAGAGAGATAGAAAGAGAGAGTGTGGGGGTTATGTGTTTAGAGAGGGAGAGGGATTGGGGGTTAGGGATTTAGAGAGAAAGAGATTCAAGGATAGGATTTTAGAGAGAGAGACATAGAATGGGGGTTAGGGGATTAGAGTGAGAGAGATTGGGGTTAGGGGTTTAAAGAGAGAGAGAATGGGGTTTAGGAATTAAGAGAGAAAGGAAGAGGGAGAGAGAGAGATTGGAGGTTCGAGGCTTAGACATAGAGACATTGATAGAAAGATAGACATTTGGAGTTATGCGTTTAGAGAGAGATATTAGGGGTTAGAGAGAAACACAGTGAGATATATTGGGGGTTAGGGTTTAAGGTCTCGGGGTTTAGAGAGAGAGAAATTTGATGTTAGCGGAATAGAGAGAGAGAGTTTGGGGGTTAGAGTTTTAGATACACAGAAAGAGATGGATTTATAAAGAGGGGGAGAGATATTGGAGGTTAGCGATTTAGAGAGAGATATTGGTTATTAGGGGTTTAGAGAGAGAGCGATAGAATGGGAGCTAGCTGGCTACGGGTTAGGAATTAGGGGTTAGGAGTTAGGGATTGGGAGGGGTTTATACAGAGAGAGATATTGGGGTTAGGGGTTTAGAGATGCATAGATAAAGGGAGACATTGTGGGTAATGGTTTTACATATAGAGAGAGATAGATGAAAAGAGAGATAGAGAGAATGGACGTTAGAGAGAGAGATCGATTGGGTTTTAGGTGTTTAGAGAAATATAAAGAGGGTGAATGGGGATTAGGAGTTTTGAGAGAGAGAGAGAGATTGTAGGTTAGGGGTTTGGCGAGAGATAGAGATCAGTGGTTAGGGGTTTAGAGACAGTGAGACTAGGGGTTAGGGATTTAGAGAGAGAGAGAGATTGTGGGTTAGTAGGGGTTTAGACATAGAAAGAGAGATCATAAGGGTTATATGGATGATTAGTTTTGTTTAGGAGAGAGAGAGAGAGAAGTAAATTGAGAGGGAGTGGGGGTTACGAGTTAGGATTTTAGAGAGAGAGAGATTGGGGGTTAGGGTTTTAGAGAGAGAGAGAGAGATTGGTCGTTAGGGTTTAGGTGTTTAGAGAGAGAGAGAGAGAAAGAGATATTGTAGGTTAGCAGTTTAGAGAGAGAGAGATATTATGGGTTAGGGGTAAGGAACTAGGGGTTAGGGGTTAGGAGTTAGGGTTTAGTGACTATGGGTTTAGAGAGAGAGATATCAAGGTTAGGTGTTTAGAGACACAAACCGAAAGAGAGACATTGATGGTAAGGGTTTTACATAGAGAGAGAGAGAGAGAATGAGCTTTAGAGAGATAGCTTGATAAGGTTTTAGGTGTTTAGAGAGATAGAGAGAGGGTGAATGGGGATTAGGGGTTTTGAGAGAGAGAGGGAGAGAGAGAGAGATTGTAGGTCAGGGGTTTGGTGAGAGATAGGGATCGGTGATTAGGGGTTTAGAGAGAGTGAGACTAGGGGTTAGGGGTTTAGAGAGAGAGAGATTAGGGGTTAGGTGTTAGGATTTGGAGAGAGAGAGAGAGAGAGAGAGAGAGAGAGAGAGAGAGAGATTGAAGGTTAGGGGTCTAGAAAGAGAGACACACATAGAGAGAGAGAGAGAGATGGGAGGTTAGGGGTTGAGAGAGAAAGAGAGAGATTGGAGGGTAGGGGTTGAGAGAGAGAGAGAGTTAATCATTTAGACAAAGAATGAAGGTTAGGGTGGGAGTGAGAGAGAGATACATATTGGAGGTTATGGGTTTACAGGGAGAGATTGGGGGTTATGGGTTTAGAGAGAGAGAGAGATTGGAGGTTAGGGGTTTAGAGAGAGAGAGAGAGAGAGAGAGATTAGGGCTTTAGAAAGAGATATTGGAGGTTAGGGATTGAAAGAGAGAGAGAGATTGGGGGTTAGGTGTTTAGAGAGAGAGAGGGAGATTGGGAGTAAGTGATTTAGAGAGAGAGTGATTAGGGGTTTAAAGAGAGAGAGAGGGTTAGGGGTTTAGAGAGAAAGCGAGAGATTGGAGGTTAGGGGCTGAGATAAAGAGAGATAGAAGGAAAAGAGATTGGGGTTAAGGGTTTATATATATATATATATATATATATATATATTGGAGGTTAGGAGTTTAAAGAGAGAGAGAGATAGAAATGGATAGTTTGAGGGTTAGGAGAGAGAGAGAGAGAGAGAGAGAGATACATTGGCGGTTAGGGGTTTAGAGAAAGATAGAGAGATTGGGGTTTAGGGGGTTTAGAGAGAGACTAGTGATTAGTGGTATAGAGAGAGAGATTGGGGACTAGGGGTTTGAAGAGAGGGAGAGAGACAGAGAGAGAGAGGGGGGGTGTTAGGGGTTTAGAGAGAGAGATACCAGAGGTTACAAGTTCAAAGAGAGAGAGAGAGAGAGAGAGAGAGAGATATGGAGTTAGGGGTTTAGAGAGATATATATATTAGGAGTTGGGGATTTAGCAAGAGACATCAAGTTTGGGGGTTAGGGATTTAGAGAGAGAGAGATTGGGGGTTAGTGGTTTAGAGAGTGAGATGTATTGGGGATTCGGGTTTTAGAAAGAGAGAGATCTAGGGTTATGGATTTAGAAAAATAGAGATTATAGGTTAGGGAGATAGATATTGAGAGAGATAGAAAGAGAGAGTGTGGGGGTTGTGTGTTTAGAGAGGGAGAGAGATTGGGGGTTAGGGGTTTAGAGAGAAAGAGATTCAGGGATAGGATTTTAGAGAGAGAGACAAAGACTGAGGGTTAGGGGATTAGAGTGAGAGAGAGAGAGATTGGGGTTAGGGGTTTAGATAGAGAGAGGGAGAATGGGGTTTAGGAATTGAGAGAGAGAGGAAGAGGGAGAGAGAGAAATTGTAGGATCGAGGCTTAGACATAGAAACATCGATAGAAAGAGAGACATTTGGGGTTATGCGTTTAGAGAGAGAGATTAGGGGTTGGAGAGAGAAAGAGTGAGATATATTGGGGGTTAGGGTTTAAGGTCTCGGGGTTTAGAGAGAGACAAATTTGATTTTAGCGGAATATAGAGAGAGAGTTTGGGAGTTAGAGTTTTAGATACACAGAAAGACATGGATTTAGAAAGAGGGGGAGATATATTGGAGGTTAGTGATTTAGAGAGAGATATTGGTTATTATGGGTTTAGAGAGAGAGTGATAGAATGGGAGTTAGGGGATATGGGTTAGGAATTAGGGGTTAGGAGTTAGGGATTGGGGACTTTGGGTTTAGAGAGAGAGAGAGATATTGGGGTTAGGGGTTTAGAGACGCATAGAGAAAGAGAGACATTGCGAGTAATGGTTTTACATATAGAGAGAGATAGATGGAAATATAGATAGAGAGAATGGACATTAGAGCGAGAGATCGATTGGGTTTTAGGTGTTTAGAGAAATATAGAGAGGGTGAATGGGGATTAGGAGTTTTGAGAGAGAGACAGAGAAGGAGAGAGAGGGAGAGAGAGATTGTAGGTTAGGGGTTTGGCGAGAGATAGAGATCGGTGGTTAGGGGTTTAGAGAGAGTGAGACTAGGGGTTAGGGATTTAGAGAGAGAGAGAGATTGCGGGTTAGTAGGGGTTTAGACATAGAAAGAGAGATCATAAGGGTTATATGGATGATTAGTTTTGTTTAGGGGAGAGAGAGAGAGAGATAAGTAAATTGAGAGGGGGTGGGGGTTACGGGTTAGGGTTTTAGAGAGAGTGAGAGAGAGAGAGATTGGTGGTTAGGGTTTAGGTGTTTAGAGAGAGAGATAAAGAGTGAGATATATTGGGGGTTAGGGTTTAGGGTCTATGGGTTTAGAGAGAGAGAGAGAGAGAGAGATTTGATGTTAGCGGATTAGCGAGAGAGAGATTGGAGGTCATAGGTTTAGATACAGAGAAAGAGATGCATTTAGAGAGAGAGAGAGATATTGGAGGTTAGCGGTTTAGAGAGGGAGATATTGTTTATTAGCGGCTTAGAGAGAGAGAGAGAGAGAGAATGGGAGTTAGGGGTTAGGGGTAAGGAACTAGGGGTTAGCGGTAAGGAACTAGGGGTTAGGGGTTAGGGATTAGGAACTATGGGTTTAGAGAGAGAGAGGGAGGGAGGGAGAAAGAGAGATATCAAGGTTAGGTGTTTAGAGACACAAACCGAAAGAGAGACATTGATGGTAAGGGTTTTACATAGAGAGAGAGAGAGAGAGAGAGAATGAGCTTTGGAGAGATAGATCGATTGGGTTTTAGGTGTTTAGAGAGATAGAGAGAGGGTGAATGAGGATTAGGGGTTTTAAGAGAGAGAGAGAGATATTGTAGGCTAGGGGTTTGGCGAGAGATAGAGATCAGTGGTTAGGGGTTTAGAGAGAGTGAGACTAGGGGTTAGGGGTTTAGAGAGAGCGACAGAGATTGGGGGTTAATAGGGGTCTAGAGATAGAAAGAGAGATCACATGGGGTGTACGGATGGTTAGTGTTGGGTAGGAGAGAGATAGAGAGGAGGGGTAGGTGGTTGGGGAGGGGGTAGAGAGAGAGAGTGATTAGGTGTTAGGGTTTAGGGGTCTAAAGAGAGACTGCCAATGAGAGAAAGAGAGAGAGATATTCGAGGTTAGGTGTTTTGAGAGAGAAAGAGATTGAAGGTTCGGGGTCTAGAGAGAGAGACAAAGAGAGATTGGAGGTTAGAGGTTGAGAGAGAGGGGGTTAATCATTTAAAGAGAGGCTGAAGGTTAGGGCAGGAGTGAGATATATATATATATATATATATATATATTGTAGGTTAGGAGTTTACATAGAGAGATTGGGGATTATGAGTTTAGAGAGTGTGAGAGATTGTTGGTTATGGGTTGAGAGAAGGAGAGATTGGGGGTTAGGGGTTTAAAGATAGAGAGATTGAGGATTAGGGGTTTAGAGAGAGAGATTGGGGGTTATTGGTTTACAGAGAGAGATCAGTGGTTTAGAGAGAGATGTATAGGGTTAGGGGTTTAGAGAGAAAGCGAGAGATTAGAGGTTAGGGGTTGAGATAAAGAGATATAGAGGGAAAAGAGATTGGGGTTAGGGGTTTAGAGAGGAGAGATATTAGAGGTTAGTAGTTTAGAGATAGAGAGAGAGAGGTTGAAAAGGAGATTTTGAGTTTTAGGGGTTTATATAGAGTGAGAGAGATTGGCCATTAGGGGCTTAGAGAAAGATAGAGAGATTGAGGGTTAGGGTTTTGGAGAGGGATAGAAAGAGATATATTGGTGATTAGTGGTATAGAGAGATGGAGAGAGAGGCAGGTGTTAGTGGTTTAGAGAGAGAGAGATTTGTGGTTAGGTGTTTAGAGAGAGAGATATTCAAGGTTAATGGTTTAGAGAGAGATAGAGGTTGGGGGTTAGGGGTTTAGAGAGAGAGAGAGAGAGATTGGTGGTTAGTGGTTTAAAGAGATAGATATATTGGTGATTAGGGGTTACTGATTTAAAGAGATAGATATATTGGTGATTAGGGGTCTAGAAAGAGAGATAGAGATTATAGGTTAGGGTGCTAGATATGGAGAGAGATAAAAAGAGAGAGTGTGGGGGTTATGTGTTTAGAGAGAGAGAGAGATTTTGGGTTAAGGGTTTAGAGAGAGAGATAGAGATAGATTAAGGGTTATAGGTTTAGAGAGAGAGAGATTGTGGGTTAGGTGTTTAGAGAGAGAGAGAGAGAGAGAGAAAGAGAGAGAGAGATGCGGGGTTAGGGGTTTAGAGAGTGAGAGAGATTGGAAATTAGAGAGAAAGATTGATTTGGTGTTGGGGTTTGAGAGGGAGAGAGAGAGATATAAAAAAGGAGATTGGGAATTAGGTGTTCAAAGAGAGATAGATATTGGAGGTTAGGTGTTTAGAGGGAGAGAGAGAGAGATTATGGATTAATAAGGGTTTAGAGATAGAGAGAGATGATGGGGGGAGAATGGATGGTTAGTGTTGGGGAGGCAAGAGACAAAGAGAGGGGGGATGGGTACCTAGGTGAGAAGTGGGTGTTTGGGATCTGGAGACTAAGACAGAGAGAAAGGGTTAGGGGTTTAGAGAAATTGATGGTGAGAGAGAGGTTTGGGTTCAATGGTTTAGAGAGAGACAAATATTTAGGATTAGGTGTTTAGAGAGAGATATATTGAGGGTTATGGGATAGGGTCTATGGGTTTAGAGAGAGAGATATTAGGGGTTTAGAGAAATAGAGATAGATATATTTGAGATCAGGAGTCTCGAGAGAGAGAGAGAGGTTAGAGCTTACTGGTTTAGATAGATAGAGATATAGGAGTTTAGAGAGAGAGAGGCATTGGAGGTTAGGGGTTTAGAGATAGATATATATATATAGAGAGAGAGATTGATTTTAATTGGTTTAGAGATATAAAGAGATTAGGGGTTTTGGGTTATGGGTTTAGTGGGAGAGAGATTGTGGTTTAGGAGTTTAGAGAGAGAGGGAGAGAAAGAGGGTGATTGGATCTAAGGGGTTTACACACAGAGAGAGAGAGGGTTAGGGTTTTAGAGAGATAGAGAGAGAGAGAAATAAATTTAGAGGGAGTGGGGATTAGGGGTTTAGAAAGAGATAGAGATTTGGTGTTGAGGTTTTATAAAGAGAGAGTGAGAAATAGATTGGGGGTTAGGGGTTAGGTGTTTAAAGGGAGAGAGAGAGATTGAAGGTTAATTGTTTAGAGAGAGAGAAAGAGTGAGATATATTGGGAGTTAGAATTTTAGATATAGAGAAATAGATAGATTTAGAGAGAGAGGGTGAGATATTGGAGGTTAGCGATTTAGAGAGAGATATTGGTTATTAGGGGTTTAGAGAGAGGGAGAGAATGGGATTTAGGGTTACGGGTTAGGTCTTAAGGATTAAGGACTAGGGGTTTAGAGAGAGAGAGATGGAGGGAGGGAGAGAGATATATATTAGGGTTAGGGGTTTAGAGACATAGAGAGAAAGAGAGACATTGAGGGTAATGGTTTTACATAGAGAGAGAGAGAGAGAGAGAGAGAGATGGAAAGGGACATAGAGACAATGGACTTTAGAGAGAGATCGATTGGGTTTTAAATGTTTAGAAAGATAGAGAGGGGGGGAGAGAGGGAGACAGAGATTGATGGTTAGGGGTTTAGAGAGAGAGATACATTGGGGTTTAGAGATAGAAAGCGATATCACAGGGGGTGTGTGGATGGTTAGTGTTGGGTAGGGGAGAGACATAAAGGAGGGGTAAATGGGTGGGGAGTGGGGTAGAGAGATAGAGAGAGATATTAGGGGTTAGGGTTCATCATTCTAGAAAGAGAGAGAGAGTGAGAGTAAGAGAGAGAGATATTAGGGATTGGGTGTTCAGAGAGAGAGGGAGAGAGGGAGAGAGAGAGAGAGTTTTGTTGATGTATATGTAACTTCGAAATGTATTTCATATATGTCTATTGTACTCCTATAGAGATGGTATTATTCCTCTATACGGAAGTGTTTGTATTCCTATAGAGATGTTATTATTCCTCTATACGGAAGTGTCATCATTTACATTGTAAGTGTCGTAACTTATACTTGATGGGTTATTAGACCACCTTGTTGGGGTCGGCCCTGTATAAGTCATGTGGGTCGAAGGGTTATTAGACCACCCTATTGGGAGTCAGCCATGTGGGTCAAAGGGTTATTAGACCACCCTATTGGGTGTCGACCCAGTCAGCATTATGTTATGTGGTTAAGTTAAGGCCGACTTAGTAAAGGTTATTAGGAAAGTCAAGTCAAGTATAAATAGAGTGCGGGAGGCACTCTATTTCATCATTTTATTCTCTCTCACACTCTCGGGAGAGTGGCACACTTGTGGAGGAGGAGAAGTTGTTGCTAGGAGATGTCTATCTCTTATGCTTGGGTTGTATCATTGCTCTGTCTATCTCTAAGGAAGTTATTGGGGTTTTTCACCTTTATGGTTTTCCCCAAGTAAACTCTGTGTCTTTTGTGTGATTGCATTATTATGTTCATGTTTGATATGCTGTAGATATGTTGTACATGTTGTTCTCTCAGTTAAGATCCTAGATCAGATTGAAGTAAATTCTGAAAAAACTAACATGGTATCAGAGCTAGCCTGAAAGAAGGCATGGTATGGCATGTATGACACTTGTTGCAATTGTGAAGCTAGGGCATAATATAGCAAAAACTAGTCATCATAGCACTTTCGCTATAAATAAATTTCATAGAGGTTTCATGGTCTGAAAATCGTACAGGGAGAAGCTAAGATCCCCATGTACCTTGTGTCCAAAGGACACCCTCTAAATCTTTGTACTTTGTGATTTATGATCTGTACAATATAGGGTTTCTGCCTCTTCCAGATCTCAGTCATAAATAGGTGACCTTGGAAAAAAAGGTCATAACTTGGGCTAGGAAGCTCCAAATGAAATTTCATAAAAAGTGACAGGTATCGCACGGATAGTACTTTCTCAGGTAACTTTTCAGAGGCCAAAACTGAACTAGTGACATGTGGCACACCGTACAAGTTCGCTCTCCTGTTTTATCCCATAAATAGGTCACGTTGCAACAGTTGGCATAAATCTCTCTCAGAGAATCCATTTGAGGTCAGACCTATGGGGTTGGAAAATTTTTCAGACCCTGTGGATCGAAAAGTTTGGAGTTACACCAGAAATAATCAGGTACATATTTCTATCAAAACATAATTATTTTTTAGCACCTTCATTTATGGCTTCAGAAATTTAGGGTTTCAGAGAAAGTTGGAATTTTTGTAATCAGAGACTACGGCTGAATGCCACTCATCAAAATCAAAATTTAGAGACCAATATCAGAATTTTTGGCTGGGCAGAAGGTCAGGCTTGATCAGACCCTAGTTCGAGACTTTGATCGGAAAAGTGGAAAATTAGGGCTTTCGCAAAAATGGAAATTTTTTAAATCTGTGAACATGGCTGGAAGATCCTCAGAAAAATAGAAGCTTAGAGATTTGGATCGAATCTTTTGATTGGGAAAAAGGGTGGGATTTATCAAACGCTAGTTCAGGGTCATGTCCAGTGAATCCAGAAGTTTCAAAGGCAAATTTGAGGGGTGAAACTTTTCAGTTTTCAAATTATGAGTATACCAGCTTGATCAACTCATCAAGGCGCATATTTATATCCTTTTGGAAGTTTGAAACTCAAAGTTTGAATTCTTAGGGTTTCTCTGACAAACCCTAATCCAGCTCCAGATCTAGTTCCTGCAAATCAAGTGGATTGGGTTAATCCTAGAAGAGAATGGATTGGTCACCTGCTTAAGTGAAGAAGTTCCTGTTTCAGAGGGAGATGAAGCTAAGGCCTTACATAAGAAGATTACAAGCAATCTCGATAGGTATGACTCATCCAGGTATGTTTCAATATTTTTTCATGATTAAGTTTATTGTATGTTTGTCTTCATGTTATTACGATTAGTACAATATTGATTAAATTTAGACTTGTCATATCACCTTAATAAAATTATGAATGCTTGATAGAAGATATTCATTGATTAGGGTGTTGACACTTATGATTGTACTAATGCATTATGGTGTTGTATTAGGTTTATGTTGTCCGCTAACATGAAAGGTACACCAAGAAAGACAAATCATGTTCTATTTCAAGAACATATGATCATGAGGACATGAGGACAAAGATTCATCCATTGTCATGAATCACTTAGAAGATCTATTTTGCGAGGTATGTATAACTTGGTTCTATAAATGGTTAACCTATGAGATATGTAGGTTACTAGCACAAGTCATTGAAGAGAACAAGAAGACATCATGTGGGTATGTTAGACATAACTAGCTAACATACCAATCCAGGTGTGTTTTTCCTATATCAAGTTAGAATCCTACCTTGTGTTAGGATCCCTTATATAAGTATACTTGGTATGATTGGTTATGATTATTCATAAAGTTAGAAATGTAAGTAATCAAGGGTTTATGCATATTATGTCTCTTATCTTGATTGATGATTTAACTAACTAGAAGAGTCCTATGATCAAATAAGAATTTGCATGAGTAAAAGAAGACTTTCCTGAAACCTTTAATACTAATGTTTATTATGTGTGTTTGAAATGATCATGACTATACATGTTTAAGATTATTGTGTTTTGATAGTATTAAGATTATACTAATGAATGTGTGATTATGTATGAGACCTCGAGGATAACACAATGATGATACTAATAAGCATGCATAGTGATGGATATAAGTTCAAGGACAGGTAATCCAGGAAGCAAAGATCAAGAGGGAGCACACTCTAGTTGTTTCTGCAAGGAAGCCAAGATCAAGAGGGAGCACACTCCAATTGTTCCTGCAAGGAAGAAAATATCAAGAAAGAGCACACTACAGTAGTTTCTGCAAGGATGCAGATATTCAGAGGGAGTTGACCACTTCTCACAATCCACATCATAATGGAGTTGTAGAAAAGAAGCAAAGACTGAGAGGGAGTCAACCCAACAAACAAACAAAGATAAGTATTTGAATTATCATTACTTGCATATTTTATTGTTTAAATAATATTGTTCAATAATGTATATACTCATGTTCCTAGAATTAGGTTATGTATTATGCATATTAGAATAGTTGCATTAATGAATAGTATACTACTAATATACATGTGTACGTGGCCTATGGCATTGTACAACATTCCATTGCTACTTATCTAGAATGAAACCTCTTTGATGACATGTTGGGAGTTGTGCACACTCTTAACAATGTTCTGGTAGAGATTGGAAGGCATCTAGAAAGTTATGGGATATGGATAAATGTTGTTGTTGACACTATATTTGAAAATACTCAAACCCTAAAAATTTGTCAAAAAATATCCAAAAGAAGTGAAGTTACTACAAATGGGTTGAAGTAAAGGTTCATAATACAAAAACAACAAGAAAAAACCCACATATGCAAAGTCTGAAAGTAATTATTGAAGATGTTAAGTCTTGGTCAAGTTTCAACGGTGGAGATGACAATAGTAAAGATCAATGGTTGCCATGGTTTCCCACACTGCCCAAAGGATTGTTTACAAACATTGGTGAGTGGTTTCAGACTTAATGCCACTGGAAACGTGTCATATTCTCATCGATCCACATCAACGTGATAGTGGTATCACAAACCACTACAACGCCGTGCGGAACCACCAAAGGATAATACGCGGCAGACCATAGCACGTGGCAGGATAATAAGCGGCAGGCCATAGCACGTGGTAGATGGAGAAAGTGTAAGGTAATATGCCACATGTTGATATTAATCGGAGGGACATTATACATTGGGACAAAATCAACGGCCAAGATTCATCCGCATCATGGAAAGTGTGCACTCGATAGAAGAAAGAGCGGTTGCGGCAATTAAACCACTCTAATAGGTGTCAGAAAATGGTTGATCTACACACGGTAAAAACCGGAGAAGAAAACCGTTATTGGGATCGCGGATACCACCATGGGAGATAAAGGGATGCAAGATCTAACGACTCAAATCAAAAGGCTCGTGATCAACGGTTGGATATAAAGTACATTCGGAAAGCTGCCAGAAAGTTAATAAAAAAGGCTTATATAAAAAAAAAGGGTTTCAAATAACGACATTTTGTATATGTGTCGCTATCCCTGGGAGCTCTGAAGACTGGTGGAGATCAGCAATTGCGACAGAAGGATAAAGACATTTCTATACAGGTAGGGTCTAGTGACCTGGCCCACATTTTTAAACAGAATTTTGTTTGTAGAAATGATTTAAATGGAAACTGTACATGATGTAGATGTTTTTAAAGCAAAAGAATCCCTAGAAGATAGAGACGGAGACATTCATGATACCCTAATCAGGTTACCAGTCGTTGAAGTTAAATTTAAGTTGCCTAAATTATTAGAAGAAGGTATAGACATGCACAGAGTCCACCAGTCATCCTTGTTTGCCTTCTGCCCGGACCAAATCCCATCTTTTCCAGAATTTATGTCATGGTGTGTTGAGAATTACTCCAAAGAAGAAAGAACTGTTTTAGATAGTCAAAAAACTAGAGTCGTTTGCAAAATAGAGCCCACCGTAATAGTTAAAGCCCTAGAAATAGAATTTTCCCAAACCCTTGAGTCTGATATTTTTTCGGAAACCTCTGTTATTGAATATTATCATCAAACCCTTCAAGATGATAGAGAAAAGTTTTTGTCTACGTGTCTTAAACCAGAAACCAACATTTCAGATATCTCGTACCCTATAGATAACAATTTATTTGATGAAAATACCCAGTTGGTTCTGACATTGTTGGCTTTAATCCTAGGGTTCGATACAGACATGTATGTAACCGAGTTTGAGTTGAGTATTTTGTATAAAATGAGTACAATTCAGTCAGGGATTGATGAAAATCAAATTCCTAGACTTAATTTTGAAGAATTTTTTATCGAGAAGATTCATGACCAGATGGTCAATTTCCCCACTCCGAGACATTTCAGATTTCAGTTTTTTTTAATGAAAATGATCATGGTGGCCAGTCCTGAAGAGTTACAATTTCCTGAGATCATTTTCACAAAGTTATTAGAAAATAACATGTTTAATTACATAAATCATATGCTCTCCGAGATTTACAGAATGATTTTTGGTAAAACATTGCCTAGAGTATTACCAGAAATGCAAGCATGTATGCAATTGAGTGCAGAGTACACTGTAGGAGATTGGTTTTTGTCAAAGGATAGTACAGTGATCAGATTCTATGGTTTCAAACATAAACCCTATGTTTTACCAGCATTTCTTACCTTAAGGGTTTTTGCCTTGGAGTTCCTGAGACAGAAGTTAATTGTTGAGGATAATAATTTCTTGTTTTTCAAACAAGCAACAGACATCAAGTATCCGTTCACACTTGGCCCATTCACAGTGAAGAATAAAAACGCTGCTATTTATATAGAGAAATTATTGAAAGATATGGGTTTTGAGACAGACATGGCTATTGAGTATGATCCGTTAAACATAATATCAAAATGGAGAATGGATCATCGCATCAAAGCGTTGAATCATCAGATGATTGAGGGAATGTCTGACAGAGCCAATTGGCTGGAGTATCAGGAAGAAATCATTCCAGATTCACATGATAAAGAAATGATATTGACAGATGCAATAGCAGAGGTAGAAATCACGATGAATACTGCAATGGTGGGATTTAAAAGACTCATACAGGATGTAGTGAACATTGAAGGTGAAGGAACAGAAAAAGGAAAAAAGTTGAAAATGGATGAAAAACAAGAGTTAATGGTAGTTTCAGAAGAGGAAAGAAGAACTGAAGTCAGAATACCAGAGGTCATGGTAAAGGAGTACAGTATTGAAGAATTCTTGGTGGAAGATGATGTAAATAGACCACACAATATGATGGATGTATTTAATGAAGACAGTCAGAATAAACAGGAATCCTCTAGGAAAACCAGTTTGTTATTTCCAAAGGTTAGAAATATATCCAAAACTGAAGTCAATTTGTTTACTAGCAGAAATGTCAAAGAAAATTCTTTGAAATTTTCAGTTGTTACTAAAGATAAGATCTCAGAGATGAAGGTAGATTTGACCAAAATCAATGCCCCAGATAAAATTTTATTGCACAGACAAACAGGAGAGGTTATATATTCAGATTATTTGGGAGCAATATTAAATGCAGACAAATTAAGAAATTCACTGGATAAATTGAATAACCTGTTGAGACAAGAGAAAGCAGAAAATAAGTCTCGACAACAACAAATAAAAAGATTGCAAATAGATTTAATAAACAAAGAGGGAGATGCAGCAGCAAAATTGCTCAAAGAAAATGATGATATGATTCTGATGTTAAGGCGAAAGCTAAAAATCCTAGACACTGTGCTTATTCAAGGAGCCGAACTAACAGTACTGGAAAAAGAAAAAGAAGAGTTGTCAAATGAAGTAAAGGATCTTACTACAAAAATTTTGAAGCTCACCGAGGAAAAATACCATTGGGAAAAAGAGAAAATTGGTTTGGAAGAGCAATTGGAGGAAATAAAGAAAAAATTAGCAGAATTTGGACATCAACAGGTACGTGCAGATACAGATGAAGATAAAACTAGATTAGATGGTCTCTTACAAGCCATGTCCCAAGTGAGTTTGAAAGAGGGTGAAATTAAAGAATTGAAGATGGGAATACAGAAGCTCAAAGAAGAAAATGAAACTAAAGATCAGGAAATAAAAACTTTGCAAATAAGGAATCAGGAATTAAGTGATAATAATAAAGGTTTGGCAGCTCATGTGACAAGGCAGGCTGCGATGCAAGGTTGCAAACATATGGTATGGGATCAAATTATAAAAGAAGTTGAAAAATTAAGACCTTATCTTGATTATATAAGAGTCAAAGAAAAAGTATCCAAAGACGCCTTTGAGAGTTGTAGAGCAGTTAGAGAGAATTTAAATAAAAAGCTAAAAGAAATAGCACAGAGGGCAATAACTTTCTTAAACAGTTTAACTGAAGCAGACTTGATAGCAATGAATATAATGAATAGAATTTCAGTCGTTACATGGGCCAGAAGAATCTTGGGAAAATATTCACATGTTGAAAATATTGAAGCTAAAGCTGGAGATATATGGGAGGAAGTAATAAAGTTTAAGAAGCGATTTGAAAAATTAATAAACAAAGGATTCCCTTCTTTTTGGGATGAAAAGAATGAATTGATTCCTCCTAATGAATATAAGAGATGGCCATTTGACATAAGAATGGATCGCAAAAAGTTTCAGCAGTTGGATCATATGCTTACAGGAAAGATTTTAATGGAGAAAATTGCGGAAGACTTTGAAATTTTAAATATGTTGATCTCAACCTGTGAGAATCTTCCTCTTGTTTCTTATGTAGGTCATGTTGAAATGCGAGTCTTGGTGAAAGAAATGACCAGCTATGATTTACCCATGGCCGACCAATGGAATTATGTGGACAAATATGGAAGGACAAGATATTATGTCCATTCATAGATACATTCAGAATTTTTACCAAGTGGCAAAATGATGCTTTTATTTTAAATTTGTAATATTGTTTGAAGATAGTTATCTATTGTTTAAAGATAGTTATCTTTCGAGTTAAGACATTTTCAGTTATTAGTTAGAAGAAGCAGTTATGTCAAGCTTCTTCCGAATTTTGTATAAAAGACAATGAGAGTCATTTTTGAAAGGGTTGGAAACTCTTTAAGAGATGAGATGTTTTGAAATCAAATTTTTTGATAAATAAAAAGTCGTACAGTGGAAATACCTATCTTTTGAGACCAGAGAATCATGTGTTGATCAGTTTTACGGTTGCTTTTCCCTTATCTTTATATGTGCATGTCCACTTTCTTTGTTATATATTCCATTATGTTATTCTTCTATATTTAAATGAACGTTTGAAATAAATCGGGATTCATAATGGTTATGCCTCGTTTTATCGCATTTAAATATCCACTATTTATCCAAAGTTGACAATGGATTCATCCTAGTTAGATGCCTGTTTTTGATGGACTGTCATTCTTTCTTTCTTTACCACCTGCAAAATCAAATTGACTGTGATATGGTTGCTATCTTTCCTCTGTGGAAATCTATTTGGTATAAATCTCTTGTTGGCACGTTAAATATTTGAAAGTTGACTCCATGCCCAATGTTTCTTGTTTCCTTTTCAACCAAGCAAATTCTTTTGAGAAATTTTGAGCGTATTTCTATATATTTTTAGCCTTTACATATATCTTGTGAGAGAGCCCTCTCTGGTGGAAAAAATGGCTAAGTTTTCTACCTAAAGTTTGGTTTGAAATAAGTTACCTTAGGTGTTATTCTTTTACAACCGGGATAAAATCTAAGTGCTAACAGTTGTATTGAAGCATTGGCTAAGATAATTGCATGACTGTATGACATATTTCTTTATGTGTAAGAATTTGTTCTGAAAACTATGAGATGTTTTCTAATCATGCAATTTAACTTGTTGTGTAGGAAAGATCGTATACCATCACCTACAAAAGAAGAACTACAACATTTGTTCAGCAAGAAAGTTATCTATTGAAAATATTGAAGATATTGAAGTTACCAGGATCCGGGAAGAATACCATGATCGAGGAGTACCAGTCGATCATGAAGATGTTTGGGATGCAGTCCCAAGACCTGAAGGGGAGTCTGTAGTGACTTCCAAGAGGATCTACAAGATCAAGCATGCTGCAGGTGGTAGCATAGAGACTTTTGCTCTTGTAGCCAGATACACTTCCATTAGATCCGTACTTGCTCTAGCTGCAGTGATGAAATGGAAGATACACCAGATGGATTTCAAGACAGCTTTCTTGAATGGTGTAGTTGAAGAAGAAGTGTAGGTGGAGCAGCCACTTAGTTCCGAGACACATGACAGGGTATAATATATGTGCAGAACTTGGTATGGTACGATAGACAACTTTCTATCCAGTTTGGGCTTTACCAAGAGTAAAGCGGATTCCAACCTTTACTACAAGGTTGAGAAAGGCAATCCAGTGATACTACTTTTGTATATGGATGAACTATTTATTACAAGTGAAGATAGATTGATTGCCGACATGCAGCGGAAGCTTGCTGCCGAGTTCGAGATGAAGAACTTGTGGATGATGCACTATTTTCTAGGCATGGAGGTGTGGCAGAGTGCAGATAGAATCTTCCTTGGACAAGGGAAGTATGTAGTAGAGATCCTCAAGAGGTTCGAGATGATGGACTGCAAAGCCATGGCCACACCTATGGAATCAAACCTAAAGCTTCTATGTGATGCTTCATCTGAGCTGGTTGATATCACTATGTATCATCATATGATTGGGTCCTTGATGTACCTGATGAACACGAGACCAGATATTCGCTTTGCGGTGAACACATTGAGCCAATTCCTGATGGATCCGAGGATTGTTCACCTGGTTGCTGTAAAGCATATTCGGATGTACCTGAAGGGTACAGTTGATTATGGGCTCAAGTATGATGTGAATCAAAAGTTTTAACCTGTAGGGTCATGTTGATTCAGATTGGGCAGGCAGTGCTGCAGATCGGAAGAGCACATCTGGTTGCTGCTTCAGTATGGGATTAGGTGTGATATCTTGGTTTAGTAGGAAGCAGTCTTGCATAGCACTAAGTATAGCCGAAGTAGAGTATGTTGTGATGGATGAGCAGGTTGCAGATGTATTGACCAAGCCGTTGGCCAGAGTGCAGTTTTGAGTACTTCAGAGAGAGGCTTGGTGCACTTCATATCGAGGTTCCTTCCAAAGGGAAGTGATGACTCCAGAAGATGCAGATGCACATGAGATTTTCTGACATGGTTGATGTGTTCTCCCATGGTCATGATGTAATTGCTGAGCCATTCTCACATGGTGGTAGATGTGTTCTCCCATGGTGTAGATGTAAGGACTGAAGCCATTTTTCACATGGTGGTAGATGTGTTCTCCCATGGTGAAAAAGTAAGGGATGGAGCCTTCCCCGAATGGCGGTAGATGTGTTCTCCCATGTCGGTGGTGTAAGTGCTGGATGATGTGCATCTGGGCCGTGCTTCGTGGACGATGAGATTATCTGAAGAGGATGATGCTATGATGATCAAGAGGATCATGGATGATGAGCATCAGGATGATGCTCCAGTTACTGCTCTGTATATGTATATGCATCATGTTGGATTCTTGTTATGATCAGTTGGATCAATTTTGTATCTATGCATCATGTTGGATGCTTGTTATGATCAGTTGGATCATTTATGTATGTATGCATCATGTTGGATGATGGATATGATCAGTTGGATCATTTATGTGTGTATGCATCATGTTGGATGCTTGGACCATGAATCTTTATATGTATCAGGTGGATACATTGTATGATTAGGTAGATCATGTATGTTGATATGTATTAGGTAGATACATTGTGTGATCAGGTGGATCATGTATCAATGTATGTATCAGGTGGATACATTGTATGATCAGGATGATCATGGATGACGAGCTTTAGGATGTTGCTCCAGATGATATGCATCAGGACAATGTAGTGATGATCATGTGTACATCAGGATGATGTATGGTGAGTATCAGGTTGATACTCTATGGTCGTGGAACAAGTTGTGCAGATGAGCATGTCTGGGAGATCCTATAGGTCAGAGTTGTGTACCCATAACAACCTGGGATGCTCTTTCGAGACATTGCTCTGGGAGGACATATAATAGCACCCTGGGAGATCCTTCAGGTCGGAGTTGTGTACTCGTAACATCCTGGGATGCTCTTTCAAGGTTTTGTCCTATGGCATATAATAACTCCCTGGGAGATCCTTCAGGTCAGATTTGTGTACCCGTAACATCCTGGGATTCTCTTTCAAGGTTTTTCCATGAACACATGTAATTTGTGCCCTGGGAGATCCTACAGGTCGGAGTTGTGTACCCGTAACATCCTGGGATGCTCTTGCGAGGTTTTATGGTGACCACATGTAATTTGTGCCCTGGGAGATCCTACAGGTCGGAGTTGTGTACCCATAACATCCTGGGATGTTATTTCAAGTTTTTGTGGTGGGGTCACATATCATAGCCCCTGGGAGATCCTACAGGTCGGATTTGTGTACCCGTAACATCCTGGGATGCTCTTTCGAGGTTTTGTGATGCATGTAATAAGTCCTAAGGATTCTACAGTATGGCCAGTGACGATGAAGACCTGCAGGTGGTAGGCCTACATCCAACATGAAAAAGGACTGGCTCTGTAGAACTTCCTATGACGAGTAGATTCAGAGATTGATTGAGATAGCAGCAGCAGTGACGATGACGATGACTTGATGATGATTATCCAGTGATGATGATCCAGAGAAAAAGACTTGTGCTAGAAGACCTGTGTCGAGAAATACCTTCCTAGTTAAGAGGGAGTGTTGATGTATATGTAACTTCGGAATGCATTTTATATATGTATATTGTACTCCTATAGATATGGTATTATTCCTCTACACAGAAGTGTTTTTATTCTTATAGAGATGCTATTATTCCTCTATACGGAAGTGTCGTCATTTATATTGTAAGTGTTGTAATTTATACTTGATGGGTTATTAGACCACCTTGTTGGGGTCGGCCCTGTATAAGTCATGTGGGTTGAAGGGTTATTAGACCACCCTTTTGGGGATCGGCCATGTGGGTCAAAGGGTTATTAGACCACCCTATTGGGTGTCGGCCCAGTCAGCATTATGTTGTGTGGTTAAGTTAAGGCCGACCTAGTAAAGGTTATTAAGCAAGTCAAGTCAAGTATAAATAGAGTGCGGGAGGCACTCTATTTCATCATTCTTTTCTCTCTCACACTCTCGGGAGAGTGGCGCACTTGTGCAGGAGGAGAAGCTACTGCTAGGAGATGTCTATCTCTTATGCTTGGGTTGTATCATTGCTCTATCTATCTCTGAGGAAGTTATTGGGGTTTTTCACCTTTATGGTTTTCCCCAAGTAAACTCTGTGTCTCTTGTGTGATTTCATTATTGTGTTCATGTTTGATATGTTGTATATATGTTGTACATGTTGTTCTCTCAGTTAAGATCCTAGATCAGATTGAAGTAAATTATGAAAAACTAACAAGATTAGGGGTTTCGTGTTTAGGGGTTTTGAGAGAGAGAGAGAGAGAGAGAGAGAGAGAGAGAGAGATTGGAGGTTAGGGGTTGAGAGAGATACATAGATGGTTAATCGTTTAGAGAGAGAGACAAAGAGAGGGGGGACATGTACCTAGGTGAGAAGTGGGTGTTTGGGATTTGGAGAATGAGAGAGAGGGAAAGGGTTAGGGGTTTAGAAAGAGTGAGTGTGAGAGAGTGGTTGTGGGTCAATGGTTTATAGAGATACATAGATTGATTATTAAGTGTTTAAAGGGATAGATATTGAGGGTTACAAACTATGGATCTATGGGTTTAAAGAGAGAGAGAGATTAGGGGTTAGAGAGATATAGATATATATATTTGAGATTAGGAGTTTAGAAAGAGAGAGAGTCGTTGGGGCTTAATGGTGTAGATAGAGAGAGTTAAAGGGGTTTCGAGATAGAGATATTGGAGGTTAGGGGTTTAAAGAGATATAGATAAAGAGAATGGTTTTTATTGGTTTAGAGATATAGAGATATTAGGGCATCATACATTTTCTTTGGGGTCTTCTTGGATGCCACTTGGGGAATCAAGTGGTCTTTTATAGAATCAACAATGATTCTCTTTGCCATAATCAAGTCCTTCCTATACTTCTCTTTGGCTTCATCTTCTTCAGGTTCTCCAATCTCATCTTTGATATATTGGGAAAGATCATTCTCTTACAGAATGAGACTAATCCTATATTTCCATGCCCGAAAATTCTCTATACCCTCTAGCTTGTCTTCAAGCTTAGTGCTTGGAGCCATCTTATCCAGGGGACCACAAAAATTGAATTTTCTCAAAAGATAAAATAACACATACCAGGAGATGTACTTGATTGGACTAAGATAACTGGAGAACTCTGCTTCTGGAAACTTCAGCTTTTCACCCCTCAAATCTGATCCGCAACATAATTTCTAGCTTTCTGGTTCGCACCTTGTCTAGTTTTCTGATGCACAGGTGCACACTTTTTCTGGTTTTTCTGGTTTATTGGTTTTCTGGTCCAAAACCCAAACTAGGGTTTGACTTTCTTGGAGTTCTACCCACTCAAAAAGTTTGATCTAAGACTCAAAACTTTGATTTTGAGGAGGGATATCCAGCCATGCAATCATAATCCAAAAATTTCAACTTTTATAGAAACCCTAATTTTCACTGGAGGAGGAGAGAGAGGTATTTTCACCTTGTGAAAGATGTCCTATTCAGGCTAGCTCTGATACCATGTTAAGTTTAGCCTAATTTCACAAGCAAGATCACTGAAAGAAACACAATCACAAGATAGACAAAGATTTACCCTGGGAAACCCTCATGGGGTAGAAAACCCAACAAAGCTTTCCTCAATATAGATAATCAACCGAATACAAGATGTAGTCCTCAACAAGAACTCCTTCTCCTCCAATGCATATCTCTCTCTCTCATGAGCCAATCACAAGTGAGTGAATGAATGAGCTAAATGAGGAACACACCTCCTCTATTTATACTCATGTTCTAACTGACTTTTCACCCTAATGGGGCCGACCTCTCCTAAGAGAGTCTAATAAACCTAGTTACCACACTTTCTCGGAGGAATAAACATCTCCGGATATACAATAGGGTCTCCTCGGAGGAATGGAACATCTCCGGAGTAATAAAATACAAATATAATATTCTTAGAAGTTACAATATTTCAACAATAGAGTGGGGGGGAGGGGTGGGTGGGTGATGAGTATGGTTTTGGGGAGAGAGAGAGAGAGAGAGAAAGAGAGAAATAAATCGAGAGGGAAAGTGGATTAGGGGTTAAGGGTTTAGAGAGAGAGAGATTGGGGTTTAAGATTTTAAATATAAAGAGAGTGAATGATGAAGCAAGAGAGAAAGAGATTACGGGTTAGGGGTTAGGTGTTTACAAATAGAGAGAGAGATTGGGGGTTAACTGTTTAGAGAGAGAGAAAGAGTGTGATATATTGGGAGTTAGAATTTTAGATACAGAGAAAGAGATAGATTTAGAGAGAGAGGGTGTGAGATATTGGAGGTTAGCAATTTAGAGAGAGATATTGGTTATTAGGGGTTTAGAGAGAGAGAGAGAATGGGAGTTAGGGGTTACAGGTTAGGGAATAGAGGTTAGGGGTTAGGAGTTAAGGATTAGGGACTAGAGGTTTAGAGAGAGAGAGAGGGAGGGAGGGAGGGAGAGAGACATATATTGGGGTTAGGGGTTTAGAGACACATAGAGAAAGAGAGACATTGAGGGTAAGGGTTTTACATAGAGTGGGAGAGAGAGATGGAAAGGGACATAGAGAGAATGGACTTTAGAGAGAGAGATAGATTGGGTTTTAGGTGTTTAGAAATATAGAGAGAGGGTGAATGGGATTAGTGGTTTTGAGAGAGAAGGGGGGGAGAGGGAGATAGAGAGATGGTAGGTTAGGAGTTTAGAGAGAGATAGAGATCGATGGTTAGGGGTTTAGAGAGAGAGAGAGAGGGATTGGAGGTTAATAGGGGTTTAGAGATAAAAAGCAAGATCACAGGGGGTGTATGGATGGTTAGTGTTAGGTATGAGAGACAAAGATAGAGGAGGGGTATGTGGGTAGGGAGTTGGGTAGAGAGAGATAGAGAGAGAGAGATATATAAGGGGTTAGGGTTCATCAGTCTAGAGAGAGAGAGAGAGTAAGAGTAAGAGAGAGAGATATTCAGGATTGGGTGTTTCAGAGAGAGAGGGAGAGAGGGAGAGAGAGAGAGATTAGGGGTTTCCTGTTTGGGGTTGTGAGAGAGTGAGAGAGACAAAGAGAGACAGAGAGACAAAGAGAGATTAGAGGTTAGGGGTTGAGAGAGAGACATAACGGATTAATTGTTTAGAGAGAGAGACAAAGAGAGGGGGGACAAGTACCTAGGTGAGAAGTGGTTGTTTGGGATTTGGCGAATGAGAGAGAGAAAGGGTTAGGGGTTTAGAGAGAGAGAGCACGCGAGAGAGGTTGGGGGTCAATGGTTCAGAGAGAGACAAAGATTGATGATTAGGTGTTTAAAGAGATAGATATTGAGGGTCAAGGACTATAGACCTATGGGTTTAGAGAGGGAGAGAGAGAGAGAGAGAGACTAGGGTTTAGAGAGATAGAGAGAGATATATTTGAGATTATAAGTTTAGAGAGAGAGAGAGGTTGGGGCTTGGTGGTTTAGATAGAGAGAGATAGATAGGCTTAGAGAGAGAGATATTGGAGGTTAGGGGTTTAGAGAAAGAGATTGGTTTTTATTGGTTTAGAGATATAGAGAGATTAAGGGTTTAATTAGAGAGATATTAGGGTTTAAGAGTTTAGAGAGTGAGGGAGAGAAAAAGAGATATGGGATCTAAGGGCTTTACATAGATAGATAGAGAAAGAGAGAGAGAGAGAGAGATTGGGGGTTAATAGTTGTTTAGATATAGAGAGATATCACATGGGGTGTATGGATGGTTAGTGTACCAGGGGAGAGGGACATAGAGTCGGGGGAGGGGTAGGTGGGTGATGAGTAGGGTTTTTGGGGGAGAGAGAGAGAGAGAGAGAAATAAATCGAGAGGGAAAGTGGATTAGGGGCTAAGGGTTTAGAGAGAGAGAGAGAGAGAGAGAGAGAGAGAGAGATTGGGGGTTAAGGTTTTATAGAGATAGAGAGAGTGAGGGATCAAGAGAGAGATAAAGAGATTGGGGGTTAGGGGTTAGGTGTTTACAAATAAAGAGAGAGATTGGGGGTTAAGTGTTTAGAGAGAGAGAAAGGGTGCGATATATTGGGAGTTATAATTTTAGATACAGAGAAAGAGATGGATTTAGAGAGAGAGGGTGAGATATTGGAGGTTAGTGATTTAGAGAGAGATATTGGTTATTAGGGGTTTGGAGAGAGAGAGAATGGGATTTAAGTGTTAGGAGTTAAGGATTAGGGACTAGAGGTTTAGAGAGAGAGAGAGAGAGAGGGAGGGAGAGAGACATATATTGGGGTTAGGGGTTTAGAGACACAGAGAGAAAGAGAGACATTGAGGGTAAGGGTTTTTTATAGAGAGAGATAGAGAGAGATGGAAATGAACATAGAGTGCATGGACATTAGAGAGAGGGATTGATTGGGTTTTAGATTTTTAGAGAGATAGAGAGAGGGTGAATGGGTATTAGAGAGAGAGATTGGTGAGAGATTAGGTGTTTAGAGAGAGAGAGAGAGATTAGGGGTTACATGTTAGGGGTTTGGAGAGAGAGAGAGCGAGTGATTGGAGGTTAGGGGTTGAGAGAGAGAGGGTTAATCATTTAGAGAGAGAGAGACAAAGAGAGGGGGGGACAGGTACCTAGGTGAAAGGTGGGTGTTTGGGATTTGGAGAGTGAGAGAGAGAGAGAGAGAAAGAGTTAGGGGTTTAGAGAGAGTGAGGATGAGAGATATTTTGGGGGTCAATGGTTAGAGAGAGATAGAGATTTATGATTAGGTGTTTAGAGAGAGAGATATTGAGTGTTATGGGATAAGGTCTATGGATTTAAAGAGAGAGAGAGAGAGAGATATTAGGGGTTTAGAGAGATAGAGAGAGATATATTTGATATTAGGAGTTTAGAGAGAGAGAGAGGTTAGAGCTTAGTGGTTTAGTGGTTTAGATAGAGAGATAGAGAGAGAGAGAGATTGGTGTTTATTGGTTTAGAGATATAGAGAGATTAGGGTTTAGGGGCTACGGGTTTAGTGAGAGAGAGTGTGGGGTTTATGAGTTTAGAGAGAGAGGGAGAGAAAGAGAGAGATTCGAGATAAGGGGTTTTAGAGAGAGAGAGAGAGAGATTTGGGGTTAGGGTTTTAGAGAGAGAGAGAGAGAGATTTGGGGTTAGGGTTTTAGAGAGAGAGAGAGAGAGATTGGGGGTTAATAGGTGGTTAGATATAGAGAGATATCACATGGGTTGGATGGATGGTTAGTGGAGGGGGGGAGAGAGACATGGATTGGGGGGTGGGGTAGGTGGGTGATGAGTAGGGTTTTGGGGAGAGAGAGAGAGAGATTGATTTTTAAAGGTTTAGAAGGAGAGAGAGAGAGAGAGGGGGAGAGAGAGATAGACAGAGAGAAATAAATTGAGAGGGAGTGGGGATTAGGGATTAGGGGTCTAGAGAGAGACAAAATGAGGGGGGGTAAGTACTTAAGCAAGAATTGGGTGTTTGAAATTTACAGAAAGAAAGGGTTAGGGGTTTAGAGTGAGTGAGAGTGATAGAGTGGTTGGGGGTTAGCAATTTAGAGAGAGAGAGAGAGAGAGAGAGAGAGAGAGAGAGAGATTGCGGATTAGGTGATGAGAGAAAGATAGAGATTTGAGATTATGTGCTTAGAGAAAGAGTGAGAGAGATTAGGGGTTAGTGGTTTAGATAGATAGAGATAGAGAGTTTGAGAGAGAGAGGGAGAGAGATTGGAGGTTAGGGGTTTAGAGAGAGAGGGAGATTGGTTTTTAGTGGTTTAGAGAGATAGATAAATTAGGGGTTAGGGGTTTAGAGAGAGAGAGAGATTAGAGGTTAATAAGTGTTTAGAGATAGAGAGAGATCACATGGGTTGTATGGATGGTTTAGAGAGAGAGAGAGAGAGAGAGAGATTGGACATTAGGGGTTGTGAGAGAGAGAGATAGAGAGAGATTGGGGGTTAGGGGTTTAGAGAGAGAGAGAGAGAGAGATTGGAGGTTAAGGGCTAGAGAGAAAGAGGGGGAAGAGAGATTAGGGGTTATGGATTTAAGGAGAGAGAGAGAGACAGAGAGATTGGGGATTAGAAATTGAGAGAGAGAGGGGTGGAGAGAGAGATATATATTAGGGGTTCGGGTTTAGGCCATTCAAAGAGAGAGAGAGAGAGAGAGAGAGAGAGAGAGAGAGAGAGAGTTTGGGGGTTAAGGGTTTAGAGAGAGATATAAAGAGATTCATAGTGAGAGAGAGAGAGAGATATTAGAGGTTATGGGTTTAGAGAGAGCGAGAGAGATTGGTGTTTAGGGTTTGATATAGATATAGAGAGAGAGCTTGAAGGGCAGGTATTTAAAGAACAATAAAGAGAGATTGGTGTTTAGGGTTTTAGAGAAAGAGAGATTGGGGGTTAGGTGTTTTACATAGAGAGAGAGAGAGAGATTGAGGGTTGGACGGTTTAGAGAGACAGAGAAATATTGGGGGTTAGGGATTTAGAGAGAAAGAGAGAGAGATTGGGGGTTGGTGGTTTAGAGAGAGATAGATGGAGAGATTTGGGTTTTGGTGTTTAGAGGGAGAGAGAATATGGGGATTAAGGGTTTAGAGAGAAAGAGATTTAGGATTAGGTGTTTAGAGAGGGAGAGGGATTGGAGGGGTGTGTGTGTGTGTGTGTGTGTGTGTGTGTGAGAGAGAGAGAGAGAGAGAGAGAGAGATTTGGGATTAAGCGTTTAGAGGTTAATACGTGTTTAGTGATAAAGAGAGATCAGGGGGGTTGTATGGATGGTTAGTGGTGGGGGGAGAGAGACATATAGTGCGAGGGAGGGGTAGGCGGGTCATGAGTAGGGGTTTGAGGAGAGATAGGGAGGTAGGGAGAGAGATTGGGTTTTAAGGGTGTAGATAGAGAGAGGGGGGGGTTAGGGGTTGGGGGATTAGAGAGAGAGAGATTAGGTGTCAAGGATTTAGAGAGAAAAACACATAGAGAGAGAGAGAGGAGGTTAGGGGTTTGGTGAGAGATAGAGATCATTGGTGAGGGGTTTAGAGAGAGAGAGATTGGGGGTGAATAAGGGTTTAAAGATAGAAAGAAAGATCAAAGGGGGTGTATGGATGGTTAGTGTTGGGTGGGAGAGAGACATAGATGAGGGGCGAGTGGGAGGGGAGCGGGGTAGAGAGAGAGAGAGAGAGAGAGAGAGAGAGAGATTATGGGTTAGGGTTCGTTGGTCTAGAGAGAGAAAGAGTGAGTGAGAGTAAGAGAGAGAGAGAGAGACGTTCGGGATTAGGTGTTTAGAGAGAGAGAGAGAGAGAGAGAGATTAGGGGTTGTGTGTTATGGTTTTGGAGAGAGAGAGAGATTGTAGGTTAGGAATCTAGAGAGAGAGAGAGTGATTGGAGGTTAGGGGGTTGAGAGAGAGAGAGAGGGTTAATAATTTAAAGACAAAGACAAAGAGAGGTGGGACATGTACCTAGGTGAGAAGTAGGTGTTTGGTATTTGGAGAGTGAGAGAGAGAGAGAGAGAAAGGGTTAGGGGTTTAGAGAGAGTGATAGTGAGAGAGAGTATGGGGGTGAATGGTTTAGAGAGAGAGATAAAGATTGATGATTAGATGCTTAGAGATATAGATATTGAGGGTTATGAGCTAGGGATCTATGGGTGTAGAGAGAGATAGAGAGAGACTAGGGGTTTAGAGAGATAGAGAGAGATATATTTGAGATCAAGATTAGAGAGAGAGAGATAGAGGTTGGGGCTTAGTGGTTTAGATAGAGAGAGATTGAGGGGTTTAGAGAGATAGATATTGGAGGTTAGGGGTTTAGAGAGAGAGAGAGAGAGAGAGAGATTGCCTTTTATTGGTTTAGACATATAGAGAGACTAGGGGTTAGGGGTTTAGTGAGAGAGAGATTGGGGTTTAGGATTTTATAGAGAGAGAGGGAGAGAGAGAGAGAGAGAGAGAGAGAGAGAGCGATAAATAAATTTAGAGGGAGTGGGTATTAGGGGTTAAGGATTTAGAGAGAGGGAGAGATTGGAGGTTAAGGTTTTAAAGAGAGCGAGAGAGTGAGAGATCCATATATTGAGGGTCAGAGGTTATGTGTTTATATATAGAGATATATCATATATATATATACAGAGAGAGAGCGAGAGAGAGAGAGAGAGAGAGAGAGATTGGGGGTTAAGTGTTTAGATAGAGAGAAAGAGTGAGATATATTAGGGGTTAGAATTTTAGATACAAAGAAAGAGATGTATTTAGAGAGAAAGGGAGAGATAGAGAAAGGGTGAATGAGGATTAGGGATTTTGAGAGAGCGAGGGGGGGAGGGAAATAGAGAGACTGTAGGTTAGAGGTTTGGTGAGAGATCAATATAGATGGTTAGGGGTTTAAGAGAGAGAGAGAGAGAGAGAGAGAGAGAGAGAGAGAGAGAGCTTGGAGGTTAATAGGGGTTTCGAGATAGAAAGAGAGATCAAAGGGGGTGTATGGATGGTTAGTGTTGGGTAGGAGAGAGACATAGAGGAGTGGTAAGTCGGTGGGAAGTTGGGTAGAGAGTGAGAGAGAGAGAGAGGTTTAATGTTTTAGAGAGAGATACAAAGAGAGGGGGGACATGTACCTCTATGAGAAGTGGGTGTTTGGGATTTGCAGAGTGAGAGAGAGAGAGAGAGAAAGGGTTAGGGGTTTAAACAGTGAGGTTGAGAGAGAGTTTGGGGGTCAATGTTTAGAGAGAGATAGAGATTGATGATTAGGTTTTTAGAGAGAGAGAGATTAGGGGTTTAGAAAGAGAGGTAGAGATATTTGAAATTAGGAATTTAGAGAGAGAGAGGGGGGTTGGGGCTTAATGGTTTAGATAGAGAGAGATAGAGGGGTTTAGAGAGAGAGAGATTGGTGTGCATTGGTTTATAGATATAGAGAGATTAGGGGTTAGGGGATAGGGGTCTAGTGAGAGAGACATTATGGTTTAAGAGTTTAGAGAGAGAGGGAGAGAAAGAGAGAGATTGGAGCTAAATGGTTTACAAAGAGAGAGAGGAATATTGGGGGTTAGGGTTTTTGAGAGAGAGAGAGAGAGAGAGATGGGCAGTTAATAGGTGTTTAGATATAGAAAGATATCACATGGGTTGTATGGATGGTTGGTGGAGGGGGGGAGAGAGACATAGAGTGGGGGGAGGGGTAGGTGGGTGATGAGTAGGGTTTTGGGGAGATAGAGAGAGAGGGGGGAGAGAGAGAGAGAGAGAGAGAGAGATGGATCAAGTTTTAAAGGTTTAGCAGGAGAGAGAGAAAGAGAGAGAGAGAGAGAGAAAGAGATTGGGGGTTAGGGGTTAGCTGTTTAGAGAGAGAGAAAGAGTGAGATTTATTGGGGGTTATAATTTTAGATACAGAGAAAGAGATGGATTTAGAGAGAGAGGGAAAGATATTGGAGATTAGGGGTTTAGAGAGAGAGGGGGGTTATGGTTTAGGGACTAGGGGTTAACAGTTAGAAGTTAAGGATTAGGGATTAGAGGCTTAGAGAGAGAGAGAGGAATGGAGGGAGAGAGACATATATTGTGGTTAGGGGTTTAGAGATGCAGAGAGAAAGAGAGACATTGAGGGTAAGTTTTTTCATAGAGAGAGAGAGAAAGAGAGAAAGAGAGAGTGAGAGAGTGAGATGGAAATGGAGATATAGAGAATGGACTTTAGAAAGAGAGATCGAATGGGTTTTAGTTGTTTAGAGAGATAGAGAGAGGGTGAATGAGGACTAGTGTTTTTGAGAGAGAGGGGGGGAGAGGGAGATAGAGAGATTGTAGGTTAGGGGTTTAGCGATATATAGAGATCAATGGTTAACGGTTTAGAGAGAGTGAGACTAGGGGTTAGGGGTTTAGAGAGAGAGATATTGGGGGTTAATAGGGATTTAGAGATGAAAGAGAGATCACAAGGGGTGTATGGATTGTTAGTGTTGGGTAGGAGAGAGATATAGAGGAGGGGTAAGTGGGTGGGGAGTGGGGTAGAGAGAGAGAGAGAGAGAGAGATTAGGGGTGTAGATAAAGAATGAGTGAGAGGAAGAGAGAGAGATATTCAACATTAGGTGTTTAGAGAGAGAGAGAGAGAGAGATAGAGAAATTAGATGTTACATGTTAGTGTTTTGGAGAGAGAGAGAGAGAGAGAGAGATTGAAGGTTAGGGATCTAGAGAGGGGGAGAGAGAGTGATTAGAAGTTAGCGGTTGAGAGAGAGAGAGAGGGTTAATCATTTAGAGGGAGATTGAAGGTTAGGGTGGGACTGAGAGATAGATATATATTGGAGGTTATGGGTTTAGATAGAGAGATGAGGGTTTATGGGTTTAGAGAGAGATAAGAGGTTATGGTTTCAGGGAGAGAGAGAGAGAGAGAGATTGGGGGTTGGAGTTTAGAGAGAGAGATTGGAGGTTAGAGATTCAAAGACAGAGAGGGAGAGATTGGGGGTTAGGGTTTTAGAGAGAGAGGGAGATTGGGGGTTAGTGGTTGAGATAAAGAGAGATTGGGGGTAGGGGTTTAGTTGGAGAGATAGATATCTTGGAGGTTAGGAGTTTAGAGAGAGAGATAGAAATGGATATATTTAGGGTTAGGGGTTTATAGAGAGAGAGAGAGATATTGGCCATTAGGGGTTTAGAGAAATATAGAGAGATTGTGGGTTGGGGGTTTAGAGAGAGATAGAAAGAGTGATATTGGTGATTAGTGGTAGAGAGAGAGAGAGAGAGAGAGAGAGATTAGGTACTAGGGGTTTTAAGAGAGAGAGAGAGAGAGAGAGATTGGGGACTAGGAGTTTTAAGAGAGAGAGTGAGAGAGAGAGAGAGAGATTGGAAGTGAGAGAGAAAGATCAATTATGCATTGGGGGTTTAGAGGGAGAGAGAGATATAGAAAAATGGAGATTGGTTATTAGGGGTTTAAATAGAGATAAATATTCGAGGTTAGGGGTTTAGAGAGAGTGAGAGAGAAAGAAATTGAGGTTAAGGGTTTTGAGAGAGAGAGAGAGATTGTGGGTTAGGGGCTTAGAGAGAGAGAGAGATTGTGAGTTAGGGGCTTAGAGAGAGAGAGAGAGAGATTAGGGTTAGTGGTTTAGAGAGAGAGAGGGAATTGGGTTTAGGGGTTGAGAAAGAGATGGATAGCGAGAGAGAGAGAGAGATTGGAGGTTCAATATTTAGAAACAGAGACATCGATAAAAAGAGAGATATTTGGGGTTATGGGTTTAAAGAGAGATATTAGGGGTTAGGGGTTTAGAGAGAGAGAGAGAGAGAGAGAGAGAGAGATTAGGGACTAGGGGTTTTAAGAGAGAGAGTGAGAGAGAGAGAGAGATTGGGGACTAGGGTTTTGGAGAGAGAGAGAGAGAGATTGGGGACTAGGGGTTCTAAGAGAGAGAGTGAGAGAGAGAGAGAGATTGGGGACTAGGGTTTTGGGGAGAGAGAGAGAGAGAGAGAGAGAGGTTAGGGGTTAGGGGCTTAGAGAGAAATAGAGATTGGGGATAGGGGTTTAGAGAGAGATAGAGAGGGAGAGAGAGAGATATTGGAGGTTCAAGGTTTAGACATAGAGACATCGATAGAAAGATAGATGTTTGGGGTTATGGGTTTAGAGAGAGAGACTATGAGTTAGGGGTTTAGAGAGAGAGAGAGAGATTGGAAGTGAGAGAGAAAGATCAATTGTGCATTGGGGGTTTAGAGGGAGAGAGAGATATATAAAAATGGAGATTGGTTATTAGGGGTTTAAATAGAGACAAATATTGGAGGTTAAGGGTTTAGAGAGAGTGAGAGAGAGAGAAATTGAGGTTAAGGGTTTTGTGTGTGTATCTGTGTGTGTGTGTGTGAGAGAGAGAGAGAGAGAGAGAGAGAGAGAGATTATGGGTTAGGGGCTTAGAGAGAGAGAGATTGGGGTTAGGGGCTTAGAGAGAGAGAGAGATTAGGTTTAGGGGTTGAGAAAGAGAGGGATAGGGAGAGAGAGAGAGATTAGAGGTTCAAGGTTTAGAAACAAAGACATCGATAAAAAGAGAGATATTTGGGGATATGGTTTTAAAGAGAGATAGCAGCGGTTAGGGGTTTAGAGAGAGAGAGAGAGAGAGCGCACACTACGTTTTTAGAGGAGAGAAAGAGTGAGATTTACCGAGGGTTAGAATTTTAGATATAGAGAAAGAGATGGATTTAGAGAGAGAGGGAGAGATATTGGAGTTAGGGGTTTAGAGAGAGATATTAGTTTTATGGATTGAGAGAGAGAGAGAGAGAGAGAGAATTGTAGTCAGGGGTTACGGGTTAGGGACTATGGGTTAGAGGTTAGGAGTTAGAGGCTAGGAGTTAAGGATTAGGAACTAGGGGTTTAGAGAGAGAGAGAGAGGGATGGAGGGAGAGAGACAGATATTGTGGTTAGGGGTTTAGAGATGCAGAGAGAAAGATAGAAATTGAGGGTAAGGGTTTTCATAGAGAGAGAGAGAGAGAGAGAGAGAGAGAGAGAGATGGAAAGGGAGATATAGAGAATGGACTATAAAGAGAGAGATAGATTGGATTTTAGGTGTTAGAGAGATAAAGAGAGGGTGAATGGGGATTATGGTTTTTGAGAGAGAGAGAGGGGGAGAGGGAGATAGAGATATTGTAGGTTAGGGGTTTATCGAGAGATAGAGATTGATGGTTCCCTGGGGTTTAGAGAGAGTGAGGCAAGGGGTTAGGGGTTTAGAGGGAGAGAGAGATATTGGGGGTTAATAGGGGTTTAAAGATGAAAGAGAGATCAAAGGTGGTGTATGGATTTTTAGTGTTGGGTAAGATAGAGATATAGAGGAGGGGTAAGTGGGTGGGGAGTGGGGTAGAGAGAGAGATTGGGGTTAGGGTTTAGCGGTCTAGAGAAAGATAGCGAGTGAGAGGAAGAGAGATAGATATTCAAGATTAGTTGTTTAGAGAGAGAGAGAGAGAGAGAGAGAGAGAGAGAGAGAGATTAGGGGTTACATGTTAGTGGTTTGGGGAGAGAGAGAGAGATTGAAGGTTATGGATTTAGAGAGGGAGAGAGAGAGTGGTTAGAGGTTAGGGTTTGAGTGAGAGAGGTTTAGAGAGATACAGAGAGAGAGAGAGAGAGATAGAGAGAGAGATTAGGGGTTTAGCATGAGAGAGAGAGCTTGGGGTTTAGAGAGAGAGAGAGATTGTAGGTTAGGGGTTTAGAGAGGGAGAGGGAAGGTTAGGGGTTAGAGATAGAGAGGGAGAGATAGATAGGGGGTTAGGGATTTAAGGAGAGAGAGGGATATATAGATATATATGTTAGGGGTTACAGTTCTAGAGAGAGAGAGAGGGGGGGTATATATATATATATTAGGGGTTAGGTGTTTACATAGAGAGAGAGAGAGATTGGGGTTTAGGAATTTAGAGAGAGATAGAGAGAGGGAGAGAGATTGTGGGTTAGGGGTTCATAGAGAGAGAGAGATTGGGGCTTGGGGGTTTAGAGAGAGAGAGAGAGAGAGAGGTTTGGGATTATGCGTTTATAGGTTAATAAGTGTTTAGAGATAGAGAGAGATCATAGGGGTTGTCTTGGTGGTTAGTGGTGGGGGGGTCCGAAAGAGACATAAAATGCGGGGAGGGGTAGGTGGTTAATGAGTAGGGGGTTTTGGAGAGAGAGGGGGAGGGAGGGATAGATATTGGGTTTTAAGGGTTTATAGAGAGATAGAGGGGGGTTTATAGGTTAGCGGATTAGAGAAAGAGATATTGGGTGTTAATTGTTTAGAGAGAGATACAAAGCGAGTGGAGAGAGAGAGAGTGAGAGAGAGAGAGGATGTTAGGGATTGAACATGAGAGAGAGAGCTTGGGATTTAGAGAGAGAGATAGAGATTGGAGGTTAGGGGTTTAAAGAGAGAGAGAGAGAGAGAGAGAGAGAGAGAGAGAGATTGGGGTTAGGGGTATAGAGAGAGAGAGAGATTGGTGGTTAGGGGTTAGATTGAGAAAGAGATATTGGGGGTTAGGGGTTACAGAGAGATCAAGGGTTAGGTATTGAAGGAGAGAGAGAGATTGAGAGGGTTAGGTATTTATAGTGGGAGAGGGGGGAGAAAGATAGAGAGAGATATTAGGGATTAGGGTTTATGAATTTGAAGAGAGAGAGAGAGAGAGAGAGAGATTGGAGGTTATGGGTTTAGAGAGACTGAGAGAGCTTGGTGTTTAGGGCTTGAGAAAGAGAGAGAGAGAGAGAGTTTGGAGGCTAGGTATTTAAATAGAGAGAAAGAGAGATTAGGGGTTAGGGTTTTAGAGAGAGAGAGATATTGGGGGTTAGGTGGTTACAGAGAGAGAGAGAGAGAGAGAGAGAGAGAGAGAGAGATTAGGATTTAGGGATTTAGAGAGAGAGAGAAAGAGAGAGAGAGGTTGGGGTTTAGAGAGAGAGAGAGAGATTTGGTATTTGGCGTTTAGAGAGAGTGAGGGTGAGAGATATTTTGGGGGTCAATGGTTAGAGAGAGATAGAGATTTATGATTAGGTGTTTAGAGAGAGAGATATTGAGTGTTATGGGATAAGGTCTATAGATTTAAAGAGAGAGAGAGAGAGAGAGATATTAGGGGTTTAGAGAGATAGAGAGAGATATATTTGAGATTAGGAGTTTAGAGAGAGAGAGGTTAGGGCTTAGTGGTTTAGTGGTTTAGATAGAGAGATAGAGAGAGAGAGAGAGAGAGATTGGTGTTTATTGTTTTAGAGATATAGAGAGATTAGGGTTTAGGGGCTACGGGTTTAGTGAGAGAGAGTGTGTGGTTTATGAGTTTAGAGAGAGAGGGAGAGAAAGAGAAAGATTCGAGATAAGGGGGTTTAGAGAGAGAGAGAGATTTGGGGTTAGGGTTTTAGAGAGAGAGAGAGAGATTGGGTGTTAATAGGTGGTTAGATATAGAGAGATATCACATGGGTTGGATGGATGGTTAGTGGACGGGGGGAGAGAGACATGGAGTGGGGGGTGGGGTAGGTGGGTGATGACTAGAGTTTTGGGGAGAGAGAGAGAGAGATTGATTTTTAAAGGTTTAGAAGGAGAGAGAGAGAGAGAGGGGAAGAGAGAGATAGAGAGAGAGAAATAAATTAAGAGGGAGTGGGGATTAGGGATTAGGGGTCTGGAGAGAGACAAAATGAGGGGGGGCAAGTACTTAGGTGAGAATTGGGTGTTCAAAATTTACAGAAAGAAAGGGTTAGGGGTTTAGAGAGAGTGAGAGTGATAGAGTGGTTGGGGGTTAGCAATTGAGAGAGAGAGAGAGAGAGAGAGAGAGAGAGAGAGAGATTGTGGATTAGGTGATGAGAGAAAGATAGAGATTTGAGATTATGGGATTAGAGAAAGAGTGAGAGTTATTAGGGGTTAGTGGTTTAGATAGATACAGATAGAGAGTTTGACAGAGAGAGAGAGAGATTGGAGGTTAGGGGTTTAGAGAGAGAGGGAGATTGGTTTTTAGTGGTTTAGAGAGATAGATAAATTAGGGGTTAGGGGTTAGGGGTTTAGAGAGAGAGAGAGAGAGATTAGAGGTTAATAAGTGTTTAGAGATAGAGAGAGATCACATGGGTTGTATGGATGGTTTAGAGAGAGAGAGAGAGAGAGATTGGATGTTAGGGGTTGTGAGAGAGAAAGATAGAGAGAGATTGGGGGTTAGGGGTTTAGAGAGAGAGAGAGAGAGAGATTGGAGGTTAAGGGCTAGAGAGAGAGAGGGGGGGAGAGAGATTAGGGGTTATGGATTTAAGGAGAGAGAGAGAGACAGAGAGATTGGGGATTAGGAATTTAGAGAGAGAGGGGTGGAGAGAGAGATATATATTAGGGGCTAGGGTTTAGGCATTAAAAGAGAGAGAGAGAGAGAGAGAGAGAGATTGGGGATTAAGGGTTTAGAGAGAGATATAAAGAGATTCATAGTGAGAGAGAGAGAGATATTGGAGGTTATGGGTTTAGAGAGAGTGAGAGAGCTTGGTGTTTAGGGTTTGATATATATATAGAGAGAGAGCTTGAAGGTTAGGTATTTAAAGAATAATAAAGAGAGATTGGGGTTTAGGGTTTTAGAGAAAGAGAGATTGGGGGTGTTTACAGAGAGAGAGAGAGAGAGGGATTGAGGGTTGACGGTTTAGAGAGAGAGAGAGAGAGAGATTGGGGGTTAGGGATTTAGAGAGAAAGAGAGAGAGGTTGGGGGTTGGTGGTTTAGAGAGAGAGAGATGGAGAGATTTGGGTTTTGGTGTTTAGAGAGAGAGAGAATACGGGGATTAAGGGTTTAGAGAGAAAGAGATTTAGGATTAGGTGTTTAGAGAGGGAGAGGGATTGGAGGGGTGTGTGTGTGTGTGTGAGAGACAGAGAGAGAGAGATTTGGGATTAAGCGTTTAGAGGTTAATACGTGTTTAGAGATAAAGAGAGATCACGGGGGTTGTATGGATGGTTAGTGGTGGGGGGAGAGAGACATACAGTGCGAGGAGGGGTAGGCGGGTCATGAGTAGGGGTTTGACGAGAGATAGGGAGGTAGAGAGAGAGATTGGGTTTTAAGGGTGTAGATAGAGAGAGGGGGGGTTAGGGGTTGGGGGGATTAGAGAGAGAGAGATTAGGTGTTAAGGATTTAGAGAGAAAAACACACATAGAGAGAGAGAGAGGAGGTTAGGGGTTTGGTGAGAGATAGAGATTGATGGTGAGGGATTTAGAGAGAGAGAGATTGGGGGTGAATAGGGGTTTAAAGATAGAAAGAAAGATCAAAGGGGGTGTATGGATGGTTAGTGTTGGGTGGGAGAGAGACATAGATGAGGGGTGAGTGGGAGGGGAACGGGGTAGAGAGAGAGAGAGAGAGAGAGAGAGAGAGAGAGATTAGGGGTTAGGGTTCATTGGTCTAGAGAGAGAAAGAGTGAGTGAGAGTAAGAGAGAGAGAGAGAGAGATGTTCGGGATTAGGTGTTTAGAGAGAGAGAGAGAGAGAGAGAGAGAGAGAGAGAGAGAGAGATTAGGGGTTATGTGTTATGGGTTTGGAGAGAGAGAGAGATTGGAGGTTAGGAATTTAGAGAGAGAGATTGATTGGAGGTTAGGGGTTGAGAGAGAGAGAGAGGGTTAATCATTTAAAGAGAAAGACAAAGAGAGGTGGGACATGTACCTAGGTGAGAAGTAGGTGTTTGACATTTGGAGAGTGAGAGAGAGAGAGAGAAAGGGTTAGGGGTTTAGAGAGAGTGAGGGTGAGAGAGAGGATGGGGGTGAATGGTTTAGAGAGAGAGATAAAGATTGATGATTAGATGCTTAAAGATATAGATATTGAGGGTTATGAGCTAGGGATCTATGGGTGTAGAGAGAGATAGAGAGAGATTAGGGGTTTAGAGAGATAGAGAGAGATATATTTGAGATTAGGATTTGAGAGAGAGAGAGAGGAGAGGTTGGGGCTTAGTGGTTTAGATAGAGAGAGATTGAGGGGTTTAGAGAGATAGATATTGGAGGTTAGGGGTTTAGAGAGAGAGAGAGAGAGAGATTCCCTTTTATTGGTTTAGACATGTAGAGAGACTAGGGGTTAGGGGTTTAGTGAGAGAGAGATTGGGGTTTAGGATTTTACAGAGAGACAGGGAGAGAAAGAGAGAGATTGTATCTAAGGGGTTTAGAGAGAGAGAGATTTGGACTTAGGGGTTTAGAGAGAGATTGGAGGTTAATTGGTGTTTAGATATAAAGAGATATCATATGAGTTATATGGATGGTTAGTGGAGGGGGGAGAGATACACAGAGTGGGGAGAGGGGTAGGTTTGGGGAGGGAGAGAGAGAGAGAGAGAGAGATGGATTGGGTTTTAAGGGTTTAGCAAGAGAGAGAGAGAGAGAGATAGATAAATAAATTTAGAGGAAGTGGGTATTAGGGGTTAAGGGTTTAGAGAGAGGGAGAGATTGGAGGTTAAGGTTTTATAGAGAGCGAGAGAGTGAGAGATCCATATATTGAGGGTCAAAGGTTATGTGTTTATATATAGAGAGATATCATATATATATATATATATATATATATATATATATATATATATATATATATATATACAGAGAGAGAGAGAGAGAGATTGGGGGTTAAGTGTTTAGATAGAGAGAAAGAGTGAGATATATTAGGGGTTAGAATTTTAGATACAAAGAAAGAGATATATTTAGAGAGAAACGGAGAGATATAGGAGGTTAGCAATTTAGAGAGAGATATTGGTTATTAGAGGTTTAGAGAGAGAGAGAGAATTGGAGTTAGGGGTTACGAGTTAGGGAATAGGGTTTAGGGGTTAGGAGTTAAGGATTACGGACATGGGGTTTAGAGAGCGAGAGGGAGGGAGGCAGAGAGACAAATAATGGGGTTAGGGGTTTAGAGACGCGGAGAGAAAGAGAGACATTGAGGGTAATGGTTTTACATAGAGAGAGGGAGATGGAAAGGGAGATAGAGAGAATGGAATTTAGAGATAGAGATCGATTGGGTTTTAGGCGTTTAGAGAGATAGAGAAAGGGTGAATGAGGATTAGGGATTTTGAGAGAGCGAGGGGGGGAGGGAAATAGAGAGACTGTAGGTTAGAGGTTTGGTGAGAGATCAATATAGATGGTCAGGGGTTTAGAGAGAGAGAGAGAGAGAGAGCTTGGGGGTTAATAGGGGTTTCAAGATAGAAAGAGAGATCAAAGGGGGTGTATGGATGGTTAGTGTTGGGTAGGAGAGAGACATAGAGGAGGGGTAAGTCAGTGGGAAGTTGGGTAGAGAGAGAGAGAGAGAGGTTTAATGTTTTAGAGAGAGATACAAAGAGAGGGGGGACATATACCTCCGTGAGAAGTGGGTATTTGGGATTTGCAGAGTGTGTGTGTGTGTGAGAGAGAGAGAGAGAGAAAGGGTTAGGAGTTTTAACAGTGAGGTTGAGAGAGAGATAGAGATTGATGATTAGGTTTTTAGAGAGAGAGAGATTAGGGGTTTAGAGAGAGAGGTAGAGATATTTGAAATTAGGAATTTAGACAGAGAGAGGGGGGTTGGGGCTTAATGGTTTAGATAGAGAGAGATAGAGGGGGTTTAGAGAGAGAGAGATTGGTGTGCATTGGTTTATAGATATAGAGAGATTAGGGGTTAGGGGATAGGGGTCTCGTGAGAGGAACATTGCGGTTTAGGAGTTTAGAGAGAGAGGGAGAGAAAGAGAGAGATTGGAGCTAAATGGTTTACAAAGAGAGAGAGGGATATTGGGGGTTAGGGTTTTGAGAGAGGAGAGAGAGAGAGAGAGAGAGGAGAGAGAGAGAGATTGGCAGTTAATAGGTGTTTAGATATAGAGATATATCACATGGGTTGTATGGATGGTTGGTGGAGGGGGGGAGAGAGAGACATAGAGTAGGGGGAGGGATAGGTGGGTGATGAGTAGGGTTTTGGGGAGAGAGAGAGAGAGAGATCGGGTTTTAAAGGTTTAGCAGGGAGAGAGAGAGAGAGAGAGAGAGAAATTGAGAGGGAGTGGTGATTAGGGGTTTGTGGTTTAGAGAGAGAGAGAAATTGGGGGTTAAGTTTTTATATATATATATGAGAGAAAGAGGTTGAGAGAGAGAGAGAGAAAGAGATTGGGGGTTAGGGGTTAGGTGTTTAGAGAGAGAGAGAGATTGGGGGTTAAGTGATTAGAGAGAGAGAAAGAGTGAGATTTATTGGGGGTTATAATTTTAGATACAGAGAAAGAGGTGGATTTAGAGAGAGAGGGAAAGATATTGGAGATTAGGGGTTTAGAGAGAGAGAGGGGTTACGGTTTAGGGACTAGGGGTTAACAATTAGGAGTTAAGGATTAGGGATTAGGGCCTTAGAGAGAGAGAGAGGAATGGAGGAGAGAGACATATATTGTGGTTAGGGGTTTAGAGACATTGAGTGTAAGTATTTTCATATAGAGAGAGAGAAAGAGAGAGAGAGTGAGAGAGTGAGATGGAAATGGAGATATAGAGAATGGACTTTAGAAAGAGAGATCGAATGGGTTTTAGGTGTTTAGAGAGATAGAGAGAGGGTGAATGAGGACTAGTGTTTTTGAGAGAGAGAGGGGGGGGGAGAGGGAGATAGAGAGATTGTAGGTTAGGGGTTTAGCAAGATATAGAGATAAATGGTTAGCGGTTTAGAGAGAGTGAGACTAGGGGTTAGGGGTTTAGAGAGAGAGATATTGGGGGTTAATAGGGATTTAGAGATGAAAGAGAGATTACAAGGGGTGTATGGATTGTTAGTGTTGGGTAGGAGAGAGATATAGAGGAGGGGTAAGTGGGTGGGGAGTGGGGTAGAGAGAGAGAGATAGAGAGAGATTAGGGGTGTAGAGAAAGAATGAGTGAGAGGAAGAGAAAGAGATATTCAAGATTAGGTGTTTAGAGAGAGAGAGAGAGAGAGAGAGAGATTGGGGACTAGGGGTTTTAAGAGAGAGAGAGAGAGAGAGACTGGGGACTAGGGTTTTTAAGAGAGAGAGTGAGAGAGAGAGAGAGAGATTGGAAGTGAGAGAGAAAGATCAATTGTGCATTGGGGGTTTAGAGGGAGAGAGAGATAGAAAAATGGAGATTGGTTATTAGGGGTTTAAATAGAAACAAATATTCAAGGTTAGGGGTTTAGAGAGAGTGAGAGGGAAAGAAATTGAGGTTAAGGGTCTTGAGAGAGAGAGAGAGAGAGATTGTGGGTTAGGGGCTTAGAGAGAGAGAGAGATTGTGAATTAGGGGCTTAGAGAGAGAGAGAGAGAGATTAGGGTTATTGGTTTAGAGAGAGAGAGAGAATTCTATTTAGGGGTTGAGAAAGAGAGGATAGAGAGAGAGAGAGAGAGAAATTGAAGGTTCAATATTTAGAAACAGAGACATTGATAAAAAGAGATATATTTGGGGTTATGGGTTTAAAGAGAGATATTAGGGGTTAGGGGTTTAGAGAGAGAGAGAGAGAGAGAGAGATTGGGGACTAGGGGTTTTAAGAGAGAGAGTGAGAGAGAGAGAGAGATTGGGGACTAGGGTTTTGGAGAGAGAGAGAGAGAGGGAGAGAGAGAGATTGGGGACTAGGGGTTTTAAGAGAGAGAGAGAGAGAGAGAGAGAGAGAGAGAGAGAGAGAGAGGTTAGGGGTTAGGGGCTTAGAGAGAAATAGAGATTGGGGATAGGGGTTTAGAGAGAGATAGAGAGGGAGAGAGAGAGATATTGGAGGTTCAAGGTTTAGACATAGAGACATAGATAGAAATATAGATATTTGGGGTTATGGGTTTAGAGAGAGATTATGGCTTAGGGGTTTAAAGAGAGAGAGAGATTGGAAGTGAGAGAGAAAGATCAATTGTGCATTGGGGGTTTAGAGGGAGAGAGAGATATATAAAAATGGAGATTGGTTATTAGGGGTTTAAATAGAGACAAATATTGGAGGTTAAGGGTTTAGAGAGAGTGAGAGAGAGAGAGAAATTGAGGTTAAGGGTTGTGTGTGTGTGTGTGTGTGTGAGAGAGAGAGAGAGAGAGAGAGAGAGAGAGAGAGATTATGGGTTAGGGGCTTAGAGAGAGAGAGATTGGGGTTAGGGGCTTAGAGAGAGAGAGATTGGGGTTAGGGGCTTAGAGAGAGAGAGAGATTGGGTTTAGGGGTTGAGAAAGAGAGGGATAGGGAGAGGGAGAGAGATTACAGGTTATGGTTTTAAAGAGAGATAGTAGGGGTTAGGGCTTTAGAGAGAGAGAGAGAGAGAGAGAGAGAGAGAGAGAGAGAGCACTACATTTTTAGAGAGAGAGAAAGAGTGAGATTTACCAAGGGTTAGAATTTTAGATATAGAGAAAGAGATGGATTTAGAGAGAGAGGGAGAGATACTAGAGTTAGGGGTTTAGAGAGAGATATTAGTTTTATGGATTGAGAGAGAGAGAGAGAGAATTGGAGTCAGGGGTTACGGGTTAGGGACTATGGGTTAGAGGTTAGGAGTTAAGGATTAGGGACTAGGGGTTTAGAGAGAGAGAGAGAGGGATGGAGGGAGAGAGACAGATATTGTGGTTAGGGGTTTAGAGACGCAGAGAGAAAGATAGAAATTGAGGGTAAGGGTTTTCATAGAGAGAGAGAGAGAGAGGGAGATATAGAGAATGGACTATAAAGAGAGAGTGAGAGAGAGGGGGTTAGAGAGATACAGAGAGAGAGAGAGATAGAGAGAGAGCTTAGGGGTTTAGCATGAGAGAGAGAGCTTGGGGTTTAGAGAGAGAGAGAGAGAGATTGTAGGTTAGGGGTTTAGAGAGGGAGAGGGAGGGTTAGGGGTTAGAGAGAGAGAGGGAGAGATAGATAGGGGGTTAGGGATTTAAGGAGAGAGAGGGATATATATATATATATATATTAGGGGTTACGGTTCTAGAGAGAGAGAGAGAGAGAGAGATTGGGGGGTTAGGTATTTAGAGAGAGAGAGGGGGTATATATATATATATTAGGGGTTAGGTGTTTACATAGAGAGAGAGAGAGATATTGGGGTTTAGGAATTTAGAGAGAGATAGAGAGAGGGAGAGAGATTGTGGGTTAGGGGTTCAGAGAGAGAGAGAGATTGGGGCTTGGGGGTTTAGAGAGAGAGAGAGAGAGAGAGAGAGAGAGAGATTTGGGATTATGCGTTTATAGGTTAATAAGTGTTTAGAGATAGAGAGAGATCACACGGGTTGTCTTGGTGGTTAGTGGTGGGGGGGTTCGAGAGAGACATAAAATGCGGGGAGGGGTAGGTGGTTAATGAGTAGGGGGTTTTGGAGAGAGAGCGGGAGGGAGGGATAGATATTGGGTTTTAAGGGTTTATAGAGAGATAGAGGGGGGTTTATAGGTTAGGGGATTAGAGAAAGATATATTGGGTGTTAATTGTTTAGAGAGAGATACAAAGAGAGTGGAGAGAGAGAGAGTGAGAGAGAGAGAGCAGGTTAGGGATTTAACATGAGAGAGAGAGCTTGGGATTTAGAAAGAGAGATAGAGATTGGAGGTTAAGGGTTTAGAGAGAGAGAGAGATTGGGGTTAGGGGTTTAGAGAGAGAGAGAGATTAGTGGTTAGGGGTTAGATTGAGAAAGAGATATTGGGGATTAGGGGTTAGAGAGAGATCAAGGGTTAGGTATTGAAGGAGAGAGAGAGATTGAGAGGGTTAGGTATTTAGAGAGGGAGAGGGGGGAGAAAGACAGAGAGAGATATTAGGGATTAGGGTTTATGAATTTGAAGAGAGAGAGAGAGAGAGAGAGAGAGAGAGAGAGAGAGAGAGAGATTGGAGGTTATGGGTTTAGAGAGAGTGAGAGAGCTTGGTGTTTAGGGCTTGAGAGAGAGAGAGAGAGAGAGAGTGTGTTTGGAGGCTAGGTATTTAAATATAGAGAAAGAGAGATTAGGGGTTAGGATTTTAGAGAGAGAGAGATATTGGGGTTTAGGTGGTTACAGAGAGAGGGAGAGAGAGAGAGAGAGAGAGAGAGAGATTAGGGTTTAGGGATTTAGAGAGAGAGAGAGAGAGAGAGAGAGAGATTAGGGTTTAGGGATTTAGAGAGAGAGAGAGAGAGAGAGAGAGAGAGAGAGAGAGAGAGATTTGGGATTTGGCGTTTAGAGAGAAAGATATATTGGGGGTTAGAGGTTTAGAGATGGAGAGGGATAGGTTTAAGGGGTTAGAGGTTTAGAGAGAATGGGGGTTATGGGTTTAGAGAGAATGGGGGTTAGGGGTTTAGAGAGAAAGATATTGGGGATTAGCTATTTATCGAGAGAGAGAGAGAGAGAGAGAGATTTGGGATTAGGTGCTTAGAGAGAAATATATGTTGGGGGTTAGAGGTTTAGAGAGGGAGAGAGATAGGGGGTAAGGGGTTTAGAGAGGGAGATAAATAGAGAAAGATATTGGGGGTTGGGGGTTTTGAGAGAGATTAAGGGTTAGGGGTTTGTGTGAATTATAATTGTTATGTTCTAAAATTTAGTGGTTATAAGTTAAATGGGTTGGATGAGAGTGGCTAAAGTAGCTAACGTTTAGAGGAGGTTAAAGTTAGAATTAAGAAGGAAAGAGATCCTAACTCCTAGGTTGCATGAATAGAGTGTCAACAAAGGGGGGTCCCTCGTTAGACTACTTTAAAAACCTTGTGTATACATGGTCGACCACCCAACTTGGGGCGTACTGGGAGGGTTTCTCTGGGAGTTACCTCCCTCCACCTATTACTAGCGCAACGGCGTCCCAGTTTCCAGCTACAACAAAGGCACATGTGTCAAGATGCCGAGTTAGGAAATTGTTTCCAGGCAATTTCCCAAAATGGTCCTTTGAAAACACTCTATACAAGACTTTGAATAGAACCCCTATGGTCAACATACTAATGCAAAAAATATATAAAAATGTATACAATTTAATATTCATAAAAACAAATATTTTCTACAATCTTATACTCATTTAAATATTCCAATTAAATTTATATATATAACCATAAAAAACATTAAAAACAATTTATCAAAACTAAACAAAATAGTAATTTATAATCTAACAAAACTTTAAACTATTTCAACAAACTCATGATTATTAACTTGAACTCTAAACTATTTCAATATTATTAATTCGAACTATTTTAATATGGAAAAAAAAATTAAATTATTAAGAATAACATTGAAAAAAAAATACAAATCTCTATATATCACATCATAATACTAATGACAAAAAAAATTACATTTTACATCTCATAAAATTTTATACACTAAAACAATATATAAAATTAAGTGTTTATTTATAAATGTGTAGGAGAGAAATATGAAAATTTCACAATGCATAATAAAAATATGAAAATAGAACAAAATTATAATAAACATAATTTAAGAAATATAATAAGCATAATAAGCTTGGTTTTGTAAATTAAAGCGTAAAAAATAAAATCGGAGTCGGCTAAATGCTGCCACTTTTTCCAAAATAGTGGCACTAGTACCGTAAAGCAGAGTTCTATGGTTTGGACTGATTGAAGGGAAAGTGTATTTTTAATTCACTTATGATATTGTAAGGTAATCTAATTCACTACCCTTTTTTGCCAAATGATAAAGTAAAAGTGAGTGATGCTAGTCAAACTATAATCAAAGCATAAAAATTATTTAATATAAACAATTTTAATTCAAAAAAATCTAATCATCCAACTTGTACAAATAAAAAATTACTAAATGTAATCATCCAAATCGCACAAAATAAAAAGTATTGGAATAATAATCATCCAGCTTGTACAAATAAAAAATTACTAAATGTAATCATCCAAATTGCATAAATTAAAAAAAGTATTTGAATAATAAAAACTGCTGCCAGTCATTATTAATAACCTTTCAGTAGTTTCAATTAAGACGCTCCAGCCGAATTTCAGTAGTTTCAATTAAGACGCTCCAACCGAATTCCTTGATGAGACTTAAGCCTTTGAATGCAAAAGAATTTGCTTGGTCGTGGAGTAATGAAAAATGGGTGAAGATTAAATGAAGCCCACTCTATGGGATGGATGATAATCAAAACATGATGAAGCATGGCTAAAGACCAAAGAGCAATTAAAACACACAAGCCGACCTTGCTAGGAATTAGATAAGCAGGGTTTTACTCCCAGAGAATCTTATTAAAATGCAGGGTTTTACTCAATCACATCATGCTAGTGTTAAGTTTCGTTTTTTGGGTGGAATATACTGAAATTTAATTATTTAATTATAAATATAAATAAAACAAAAAGCTATAAAAAATCAACATAAATTGTAATTTCAAAAATGTTATATGGAAAAAATTAGAAATGTTAGGGAATGTTTGAGGAATAAGATAAATGGTCATCCATATAAATCACTCTTTTAATATAAAGCCAAAAAGTAATTTTCAAAGAACAGGTAAAATTCTAAAATATAAAAATTCTAAAATATACTAAAATTTAATTATTTTATAAAAATAAATAAAATAAAATATTATAAAATTAATTAATATAAATTGTAATTTGAAAAATGCTTTATGGAAAAAATTACAAAGGTAAGGGAATGTTGTTTAAGAGGAATGGGATAAGTGGTCATCCATCTAACACTATTTTAATATAAATCCAAAGAGTAATTTTCAGAGAACAGTTAAAATTCTAAAATGAAAAAGCATAAAATAACATTTTAATGCAAATCACATGAAACTATAAAAGTATTGGGAAAAATAAAAAAACACTAATAAATAATAAAATGATTCAAGAAATTGAGATTAGCACTGGGATTTCATATTTTGAAAATTTAGAATAAAATGAAGCTTAAAAAATATATATATATAAAATTATGATTAAAATAAAGCTTAGAGGTACCTATCTGAGAACATCTCTCTTGATGTCTTCCTTAATATCCATGTTTTTATCAAAATTTGTTTCCTTAAACTTTAGTCTGCTTTCTGTTTTTCAAGGTTCTTGTTACAAATGAATATTAATACAAAATAAGATGTCTAGTAAAATTTCTCAACAGAAATAATATAAAAAAAAACTGATATAAACTTGAAAAAATTTAATTCCCACAAACCCAAACTTCTATAATCAATAAATCTATATCAAAATACTAAAAAAAATATATTCTTATTAATGCAATGAAAAAATAAAATAATTACAAATATTGATATATTGCATATAAACCTATTTAATACATATCAACTGAGATAAAAAAAAATAAGTCAAAATAGCACACTACATATTGCATATTCAAATTAAAGAAATAAAAAAAAATTCGTATGTTCGTATACTAATTCCTATTTTATGAGATGCATGTTCGTATGTTTATGAGATCAATCCCAATCCAACACTCGATTATCAAGGCAATTCTCCGCTCATATGCTGGGGATCGATTCCTCTGATTGAGTTAAGAAGTTGACAGTTTTGCATTTTAATAAATTTATTCTTACAAATAGAAAATTTAAATCAATTTATTGTGTAGCTCTATTATCAAATATAAATAGGCCGAGAATCTAATTAGGATAGAACATGTCATCATAAAATACATCCCGGCGATTGAGCAATTTACAGTGCTATTTATTCCACCTTCGCGGACGCTTTTGTTTTCTAGTAGAAATGGAATTGACCAAAGAGCTTGCACTAATTTTAAATAAATTTATTAAAGCAGACTTAATTAGTAATCTATTGAAAATTAGTTATATTATTTTTAAACATATTTTTTAATAATTATTTTTAAATTAAAAGTAAAAAGTTATAAATTTTTTGTAAAATAAACAAAGTTTAAGAAATCCTAAATTTGAAATACCAACAAAACTGGTTTAAAATATAAAGAAAATTTAATTAAGAAAAAATTAAATTCATACTTTTATTCATCGTCTTTATTGATACAGCATATTTGCTGAACATTTTAGGATCAATATTATAATAATAAAAAAAAAACTAAAAAATAATTATTAGTTTAAAGGATTGAGAATTAGTTGAGGCTAATCATTAGTGCTATAACAGATTGAGAATTAAGTTTGTCCAGTTTTTAAGGGAAAGTATTTTAGGGCTTGGTGACCTGTACTAGGATAACAGCCAATTAGGGGTTTGTAACCTGTACTGTCATGATAATGATCAATTTGTTCGTGCTAATTTGGATATGGACATTTACCTACCTAGTTGTCATTTTGACTATTAAATATTGGACAATTTAATCATTCTCTAGGTAAAACAAATTCATCCTATTAAGATTCCTATCAAAATGGAGCTTAACTGCCCTTATTTAAGCACATTAACACGTCAAAACAATTTTTCATTTATCGAGTTTCAAATTTGCTATAATTTTATGTTCCAAATCTTAATTGATCTCGGCTCTAACAATTCCAAGAACCTACAAAATTTCTCTAACGATAACCAAGAAAACTCATGTTTTGTTAAGAAGAAAAACACATAAAACCTAACCATTCTAAAAAAATGTTGTTCAATCTACAAAACTTCTCTAACAATGGCCATTTTTTAACACAATAACACTACAATACTGAAATTCCAATGAACGTTTTTCTAAAACAAGCGGAAAAGTGGCAAAGAAAACTCTCAAATTTTTAACAGCAACACTTCAAACCTTCATTGATAAAGGTAAACCTAAATTGATAAAGGTAATTGATCCCAGTATTGGATGATTAAGAGTTTAGGTTCGAAGACTTAGAGTTTTGACTTTGAAGGAGAGAGGGTTCTTGGTAGGCATGAAGAGCTTACAAGAGCCATGTTCTAAAGGAAAGAATGATGTAAAATAATTCTCTGGTTAATGAAGAATGATTAATCTCTATGTTAAATATGTGCAAGATTGAAATCTTAGTTTGTTTAATTCATGTGTGGCTCAGTTTGCAGGGGGATTTCAATAGGTCAACATAGGTGGCCTCAAATCAATGAAATGTCAATCTCACTCATAGAATTCAACACATATGAGATTGAAAATAGAGTATAAATCTGTTACCTAAAAGCTGAGAGTCGAACTGCCATCTACGTCTATATGCACTATGGGGACCGTCTTCGCATCGGCGTTAACCTTAATAAAATGCTTCTGAAGTCAGAAAATCACCGACTTGGGTTGTCTAGAGTGGTAACAACTTTGTCAACGAGTAATTGTCGCTAATAGGTTCAATGTTATTTGATTTTTTATATTTGAATATATGCGAAAAGAAATTATATGTGGCTGTGTGAATTGATCAATTGGTAGACATGTTTTTTTATTTACTGAATTATATATGAAATGGATATTAATTCTCGTCCATCAATCTATAGAAACATTATTTGAATATTCAAAGTTGAATATATACATGAAACAAAAATAATTCTAGGTTATTGATCTATAGAAATATTGTTAAATCCTTATATCTTTGCTAGTGTTGGGATTGTCATTTCTATTATTTGTTAGCAGATTTAATTTATATATTATTATGTTGAAATTTGGTCATGTAACGTGGTGTAGCGTTAATCCCTTTTATAATTTTCTGACTTTTATAATTTTCTGAGTATTTCTTGCGTTGTGAATTTTGTAAGTTTAAAGCAGATTAGTAGCATCAAAGAATGAACCAATGTTGGGATCCGAAATGGTGTAGCATGAGTGCATAAAAGAGAATATTTATCAGTTGATTTTTGTTTTACGGCAAATTTGCTTCCATTAGGATATTTAAATAAGCAACCGAACTGTACAAACTTTACACCTTCATGCTTGAAACCTGAAAAGATGCAAAAGATCAGGATCAATATTGAACAAAGTGTATATATATATATATATATATATATATATATATATATATATATATATATATGCACAGCATCGTTAGAGGTCTATCTTCTCTTATATAGATATGTAAGAATTATACTATGTTTTAAAATTTAGGTTCAGATTTGGTAAACTAACGGGAATTGTATTATAGTTTTCTGATCGAAGTTTAATTTGCATTAACCTGGGAAGGTAAATGGACTATTTACTTGGGCTTCCGATTATAAACAAAACTACCGTTTTAGCAAGCTTGAACCTTTGAGCCATGATTTTGATAGGTTCTTTTTCTTATGTATTACTTGGGTTATATAATGATATATACGGCTACTCTCCTCTAGCTACCTTCCTCCATTTCGGAATTGCTCTCAGTAATGATAAAAGTATAGATCGAGAAACTACTGGAAAATTAGTTTAACCTATAATTATTGATGATCAGGTGCGTGAAGAGTGAGGGTAGGATTTGACTATGTTGTAGAAGTAAACGCTTTAGTCTTCAAACCAACCTGGACTCTACATCTATATGTATGCTGGATTCCCTCAATGGATGCGTGGATGGTCTCCATTCCTGCAGACTCCATTCTTTGGGTGTCTCCCCCCTTCTCGAATTCTTAGGTTCGTTTGAAAATTAATTTAGTGTGTTCGAAAACAAATCCCAAATACTCTGATTTCAAATTTCAGATATGAACCAAAAAAATTGCCAAAACCTAAAACAGAGAATGTTTACTACACCCTAAATACCCTGTTAAAATACCCTGTTAGTACACCCTAAATGAATTTATTATTTGGGACAGAGTACTCCAAGAAAATTATTGCAAACCTCCAATACAACGGCGAAAATAGTGACGTCTCCCGAGCTATAATGAAATGCCTATTGAACAACCACACTAAAATTCCATAATAAGCAGAATTTGTCAAATCTTAGATATCAAAGAATAACATACCTGGAGGCGCAGTGCCTTCAGGCATCACCAACTGTGACGAATTCCTCCCAAAGATACTCATCATTCTATAACGCCCGTGAGGAGGTTCCCACCTTGCCAATCCTTCCTGTTACAGTCATGTAAACTCATTTTAGACCAGAAGATCCAATTCACATATAATACTAACAAATTGTATTGTCTGGCCAGATTAAAGAAGCCTACCCATGTTTCCTCTGTTGTTGCTGAAACAAGTACCGACCTATAGCCATTGTAGATACTCGTTCACACACCCTATGCTGCAGCATCAACGCTATTATTATACAGGTAATAATACAGGTATGTAAGGGGATCATCAGTTGCAAGATTGCCCTAAAGGCATATTATAGTGTATACCTTCGATGGCGTCCGCCACATTCTTGAAATTTTTTATTATCAATTTATAAAGGTTCTCTCCTGGCCAGATGGGGTATATCTGCAAGATTGCCCTAAAGGATCATCGATGGAATCCACCACATTCGATGGAGTTGTAAGATTGCCCTAAAGGTCCTCTCCTGCCCAGATGGGGTATACGCATGCGTTTACAGTCAAATTTATAGTCGCGCCCATAGCAATGAGGACAAACCGGGTATCTCTGGTTCTAGAGCGAGAGTCCAGAACCATACTCAAAATGTCGAAGTGAATAACTTGGAACCATACCCAAAATGAATACCCAGAAACAATACTCATAAACTGTGTATATTCTCAGATCTTCAAACGTAACTGCTTCGTATGTTTGAGGATGCTTCTGATCGATCACCTCTTCAGGGAAAAACGCCATGGACAGCCTTGTATTCATCGCTCATCTGTGAGTTGTATTCCTGCATCGTCTCGCTGCAGCAGTATAATGAAATTGGTATTAATGTTTGTCTTCCAGGTTAGGTTAAACATCATACCTGTAGCTAGGAGGGCAAGTAGAACAGAAGGGCTCGAACCTTATCGAATGTTTGTCTTCCATCGAGCTCGTCCAACCAAGGGCGGTTGACATCCGAACATAACAGAGCCAAACCTGAAATATTTTTAATAAAATTTAGATTTGAGATAAACATGAAGGATATGCATAAATTTGAGATAAATCGAAAGAGATCGAGAATTTTGAAGGAATTTACAAAAATGAAGGTTTCAAAATGCTCGAATGAGGGTTTCGAAGGGTTCGAATCACATTGAAAGTTCGTATTCCTTCCTTCTTCCATCAAGTTCTTCCAAGCAATGGAGATTCACATCCAAATAGAAGTAGAAGAAACCCAAACTTGAAATATTTTCAACAAAAGGAAGCCAACGAATGAGATTTGACATGAGTCAGAAGAGATTAAGATTGTTAAATGAATTTTAAAAAACTTAGGGTTTATGTGAAGAGAAAAGGGACATAATAATAAAACGTACCATTGAGCAGCTAAAAAATCCTTCCATTGACGCTGTTTGTTCCTGCGGCCGATTCAATGCAAAGCCACACAATCAAACAAGACCAGAGCATACTCAGACGCAGAACCAAGCAGAAACAGAGGAGGAAATGTTCTCCCACCTCCCTTCAATGGATAAATATTTTGGGGCCTTTGTCTCCTCGCTCTCGATTATTCGAACCATCCATCGAGACAAATTGCCTTTTCCTCCTCTATTCAATCAACAAACAAAAAACTCAATGGTGCACTTTACCTACAAACCCACCTGTCCGTTGGAGGACCTTTTGTGTTTTTCAGTTTTGATTTTCAAACGGATCTTTTAGTCGTGTTTTTCAGTTTTGTCTTTTTTTAATTTTGATTTTCAATCTAATTATATCTTTTGTCCTTTTCACAAAGACACTGTCCGTTGGAGGATCTTTTGTCTTTTTTAATTTTGATTTTCAATCTAACTATATCTTTTGTCCTTTTCACAAAGACACTGTCCGTTGGAGGATCTTTTGTCTTTTTCAGTTTTGATTTTGAAACGGATCTTTTGTCTTTTTTAAGTTTTGATTTTCAATTTAACTAAATCCAAATTTTTGTGTTTTTTTATTATTTATAAATACGATTCAGATGACAATTGTTATTTGAAAATTTTAATGCATTATTATTTTTTAAATTTTTTATTTCACAATTATCCTTGGATTGAAGAAAAATACCCATTAAATAAAAGACACATTAAAATGTCTTATTTGATTGTAAATTCTTTTACCGTAAATATTCAAATAATTTCATAAAAAATATATTATTTATATTTTTGATGAGATTTTAAAAATGAATAGGTTTGAAGAGACTTCGTACAAATATTTCTTTCACAAAAAAATTAGTCTTCTAATCACCATATGAACTTTCAGTTATTTTTGAAGTCACCATATAATCTTGAACTCCAAGCCTTCCCCACTGCAACACAACTTGTAGTAACACATTGGGATTCAACACCAATGTTCCTTGATTTTCAAGTATTTTAACAAGGAAAATATAATTTCATCTATTTAATATTCCATTGGGTGATATAGCAAGGTGGCTTAGCTTGGTTGAGTGTTATCAATTGCAAGAATGATTTATGAGGTTAAGTCTTGGGTTAATTATTTATTAATCGTCTTGTTACCAAATAGTAAGGTAGTTGATGTGTGTATAAGCTTTAAAATGATTGTTGATGATTACCATCATTGTTAATTCTGTTGTGATGGAAATTAAGAGATTTGTCAAAGAGGGGCGATGAATAGTCATGCTCAGTCACGTCGAGGCCGAGACTGCAGAGAATCACTTTCAAGAATCACTGTGACACCTCCCTCATCTGTGAGTTGTATTCCTGCATCGTCTCACTCCAGCAGTACATCAAATATAGCTAGCACTTATAAAATAATAGAATAACTATTACTATACATACCAAGATTATATCATTATGAATATTACATCAACTTGAAGATGAAGATGGAGAGAACAAACCGGAATTTGTGGTTTCCGTGGGGCCAAAGCTTGGCAGAGATGTCATCTACTGAATTGTCGTCGGGAAAGACCATTCCCTCCGACAGTGAATCTTTACCCTAAGGACCCATTTTGGGTGGAACATAACCAATATTGAAAATGGAGGATTTGGCTCTCTTTTATATGCAGCCTAAACATGTCTCAGGGCAATGGAGTCCACTGTTTGAACGAGAGTTGAGATACGAGTATGAGAGCCATCCCCATTTTCACTAAGAATCTACCAATCTACCTATGATGTAGCATAACGGTTCAATTCTAGCTTTCTGCATGCATGTGACTGCACCGGCTTTTGTAACTACATGTTGAAAAAAGCTTAGATTCCTAAGATTCGTGCTTCTTAAAATTGTAAAATAGCTAAGATTCTTGCTTCCTAAAATTGGAAAATGTACTAAATATGGATAACCAATCTGAGTGGCTCTATACTTGGTGGATTTAGAGGAGACAATAATGACTGAAAATTCCAATTTCTACATTGAGCAATGAGAAAACAACTCCAATTTCTACATTGAGCAATGAGAAAACCCTATGACTGGTTTTTGCTATATAAAACCCTAACCTTCAAATTGTCACAAGTGAAGCAAGTGTCATAAGTGCCATACATTGCCTTCCTTCAGGTTAGCTCTGATACCATGTTAATATTTAATATGCTAAGACATAAAATATCAGCATTGCATTCTATTTCACAACAATAGCATATACAGGATCACTGAAAGAACAACAAGCACAGCATAAACACAAGAGACACAGATTTATCCTAGGAAACCCTCATGGGGTAGAAAACCCAGCAAAGCTTCCTCAATATAAATGACCAGCAAATAAAAAGATGTAATCCACAATCATGAGCTCCTTCTCCTCCACAGCATATCTCTCTCTCACTTATGCACTAATCACAAGTGAGTGAATGTGTGTTAAATGAGGAACACACCTCCTCTATTTATACACAATTCCGACTTGTTTTTTACACAAGCTAGGTCGGCCCCAACTTAACCACTTTACATAATGTGACAGGTTCGACCCCACGAGGGTGGTCTAATAACCCTTTAACCCATATAACACATACACGGCCGACCCCCATTAGGGACGTCTAATAACCCAAGTTACCACGGAGGAATAAACATCTCTAGATACATGACAAAGTCCCATTGGAGGAATGAAACATCTTTGGAATAATAAAATACAAATATAATATTCTTAGAAGTTACAATATTCCAACATATTTCTACGTAAACTACAATAAATGTATGTTTCTCTCTACAATTATGTCTATGCTATAGGGTGGTTGCACGAAGTTGGGTCCACTTTTTTTGTGCGACCATGGATTTTGTTAATGCACATTTGTTATGTATTTCATAAACACATCTACGTTATAAGGTTTAGTCTTGCTAAAACCTGAAACTGTAACTAATGCCAAGGCTAAGACATGCATATGCATTATAACTCATATTTTTTACAACGCATATGCATTATAATGCATTTGTGTTATGAAAAATTTGAAAACATAAAGCAAGTGTGATATAATGCATATGTGTTTCATAATGCTGCCATTTGCATTATGAAAAAGTTGAAAATATAATGCAAGTGTGATATAACACACCTGCATTTCATAAAAAATATGTGTTAGAACGCATTTGCATTATGAAAAAGTTGAAAAAATATTGCAAGTGTGATATAACGCACATGTATTTCATAAAGCAAGTGCTTTATATCGCACTTGTGTTATACTGATATTAAAAAAAAACAAAATAGGTTCAATATCGACCCATTCCATCTCCACATTTGAAAAACCTGGGAGTGATTAAATGAATGAGATAATTAACACAACTATGATTTGGGCATCTACACATTGGCATTTGGACGATTTGGAAGGATTTTTGGTTTAACTACCTCTGTTGGGAAGCATTAACGGTATGCTTTTTGTCTTATTTTTTCTAAATTCCATATAAAAATGTAGAGAGGGTGGGGCGTACATTGAAGAGTTGATAAGCAATTCTAGCAGTAGCAAAGAGCTTGAGCATTGCAAGAAAATTCTTAGCTACATGGAAATATTGGACAATTATGGTGATCAAGAATATTAGCAAGAAATGAAGCAATGGATCAACTTGGGATATAATCACAGGTGGTTGGAGAGATGTGTCAACTTCGAGTTGGGTGGAGCGATGTGTCTACAACAGACCTAAAATCCAAGCCAATTAACATGTATTTCCATGTAATATAAGAAAACATCTAAAATCCAAGCCAATAACAATAACATGCATTTTCAAGAAATATGAAGTAGCCTAACAATTGAATTCCATTAAAATACTTTTGATTTCTAGATAAAGAATGTTGTTATCATATATGTTTTTATCATTGTCTTTTTGCATGCATGTGAGTGCACCTCTTTTGTAACTACATGTTGAAAAAGCTAAGATTCATGCTTCGTAAAATTGGAAAATGTACTAAATATGGATAACTAGTCTAGTTGGCTCTCTGCTTAGTGGATTTAGAAAAATCAATCTCTGACTTGAGGCCTCCTTTGCTTGGTGAATGTTACATACATAAATATATAAATAATAATAAAAAATTAATAAGTTAAGTCATTGATGATCCAGGCATTTGGCCATATTGTGGTTTTTAACCATTATCCTAGGGCTTCCCTAAAATTGTGGTCTTTGACCAAGTAAAAGAAGAAAATAAAGTCAAGAAAAAGGAAGAAGTAAAAAAAAAAGGAAGAAGTAAAAAAGATAGAAGAAGGAAGAAGATCCCATAAAAAAGGAAAGAAGACAAAAAAACTTTATAAAACTAGCTCTTGGTTTTATAAAATGCCAACCCTTGGTTTTATAAAACCAACTCACACATGTTATTTATTTATTCAAAGGTTATTGGATGTTAAATAATAACTCATACCTTAATTAGGTTGAGTTTAGTCTTTAATTCTCCTTATTAAATAACATAAAAGCTAGAAGTGCATAAGAAGTATTAAGGCTACCAAGGAGCAAGTGAGAATTGAACTTGGGTGGGGAGGCTAACAATCATTCTTCCCAACCACCTAATCTACAGATAATCCACAAAGAAGATAACCTAGAGAAAAAGGTTAACCAACGTGGAGATCCAAGTTCCTTTTGAGCACAACTTTTTCTATTTGAGCCTGTAGTGTATGCAGAGAAAGGAAAATACTATTGTGGTTAGTTGTGAGGCAAAGGTGGTAGTGTGTATAGTCATTATTCAACGTTTTCATGAGCTGGAGTCACTAGTGTAGGGTGTGTGCAAGAAGATGAGGGTCACTTTAGATGCAATCCTAATTTTTCAAAACTCGTTTCTGATACATAAAAACAGAAAGCGTTTCTGATACTTAGCACTTGGTATGGTAAAACCCGAGCCTGACATGTCACTAGACATGTAGGATAGGTAACAACAATGTGTACACATTATAGAACTAAAAAATGCGTACGTGTTATGTAAATCTAAAATCAATTTAAAAACACAGGCCCGACCACCGCCGACCACCCACGGCACTATTCACGCATTAGAAACGTGAATTCGAGGTTGGACAAGGATGGTTTGGGTGTCCTGAAGTATCAGTGGAGGTCGATTTAGTTGGAGGGGAGGCAAATTCACTAGTGGATTGTCATCTAATCAGGTAATTCATTCACCCATACCATTTTTTTGTCATTTCTTAACCTAAATTACCATTTTTTTATTGTTTAAAACAACCTAGCATTGTAATATTTATAAAATTTGGAATAACCCAACCTCTAATTAAATTCACATCTCCCTCAACAAAGGTGAGTGAATAATTAAAATGAATCCATTTTCAAAAACTCAAAAATTCCTAATCCAACCAAAAATTGAAAAAAATAGAACTCCTCCCTTTCTACAATGTATCCATCCACATGAAACTGAAATTTCCAATCCTCAAAGGCCATTTCCCATGATACTAATTAAATAATTCATGCAAAATTAGTAACTTGGTTTCTCAAAATTTCATCACAGTCATTTGTCCATGAACATAATCAAAATTTCATCACAAGTGTATGTAGCTATACTTGCCTCTTAGTATCCAATGTATCCATCCATTTCCCTTTCTACAATGTATCCATCCACATGAAACCCAAATTTCCAACCCTCAAAGGCCATTTCCCATGATACTAATTAAATAATTCATGCAAAATTAGTAACTTGGTTTTTCAAAATTTCATCACAATCATTTGTCCATGAACATAATCAAAATTTCATCACAAGTGTATGTAGCTATACTTGCCTCTTAGTTAAGCACCCTTGACTAAATGCCAAAACACATTAACAAAGTGCCTCTAGGGCCTGCCCTATCCACACCCTCGATCAATCTACTCAACGCTCAGGGACCGTCGATTCAACTCAAAGACTTCATATAGAAAATCACTATGTTTTTTATTTAATTTTCTGAACTTGCCATACAATGTAGAGATCGATTTTGCAGAGAGAAATTGTCTTTGTTTTGAGAAGTTGACATTGTTGTTATTGTCATTCTACTCACAATATCTAGTTGATTATTCAACATCTTAATCATTGATAGTCATCTCAAGTACATATGTAATCATATTGGCAAGACAAACTCATACATATCCATTTCATTCTATGCCACTTTGTCCTCCCCTCCAACCACAAGGCATAATATGTTGAAATCAATAAATTTAATGTTAGCTTATGAAGTTGATGGAAATATTATTTTCTGCAATGGACATAAAGGCCAAAACATGTCAAAATAACACTCGTAAATTCTAAGAAGTTTAAACCCAAGTTTTCATGGAAAAGTCACCAATGAGGGTTAAGAAGTGCCTTAACTTCTAGAAAGAAGTTGAATGAAACTTACTTTTTAATTGTTAAATGTTTAATTTTAAGTTTTAAATGTATGTAAGTGAATGCCATTAAATTGCTTACTTGAGTTTGATTTAATACATTTTCAATTTTGAAGAGACATCATTGTATACCATGTATATGTTTCTAATGATTTTTGTATTGATGTTTTTATTGCAGTTGTGGCTATGGACACAAATGCCGAGATACTGATGGAGCTTGCCTGCTTGAGGGGCATTAGTGTAGCTTTTAGTGGTGGTGACAGGATTCGCCGCTCGCTTGCATCAACCTTGGATGCAATTGTTGACACCATTTCAAAGTCTAGCAATGTACTATATGACATTACATCATATAGAGAAAGAAAAAGACAAGAATATGCTGATGGGATAGACTACAATGCAATAAAAAAGTTGAAAATATCCAAAGAGCTCATATTTGCATTGTTTAGGGACCCTCGGATGGGGGAAATCCCAAATGCAAACAAGCCTCATATCTCCATTGAGTGGTGCACGTTTCAACCATTTGTTGATAACTAGATGGACAGATGGTACATGGTTTTTGATATGCCACCACATAACAACAGGGAAATTTCCTTGTATTTCCTTCGAAAGATGTACGCAGATTTCGTGTTACATAAACACGTAAACTATTTTGACATCTTGCAGTTTCAGGGGATCGGTGGGGGGATGCCCCCAAACAGACCCAATGTGAGGCTTCGAGACTAGGATCACCCTATCCTTGCACCTTGCAGGCAGTTTCCTAGGCCAGATGTCCCACCTGCACATCGTGTTATTCCACAGACACGTGATGCATTTTTGAGTTTAGCATAGGTGGTTGTTCGCCATGGCATTATGGTTCAGCATATGGGTGAGGAAGGGACATTTGTCCCTAGTGTGGTACATACACCAAGTCGTCACCATGTAGGACCATCGTCTGGTGCAGGGCCATCCACTAGTGCAAGACCATCGGGACATCCCCAACCTAGTATTGAGCCTCACGAGTGCACATTGTGTGGTCGTCCCTGCTATGGTCTTGCCTCAGATGTTTCCTTCAGTGGGTTTTTTACTGAGGTATGTAGATGGTTAATTGTAATAAATTCTTCATTTATTTTTCGTCTTTGTACACATATATATACTTTGAGATAATATATTAATTTTATGAACTTACAATTGATGCTTTATGTCAGTAGCGACACCCTAGAGTCAGATGTTCCAGACTCTACAGGGGGTCATGATGCTACCCATTTGGCAGGCCCATCTTATATACCACCCATTGCCATATCTCACACCGAGGTAAACATTTTAAAATTTCAGTTTTTTAATACTTGTTAATTTGTTAATTTCCACATATTTTACATTTTAGTTCACTAATGCTATCTTTTGTCTAATATTTACAATTATTAAACTTGCAGATGACAGATACTTCACGGGGAAAGCTAATGTGGAGGTAGCACCCATGGTCGTACCATCCAAGGAAACATCTGGGCTGTAGGTAAACAATTAAAAATGTCATTTTTTAAATACATGTTTGTTTGTTGAATCATGCATGTCTAACTACATGAACATTTGCTGACTGTAGGCACCATCCGAGACATCTGGACCATTGCCTGGATTTGTATCTCTCGCTAGACCATTCGTGAACAAGGGTCGTGTGTATGTGAGGTGGCCTACTCCTAGAAAGACTCCAGCTGCCAATGACCATGGGATTACTCATGCCATGGTAATGTATATCCTTCGATGATATTTGTTGTTTAACTTTCAATCCAGTGCATAAATCGTTTTTGTTAATGTTTGAATTGCATGTTTACTGCATTAGGAACCCGAGTTGTCTACTCAAAACCTCGCATCGATGGTTGATGCAGCAGTTAGTGCTGCATCTGCAATGGCAACTGATCACACACATTTATGTAACTATTTCAACATGATCTTTACATAGTTTATTATTGTTCTCTATTGTTTATTCATGCATGTCTAACTATTTCAACATTTTATGATTTTAACAACCACCAGTAGGAGCAGTTCCTAGCCCCCCTAGTTTGACCATCCTGGATGTTCAACCAATGGCTCCATCTGCTACACAAGCAACGCAATCCTCTTTGTCAGTTGAGGTGAGATGTCCTTCAGTGACCAAGTGTTTCATGCACTTTCCATGCACAAGTTGATAGTTGTTGAGTTAATTGTTGAGCTAATGTATTAGTACATAGTTAGTTGAATTTAACAATTTATATTTAATTTGCAGGATCCGGAGATGCACACTGATCCTAGAGATGTGCCTAGAGGATCAACGTTGGGAAAGAACAAGAGGAAGCTTGAGTTTTGATGTGTCTTATGGGATATATGTACATTTGGATACATGTACATGTGGTTTGGATAGTTTTGGATAGTTTTGGACACACGTGCTTTTGTATACTTTTGGATATATATGTGATTTTCGATACATTCACTTTTGGAGACATGTATATTGACTTCATTGTGCATGTACTTTTGGAGACATGTACATTGACTTCAATGGATACATCTACTTTTGGATATATATGTACTTTTGGAGACATGAACTTTTGGAGACGTGTACATTGACATTTCACTTATAAATGAATGATACATTTCAATTTGTATTTGTTCTTCAGTTTCCACGTGTTCTTGTGTCAATCTAATGTGTTGATTTGTGTGGATTATCTATTACTCATGAATGCACTATGTCAAAAGAACAAACTATTATATTTAAAGGTTTCAACGAACTCACTACATGCGTGCACTAATTGATATCTAATTAAATTTTTTTATTTTGGATGATCATTACAAGTTAAGTCAAAGTTCTTGCTCATGTAATTTAATAAAACTAAGTGCAATACAATGTTTTTCAAGGTTTCAATGAACTCACTCATGCACACTAATTGGATAGGTCTAATTAAAATTTGTGAGTTTGGATGATTAAATTACAAGTTAAGTCAATGTTCAAGTGTAGTTTAATAAAACTAAGTGCAATACATGCTACACATTTCATCAACGCCCAATATTTGATTGTACAATTAGATTCAACACTACATATGAGTAACTACATACAAGTGCTCAAAGCAACATTGGTGAAAGGAACAAACGTTACCTCGGGATTCGAGAAATAAAGTGCCTTCTATTGTTGGTTGGGAAGGATATGCTTGGATATCCTTATGGCTTGGAGGTCATCTTCATGTAGATAAGTACTCTTGTTGTCATGTGTCATTAAGGTTTTTTCATGTGGTAAAACCCTTCAGGATTAGGGTTTGTTCATGGTTTCATTGTACTTGATTTCTAAACATATAATTATTCTAAGAAAGGTTGCTAGTTTTCTTCCCCATAAGGGTTTTCCGTGATAAAATGTTGTGTCTCCTATGCATTGTTATTCTTAACTAGATCCTAAATGTTAAATTCTTTATGTGAATGTTTACATGGTTAAATTTATGCATTGAACTAATGGTTATAATTGGTATAAAGCATTTATCTAGATCAAGTATAAAAAATTTAACATGGTATAAGAGGTGAGTTGTCAAGAAGGAAATTATACAAGCCTTAAAAAACATAAACCCTAGGAGGACTGAAAGTCACCAAGTGTCCCGGACGAAAAGTTACCAAGTGTCCCTAAATGACATTTTCATGCAACTTGCAGCTCGACATAGCTCAGAAACCAAAAATCGGACCAACGAACCATCGACTCAGTTGGTATCATGGCATGCGATTACCTCTAGGGCACCCTATCCCTCGTCTTCTCATGGCCCAGTGCCTTCATTATTCATTCATTTCGTAAACTAGGGTTTTGCTCAGTTTCATTGCATGCAATCTCACATTGGTGGGTCAACTCTGCAAAATCCTCCCCCGAGCCAGTGTTGGCAGTGTTCCCATGTCAGCATTGCCCACAAACACTTGTAGGAGTCAATGGTACGCAATCTTACTGCTCTGTTTTCTTTTTGGCTCCCGGACCAAAAGTCACCAAGTGTCCTTGAACGACAATTTCATGCGACTTGCAACTCGACATAACTCGGAAATCAGAGGTCGGATTGACAAACCGTCGACTCCATTGGTCTCCTGGCATGTGATTACCTCTAGGGGACCCTCTCCCTCATCTTCTCATGGCCCAGTGGCTTCATTGTGCATTCATTTTGTAAACTAGGGTTTTGCTCAGTTTCATTGCATGCAATCTCGCATCGGTGGGTCAACTCTACCAAACCCTCCCCCGAGCCAGTGTTGGCAATTTTCCAACATCAGCATTGCCCACACACACTTGCAGGAGCCAACGGCATGCAATCTTGCTGCTCTGTTTTCTTTTTGGATCCCGGACCGAAAGTCACCAAGTGTCCCTGAACGACGTTTTCATGCGAATTGCAGCTAGGAAACTGGAGTTTGGATCGACGAACCGTTGACTCCATTGGTCTCCTTCCATGTGATTACCTCTAGGGGCCCTCTCCCTCGTCTTCTCATGGCACAGTGGCTTCACTATGCATTCATTTCATAAACTAGGGTTTTGCTCAGTTTCATTGCATGCAATATCGCATTGGTGGGTCAACTCTGCAAAACCCTCCCCCGAGCCAATGTTGGTAGTGTTCCCACATCGGTATTTCCCACACACACTTGTAGGAGCCAACGACACATAATCTTGCTACTCCGTTTGCTTTTTGGCTCCACGAACGAAAGTCACCAAGTGTCCATGAACGACATTTTCATGCGACTTGCAACTTGACATAACTCAGAAACCAAAGATCAGACCGATGAACCATCGACTCCTTTGGTCTCTTGGCATGCGATTACCTCTAGGGGGGCCTCTCCCTCGTCTTCTCATGGACCAGTGGCTTCATTGTGCATCCATTTCGTAAACTAGGGTTTTGCTCAGTTTCATTGCATACACTCTCACATTGGTGGGTCAACTCTGCAAAACCCTCCCCTGAGCCAGTTTTGGCAGTGTTCCCACGTCGGCATTGCCCACACACACTTGCAGGAGCCAATGGCATGCAATATTGCTGCTCCATTTTCTTTTTGGCTCCCGGACCGAAAGTCACCAAGTGTCCCTAAACGACATTTTCATGCGACTTGCAACTCGACATAACTCAGAAACCAAAGGTCGGATCGACGAACCGTCAACTCCGTTAGTCTCCTGGCATGCGATTACCTCTAGGGGGCCCTCTCCCTCGTCTTCTCATGGTCTAGTGGCTTCATTATGCATTCATTTCATAAACTAGGGTTTTGCTCAATTTCATTGCATGCAATCTCGCATTGGTGGGTCAACTCTGCAAAACCCTCCCACGAGCCAGTGTTGGTAGTGTTCCCATGTCGGTATTTCCCACACACACTTACAGGAGCCAATGGTATGCAATCTTGCTGCTCTGTTTGCTTTTTGGCTCTCAGATCGAAAGTCACCAAGTGTCCCTGAATGACATTTTCATGCAACTTGAAACTCGACATAACTCGAAAACCGAAGGTCGGATCGATGAACTGTCAACTCTGTTGGTCTCCTAGTGTGCGATTACCTCTAGGGGGCTCTCTCCCTCGTCTTCTCATGGCCCAGTGGCTTCATTGTGCATTCATTTTGTAAACTAGGGTTTTGCTCAGTTTCATTGCATGCAATATCGCATTGGTGGGTAAACTTTGCAAAACCCTCCCGCAAGCCAGTGTTGGTAGTTTTCCCACTTCAGCATTGCCCACACACACTTGCAAGAGCCAACGGTACGCAATCTTGTTGCTCCGTTTACTTTTTGGCTCCCGAACGGAAAGTCACCAAGTGTCCTTGAATGACATTTTCATGCGACTTGCAACTCGACATAACTAGGAAACTGAAGGTCAGATCAACGAACCATTGACTCCGTTGATCTCCTAGCATGCGACTACCTCTAGGGGGCACTCTCCCTCGTCTTCTCATGGCCCAGTGGCTTCATTGTGCATTGATTTCGTAAACTAGGGTTTTCCTTAGTTTCATTGCATGCAATCTCACATTGGTGGGTCAACTCTGTAAAACCCTCCCCTGAGCCAGTGTTGGTAGTGGTCCCATGTCGGCATTTCTCACACACACTTGCAGGAGCCAACAACACGCAATCTTGCTGCTCCATTTGCTTTTTGGCTCCTGGACCGAAAGTCACCAAGTGACCATGAATGGCATTTTCATGTGACTTGCAACTTGATTACCTTTAGGGGGGGATCTCCCTTGTCTTCTCATGGCCCAATGGCTTCATTGTGCATTCATTTCGTAAACTAGGATTTTTGCTTTTTTTTCAAATATTGGATCCACTGCAGCAGAAGAAATGCATTCTCCTTTGTCAAAGCATGGGAATCAGCAGAAAGATTGGCATTTAGATGAAATAGCTATGGAATATCTACTACATCAAGGTGTCTTTGAAAGAATGAAACTAAATCATCAGTTGAATACATCAAAGCTCCTGCACAAGATGGTAGTCTTGATCAAGTTCTAAAACCACGCACCTGTTCTAAAACCAAAGTAAGCAGTTTAGGTATAACTCTTACCTGCAGCAGATTATCCAGTGACCATAATTCATGTTAGACTCAGTGACAGGTATAGACAGAGAGAACCTAACATAAACTCCAAGAGAAAAATGTGAAGAGGGGGAACTCATTTGTATTTGCATAGCTAGGCATTTTTCTCTGATATCAGATAAAAATAATAACTAATATTAGAGAAAAATGCCCGGCTATGCAAATTATTTCTACGTGGAAGCTTCTTGTAAATTGAGATCATATTGGAAGCCTCCCCTATTAATTGATATGATGTTGCAAGGATTTTTTAATGTGACAAGGTTTTTCTCTACGCTAGTGTTCCCGGCTGGAATTTTAATCATTCATGTCACGTCCAATTGAAGTCTAATGGGTCCAATTGAATTTTAATGGAGTCCGAGTTCCATGATCCCATCAAATTAGTCCCATCATTGAATGAAATGAAGCTATCTAAGGTTTTGAATTTAAATCATTCATGTCATGTCCAATTGAATTTAAATGGAGTCAGTGAAGCCATATAATGCAATAGTTGCCAGTTAATCTATGAAACTAAGGTTTTGCTCAGTGAGGGAGTGTGCAATTTTTGCACATGGGGGTCAACTTTGCAAAATCCTCCATCGAGCACTTACGGCTAGCGTTCCCTGCCGGAACCTCCCTAGACATACTTGGAGGACTCCTCGGAACCAAGTTTGATGCATGATTGGAATTCTATGCTCCCATTAGGTATCCAGCAGGTGTCCCTGAAGGCCTTTTGGATGCGAGATGGAACGAGCCATAGAATTATGACCATGGCTCCGATCGACGAACCGTTGACTCTGTTGGATTCAGGACGTCCAGATTGTTCTAGTGGTGCCCCTCTCCTCTAGTCCTGTGTCCCAGGTGTAACCTTGTCGGTCCATCTTGGAAACTAGGTTTTTGCTGAGTGAGGGAGTGTGCAATTTTTGCACACGGGGGTCAACTTTGCAAAATCCTCCACCGGGCACTTATGGCTAGCGTTCCCATCCGGAACCTCCCTAGACACACTTGCAGGACTCCCCATAACTAGGTTTTGTTGCACGGTTGGAATTCTAAGCCCCCGGCAGGTATCCAGCAGGTGTCCCTGAAGGCCTTTTGGATGCGATATGGAACGAGCCATAGAATGACAACCGTGGCTCCGATCAATGAACCATCAACTCTATTGGATTTAGGACATCTGGATAGTGCTAGGAGTGCCCCTCTCCTCTGGTCCTGTGGCCCAAGTGTCACCTTGCAGTTCCATCTTGGAAACTAGGGTTTTGCTCGATGAGGGAGTGTGCAATTTTTGCACATGGCAGTCAACTTTGCAAAATCCTCCACCGGGCACTTACGGCTAGTGTTCCCAGTAGGAACCTCCCAAGACACACTTGTAGGACTCCCTAGAACTAGGTTTTGATGCACGATTGGAATTATATGCCCCCGGTAGGTATCCAGCAAGTGTCCTTGAAGGCCTTTTGGATGCGAGACGAAACGAGCCATAGAATGACGGCCGTGGATCCGATCGATGAACCATCAACTCTGTTGGATTCAGGACATCCAGATCATGCTAGGGGTGCCCCTCTCCTATAGTACCGTGGCCTAGGTGTCACCTTGCAAGTCCATCTTGGAAACTAGGGTTTTTCTCAGTGAGGGAGTGTGCAATTTTTGCACACAGGGGTCAACTTTGCAAAATCCTCCATCAGGCAGTTACGGCTAGCATTCCTAGCCGGAACCTCCCTAGACACACTTGTAGGACTCCCCAAAACTAGGTTTTGCTGCACAGTTGGAATTCTATGCCCTCGGCAGGTATCCAGCAGGTGTCCCTCAAGGCCTTTTGGATGCAAGACGGAACGAGCCATAGAATGATGACCATGGCTCCGATCGATGAATCGTCGACTCTGTTGGATTCAGGACATCAGGATAGTGCTAGGAGTGCCCCTCTCCTCCAGTCTAGTGGCCCAGGTGTCACCTTGCAGGTTCATCTTGGAAACTAGGGTTTTGCTTAGTGAGGGAGTGTGCAATTTTTGCACATGGGGGTCAACTTTGCAAAATCCTCCATCAGGTACTTACAACTAGCATTAATGAGGAGATGTTGATGAGGAAGGGGGAGATGACAATGATGATGAATATTTTGATGATGATGATGATGGTGATGGTGAATACATTGATGATGATGGTGATGGTGATGAAGATGATGAGGATGAAGAATATGATGTTGATGGAGATGTTGATGAGGAAGGGGGAGATGATAATGATGATGAAGATGTTGATGATGATGATGATGATGGAGATGATGAGATGGTGATGGTGGTGAAGATGATGATGATGAAGAAGAAGAAGATGATGATGATGGAGATGTTGATGATGAAGAAGACATTGATGATGATCGTGATGGTGGTGAAGATGATGATGATGATGATGAAGAAGAAGAAGATGATGATGATGGAGATGTTGATGATGAACCTAGAGATGACAATGATATTGGAGGAAGTATCTAAACGGTACATAGGGTTTAGTGGTAGGGTTTGGTTGAGGGTTAGGGCTAGAGTGATAGAAGGAAATTGAATAAGGTCATTTCTCTAATGTGCATTTTAGATTAATGGTATGGCTTGGTCTAAGGTGGTGCTCTCAAATAGCTAATTCATTATGAAATATTTAACAAGACATGAATTAAATTTAATATAAGTGTATTGTTAAATATAGTGAGCATTGAGCATGGGAAACCAAATCTATGAATATGTGTATTGTTAAATATAAATTTTGTTGGTTGAAGCCAATAACCAGCATAATCAACATAATATAATCTTAGGGTTTATTGATCACATGTAAAAAATGGCATATTCATAAACTTGACATACAAGAGAACTTTTTGCATATTTATAAACAACATAAACGTAAATTTGGCATATCAAGAACACAAAATTGACATATTCATAAACAACATACATGAGAAAATTGAGCATATATCAATGTTCAATTACAAATAGTATAAATAGTATAGTATTAAAAGTATGTAGCATACCTCATCATGCTAGATCCCACCTATTATCATACAACCAAGCCTTCTGGATCATCTCTTATACTGATGGTCTCCATTAGTCTCTCGTGCTCTGTATCTGGTAAGAAGTAGCGTACCTTTGATGTATTTCGGCTGGGCATTGTTTGTACTTGGAGGTTTGTACCAATGATTAAGTTGGTAAAGTGATACACACTTGCACCTAGTTTGTAATCCCTATAAACATATCCACCCTTCTTTCTTGCATTGTTGTCCTTTGTCAAGTATTCACCTTTAACAACCATAGACCCGGTTGGGTAGTGGTTGTTTTCATCGTCAGTCATGGACATAATGAGGGTTTGCTTTCCATCTATACAGTGTGCCAACCAGTAATCACCACCCCATTCACTATCTTTTGAGGCAACCACTGCATATATGTGCCCTGCATAATATGATTGTAGGTATATGATCAAAATATTTTTCATGCGATACAAGGCCATTAATGTGCATTTGAAGACTACGTAAATAAACAAAAAAATGTTAAGGAAATGCATCATACCAGGTTGTACAAGGTCTGACACATGATCAAAATCTGTAGAAATAGATGATTGGTCTTCTTCCAATGGAGTTAACTCAACAATTGCAAGCTGATCAAGTGGAAGTGATACACGATCCCATCCATCAAGCCAACCTGATGATTCACACCCATCCCAGTCACCATCACAACTAGGCGAGCAAAAATAAGCGAGTTTTCTGGTCCAAATTTCAAATACTTGGTTATCAGAGCTTCGAACCGAATGAAAGCCACGAGTCCTAGGCACAGTCTTTCATTCCCATGCATGTGAACGATCTATGTCTATCACCTCCCAAAAAAATCTCTCCACATGTCTCTTTCTTGTCGATTCTACTCTCATAGTTGATTCCTCTCCCATTACTGATGTGCACCACCTGATTATAGATTGACTATTTTGAATAGTAGATTTTGTAGATACTTTCAGTTCCTCTCTTCATAGGGTTGTTTTGACACATGCTCCGGCTCCATCATGCTCTCCTTTACCATGCCCAGTCTCAAAATAGTTCCACATATGTGACACTTTGTAGTTTTTATGCAATGAACACAACCATTGAAATATGCGTGCATTTTTTAACTCACCAGCACATCCATCACACCAAATCCAGTGTCGATCCATCTGTATGTTCCTTCCCTTCAAGTGATCATAGAACATGATGAAGCAATGATGTACATAGTGGAAGTCATGGCACCTATCTTCACTTATGTAGAAGTGATATTCCTTCAGAATTTCTCTTTGCTCTTCAGTGCTATTTGGGCCATGCCTATATGTGATATGGACCATCAAGGAAACCTGCTCAGAGTGATAATACTGACTTTGGATCTCATTTTGAGGTTGCAAAGTGTAGTTCTCGGTCAAATCAACAACTGAAAGTATAGTACCACGGGGAAATTTATCTCTGCATATTCGAAACTGTTCATCCTGCCATCGTGCCAAGTGGACATGATGAACATAATCATGTGTCTTTTCAATAAATTCCTTGACGAAGTCACTAACTGGCACCTGGTGACACAAAATGATCTCAATGTGAGTTTTTTTGTAAGCAAGGATTGAAATGTAACTGTTCAAACATAATTTTATAGATATAAATGCATACCTGAGATGTCAACAATTGTATTTTTTTGCTTTCTTTCCCTGGGACTATTTCATAGCTGATATATTTGAAACTTTTCATGTCTACAACCATTTTCCCAAATTCATTGTCTCCACTCTCGTGCATACATTGGCTCAATAATGCCATTCCAACACAGTTGGGGCATGTTCCATCCAAACAAGATTTTGCATAGTATGTTTTCCCCTTAGGCCTATTGCACATGATGATATGAATGAATTCTCTTGATGAAGTCGGTGGTATTGTCAGGGAGAAATCATGCACATGGTTAGTATGCAACACACGACGAATGTACAAAAATGTTTCATAGTAATATTCATATTATACATGGTATCTACAACAACAAGTGTTACGAAGAGTATTTATTCTAACATACATGGCTTACATTTCTCAAAATATCTTTTCCCCAAGTTCAACTGTCTATGTTCATTCCTAAATTTCTTGTATAGTTCTATTTGTGTTATATCAAGAAGATGCTTAGTATGTGGTTCACGATCCCTTGAACCCCTTCTCAGTTTTAGTACATCCTTTCGGTTTGAAGAAGGCCTTGTGTGATCATGCCAAAAACTCTACACTAGTCCCTTTACTGCATCAACTAGCTTCATGTCATGACGTGGCAACCAACCAATAAAGGCCCAAAAATCTGTCTGATCGATTGTGTCAAGATGTTCTCTTCTAATAGAATACCTACGGAGGGTTTTTACATTCAAATTAACTAGTTCAAATGTAGGCCTAAGAAGACGAAGGACCCTGGTGTTCTTATTTGCAATTGCTTGTGACAACACACGATGAGCCGCATTGCGGTCCTTTGAACGTGTGATCTTACCAATTTTACCAAATGCATCTACTATGCTTTTAACTATATGAGAACTTGGTTCAGAATTCTTTATCATCTTTATCCCTAACTTTTTCCTAACAACATTCATGCTCCTATATTTTAACAATGATAAAAATAATCTACATTTATCTCCATCACATTTAGAAACAAAATATTTATCAAGTATCTATTGAGTTTGATAACCAATACTACGTTTAGATAGCGTACCTTCAATGGAATTGATGAGACTTTAATCAACTTGTATATGCTTTGGATTTCTTTGACATGTGCTTGCTAATGGAGGTAAGGGGGTTGGAATTCTACCATGTAGCGCATCACCAAGACGCTATGGCGTTTCAGTAGTAGCTTGGTGTCCTTCATTCTCATCCTAGTAGTTGGATGGTGGAAGTCCAACATCCTCATCAATGGTCTGTAGAAGTCCAACATCCTCATCGATGGTCCGGATAACATTTTCTTCTTCAACAGCAGGAAACATGTCCAACGCCTGTTGGCTCCTTTTTTGGACAGACCCGGGTTTTAATGAAGCGCAGCAACAAAACCCCTTTGGTGCACTGGCCCTCTAGGCAACGAACTGTGCAGCAGCTCGAGGTCTCACCCGAAGTGGCTATGGGGGGGCTAAGGAATCAGATTTCCTTAACCTAGGCGACACGGAGACTACTCTTTCCTCCTTAACGATTCCTCTGAGGTGAATGTCTGACCCCTCTTCAGACTTATGAGCGCAGCAACGCTCAAGCTCCTACTCAGTAGCCTAGCGGCGCGGTACTTCCGCTCCTGCGCTAGGATCAATTATCCTCTGCGCCGGTATTCTCGGCGTCGCTTCGCTAGCGTTCCCGTGCATCAACACGATCTCCTATCGCTGCGGCGACGTCGTCTTACCGATTCCTTCGACCCTTGATGATTATAATCCCCAAAGGAAGCTCCAAGGACTTACTCAACACACTTATAAAGATAATGCAACATTCCTGTATAGGCGGTTAGCAAACTAAAATAGGAAATCACTTCAATCACAACATCACAACATGAGAAATATGAAGTCCGCCTCCGCGGGGAATCCACGTCCACGGGATTATCTTATATTAACCAGAAAATGATAGATTCATACAATATGCTGCGCACACAGCTGCAGCCTTAGATCTTTCCAGGAAACTCCACGCACACAGCTGGGAGCCCTTCTCTCGATCTAGTCTCTTCCTCTTCAGAGGTTACAATATTTCAGACGTCGACTCCGACTGTCTGCAACTCAAGGATTAGCTTCACTGCTAACCAGCTCTAACTCCTGTTTTCTAGCAACACGGTAGAAAACAATCAACAAGATCGTAACAGACGATGATCCACTCGATCAATCCTTCTTATGTCTAGTATCTACTATCTTGGCTTAGCTAGCTCACTCACAGGCTTAGCTAACTGACTAACTGACTAGCTATCTATCCAACTAACATCTACCCTTTACAATTATACATATATATAGGTGGCCATGGCGGTCACACCTTTACAAAACTGTGGGCCTTTCCCAGCAGTAATCCCCAAAAACCCTAACCAGACATGGCTAGGTGTACTGTAGGCGCTGCTTACAGTCATGTCGCCGCTTCCTGCAGGCTCCATGATTTCCGGCGCAGCTTATGGGTATGAGTGCCTTGTCCTTCGCCTTCAATGCTTTGGTCCGTTGCTCTTCCTTGGTCCGAGCAACCATAACTTTTGTACTTAGCCTTAATGAGGGTAGCTGAGCCCTCTACTCCATCGCTTCATCCATTGTGGTAGCTGGGCTTTCCACTCAGCTTCCTTCATTCTCTTCTGACGTGCACGCGAGCTCCGCGATTTCTGGTCCGTAATCTGCACTGAGATTATCCATCTGGCACCATACTGCGCACCGTCTGCTTCTGTCCCAAAATTGGTGCTTATTCAAAACTTAGCACTTTCTTCCATACTTGTGCTTTTTCCTCAAAATTCGCAGCTTTTACCATAGCTGCGGCCTTGGCTCCAACAGGCCCCTAACACTTACTTGTGGCTCGCCCTCGAGCCACTCGCACTAGTGCGTGGTCGCTTTACTTGCACCTCTGCTTCTGCTTGGGTCTCCGCGAATTTTTTCTTCAACTGCGTAATAGCGGAGTCCAATTCATCGACACACTCAAGAGTTGCTTGCACCATTTCTGCAGTGGCTTCTTCTTTAGTTATGGCATCAATCACCTCTTGAGATTCAGCAACTTCTTTGATTTTTGCCTCGACTTGGGAAACTATGTCAGCATACTCATCCATAAATGGATGAATGCTGTTGGTAAGCTTCTCATCTTCAGTTCTGAGCTTGTGCAGTTGCTGTTGCACTCTGCGCACTTCGCTCATTTTCTTCATTTTTGCTAAGCCTGCCAAGGCCTTAGCTTCGTCAGTCAGAACAGTTAGGGACTGTTCTGCGGCTTGCACCTGTTCCAAAATACCAACTTTAAAAGGGAGCTTCTCAAGCTCCATCCAAGCTTCCATAGCTTGGTTCATCAGGTTCTCGGCTTCCTGTATTTTGTCTTTCATTTGTGTGGAAGCTCTGCTCAGCGCTTCAAATTGTTCCTGCGCATCATCTGTAAACTGCGCAGCAAAACGAGCTTCCAGCTCGGCAATTTGGGTTCTATGGCTCTCAGCCATAGCAACTATTTCATGCTCCAGGGTTTTCACCCTTCCTCCAATAATTTGAACTTTATCAAACAGAGGGAGGTCTGGTTGAATCTCGCAAGCCGGCAACTCCTAGGCAATCTCATCCACTACGTTTCTTATGCCAATGTCTTGCGCCTCATAAAGTGCGAGTTTCTCGGAGATATTCTTATGGCTTGCCTTCAGCTCTATCTCCTGCGATTGCAGTCGCTGGTTTTCCTGGAATGTAGAGAGCTTTCTAGCTCTCAAATCAACAGAAACTTTCTCATGTACTAGCTGTAGAGTCTCTATAGGAATTAAAGACAAATTTATTTCAACAGGCCCAACTGCGCTTACCTGTAGTGCAGCTAGTGGATTTGGAAGTGCCATGCTCGTAGGCAGAATATGCACAATAGTATGCCTTTCTACGAGTTCTTCAACTCGCTCGGTACTTGGAATTACTTGTGGTGCCTGCGAAGTAGATGCTGGCGCATGGGTCTGCGCAATCCTTCCTGCGAGACCTTTTAGTTCCACAAACTGCAAGTCTAGAGCACTTCTGATGTGAGCGTGCGTGGTCCGCAGCTCATGAAATTGCTCTTTCAAATACTGGTCGATCCCCGAGGGAATGGCCTCGGAGGGATGCGACACCTTTTGTTTCTTGGTTGCTGGTTCTATCGGGCCTTCCTCACTTCTTTTCTCGGGGGCTTCCTTGCCCTTATCCTTCTCTTGCGCAGCGGTGGGTGGCATCGCGGATGCGATGTCGGCGGTTTCTCTCCATTCGTCCGAACATGACTTGATAGTTTCTTTGACATCTTCGGTGGTCATCCTGTACAGGCCTACGACCCATTCCTCTTGAATGCCGCAGGGACGGAGGTAAAGTTGATGTAAGTCGGCACTAAAGGCCAACTTTCCGTCATATATTTTCGCTGTCTCCTCACTGAGCCTTGGCATGTCCTGAATGGTATCTCTGAGGAGATAGTAGTATTCACAAAATACAGCGTGGTTCATCTTGCGCTTTGCGGGATTAGCAGACTCCCAAAGGTTAACATAGCGGATTTCGGCAGGTTCTCCTGCGCGGCGCGGGAGGAACTGAGTGTTCGGGGGCTCCTTCCACACGACGAGAGCACATAAAATTAAAAGCCACGAAAAATGGAACAACTGAACGGGGTTATCTTGGACGTTCCGACAGTCTTCCAAGAAAGAATTGAGGAGGAAGAGGGACCAGTTGTACTGTTCTCCCTCCGCAGCTGCGATGGCAAGTTCCACGACAGCTCCAGTCACTTCCTTCGTTCTGCACTTTGTGAGAAGTCTGCCTGCAAGAAGACTTCCTGTAAATCTAAGTGCTTCGTCTTCTACTATAGTGAGTTCATAAGCCCGACCTCCTCTTGTAAGGTTGTATTTCTGCACCAGCTATGCAGCCAATTTTCTATCCTTGTCTTTTCCCACAAAATGAATATTGGGATCCTTACCAACCTTAGATAGGCCGGTAATACGGTGAATTAAATCGACATTTAAATCGATTGGCCTCCCTAGCCAAAGGTAACCTCCATGAACGCAGGATAGCAGTGTCTTAACAACTGCGTTCACTTCATTGCTACACCCGAAATGCGGTAGCTTTAACAGGTTCAGGAGTCCAGGTCGCTCAAGATTTGCTGCAAATCCCTTCGGGATGAATTCGTCAACCTTTCTGGTAGGATTATGCACTACCGTCAGATATCGATCTGGCGCGAACTGAGGATATGTCTTATAGTCTCCCAGGTTGAAATCAGAGAACTTGACCAGTGGAAGGTGTCCTAGCAGGGACCCTTCTTATCGCATGCTAGCCGGTAGTGGAGGTAACGGAAGTGGGTACTTTGCATTCTTCGGAATATGCACCTCTGGTGCATCGTCTGGACGCGGCGGAATATAGTTCACCATAGTGGCCAACGGCTCTGGAACGGGCTCTTCTGGCTGTGGCTGAGACGCTCTTGTGGCCGGAGATTGTCTGGGATCATGAGAATCAGGGTGTACATAAGTCGAGGCTGTCACGGGGGTATTCATGCCGAAATCCAGGCCTCGGCGCAGGAATTGACGAACAACTTCTTCAGTCGACAGGTTCTCCGTCGTGAACGGGTATAGGTAACAAAAACTTGCACAGAAACATCGAAACAGCGTGGGATATGGGCACTGACAACAAAGGCAGCACTCTGCACAACTCGGCTCTGAAAACAATGGCTTAGATTCTCAAACAAGACTATGCAGCTCGAGAAAAGTAGCCCAAAAATATACAAGTGTGGGGTATTTATAGCCAAAGGTGATAGTAAATGCGGCCAAGTGGGGCTACTAGCTGTAGGTGGGTCTGCATGATTTGACAATCCTTCTATCCTCCTCGCCTCTGCGGTGCGTTTATTGTGATGGACGGGCTCTGACAGCCTTCCGGGAGAAGCTAAAGCTTTCGGCACATGAGTTAAATGCAAATCTTACGGAGATCAAGCCGAATCTGTCAGAGTGGCTACACTTAAATGGCGGGATTATCCTCCATTTATTTTCAGACGCGGCTACATAACTGCTGTAATTCAAATTTTTCGGCGGGTCATTTCAACTTACGTAACTGTGCCTATAGGGGTCCACAAAAAGAACTTCAAGCGGCAAACTATCACAGGGCACTGCGCAAGAGCGATAGTCCAACATTTACGGGAAAAGAAAACTTCGCCAGAGCGCAAAATAAGGTTGCTTCTTACAAACTTTTACTGATATGCGCGGATGGTTCAAGGAACTGCGCGGGAGGCCAGAGACTGAGGGTCTCGCGACTTCCGTGTAGACTGATAATGTGATGCCTCTTTCAACTACACTGGACATCTGCATTTCTTTGAGCAGCTATTTAAGTCGACAGGGCGGAGTGGCCGTCGCGGTAAAGCTTGAGCCGACTCCCGTTGATTTTTGTAGGCAGTACTTCTCCATTCAGCTTCGCAAGCTGAACTGCTCCTCCTTCTGTTATTTTTATCACCTGAAAAGGGCCTAACCAGTGTACACGAAACTTGCCTGGAAACTTGATGAATTTACTATCGTATAGGAGTACCAAGTCTCGTTCCTGAAAGACTTTATTCTTAATATGCCTGTCATGCCAAGCTTTCTGTCTTGCCTTCTGTACCTGTTGATGGAATCCAGCTAAAAGTCTGTTTTCCTCTAAGGCAAGCAATTGTGAAAGTCTTTCACTCATGGTATCCGTATCTGCCATTTCTGTAATTTGCGCAATTCTGAGACTGGGAATAATGTATTCCATAGGCATAACTGCTTCTTGTCCATACACCAAACTGAAAGGTGTGTGGCTTGTTAATTTCTTGCATGTGGTTCTGTAAGCCCATAATACAGCTGTGATTCTAAGGTCCCAATCATCTCTTTGTTGATTACAGATCTTCGTCAGGGCATTCTCAAGAATTTTATTGAATGCCTCCACCATGCCATTAGCTTGAGGGTGGTAGGGTGTACTCTTATGATGACTAATTTGGAATTCTTCAGTAAGGGCTTCTATAGTCTCATTGAGGAAATGTGTACCCTGATCACTCATTAGAATCAGTGGGCATCCGAATCTAGTGATAATATTCTCAAAAATGAACTGCGCGGCCGTGGAAGCGTCGCAGTTCTTCACTGGCTTAGCCTCAGCCCATCTGGTGAGGTATTCAGTAGCTGTAATGATGTATCTTGCGCCGGTTCTCTTTCCTGGTGGGTTAATAGGACCTACAAAATCAATGGCCCATTTATCAAAAGCACGCAGTGTTATCTGAGGTCTTAGCAGCATATCATCTCTTCTTGAGGGTTTTCCTGTTCGCTGGCACACATCGCAACATTTGCAGAATTCCTTAGTATCCTTATGCAATGTCGGCAACCAAAGACCTGCGGCTAAGATCTTCTGAGCGGTCGGCTTTCCTGCGAAATGGCCTCCTGCGGTGCCTGAGTGTGCTTCTGCGATGATAGAGTTCTTTTCATGCGGTAAAATACATCTGCGCAAGACTTCATCGGGGCCCAACTTATAAAGCTGTCCTTCTATCAAAGTGAAGTCCGCGGCTTTGACAACAAGTTGTTTCTTCTGCTGGATTGTAAACTCAACTGGCGCTTGTCCGGTAGTGAGAAACTCAAGGATATCAGAATAATATTCATCTGCTGCTTGAACAAAAAATAGCTGTGCATCAGGCAGATTGTCCTCCAGATTTGTAGGTTCTTCCCCTGACTCGATCCTAGATAAGTGGTCAGGTCCTGCATTCAATCTACCTGGCTTTATAATAACCTCAAAATCATATTCTTGAAAGAGCAGTAGCCATCTGCAAATTCTTCCCCCTAACACTGGCTTATTGACCAAGTATTTCAAAGCAGAATGGTCAGTATACATTTTAAAATGTGCACCCAGCAAGTAGTGTCTAAACTTCTGTAGGGCATACACCATAGCTAGTCCTTCTCTCTCTGTAGTAGTGTAGTTTTTCTCGGCTGTGGACAGCTTCCGGCTAGAGTAAGCAATGGGGTGATCGATACCTCCTTCTCCTGGTTGTGTAAGTAAGACCCCCAATGCTATGGAAGAAGCATCGACATGAACATGAAAGGGTTTATTCCAGTCTGGGAAAACTAGAATTGGCGCACTGATCATCTTGTCTTTAAGTGTGTCCAAGCTCTGTTGGCATTCTTCTATCCATTGGAATTTCGAATCCTTTTTGAGCAATCTTTCCATAGGTGCTGTGATCTTTGCATAACCTTTGATAAATTTTCTGTAGTATCCTGTATGTCCCAATGTAGTGCGCAATTGTTTGACTGAGTTGGGCGCAGGTAAATTAGCAATGATGGCAACCTTCGCAGGATCCATCAGGAGTCCTTGTCTGCATACAATGTGACCCAACAAAATACCAAAAGGAGCACAGAAGATACATTTTTTCAAGTTAAGGGAAATCTGGTGCTGTCTACATTTTTCTAACATCATTCGCAGGTTTCCCATATGGTTCTTTAGTAAACCAAACACAATCCAGTCATCAAAATAGACTTCTAAAAACTTATGGATGAATTCTTTAAAAACAGCAACAACGACTCTAGAGAAGATAGCAGGAGCGTTTTTAAGACCAAAGGGCATTACCGTATACTGGAATGATCCCCATTCAGTCGCAAAAGTAGTCTTATGGCGGTCGTCTGGATGGATTCTAATCTGATGGTATCCCGAAAATACATCAGTGAAGGAGTAAGCCTCCTGTCCTCCAACATTATCAAGCACTTCATCTGTAAAGGGAGTAGGAAATGGATCATGCGCTGATGCGTCATTGAGTTTGCGCAAGTCCACGCAAATTCTTATTTCACCTTTTGTCTTCTTCTCTTGTACAACCATAGGGCTAATCCAATCGCTTTCTTCTACTGGCTCAATAATACCTGCTGCGAGCATCTTGTCAATTTCTTCTTTAACTTTTTCTTTATAGCGCGGGTTCAACCTGTATGGGCGCTGCTTTACTGGATTGGCGTCTGCTTTCAGAGGTATACGCATCACGCCTAAGTCTCCTAGGATGCCTTTCATTTCTGTGAACTTGGTAGGAAAGATATCCTGGTAGTCACGTAATAAATCTGAAATGTGCCCAACAGTTTCATCATCCCAATAGTCTCCTATAGAAGCAAACTTGGGTTCAGCTTCTGTACCAATGTTAACCTTTTTGAGCTTGATGTGTTCTGTAATGGCAGGGATATCAAGTTGAGGACCTTCAACATTGCGCGTCCCTTCTGATTCTGGGATATTGATGTTGCGAGGATCATCCTCCTCTTCTCCAGTGGTGAAATTATAGCATTCCAGGGCATTTTCTATCTGAACAGCCCAATCCGGTTGGGAATATTCTGGTAATAGACATGGCTCAAATAACTTCTTTTTAATACACTTCAGAGCCTGATCAATACTTGGATGCTCTGACTCAAAGCTGAAGGTAAGTTGAAAACTTTCTATCATAAGAGGCCAAGTAAGAGTGCCTCTGCGCAATTCTGTTTCAGTGTACCAGTTCCTTGGAACTGTGTTCAATGTGTGGATAAATAGGTGAACCCACTCATCTTCCGGAATGTCCGACCATTGCTGAATGCATGCTTCAATGTGTGACCTGGGGTCACTCTGTCCCTCATATTTGCGTGACACTGCTGCTGTAGTGTCCTGGAATCTGCGCAGTATCAATCTGCGACAGTCTTGCCATGTGTGGATATTTTCTTTATGCGCACCCCACCATCTTGCGGGTGTAGCACGCAGTGATACATCTAATGCCTGTATGCACTGCTACTCTGGAAGCTGTTGTTCATATGCCTGTATGAATTCGCTTACTTCAGCTAAACCATCAAAAATTGGAGTGTCAGTCAATTCTGTGCCGATCCATCGAATGGATTTAGTCATCATGGCACAACGTCTTGTAGAAACCTCATGTAAGCGATTCTGCTAGTTTTCCAATCCTGCATCTGAGTCTGATGTGCACGAGCTATCGCATCGCCAGCTGATATGGACATCTGCTGTGGGATTGACATAGTCACTCTGACTAGCAGTCATCTGATACAAACTTTCCATGTGGCGCACTTCTTCTTCTGCCCGAATGGGTTCTATATACCTTGGTCCTTGAATAGGATCAAGCGGTGCAATGACCCTAATCTGGTCGTCCTCGAAGGTCATCTGTCTTTTCTTCAAATTAATGACAGCCAAATTATCAAATGCCCAGTCTATACCTAAAAGTGCTGGGTAAGGTCTACTATCATCCAGAATTTTGATTACTTCAAAGTCTGCAGAACTTCTTACTCCCTCGATATCAATAGGTACATTGGGTAATCTGCCCAATGGAGAGACTCGTTGCTGATTCGCGAGTCTTAGCTGGATGGGGGATCTTGAAAGTTGAGGACTTCCCATATGTTCCCATGTCTGCATGGTGAGAACATTAACTTCTGAGCCCAAATCTAAAATGACTTCGTCCATCTCAAATGCTCTAATCTGCGCTGTGAGCCTCATCTCTTTTCCAGTTCTAGTGTGACTCCCAATCTGGTGAACAACACGCTGTGGCGTGTTCGTCGAAGCAGATTGTTGACATTTATCCAATAGGTGTTGAAGTTCCATAGTTTCTTTTTCATTGCGCAACAACTTTAAGCAGTTCCTTGGAAAAGTATGGACAGTACCTAGTGCATCTTCTTCATCGGGCCTTCCGGATGTAGTGGCCTGTTCTTGTACCAGGTTGTCTTGTCTTAGCACTTGCGATCTAATATCATTATGCGGAGTTGCGACAGAACTTGAAGCTCTGGGATCTGAGAAATACTCTTGGGCTTGCTTGAATGCTTCTTTTTGCTTCTGCAGATTAAGTGGGGCTGGTTTAATATTAGCGTGGCGCACCCATTGCATCGCTTGCTTTCCAGTTCCCGACTCTGGTGCACCAGTGGTTGTTCCACTGCGCGTCACGATATTAACTGTTCGGTCTGGTTCCATTTTTTCTGCTCCAATCAATTGAATATTCTGGTTGACCTGTGGCGTCTTTGCTTGCATCTTAGCCATCAACTGAGGGCATTCTTCAATGATATGATCATAAGATTTACAATATCTGCAAAGGGTCGTAGGGTTTTGGCAATCTCTTGCAAAATGACCTTGCGCTCCACAATTATAACAAGTGATCTGGCCTCTTCCGCGGCCAAAATTTGTTGTGCATCCGCGGCCCCTATAATTTCCTGTTCGGCCGTCGTGAGTTTGGTCATACTGTGGACCTGCTACGGGTCCTTGTGCTTCTGATTGTACTCTATAAACATCGTGTTTCCTTTCCATCATAAGGTCATATGCTCTGCAATTGCTTTCATCATGGCCTACTGATTTACAGAAATTACAATATAGATTCTTTGGAGTTTGTACATATTTCTGAAGTAAGTGACATTCTTGTGGTCTGTGACCTCTAGTTCTACAGATTTCACACCAAGGCCCCTGTACCTGTGGTAAAGGGTTAGGTGCTCCAGTTGCAATATACTCTATGAAAACGGGACAATGGTCCTTTGAATGACCTTGTGCTTTACATTTCGTACACCATATCTCCTCCTTAGCATCCTTGCCTTTCTTAATATCATGCACTTGCAAGGTTAAGTTTGCTAATTGGTTCTGCAACTGCGCAACATCGTTGCTTGTTCCAGCAATTGGTGAAGCTTCTAGTTTCATAGCCATCTCTAGAGCTTGTTCCTGAGTAGTGAGATTCTGTTGCATAAGAGGAAGTCTAATGTGTGGATGCAGCACAGCAATGAACCATTCCTTATGCTGTTGTGGTGCAAACTCAAAGCTTACTTGATCTATCAAGGCTTTGAACTTTTGGTCAAAGTCCCATACTAACTCTGTAGGTAACTGTTTGATGTCGTTGAGCTCTGTTATACACTGTGATTCTGATTTAGGTTTCTTGAATTCTCTAATCATTGCATTTCTTACATCAGCAAGCGTTCTATTCTGTGCTGCTGAGTATTTCATGAACCAAGTTAAGGCTCTTTCTCTTAGTGTGGTTGCTAACTGAACCAGTTTAACAGCATCATCATTAATTTGCTTAATTGTCCAAATGGCTTCACATAGGAACCAGTGTTGCTCAGGGTCTTCTATCCCTGTTCCTCTAAAAGTTGGTAGTTTCATGTCGTCACCCATCTTTCTTGCGCTAGGTTGAGATGGAGGTGCTGTAGCAGTTCTTCTGGGCTGGTTGAACAAAGGTGGCACAGAGGTACTAGAAGTACCGTGTGGGCTACTAGAAGGTGTTACTGCGGGATTATACTGAGCTTCGTCTGGCTTTTGCGGTGTAAAAGGGTAATAAGGGATATGAACGCTCCCTTGTCTTTCTATGTGGCTTGCTCTAGGAACTTGACTGTTTTCTGGGCTTGACTCAAAAGAATGTTGGTCAAGGCCTACTTTATACCGTTTTCCACTACGAGTGCAACCAATAACTTCAGGGTCACTATCAGAGTCTACGGACATTACTTGTCTATGCTATTCATCTGAAGCTATACATAGTTTTGCTTTTTCATATATAAGCATTTTAATCCATAAGTTCAAAGAATTTAAGAACTTACCTCTATGTGCTTGGAAGAAACTCCTCTCAGCTTCACTGAAACTCTTTCTTGTATCCACTGCAAACTCAGTGATGAAACCTTCCAGCAGACTATTCAACCAAAAGTCTACTGCGCGGGACACTGAATTATCTACCCGCTTCAAAATACTGACTAGCTCAGGGGTCCAAGCGACTGGTCTATCAATATGCACAGTGGGTGTAGTATCTGCTAACTTGGCTATCCAAGCATGCAACTCAAGTGCAAATGTGACAAAGAAAATTTCATGAAGGTCAGTATAGATATACTTCTGCAACCAGTCTTCTGTCTAGAGCCTAGAGCTTCTATTTTCTTGTTCAGCGAACTCTTTAGCCTTTAAATCGAACCAGTCCTGAATTTCTGTAGCTGTAGGATTCCAGTAACACATTTGTTAGCTGAGAAAGTCTCAAGGCAACAAAACCATTTGTTGGCTTCAGCAACAATCTCCTACGTCGTAGAAATAGCAAGTCTCAGCAAGTCTCAACGGAACCATTTGTTGGCTCCTCAACAGGGTTCAAAGCAATGGGAGTGACATGATCAAAAGTCATAAGGCAACGGAACCATTTGTTGGCTCCTTCTTTCTCTGGGTTTCGCCTTAATCTCACGTGTTGCTGAATTAACAAGTCTCAGTCACGCGGCAACGGAACCATTTGCTGGCTGCTTTTTTGGACAGACCCGGGTTTTATTGAAGTGCAGCAACAAAACCCCTTTGGCGCACTGGCCCTCTCGGCAATGAACTGTGCAGCAGCTCGAGGTCTCACCCGAAGTGGCTATGGGGGGGCTAAGGAATCAGATTTCCTTAACCTAGGTGACACAGAGACTACTCTTTCCTCCTTAACGATTCCTTTGAGGCGAATGTCTGACCCCTCTTCAGACTTATGAGCGCAGCAGTGCTCAAGCTCCTGCTCAGTAGCCTAGCGGTGCGGTACTTCCGCTCCTGCGCTAGGATCAATTATCCTCTGTGCCGGTATTCTCGGCGTCGGTTCGCTAGCGCGCCCGTGCATCAACACGATCTCCTATCGCTACGGCGACGTCGTCTTACCGATTCCTTCGACCCTTGATGATTATAATCCCCAAAGGAAGCTCCAAGGACTTACTCAACACACCTATAAAGATAATGCAACATTCCTGTATAGGCGGTTAGCAAACTAAAATAGGCAATCACTTCAATCACAACATCACAACATGAGAAATATGAAGTCCGCCTCCACGGGGAATCCACGTCCACGGGATTATCTTATATTAACCAGAAAATGATAGATTCATACAATATGCTGCGCACACAGCTGCAGCCTTAGATCTTTCCAAGAAACTCCACGCACACAGCTGGGATCCCTTCTCTCGATCTAGTCTCTTCCTCTTCAGAGGTTACAATATTTCAGACGTCGACTCCGACTGTCTGCAACTCAAGGATTAGCTTCACTGCTAACCAGCTCTAACTCCTGTTTTCTAGCAACATGGTAGAAAACAATCAACAAGATCGTAACAGAGGATGATCCACTCGATCAATCCTTCTTACGTCTAGTATCTACTATCTTGGCTTAGCTAGCTCACTCACAGGCTTAGCTAACTGACTAACTGACTGGCTATCTATCCAACTAACATCTACCCTTTACAATTATACATATATATAGGTGGCCATGGCGGTCGTACCTTTACAAAACTATGGGACTTTCCCAGCAGTAATCCCCCAAAACCCTAACCAGACATGGCTAGGTGTACTGTAGGTGCCGCTTACAGTCATGTCGCCGCTTCCTGCAGGCTCCATGATTTTCGGCGTAGCTTACGGGTATGGGTGCCTTGTCCTTCACCTTCAATGCTTTGGTCCGTTGCTCTTCCTTGGTCTGAGCAACCATAAATTTTGTACTTAGCCTTAATGAGGGTAGCTGAGCCCTCTACTCCATCGCTTCATTCATTGTGGTAGCTGGGCTTTCCACTCAGCTTCCTTCATTCTCTTCTGACGTGCGCGCGAGCTCCGTGATTTCCGGTCCGTAATCTGCGCTGAGATTATCCATCTGGCACCGTACTGCACACCGTCTGCTTCTGTCCCAAAATTGGTGCTTATTCAAAACTTAGCACTTTCTTCCATACTTGTGCTTTTTCCTCAAAATTCGCAGCTTTTACCATAGCTGCGGCCTTGGCTCCAACAACGCCCCTCTGACTTCATCACTTGTATAACCACATCCGGATAACAAATTTTGTGTTTCTTCATGAGCTTCTTGATTACTTCCATGGGGTGCTTGTTCAACAACTATTGTGGAAATTGAAGGTCCCTCTTGTCGTGGATTAATAGGATGAACCGTGGTATCCTCTACAATTGGATTTGCATTAGTCAAATAAAGCCTCTGATTCATCATGTGTATTCTTTTCTTTTCTTTCTCTTCTTCAATGACTTCTTGAGGTCTCCTCTTCCTTGCTTATTTTCTTCCTCGGTTACATGGATTCCCCATCACCACAATGATCAATTCAATATAGTTTGTTTTTGTTGCTCCTTGATTACAAGCTTTCAAACCTTTAGTGCTTTCTAGAACTATAGATCCTTCAAGGTGCTTCAATCTTTCTTCTCAAATGTTCATATTTCCCATCAAAACAATTATGAATGAGAAAATTTACCTTTGGTGCTCTTCAATAATAAGCAAATGAAAGTTAAATCATAAATTGTTTGGGTTATTTGATTCTCTTGTACAATTGTGTATATCCACCATCGCCATGAAATGGTCTTCACGCTTGATATCTTATCTTGTGTGCTCCTCAAAGATAGGCAAAATGAATCTTTCAAAGACCTTATCTTTGGTGTTATTCAATTGGAGATTCTTCAAGCTTGTTGATTCTCTTCTTCAAATATGGCCATATAACCCAACACCACAGTGAGCAACCATGAAAGATGTCCTCAGTGCTACACCTGCATAACAAAAATAATGATGGAGATGGTGTAGAGTGTGAGTATTTCCAATGGCGGGCTCGTGTTGTTCGAAAAAATCACGGAATTTTTTTTTTTTGTCTTAGACAGAGTTAAGTTGCTCTCGGATAGGGACAATCCACTATTTATAGAGTTACAAAATGTGCACGCGTTATGTAAAGATAAAATGCGCACGCGATATGAATAATCAAAATGCGTACGCAATATGGTTAAGCACAATAAATAGGTTAGGTGCACGGGTAGGGCAACGAATAAAATCAAAAGAAATCAAATGTTTTGTATGGTTACATACAAAAGAAATGTTTTTAGTGTGGGACAAATGTTTTGTATGGTTTACTACCCCCCTAGCTTTCTCCCAATAATCCCCTAGATACCCCTTATCTCTTTCTAAATGTCTGTCCCTCATTCTCTCTACATCCCTCCCTACATGTTTCTTTCATGTTTCTTTCTCTCCCTTACTCCAGCCATGTCCCTACCACCTCACTCTCCATCTCTCCACCTTCTCTTTATCTTCATCATCATCCCTCCCTAATGACAATGAAGATGATCATGGTGCAGATGAAGATGATAGAGATGATGATGTTGATGAAGATGATGATGATGATGATGAAGATGTTGAATATGATGATGAGGGTGATGAGGATGATGATGGTGGTGATGAAGAAGATGACGACGATGGAGATGTTGATGGGGAAGGGGGAGTTGTCAATGATGATGAAGAGGAGGATATAAGATGATGATGATGATGATGATGATGAAGGTGGAGATGTTGATGGTGATGAAGTTGTTGTTGTTGTTGATGATGATGATGATGATGATGATGATGATGATGAAGATGATGATAATGGAGATGTTGATCTGATGATGATGAAGATGATGATGATGGTGATGATGATGAAGATGTTGATGATGATGATGATGGTGATGAAGACGATGATGATGATGATGATGACAATAATTTTGATGGTGATGGTGATGATGATGATGATGATGGTGATGATGATGGAGATGTTGATGATGATGATGAAGATGATGATGATGATGACGAAGATGATGATGATGGAGATGTTGATCTGATGATGATGAAGATGATGACGAAGATGATGATGATGGAGATGTTGATTTGATGATGATGAAGATGATGATGATGGTGATGATGATGAAGATGTTGACAATGATGATGATGGTGATGAAGACGATGATGATGAAGAAGATGATGATGATGGAGATGTTGATGAGGAACCTAGAGATGTCAATGATGATGAAGATGTTGATGATGATGATGATGGTGATGATGATGAAGATGTTGATGATGATGGTGATGGTGATGTTCATATGATGACAATGATGATGAAGAAGATGATGGTGACATGGTGGAGATGTTGATCTGATGAGGAAGATGATGATAATGATGGTGATGATGATGAAGATGTTGATGATGATGATGATGGTGATGAAGATGATGATGATGATGAAGATGATGATGATGGAGATGTTGATGTTGATGGGGAACCTAGAGATGAAAATGATGGTGAAGATGGTGATGGTGATTGTGATGGTGATGGTGATGACGATGAAGATTTTGATGATGATGGTGACGGTGATGATGATGAAGATGTTGATGATGATGGTGATATTCAGATGATGATGATGATGATGTTCAAAAGATGATGATGATGATGATGATGGAGATGTTGATGAGAAAGGGGGAGATGAAAATGATGATCAAGATGTTTATGGTGATGATGATGGTGATGATGAAGATGTTGATGATAATGGTGATGGTGATGAAGATGATGATGAAGATGATGAGGATGAAGAAGATGATGATGATGGAGATGTTGATGAGGAAGCTAGAGATGACAATGATGATGAATATGTTGATGATGATGATGATGATGGTGATGATGATGAAGACGTTGATGATGATGGTGATGGTGATGAAGATGATGACGAGGAGGGTATCCACCTTATGTATATATTCACAATTATCCAAGTCCCTATAGAACTCTCTCCCTTTGTTCTCCCTTAATCACTAACCCTATGTGCCTTTATCCCTCCCCTGTGCCCTCTCTATCTCACCTTGTATCCATCCCTCCCTATCTCTTTCTCTAGATCTGTCCCTGGATATGTCCCTCATTCTCTTTACCTCCCTCCCTCTATGTCGCTTTCTCTCCCTTACACCATCTTCATCCCTGCCACCCCACTGATTCCTCCTTCCCTATCAAACACACACACACAAAACCTTCCACTTTCTTTGTCGCTCACACCTCCCTCTAGTATCTCTCTCCCCAACCATCAATCTCTCTCTCTCTCTCTCTCTCTCTCTCTCTCAAACAAACACACACACACACACACATTATGTCCCTTTCCATTCTCAAACCCATTCCCCCTCCATGCATATCTATCTCCACCTTTCTCCCTCCATCCCTCACCCTACCTTCTCTCCCTCCCTCTCTCATCGCCTCTCTCTCTCTCACCTTCTATCCCTCCCTCATGTTATCTTTCCCTCAACCTATCCCAATCTCTCCATCACTCCCTCTCTCTCTCACACTTTATGTCCCTTCCCCCTCCTCTCTCTCTCTCTCTCTCTCTCTCTCTCTCTCTCTCTCTCTCTCTCTCTCTCTCTCGCCACCACTCCCTGCATGTCTCGCACCAACACTTTTGGTCCCTCCCTTCCTATCTCTTTATTTCATTCTATCCCCATCTATCTCTCAATCCCTCTAAATCCATTCCTCCCCATTGTCCCTCTCCCTCCCTCGCTCTATGTCTCTCCCCCTCTTGTATTTTGTATTTCTCTCTCACATCCCCCTTGCCTCCATCCATTCCCCCTTGTCACTCAAGTCTCACTTTCAACTTCTAACTCTATACCTCTTCAGAACCTCTTCTACTTTTAATAGTGCTCTCAATCTCCACTTCCCTTCACCCCCTGTATCCCATCCTATTTGCATTCCCTTCATCTCTCCCCACTCAAGCTTCCAACATCCTTCTAAGCCCTTCTAATATCATGACCCTTTCACACCCCTATTAAATATTAACCATAGATTCCCTTGACCCTTCCCTACCCCTTCTCAAATATTAACCAAAAATTCCCTTCAGTCTTCCACATCCCCTCTCTCTCAAGGATTAAACATATATTTTATGATTTACATAACGTGAGCACGTTTTGGCACTACATAACGTGTACGTGTTAGACAGTTATATAACATGTGAGCGTTATGTAGTTATATAACGCGTGCATGTTCTTGAATTCTAAAAGCACGGCAATATTTTTGAATTTAAACATAACGCAAACAGAACGCGCTCGTGTTTTGTAGAGCCTAAACCAAGCCGATTCACTTGCTTGCATGTCAATAATAATCCTATGTGTATGCTTTGGAGTTTGCTTCGGTAATTCCAAACCTGTGCTATGTTAATGATAAACCAAAGCTAATTGGGTATTTCTTCCAGTTTCTAGAGAATCCTGTGCTTAGCCACTCATTACAATATGCTACACACAGTCATTTTTGACAAAATCTTAGACACAAATAGCATTTTTTCTGCAGATTCCAAATATGTAACTTTTATTTTGAATTTTTTTTTCATGTTTTCTTTCAATTTCTTTTGTGTCCTAACTCCTTAACTCATGAAACACACTATTAGTGTTTCTTCCATAACTTTTTCAATTCTCGATCATTTCAAAAAAAAATTGTATGGTGCACAAGAGGACACTAACCTCCACATTCTATGAAAAACCCATTTCAAGAATTTTGCATTAAGACCTTCAAAGGCTGCACCCACAAAAGAGGTACTATTTTCGAGGTTTGATCACTTAGACAATTATAAAAAAATTATCAAATTACTAATTTAATTTTCAAAAAACAATGGTGCACAAGTGCTATGTGTTCTCTACATGCATGCCGATTTTTGTAGCTTGATTCCATCATTTAGGCCCTCAAAGGCTACACCCACAAAAACATATACCTTATCATTTGCCTAAAAAATAAAAAGTGTCTGTTAGGAAAAATGAAACTTGACATAGCTATGCAAATTTTCAATACATAAAAGTTATATATTCAGAAACGTGATTTAATTTCCCACATTTCATCTTTTTTACTCAATGCAAGATATTTTGCGTAAGTATCTCAAAAAATCCAAGTAAGTTGAGGGATGCCTAATTTTTCAGTTTTCTATTGCATCTAACACGCCAAAAGTGACCCTCATTAGCTTGCACTGACCCTGCAGTCAGAATTTGGATCGGAGGAGTGGATTTTTTAAGTAGAATAAAAGATCCCATATTTATAAATTTTTAAGTATTAAAGTATAAAAGAAGTTTTAAGAAGATTCACCAAAGAAGTCAAATAACATCTATAGTCAAAATAACAACCATCTATCGTCGAATAAGTCAGATACCATGGAAGCTAGTTTGCGACTACAAATAGAAAAGTTAGAAACAAATTTAAAGCGCTACCGAAGAGACAAAAAGGAATTACAAGACTTGAATGAAGACTTGGAAAAGACAAGTAAATTTTAGGAAATTCATATAAAAATCGATGAATGGACAATTTCCAATCAAAAGGATTGCATAGAAAGGTTGTCCTCACAGATTGTTGAACTTAAGGACAAAATCGATTTTAATCAAAGATTACAAAATCAAGGTATAAAAAAATAATTTGACAAAATTAAAGCAGAAATAGTGCGATTAATGAAAAGTATAAATGACAAAAATGAGGAAATTGTGAAAGTCCAGAAACAACTAGAAGATCGAGAATCAGAGATATGTTGATTTCAGAAACAAAGAAAAGAAATCCAGCAGAAAGACGTTGACACAAAAAAGGCGCACAAGTTGGAAATTTCAAAAGTAAATAACACATTATCAAGTAATACAGTATAAATATATTTATTAATAAATCATATTAAGATATTAGTTACGAAGATCAAGAATTTAAAAAGTACCAGGAAGGAAGACAAATCAAATGAAGACATCAAAGGGAAAGTCCTAGAAAAGCAAGAAGAAAATCAATGCCTTCAAAATATTAATGAAGAATTTAGAGAACAACTTAATAAATGCAAAGATGAAGAAAAAATGCAAGAAGAAATGATTAAGAATATTCAGAGTGAAAACAATCAACTAGAAAACAAACACGTGGGCTTCACTCAATAAGCCGCTATGATAGCATGTTCGTTCGTGGCATATGAAACAATACCCCTAATTTCACTAAATATTGGAAAATACCTTCAAAAAATGTTTTTTTTTAACCCCCTCCCAATATGCCTTCCCAATTTAAAAAAACCCCTATTTTCACTAGATATTGTATGTATCAATTTTTTCATTAACATTTTTTATACCCCTTTATATTTCTACCTAGTATATTGATATGATACCCCTCTCATGACCCCACGTGCATTCTACAATGCACCCTGCTTCTTTTGATGTATATTGTGGATGCACATTACTTCACCCACAATGCAACTACTCAACCACATATCATTATGATTTGCAACATCTAATGGTCTAATGAAAAGATAGGAGATCACTTCTTTTATGTCACTAGAGCCAATGCACATAGTACAACATTTAGATTTCATGTTGTAGTTCCCCAATCACTGACTAAGCCTGTTTTGGGATAGGTATCGAAGCCCCCAGGGCCTGTAATAAGCTCTAGGAGGCTAACTAAACCTCCCAAGGCCTGTAATAGGCATGATTGGTTGGGTATTCAAGTCCCCAATTCCTATCTATCGAGGGACTATAACAGGCCCTGGACGCTTAGAGCCTCCCAAGGTTATTGGTAATAACTAGCTGAGTACTATTGATAACAATTAGTTGTTAATGACCACTTCCTCTTGACTATGATCGACTGGCAACCCACTTCACTACAAAACCCCTGGCTTCAAGCATGCCTCAAGACGTGATTTCCCTACATACTGGTAAGCTTGAGCCTTGCCTCAACCTGATTTCTCATCCGGCCGTGATCCCGCCATCTCCTTTTGGCGTATATTTGTAAGCCCGCCCATATAAAAAAGACCCCAAAGTACTATTGTTTTGTTTCATTAAATAAAAAAACCTTTGCCCCTTAATATATAAGCAATATAATTTTTAGGTTTTCATGAATATTTAATACCCATATGAATGAACGCGATATTATATTGCCTTCTAGTGAAGACCCCATGAAAACAAGTTAAGAGATATACAAAACAAAACATCAAAATTGTCAGGACTACAAATTATCGAAAAGGGAATACTTACCGATCTAGTTCAAATCATCATTCCAGATGTCGCTCCAGTAGAAGATAAGCACACATGAAGATCAAACGAAGGAGACACCACAAGATTTATAATGGAGAACGAAGTTACAAAAATTCCCTATCGACATCCAAATCATACAAGTCGGTATCTTAAGAATCATAAACAACTTACAGAATTCACTGACCCCTGTGCAGTCAATTCTCAGGATGTCAATTCACTTAAAGAGTGCAACGTTCAGCAAATAATCAATTTGGGATCGATTGATCCGTCCACATTTCGAAAGTTATGCTCTACCTTTAGAAGTTCACATCGATGCGTTTCGTCAGCTACGACATCGCAAGGAACGATGCGACAACATTATAAGGATTTGAAAACAAAGCCTCTCTAAGAGGGAGGAAATGTTACATACATAAATATATAAATAATAATAATAAATAATTAAATAATAAACAATTAATAAGTTAGATCAAGAGACACATCTTTCTGCCGCCTATTTATATGGATACATTTCATTGTAATAATTATCTATCTCATATTCAATATTATATTCCATTCTTATTTATGGCTTATTTAATATTCCAAGTATTTTGGTTATTATTGTGTGGGCGAACTATTGTTCGGCTTAGTGAATTTCACAATATTACAAAGTATAAATGCCCATGCAAATCGAGGATTATGGCCTAAGGGCATAGCAAGGCAAATTTTAGGAGAGGAGACAATAATGATAATTACGACTTTGGAAATTCCACTTTCTAAATTTAGCAAGGTAAGTAAGAAAACAACTTACAAATTCTCTTGGAATTTTATAACACTAGCCAACTATAACAATAAAAAGAATTAGCAATTAGAAAGACATCTTTTAAAATTTTAGTGGGTCAATATTTATAAATAAAGGCATCGATTCCCTTTTTCAAATTTGGTATGGTAGATGGGGTTTTTGAATGAATCTTTTTACCAAGAATAGCAAGTAGACCCAAAACTCTAAATTTAGATTTATTATTATGTTAGTAGTGTAGATTTATTATTATATTAATAATGTGTTACTTGTTATACACAAAAACTCTAAATTTTTTTGTGTTCACAACTTGTCATCACAACAAGTGGATATTAAAACTTAAATTTGGTGTTGGAGTTTACTTTTGAATATCGTATCGAAGTAATAGAGGTCGTGTCATTGTTTTTTTTGAGATTGTGTGTTAATCCACTCACTTGGATTTTATCCATTTATGATTTAAAAGTTCAACTTTAATTTTAACTAAGTGTTATTTTATTAAGAACAAATACTTGGAGGTAGATTATATTACAGGTTTCATTGTTAATAACTATACTACTAACTTGGCTATGTCTAACGTGAATTTAGAGGAAAATCACTTCCATTAGGTCTTCAAGTAACGTGTTATCCATCATTAATAAAATATTGTTTATTATTATCAATCATAGGATTTGTATAACTATAATTATTGAAATTTAATATTTTAATATTTTTTTATATACATATAATTTGATTATATAAATGCATTTGTTAGGACTTAAATAAATTGAATTTTGAATAGTGTTAAATAAATGTAATTTCCATTACATTTAAGTTTGGTTTTTTATTTGCTTACTTTATGTCATAGTTAGGTTTTATTTTATTTGTCTTGAGTGTTTGTTATAGATTTTATTCTCATTCCATGTCTATAGTGAGGGTATATTTTGTTTACTATTTAATATGTTATGATATTTAAATTTAATAAAAAAATAATTTAGATTTTAAAATAGTTTATATATATATATATATATATATATATATATATATATATATTAAGTAACATTTAGTTACTTGTATTAGGTTAATGTTAATGATTTGCCATTAAGAAAATATAAGAATAAAAAATAGTAACATTAAAATACATAAATAACAATTATAATCTAACAAAAATTTAAACTATTTCAACATCCACATCAACAAAATACAATATGCTATGGAACCATAAAATATGTATAAAATAAATTCCAATCAAATTCAATTGCTAATATTTTGTAAACTCAATTACTAACATCAATTTTAATCAAATTTAGTTACTAATATATGATAAAGGTGATTACTAACATCTTGATAATTGGTTTTCATTTCTAATTAGGAAAAAGACAAGCACCATAGAGTAAACTAAAAAAACATACAAAAAGTTAAGCAAGTATTATATGAGATGTGTCTCTATATGGGACGAGCTTGATAAATTATATAGAAAATATCCACGTTTGTGACTTGATAGTGGTGTTTGATAACTTGTGTTATATTAATACTGTCATCACATAAAACTGATCATTTTTTCTAATAAATTTAGGAAAAAATCATAGTTCACCCAAGTCATGATCATATGGTGTGTAAGTTTTGTGAATCTCTTAATAAAATTGATTATGGAACCACCCTATCATGACTAAAGATATAGGTTCAAGCCCCATTAATCTCGATTGAATAAGTTAAACCAAAATCCTAAACAAAATTAGGTTTTCACAAAGAGGATTTTTTTTACCCCAACCTCTCATTAGAATAAAAAAAAAAATATTTTGAGTGTCATTCGGTTTTCCTCCCAGCCATATCCAAGGAGAACTTTCCCCCTAGAACCCCTGAGCTACATAATCTCACAAGCAGTACCCCATTGTAGCAATAGAGAGGCCACTAGCAATCTTAGAAGACAATCTCACCCCTTAGATCTCACTCAACATGGTAAACTATCCTAGAATTCTAACTTAGTGATGAAAAACTATCTTGACAGCATATAGATACTCTCTATGTCCCCCCCCCAAACCCATGAGGGTCCTTCTCTATTTATATCTTTTGAGAGGGATGACACCTCATCTCCTCATGCAAATTTAATTACAAAATTAATGATTATTCATCACCTCCCTTGAGGTGTCACCTTTACCATTTTTCCATAATGATTTATTTTATTAATTACTTAATATTCACCCTACCCATGTGTCACTTTTATATTATTTCCAATTATCCATTTTAATAATTAAATATTTATATTATTTTATTAAAAATATTATTAAAGTTAAAAGTGTTGAAAGTGGTTTTCATTGATGTCAAAGGAGTCCAGTAATGACAAAGGAATAACCAAGGACATTATGGCAGGGAAAACTCAATAATGACAAAGGAATAACAAATGTAGTGATGACATGGCATGTATGATGATGTGGAATGTGTGATGAGGCTCGAAAGACATATTCTAATGTTCTAGTAACTTTGTCATGTCATTATTACAATTTTACCTAATTATATAGAGATTTGTCAGTTTAGAGAAATTCTGGAAATTGACTAAGTATTGGAAATTTGTCCCAAGTGGCCTTGGGAAAATGTTTGTCATACCTCATAGGAGAATGATAAAAATTATCTGAAAGAACTAGGGTGTAGCCTGTTGATCTGTCTACATGACCATGGTCTCATTTTTTCTTGCGAGTGTTTGAGGAAGTTATAGGTCTACCAAAATAGGGTTTTAGGTAGTTTTGCACCAGTCTAGTAAAATGCGCACCTAGGTTAGAGGAAGGTGAGTTTGAAGGTGAAATCACTTTGGTTGTGCTCAGTGAGATGTACTACATCATCTAGTACTATCGGGTTCAGGATTTTGGTGAAATAAAAAATCCACCTTGGAGGTTGCACAAATTGTCTAAGTATAAAAATGTTGGTAAACATTCCTGAGTGACCTCAGTAAAATGTTCGCCATTTTCTGTAGTTGATGTCTTAAATGTTTTTTATGGTATGAGTCTCTATAATGTTGATTGGTGCATCCAACCATATCATTGGTTTGTCGAAAATTTTTGTATAGGTGAATATATTGATCTTCTGAAAGTGCCTCCTAGTTTGGTTTGCACTATTCCAGAAAAATGCCCGTCGAGGAGAGAGAAAGAGGTATCAAAGAATGAAATTGGTATGGATGGAATCACCTTGTTGGCCTCTATCCAGTGGATGTCTCATTATTCCAATTTGATGAAAATAAAAATCCCTTCATATTGATGTAGGGTTTGATAATTTTTCCTAAGTACTAAATCAATATTTTAAGAGACCAGTTTCAAATGTCCACCAAATGATGTGTGTGTGTCAATAAATTCATCAATTGACATGAAATTGTTCCTTGTTGAAGTAGTTATCCATTCATGGATTCAATTTTCCATATGGAGGTCACACGCATGAAAAATCAACCTCCAAGTGGAATAAAAACTATGTTTTACACAGAATCCGAATATGCTTGAACTAAGCATATGTTAAAAACAATTTATGCTCTCACAAGACAATGATTAAATAAGAAGATTGCTCAACCAATTATTAGAACAAAGATTAAAGATAGGTAAGGAAAAACACGCAGGGTTTATTATTTAATAAACATAAAATTAATTATTTTGAAGAGGCATAAGTATGGAAAGACATGATCCCAGTTTGAAGAGATGTAATGGTTAAAAGATGAGATAGATAATATATAAAGAAGAATTTGAGATGTAATGAAGATGTCACAACAACCGAGAAAAGGAAGAAGAAAGATCAGACAGAGACCAATGAAATGAAGAAACATAATTGAAGAAAAGAAGTTCTAGAAATATGAAAAGATAGAAAAGGGTGGTACAGTGGTGCTAGGGGTAGATTGAAGTCTACCAAGGAGGTTGTAGCCTCCTTCTAGTAGTAGCTAGAAAACAAGGGTGTTGTGGTATTCTTATTTGTTGATGCAAATAGAAAACTTGTATGTTGGTGCATTCCATCTATTGTAGTAGAAAACAATTTTTGTAGAAATAATTTATTTAATGAGCTTGATTTTGTGGTTTGCACTTTTGAGGTTTCCATGATAAAATTATGTGTCCTTACTTGTTTGATCCATTGTTTATTGGTTTTTAATGCTAATTGTTTAAATAAAATAAAAAGTAGGCAATACTAATTAACCCCCCCCTCTCAGTATTGATGGATAAACCAACAAAAGGCCCCTCAATGTGGGTAAATTTTGAGTTAAATTAATTCATATTAACTTAGGTTAGTTGTAGTGTTTTGTTTTGACATTGATGGTTGACTTTAATTATGAATTTATTATTTGAGGGAATTCGGTTGTGAATGACCTGGTTATGTGTGGATTGAGACCTAGATTATGTGTCGACTTATTATTGAGGGTGATGTGGTTGTAATGTTGGTAGATTTAATTTGTTGTAGGACAATGGCTCTGTTACAAGAGATTCCTTCATGGATATTTTTAAACCTTCCCTACATAGCCATGATGAGAAGACTAATGGATGAATACATATAAATTTTAACTAACAAGACATGTTGGGCGTGGCCCAAGTTGGAGCAGTTTTGTTGAGTGAGGCTCAAGCGTAGCAGTTTTGTTGGAATAAGTACATGTAAGGCGAGGCCTAGTACTGGCCTATTTTGGGAAAAGAAACTCCGCAAATCCTAGGAGCAGGGTATGGACCAACGCAAGGATGGTAGATAAGGAACTATCGCCTTAGTAAACACAAAGTACTAAGGACGTCTAGGGTGGTTGGAGCAGTTATGGAAGAAGCGGCGGACTGACAGCTACAGGAACAATGATAATGAAGCAGAATGGTATAAAGGACGCACCATGGTACAGTTAGCATCATGTAGTAAGAGAAAGTGACTATTAGAACAGCGTCAGAGCCAGGGAAGCAGCTCAAAGGACAGTCGAGGACAAGCGAATTAGTTGAGAAGTTATGGAAAAGTATGGTTAGTGAGGTAACCACACCGTTTTGGGGCGTTTAAGGGTATTATGAGGTTTTGGCCCATAATTATTGTAAAGATGTGACCTTTGGGCACAATCTATAAAAAGGGAAATTTTGTTTAGAGAAATTTTGGTTGTTGAATATTATAAGAGATCAGAGAGATAAAGAGGCTCTGCAACTATGTACACAGAGACCCATTGTAGAGAAGAGTATGCAGTTGTGTGCATATAATAGAACTATTAACCCTTCCCATTAATATAAACAATAGTTCCCATGGACGTAGCTCCCATCCAGGGGCCGAACCACGTAAATACTTGGTTTGTGTGATTGCATATGTGAGATTGTTTCATGTTCATGTATGTTTATGCTTTTATATGTATTTTCATGTGTATGTTGATGAGGATAATATGCTAAGTGGTGAACACACATAACTGAATATGCAAGTGTCAATGAATGTGATGAATGCGTAGTTGCATAGATAACAATAATCAGCGGAGTCTGTATTGTGGTAACTACGAAGTGCACAGTCACATACATGTTCATTTGTATTCTAAGTATATGCGAAGTAGGTGTGACTTATCTCAAGGATCGATTCCATATCTGTACATCACCAAGGTTACAGAAACCTGCTTCTGTAATCACCCCATAACTTCACCTCGGGTGAGACCTCAACCTGTTCGCGGGTTGTTTCTGAAAGGGTCAGTGAAAAGGGGTTTTGTTGGGTCTCTAACTACGTAGAACCCAGGTTATCCTAAGAAATATATAGTAAGCCAACAAATGGTTCCATTACCGCTCTTGAACTGGTGATGTGCTCTAATAATTGGAATGCCAAGAGGACAAATATAGAGAACTAGGTGATTTAGATAGAAAAGGAGTTTGTGAAGAAGGAGAACAAACATCCACACTTGTCTATGGAAGAATGGTTGCAGAAATATCTATTTTCTAACTTACACATAGTCTTCTTCGCATTTTTCGCTAACGAACTATACTAGTGGATATCAAGACTTGCAGAATGAAAAAATTGTTTTCAGGGTGGAGAACCTAGAGTTTGGACTCTAGAGCTAATTCACAGGCTTAAAGAGGTTGATAACCCAATTTCAAGAGCAGTAGAATTTTTTCTAGATAGTGTACTAGAGACCTACGTTACAGAATTTGTTGTGGACACTCTGAAGTCTTACATAAGAGCAAAAGGAGATTTCTTCAAAGGATTTAGAGGTAAGTACTTGAAAAATCACAGTTTATACATTAAAATGTTGTTAGTAGAAAAAGGTTTTTTATGAATGCAGTCAGATTCCTCGGGTGTGACTCTATAATGTTCAGTAACACAGATAGTGACACAGATGAAGACATTGGTATTTTAAGAAGTGGAAAAAGATATAAACTTAGCACTAGAAAGAGGTATCGCGAATCCAAACCTCACACATTCTTATAAACTGAGTTAGGAAGTGATAGAAACTTATATTAGGGTGAATCTGAGAGTGAAACTGAGCTTAGAAATATTGGATATCAACCTATCACTCCACAAAAACCTCTAGCTAACCAAAAGGAAACAATATATCCAATGTAAACTAATATTCACATATTAACTGTGAGGATGTATGAAACAGGTTGATCTAGTGTTAAATAGGTGGCAATGGGGGTGAAGTTTGGAAGAAATGATATTTATTCAGTTAGATGGACTCTTTATGTGGACCTAAACAAATTATTTGCAAACTAAGATCAAATATTCCCTTGAAAACTCAATAACAACTGCACTTGGTATTGTGTTTGTACAATAAATTTTCATCATGCCTCCAACCTACTCATTCTATTAAAAAATTTGCCAAATAATTTAGGTTCTTTGTTTTTGTACTCATTTTTCTTCTCTTTTAGCGTCTTGTACTCCAAATTCACATCGTTGTGAAATGGAAACAAAATAAACACCAATCTGCATAACCTACCACTAATCAAGAGAAAAAATCAATGTTTCCCTTTGTGGTTCAGAAGAAAGTCATGGACCTTGTATATAAGCTATTAATTATGTAAAAGAAAATAATTAGTGACATGATAGGAGAGAATAAATACCTATCCTACAGAAATGTGTTGCTTCCCTCAAGCATATATAGGAGACTTTCCAAACAAACCTTGCAATCCAACTACTTTTGTGGAAAGGAAAAAACTATCAAAACCTGGCATAATATTCCCAGAAGGGTATGAAATGTAAATTTTAAAAGCATGACTAGAAAAGACACTAATGATTTTACACACCTTTTGTTTGGATCAATTTCAAGTGCCTTTTTTATCTTAGATTTTGCTTGCTCTAGATCTGTTGTCTAAATATACGTTTGTTCTCTTCTATATAAGGATTTCATATTCTTAGTATCAACCTCTAATAGCTGCAAATAGTATATTAGCGTAAACAATAGTAAAGAAATTTTGTTAATACCAAATGGACGGAAAAAATCAACTCACAACCATGTACCTTTGAGCAGAAGTTAGCATCTTCTCTGTATTACTTTAATTTAAGTTTGCAGGATGCATTGTTTATATTGCATGTGAATTTTAATGCTTTTGTTTGGATTTTCTCATCCTCACTGAAATCATTTTCATATTCAATATACGTTGTAGCTTGCAAAGAAGGAAATATATGACGTTATCCAGAAAATCAAAATGTATTATAGAAAATTTTACAAGTCCCCACACTATAATATATCTTTTCTATACTAATTATATAGCTTATTGATAAGGTACAAAACAAAGCATCACCATATATCCTACCTTCTATGGACTTCCTTTATGCATCTCTAAACAAAAGGTCAGAATATATCCTAGTTTCTATGAGATTTCCTTCATATATATATATGTATATATATAAGTGTTGACCAACAACTTGCCTTTTTATTTTTTTTAGACCCTTAAATATTACTATCTTTGAATAATGCATTCCCATATTCCTTCTTCTATCCAACAACGAATCTATGTTCTCTAGCATGTCCATATCCCACGACTCATTTTCCTATTTATGGAACATAGTGAGATATATGAGAGAAAATTGAAAATATTCAAGATGAAAATAACTTCATGATACTGGTATAAGTAGCTAGACTCCATACCTTGTCAAATGAAATAAACTCAATTTCCTAAACAATGGTTGAATCTGGTGGCACAATTTCTATTTCCCTATGATTTTTGGTGTCTTTATACTCATTTTCAAGAAATATAGTCACCATGCAAATTTCACCTTTCGTCATTTTCATAAGTACTATCCCGTCTAATCCATCAATGAATTCTTCTTCCAAAGAAAATTGCAAAGCCATTAAATTGTAAGTTTGAAATAGTAGATATGAAAGGCTCTTCATTGGATCCTTTCCTCTCAAACACAGTTCCATTCTCTAGTTTCCTTGTGTACTTTACTTCCAGATAATTTAGAAAATGGTTTAAAATACCAATCCTCTTAGATCTCTTTAGAAGACTAATAAGCAATTTTTATACAAGAAACAAAAACAACGCTGATCATTAAAAAACCTTCCATGATGTAAATAGCAAAGCTATAAATCAAAAAGTGGTATTCCACTCAACAAAAAACCATATACTAAGTACCACACTATTGTGGAATATCTTTCAGGAGTGCCCCTTTATTCTACCTTTTATAGCTTTCCCCTTCCTTTAGTATTTTCTTCAACACTTTCTTATCATCACTAATGTAAAAAACATTCTTCCAAGAAAATAGCTCAATATCCATTATTAGAGATGAATTGCGTGATACAGTAAATTTATTCTCAACTACTTCAAACCCTCCCTCCCCAAAAGGATCTACACAAACACAAAAATTCAAAATTTCAAAAAGGAGAATGTTAAAATGAGTAATTTTATCATATTAAATGTTGTCACTCTACCATTTAAAGCAACTCTAAAATATTGACCCTATAATCTCCAAAGAAGTTTACCAGTTTTCTCTACCCTATTTCTTAGAAATTTCACCACCTACGAGACTTATATCCTACGGAATGGTAGTTATTTATTCCCAAAAGGTTCCTTGAACATGTGCTTGAGATGTATCACTCACTAGAGAATTCAAGTTTGTCTTTATATCAAGGTATGCATGATATTTTCCCAGAGAAAACAACATTGCACTCTTATCCGTTATATTTTCATTTGGATTCAAATTAAACTCCGTAGAAGTTTGACGACCGCTATTCTTAGAAGTTTCACCTTCTCCAAGACTTTTGTACCGAGAAAAAAATAGCTTCCCTTTCTGAAATGGTTCCAGCAAGTACTTCGGGTGAAAATTTAACTAGATAATTCAAGTTTGTCTTTGAATCAAGGTCCTCGTGATTCCTTACCTGAGATAGGAGCATTTCACCCTCATCCATCATATCATATTTTAGATTCAAATTAACCTACAAAGTATTTTTATAGTTTGTTCTACCTCAATTATTAGAAGTGTCACATCCTAGAAGTTTGTCTCGAGAAAAAAATAGCATCCCTTTCACAAAATGTTCTTTTAGCATGTGCTTGAGGTGTAACATTCATTAAATAATTCAAGTTTGGTTTTGTATCAAGACCCTCTGCATCATGCCCCTGTGAATTCATATAGTAGTCTGGTCCATAATGCTTTCTTTTGGATTCAAACTCAATTTCAAAGGGAAAAAATAGTTTCCTCGACCCTTGTTCTTAGATGTTCCACAATATCCAACACTTAAATCATGTGCATATGTTCAACCATTGGATGGAGGATAATTTATAATAAACTATTAATAAAATATAAATGATAAAAAATTTCTAATGCAAAGAAAGGAAAGCATATCACAAAGCTAATGTTAATAATATTTGTAGGTTCATTTATTTGATAGCCAAGGAAAAAAAAGGAAAGAAATTGAAAATATTATATCAATAGAAGAAAATGGAAAAAAATTACAATAAAAAATCCTTTTCTTCTCACATTATCGAGGATATGTAAAAATGATGCTAAGATAAATTACAAATTGTAAAATCTCTATCATAGTAGTATATAGCTACTATAGATGCCTCACAATTGAAAGATTTACTTACTATGCAATATATAAGTTCAAAAGGAATTATGGAATATAAATGATAAAAAACCAGTAATATAAATGATCAACCACCAGTAATACAAATGATCAACCACCAGTAATACAAATGATAAATAACTAGAGTTTATTAACTTTACATAATTACAATGAGTTTGGATCATCCTTATATAGGAATAGGAATAATTCAAATGCCTTAGGATTCTTGACACGTGGCTAGCTTAGATTTGACCCCAATGCCCCCTAGGTTGACTAAGGATCTACCAAATCACCTGAAACCCTTACGAATTTCTCATGTGAACATTGGGAATGCTTTGGAAGAATCACCTGAGGCTCACACATGTGAGGGAGGTGGTTGGTGGGTGGTTAGGTATCCAAGGAGAGGCCAAAATTGGCTAATTTGGGCCTAGATGACTAATACAATGTATGGGCACCTTTGGTAAACAACATTTCCTTAAAACAGGGAAATAGTACGCCTTAGGCCAAAATGGTGCAATAAATGCATGAGGTGGTCATAATTAGGGTGCCTTATAGGCATTTGACCACCTTTGGCCCATACTTTGCAAATAAGTCTCAATTGAGCCTAACTAACTTCTAACAACCTTGTTTACACCTTGGGATGCAATTATTAACCACTTTAGGACCAATTACTCACCAATATGACTAATGACTAAGGTTCTAGGTGTAATATTTCTCTAACACCCCCCGAGAATCTAGACTTGTGTCAAATATCAAAATAAGGCCTTGGAAACTAATGCTCAAGTCACCTTTTACAACATAAAATTTTATTTGTCCATGTAACCAAGGAAAGAAGGAAAACCACATGGGAAATAAAACCTCCCCTCTAAAATTGACATGAAATACACAAAAATAAACTTCTCCAAAACTCAAGTAGGTGTGAACTTGATCATATGTCTAGAGGAATCTTCTTCTTTGGAAGAGGTGGATGTTGCTCCCATGCTTGGATCATATGCTTGATTTATACAACTATGGAAGCAAGAGCAAGTAGATACTCTTTAGAATTGATCATTATACCAAATGTGGCAAGAACAAATCCAAATAATACTTGATGAACTTGAGAATCAATACCAAGTGAATAATAATTTCCTCCATCTTCAATGTAATTCTGAAAACAAGTGCCAATAGGAAGCATGACAGTGAGAGCGAATGCATCAACTCCATAATACTGAAAGTGAGCTACAACAACTGACTTATGATCCTCACATTTCCAATGTGAAAACTCATGAGAGAACAAAGGGGTTTGGATATCAACCTCAAATTATTGTAGATGGCCCAAAAGCTTGAAATTCAAACCATATGAAGCTTGATGTGCTTGAGGTATAAACCCAAGCAAATGCATGTTGTCTCCATCCTCAACATAACCTTGAGTAAGTGTGCATGTCAACATGTAGGAAGTGAGAGGAAGCATAGGACCAAGAAGTGCAAATGCATGAACTCCATAATCTGATCTAGACTCCAAAATATCCAAGGAACCACAACTTTGCACATCAACAAACTCATATGAAGAATCCTTATCTTCTAGAGCAATAAATAATAGAGAATCCTCAGTAGAAGAAGTATGATGGGAGAACAATAACTGTAGAGATATATCTTCTTCAACAATGGTTTCTATATTTTTTGCGTATCTTCATCATTTGCAGCAACATCTTGTGCAATAGATGATGTCTCTTCACATTCTACTTCATAGCATGTAGAGGAATCATTCGAATCAAAGAGATATGTAACAATAGGAACTTAGGTTGAAGATTTTTCCTTTTCATCTTCATGAACAACTTCATCAAAGAGATTAGAGGCCGAAACCATAGGAGGAAGAGCACATGTACAGGTGTCCATAGGCTCACTCAATGCACCATTCTTCTACTTATCAAGAGCCTTGTCAAAGTTGGATCATAGACCAAATGGCTAGTCTGAAAAATCAATCAAGTAGTGCATGCTTGGAGACATGGCTAGACACATATTTCTAAATGCTCTGTCGCAATCATTTAGCCAATGATTTTTCTCTTCATAAAACTCTGGTTCACTCTCAGCGCCAATGGAAAAATCATAGATACCTTGTCTCCTGATATATGCACACATTTTAGGCTTCCAATCAACATAGTTGAATGGAGTAAGAAGAGGAACTTTCGAATCCATGTAGAATTTGTTGTACCTGCAATAGAAAAATCTCAACACTCGAGAGGGGATCTACACTAACAGATTCGAACCCTTCTTGATAGTAGGTGCATTTGGGAGAGCATCACACCCTGGATAGACTCTAATGGATTTATCCAATGGTTTCAATGTAATGGTTCGAGGTACTTCTGTGATTTCTCCACTACTTTTGGCACACCACTAAAAAATTCTATTGGTTCGAATAATAACTCCAAGAGCTTTGATACCATGTAAAATCTCTATCACGGTAGGATCTAGCTACTATAGATACCTCACAATTGAAATATTTAACTTACTATGCGAGATATTAGTGCAAAAGGAATTCTGGAATATAAATGATCAAACACCAGTAATTTAAATGATCAACCACCAGTAATATAAATGATCAACCACCAGTACTACAAATGATCAACCACCTGTAATACAAATGATCAACCACCAGAGTTTATTAATTGTCCATAATTACAATGAGTTTAGATCATCCTTATATAGGAATAGGAAGAAATCAAATTCCTTATGATTCTTGACATATGGCTAGCTTAGATTTGACCCCAATCCCCCTAGGTTGACTAAGGAGCTCCCAAATCACCTCAAACCCTTATGAATTGCTCATGTGAACATTGGGCATGCTTTGGAAGACTTTCGTGAGGCTCACACATGTGAGGAAGGTGGTTGGTGTGTGGTTAGGTATCCAAGGAGAGGAAAAAATTAGCTAATTTGGGCCTAGATGACTAAATACAATGTATGTGCGTGTTTGGTCAACAAAATTTCCTTAAAACAGGGAAACAATGCACCTTAGGCCAAAATGGTGCAATAAATGCATGAGGTGGTCATAATTAGGGTTCCTTACAGGCATTTGACCACCTTTGGCCCATATTTTGTGGATAATTCTCAATTGAGCCTAACTAACTTCTAACAACCTTGTTCACAACCTTGGCATGCAATTATTAACCAGTTTAGGACCAATTAATCACCAATATGACTAATGACTAAGGTCCTAGGTGTAATATTTCTGTAACACAAATGTTTAGTAAGAAATCATTTCTTACTCACCTTATCTAGTGGCAATTGACATGTTTATGTGTGGCTAAGTGCATAAGAGAGAAAACTATTTGGTATAGACAAGAAGTGAAACAATATTGTGATTTATATAATAAAATCTCAAATAATTACAAGCCACATTTACCAATTTGTCCTTTCTTCAATGCCTCCAGATCTTCTTTAATGTGCTTCATTTCACATTTAATGGAATCCAATGTTTCCTCAAATTCCCTCTATATATTATTGTAAAAAATAATCACTATGTCCCTTTCCTCATGTTCATTTGCAAAGTATTCTCTCAACTTATCAACCAGGTTTTGCAGCTCGGAATGTATTCTCTTCAGAAATTCCTCATCTCCTTGGATAGATTGGATTGAGCAAGAACACATTGAATTCCCTCATTTATCAATGCATAGCTTCATGGTGAATTCCCTCATTTGTCCATGCATAGCTTTATGGTGAATGCCCTCATTTAGCTTCAGATTAGTGATTTTATAGCTAGCTATAGAAGTCTACATAAAACTAATAACAGTATTTAGTGCAGGGTTGTGTCTACACTAGTTCAACTATTTTGCTAAGAGATGGTGAGTCTCTACGTCAGAGATGAACAAATTATCACAAGTTACCTTAAAATCTAGATTCATTAATCAATTAAGATAAGCAAATTTAAGATCTACATCCATTTAAAAGTTTAAATCACACAATACAAGCAACATCTAAATCTTATAATGGCATAAACTTGAATCAATTCATGCTAAAACAATGGAGAATATACATGATTACTAGGAATCCTGGTGTGAGTACCTCCTTCCTTCACCCTTGCTCTTGAATAATTGGAGCTCTTTTCTTCCTTCAGAATCTCCTCAGCATGCCTTTGTTTTTTTATCTTCTCTTTACCATGCCCCAAAGCCTTTCTTATATAGCATTTGTAAATGAGCCTTAGGCTTCTCTTTTGAGTGTGGGATAATCCCCTTTCATGATTTTAGACCATTTTCACTTAAAAACCCCTTTTTCCATAGTTTTTAGGCTTTTTGTACCACTTAGAATGATTTTAAGCACAATTAATGCATTTCTCATAGAGGACTCGTCTCCAAATGAACTTGTGTCATGTCTTCCTGCTGCAGGTGCATGGTAAACATATGATTCATCTGTCACATGACTAAGGGTTTCAATTTGATTGTTAACAAAAACCTAGACTTATAGTATAGTCGGTAGTTGCTAGTGTCAGGCGTTACTGGTTCAAAATTAAACAAGTAATAAAGTATAGTTAATTCATGTGCATCCCTGACCACTGACCTGTGGAATGAAGCGAGCACACAGAAGGATAGATAAATATTTATTCTAGTTCCTACAAAAGGAGGGATAGATGTATTAACCCCTGTGTTAGTTTTTCAAATTTTAATCAATATTATCTAGGACCTTTTTGAAATAATGAAAAGCACAACATAACACAATAGACACATCCTCGGGGAAACTATAAAGGAGAAAACCCCACAACCTCCTCAGAGATAGAATAGTCACCAATACAATATCACCAAAGTAAAACCCCAAAATAAGATGGTCTCTTGCAACTCTCTCTCTTTCCTCCTCTGCGAACTTGTCTTCTCTATCTCACTAATGCGAACTTGAGTGAGTGAGTGTGTGTACAAATGAGAGAGCCTTGCTCTCTATTTACAGTTTACTTTCACTTGACCTTTTTCACTTGCTAGGTCGGCCCCAACTAAATCTGACTGGGTTAACTTCTCTACAGGACTCAATAACCCTAATACAACTGACTCTAGGGGGATCTGATGCCCTGAATTACAAAGGAAGATTTAACACAATGACTTTACATGAACAAATGTAATAATGACATCTCTGGCCAAAGGAATAAACATCATCAGAGGTACAAATAAAATACAATAATAATAACAATATAAAATACAAGTGAATATCTTCTAGATTTACAATTACATCAACACCCTGAAACATTACAACTTTATCCTGCAAAAATTAAGAAAATAATTCTTTGTGTTCTCATGTCTCTTCGATCGAAACCCTATATATATATGCCATGTTGTTCATTCAAAAAATACAATTCAAATTTATTTTCCTATTTCCATACTGACATACATCTTGATTCTTCATCCACAATAGAGTCATCTCTATATGTTCATTCTATAAACTGTCATTTCCGATTGATTGGGATACCAATATGTCCCCATTTTATATGAGATTCCCAAGTGAGGTATAAATTCTTACCCTCACTGGCTAATGGGTTAGTTCCTTAAGGAGGTTGTTTAAAACCTTTTGTTTGATTAATATTATGAGATCCTACTATTGGGTTGGGGGTTATTTAAAATTGAATGGAAAGAGGTTGGGGGGGGGGGGGTGTTCCATGAACTCGATTGAGATATTTCCCACCAATAACTTTCCAACCAAACAATGGAAAGGTCAATATAGTATAGTGGGATTCATTTGTTATGACTTTAAAGGGATGGATGGGGCCCGTTTCCCTCTTCTCTTATATAAATGGGAGTCATAAATCGAGGTTTAAGTTCTGACTAGTCTAGCTTATATTGCAATGAGAGTACCGAAGTGCTATACAACCAAGTAAATGGAGAAAGTTAAATATCATGGAGCATTCTTCACTTTTTGGTGAGTTATTTGACAAAATCTGACAATTGATAATTGCAATTTTGACAATAGAATTTTAGAATTTCATATATTTTAATGTTGTAGATGGATTCAGAGACCCATTTAGAATTCCATTAATTCTAGGGGTCTTTGAATCCATCTGTAGCATTAAAAGTTATGAAATTGTAAAAAAAAATACAATTTTGTAAATTTTAACACTGCAGATGGATTTAGAGATACCCTTAGAGGCCATGAAAGGCTTATGTGGAGTCCTCTTTGAGAATATTTAAAGGGGGTTTTTATTTTTTTTTAATTTAATGGAAAAAATGACGAAGAGGATAATTGTGGGAATTTAGACTCATCCGAGGATGAAAAAACACAAGGTTCCCTATTAAAGATGATAGTTTATCTTCGAAAAAGAGGCAAAACTCTCTTCTTTTTAAAATGGAGGTCATTGCAAATTTCATGCAAGGAGATGCGGGTGGGGGTTTTCCTTTACCATTTGGAATTAGACATGATGAGAATACTAGTAGATGAGTACGACTGGTGAATTAATGGAGGATGTGAAATTGCTTTTTTTAACTGTCATGACGCCAAAACTTTGACCTATCGAAAATTTTAATGACTTCCGAAGGTGTCAAACAACAATGATTTTGGAAAAAATAAATATGAGAGCGATTTCTATGGAAAGCTATATGACATAACATTGTCTCTATGGCATGATGGAGCATGAGACAATACATAACCAAATGCCACTAGTACACAATGAGAGATAAGTGACCAAAATACATATATAAATGACCACTTTTGATTTAGTGATCGCTAGTCGGTAATTTCCGGTCTCTCATTACGCAACAAAAATTGGTCATATTTAGTTTGGTCATTTATAGCTTGGAATTTGGTCATTAATTTAGTCATATATTTGGAATTTCCAAATATATGACCAAATGACAAGCTATAAATGACCAAACTAAATATGACCAATTTTGGTCGCGTAATAAGAGACTAAAAATAAGCCACCAAAACTACCATTTAGTCAGTTATATGCGAATTTTGGTTTCTTTTTTTGTCACTTATCTCTCATTTTTTGGTCACGTATCTCTCATTTTTTGTTCATTTTATATGTGAATTTTGGTCATTTTATTTGGTAACTTGTCTATCATTGTTTGATCATGTATTTCGCATTTTTTGGTCAATAATTTAGTCATTTTATATGTCTTCATTGTGTTTTAGTAGTTTTAATGGTGTTCATTATTAATAAATATAAATTTTTATTATTATATTGTGTGTAAATAAAAAAAAGAGTCATACAATATTCATGCTCATCTAATACACATGTAATCATGCAATATTGTCACATTAATTAGTAAATTACAACACTTATAAATAATATAAAGTTCAAACATATATATAAATTTTAAACACGCATAAATGATATTATATGAAATGTCAAGTATTACAACAAATATGAGTTTTCAACTGAATATTGACACTAATAGACTAACACTGGTCCATGACAATATATAGTAACTTCTAGTTCCTCAATATTACTTTGGTTGTCTTCCTGCCTCTCCGGTTTTGGACTAACACAGGTCCATGACAATATTGACTTCTAGTTCATCAATAGATGTACTTTGGTTGTCTTCCTACCTCTCCATCTTTAACTCATGGATAATTTTATGGGCTAAATTTAGCCCATGGGATATATTAAGGGGGTTACAAAAATTTCGTGGGCTATTTTCTTATATTGAAAGGGTTTTTTAGCCAAAATATATTTGCCCATATCTATTAGAAAAAAAAAATACAAAATTAAAAGGCCTCCTATATATTAATGAGGAAAATGAAAAAAAAAACTATTTTCGCTCTAACGAAAACTCCCTCCAATCTATCTTTCGCCCTCGTTTTCTAGAGAAATTCAAGTGAAATCATTCCTTCGCCATCGATTTTTAGTAATGGAGGCTCCTAGGAGTGATTTCTCCCTCCATTTTTCCTATAATTCAAGCATATGGTTGCATTCACTTGGAATTTTAGTCAATTTCATGTTGATACCTTCTTTGAGCCCTCAATTTCTAGTAGTGGAGGGAAATTTAGGGGTGATTTGGTCACATTTAAAAGATACAATGATTCATGGTTCATCCACATTAGATTTTATTTTCAAGGTGAAGGTTCTAGTTTATGTGATTCCACTTTTCATTCTTAGTTTTCTCGACATTTTAATTTTCACACAACATCTCCATTGTTGAAAGTTCATATATTCAAGGGGCATGCCGCACATGTAATTTATCATAGAATACATACTCGCATCATGTTTTTCATCCAATAATTAATGCATTATGCCTTTTATCATGATTTTTATGCTTTTTATCCAAAACTGTAATAGATTATTATAATGTTAATCTTCCTTTTATCGTGCTTTTTATCATGGAGACTTTTCAAGGCATGTTGAATTCTAGGGAACTCTTAATTCTTAGGGATCATTTAGTGTTATTAGGGTTTTAATCTATCCGAGGAGTATTGGTTTCGTGAAAGCATTATAGAGCTTAGAAGATAGGATTTATTTTATGCCTTGTCATGTTTAAACCATCAACTGACATTTATACGTTGTTATGTAAAATTAGTCACAGCAGATCTAATGAACAAGTAAATCAATCACAACAGATGAACATAGAAAATATGGTGTAAAACTGTGCAAAACATGCAGCAGTGCTCAATATCCCAGAAAGGGTGAATGAATTACAATAGAATACAATCTGTCACAATGAATGAGCAATTCGAATTGCCTAAGGAGGTCATTCGAATCACTGAATGGAGTAGCTTGACTCTATCTAGGAGTCCTCATCAATCATCGGTGGTGCTCATCAATCACAACAACCAGTCATCCAGGTGTCAATCTGAGTCTAACTGAGTGTAATAAGTGTAACTGAAGTGTGTAGCACTGATTTAGGATCTGGAGGCTCAGTGGGGGCGCATGGGAGGCTAACTGAAGTCAGAACAAGTCACCTAATCAAACTGGAGGTCAAACGGAAGTGATACAGTCAGTCGGGAGTGAAACGCGCCTCAAATCAGGGAGAATCGGAGCTAACTGAATGTAACTGAAGTGGAACTACAGTGGTAGGTGAACAAGTGCGCCCTTCTCTGGCAGTAGGTGAGAAGTGGGCGCCTTTCAGCTTAGGAGGGCTAAAACTCTGTGGTAAGTGGCTCCCGGTTGCTAGAATGAAGTGGATAAGGTGCTGGAGGCATCAAACTGGTGACTGGGATGCATGCCAGTGCATGCCTGTGCATGCCAACCCTAGATTCTGCATGCAAACCCTAATTTGCATGCAAGATCCTGAAAAAGATGATGTGGATATCCGAACACCCCCCCTCAAGCTAGACTATGATGTGCCAACAAAATAATGTGGGGCCCTGGTAACTAAGACCAAAAGGTCACCCCAATACAATAATCCAAAAAATGCTGAAAATAAACTAAGTGAGGAAAGAGGGAAAACCCAGTGGGAAGAAAGCCCCCCCCTCAAGCTAAAGCATAATAATGAATCAATCTGTCTCCACCATGATGGAACTCACCCCCAACAGTGAACGGAGGTAAGAGAACTTCTTCTCAGTGAAGCTCTTGGTGAAGATGTCTGCAATTTGCTCATCAGTAGGGCAATATTGCAGAATGATGGTGCGGTCATGCACCAACTGTCGAATGTAATGCATATGAATCTCAATGTGTTTGGTCCTCTGCCGCTGAACTGGATCTGTGGAGATCTTGATAGCACTTTGATTGTCACAAAAGAGGACAGTCGAAGTAGTTCCACCAAAACCAAACTCGGAAAGAATACCCTGCAACCAAACTGCCTGAATGCAGGCATTGACTGCCCCTCGATACTCTGCCTCTGCTGAAGAAAGTGCAATGGCTGCTTGCTTTTTGCTGGACCAGCAAATAGCACCATGAGCAATCATGAAAACATAACCGGAAGTGGACTTCCGATCAATGCTATCACCTGCCCAATCTGAATCAGTAAAACCAATGAAATCTAGCTCAGAATCTGCAGCATAGTGTATGCCAAACTGTCTCGTACCTTGCACATACTGCAAGATCCGCTTGGCTGCTCGCCAATGAAGCTCATATGGCTGCTGCATATATCTTGACATGGCACTCACGGCATATGAGATATCAGGCCGTGAATGTGTCAGATAAAGTAGTGAACCAATCAACTGTCGATACATACTGCAATCTGCAAGCGGTGTGGAATCTCCCTCCTCAAGACTGATTCCTGAGAGGAATGGGAACAGGGCTGCCTTACATTCAGCCATATTAAACTTCAATAACAGGTCAGAAGCATATTTTTGCTGAGATATAGTGATCCCATCAAAATTTTGAGCTATCTCCAAGCCCAAAAAGTGACTCAGCAAGCCCAAATCGCTCATGTCAAAAGCTAGATTTAAGGCAGATTTTAGCTTGTTTATTGAAGTAAGTGTGCTACCAGTAATAAGCAGATCATCAACATAAAGTACAATAACCAAAAAATTACCTTTAACTCGCTGAAGATACACATTCGGATCAGATTTGCATCTTTGGAAATTCTGAGAAAGAAGGAAGGAGTCCATCTTTGCGTACCAAGCTCTTGGGGCCTGTTTTAACCCGTACAAAGACTTCTTCAATCTACAAACCAATGATGGATCTGATGTATAACCCTCTGGCTGCTGCATATAGACCTCTTCAGCAAGGTCTCCATGTAAAAATGCACTCTTCACATCCATATGGTGCACTTCCCAGTGCTTGGATGCGGCAATAGCTAAAACAAGGCGGATGGAATCCATCTTTGCAACCGGTGCAAAGGTCTCTGTGTAGTCCACTCCTTGGACTTGGGAAAAACCTTTTGCCACCAACCTTGCTTTATATTTGCTGATAGTGCCATCAGCAGCAACTTTAGTACGGTAGACCCATTTACATTTCACTAATTTTCTTCCAGGTGGAAGATAAACTAGCTCCCATGTATTGTTCTTTTGAAGAGAACTGTACTCTTCGTCCATGGCACTTTTCCATCTCGGATATCGATGGGATGAATGGTATGATGTAGGATCTGAACCAGCCATCAAATAACAAATCTCAGGAAGAAATGGATCAGCAATAGAAAGAGCCATACCTGCTCTTTGAAAGTCTCCTCTTGTTCGTCTCGGATCAGCAGGATTTCCAAGACTAGAACCAGCAGATTGTAGAGTGTTTTGGGCCCACTTTGGTAACTGAGGAGGATCATAATGATCGGATTCCGAACCTGATATGTCATGATCATCATATGCTGCTACAATATCAGAAATATCAGAACTCATACCTTCATTATCGCTGCTCGGATCTTCTTCTGGTGAAGGCGGTGGATCGGCAGTCTTTTCCTCGACTAGTTGCAATTCTTGAAGCGGTTCTTCAAACTGCACACTGCGCTCTATAAATATCTTTTTTAGATCTGATATCCATGAGTTTATATGCTTTTGATTCTTCCCCATATCCTATCAATATGCACTCGATACTTTGTGGATCCAAAGCTCGTCTCTTCTCAGAAGGAATTCTAGCCCATGCAGTAGAGCCAAAAACTCTCAAATTTGACACATCCGGTTTGTGACCAAAGAATGCTTCGAAAGGAGTCATACCTTTCACGGATGAATGTGGAACACGGTTCTGTATATATGCAGCAACATTGTTTGCTTCAGCCTAAAGATTTGCAGCCAAACCTTTTGATTCAATCATGCATGTAGCCATCTCTTTTAGTGACCGGTTTTTCCTTTCCGCTACACCGTTCTGCTGGGGTGTGTAGGGAACTGTATGTTGGATCTTGATTCCGCTTTGGGCACAAAGTTGCAGCAACTCGGACTTGATATATTCCCCACCATTATCAGATCTAAGAGCTTTGATCTTGCTCTCAGTGGTGGTCTCAACAGAAGCCTTAAAATCCTTGAATTTTCCAAGCACTTCTGACTTGTTTTTGAGAAAGAATACCCATGTAAAGCGGGAAAAATCGTCAATAAATGTCAAAACATACCTTGAACCATTTAATGACATATGGGGAAGAGGACCACTGATATCAGAATGGATCAATCCCAAAATAGTAGAGGCTCTGCTAGCCTTGCCGCGGTCGAATCTGTGCTCGGGGTGCTTCCCAATAATGCAACCGGTGCATATTCCCTTCAAGGAACGGAGTTGTGGAATCCCATCTACCATGGATTTATTTGATAGCAGCAGCAAATACTTATAATTTAGATGTCCAAATATTTCATGCCAAATCCTACTAACCTCATTACCATGTGTGCGAAGAGCAGTGGGCTTTGCAAGCGGAATAAAGTGCGAAAACTCATAACATTTTGCAGTGTGGTTTGTCTTTCCAACCGCAACTAGTCTTCCACTTTTGATATCAGAAATTTCAACTGTATTAGGACTGAATGTGACTTGCTTTGGTTCACCAGTATGTGTCATTTGATACACAGAAAGGAGATTCGAAGCTAAGGAAGGCACATAGAGAACATTCTGAAAGCTTCCATGTTCTACATGAATCGTACCTTTGCCCTTTGAAGAAATTTTTGAGTCATCTCCCAAATGGATGGGGATGGAGCTGTTTGGATCGAATGAGGAAAAAGAATCAATATTTGCAGCCATATGATTTGATGCACCCGAATCTATCAAGAGAGTAGTGGGCTTCGAAACCGTTTCCATGAGTGCTTGTCCTCTTTCATGATCGTCATTCCGATCCTTCTTCCTTGCACCGTCAGGAAGGGTTATGTTGTTCTTTTCCAAGAGGAGGGCCATTTGATCTATAGTCTTCTTCATACATGAACTTTCAGGATTAAAGCCACGGTTACAATAAGTACATTTAGATTTTTGGTTACCTTCTTTGCCCTTTTGCTTGGATTTCGAACTGGATGGTGCATCCGTTTGCTTGCCTTTGTCTTTTTGCTTGTGAGGCTCGAATTTGGGCTTCTCCTTCTTTAGCTTTCCTTTACCATTCGAGATCTTGGGTCCTTGAACAAATAGGGATGAATCTTTGGAGCTTATGGACCCCATTTGGATCAACTTGTCATGCTCTTTTGTAACGGACTCAATGAAGGCATTCAAGGTAGGCATCTTCCAATTCGGAGTAGTTAGCCGACCGGAATTGAAAGTAGAGACAAATACCGAATAATCTTTCCCAAGCTTGCTTAGAATGGAGAGGATCAACTGTTTATCCTCTTTGATAACACCACTGTTCTTCAATTTCAAGTTCAAGTTCTTGAATTTTGTGAAGAATTCATTGATGGTCTCAAAATTCTCAGGATTAAGGCCAATCAATTCATTCTCTAATTGAAAAGCCCTAAGCTCATCCTGCTTGCCGAATAGTGTTTCAAGTTGCTCCCATATGGCTTTTGGAGTCTTCAATCCGCTGAGATGGAAGTGAAGATCCTTGGAGATGGAGAGACAAAGAAGACCATAAGCTTCATCAAGCTTGTTGTAGTGTTTGGTTCGATCTGACACATTATTTGGCTCCAATTCAAGACCAAGAGTGACTCGGTAGTAACCTTTTGAACGTAATATGATCTCCATATCATCTTTCCAATCAAAATAGTTGAATGGGGTGAGGATAGGCTTTGAAGAAGAGTATTCCATTGCTAGGAGTGAGTCAAACTGATGTAGAATAGGCTTGCATGCACAAGATAGCGAATGCAATTGCTGTAGGGAAGCTTGCATGCACAATGTAGCGAGTGCAATTAAAGGAGACAATAAACCTGCAAATCACATAAAAACAACCACAATAAGGTCGAACAATCCACCCTTTGAGAGTTGCATCACACCTGGGATTGGATTTCAAGCAATGTTGAATAGGTCCAATGTATCAGATCCAGGAATTATGTGGTAACTCAAGCTTCTGGAGTGGTATTGGAATATTTTTCAAGCTTTGCATGCACAGGAGCGAATGCCCTTGAGATATCTCATGCCAAACTTTTGCAATTTTTAGCAATTCAGTCAAATCTTCTTGTATAAACACCTGTAGAAAAGAGATCTTGTCCCTGCAATGGCTCTGATACCATGTAAAATTAGTCACAGCAGATCTAATGAACAAGTAAATCAATCACAACAGATGAACATAGAAAATATGGTGTAAAACTGTGCAAAACATGCAGCAGTGCTCAATATCCCAGAAAGGGTGAATGAATTACAATAGAATACAATCTGTCACAATGAATGAGCAATTCAAATTGCCTAAGGAGGTCATTCGAATCACTGAATGGAGTAGCTTGACTCTATCTAGGAGTCCTCATCAATCATCGGTGGTGCTCATCAATCACAACAACCAGTCATCCAGGTGTCAATCTGAGTCTAACTGAGTGTAATAAGTGTAACTGAAGTGTGTAGCACTGATTTAGGATCTGGAGGCTCAGTGGGGGCACATGGGAGGCTAACTGAAGTCAGAACAAGTCACCTAATCAAACTGGAGGTCAAACGGAAGTGATACAGTCAGTCGGGAGTGAAACTCGCCTCAAATCAGGGAGAATCGGAGCTAACTGAATGTAACTGAAGTGGAACTGCAGTGGTAGGTGAACAAGTGCGCCCTTCTCTGGCAGTAGGTGAGAAGTGGGTGCCTTTCAGCTTAGGAGGGATAAAACTCTGTGGTAAGTGGCTCCCGGGTGCTAGAATGAAGTGGATAAGGTGCTGGAGGCATCAAACTTGTGACTGGGATGCATGCCAGTGCATGCCTGTGCATGCCAACCCTAGATTCTGCATGCAAACCCTAATTTGCATGCAAGATCCTGAAAAAGATGATGTGGATATCCGAACATGTTAGTGGTTGCTACTCTTCATGGAGAGATGCAACATGGTTTTTATATATTCAAACTATATTTGACCCAATTGTTTAAATTTTTCTTTTATTAGAATCTTGCTATGCAATTATTATTGGATATTAGTCATTCATGAGAGTGTGTATGTTCATAATTTTTTTCTATTATTGTTGATGTTTGGGAAGTTTGTAATATAAATGAATGCACACTTATTATAATGTTGGGGCTATAGTAGAATGGTCATTATTTTGGCACTATCTTCCTACAGAGTTGTCCAAAGCGTTCTAGTAGATTCTTTTATTTGTATTGAGAAGTTCATGACTGGTAGATCTTTTTATTTGTATTGTCAAGTTTGTCAATTTTATCTGTAACCTAAATTTTTTGGGTTCAATATTTGTTTTACTGTATCTTGTTTTTTGTAAGGGTAATTCAAAAGTAAATTTTTTTTGGTGATTTTTTTTATGTATAATTACTATCATCATCTAGAAATGGATCTAGTTATGCATGATGAATATATGATTTAGCTGGAACACGATACTTCATTTCCATCATGATTATATATAATATGTATAGGGCATGTTTGACCATAGATGTAGACATTATGCTATTTGATATCTTGTCTTTTGCATTCAATGAGGGTGCACTAGTACAAAATGAGATATAAGTGACCAAAAAAAAACTACCAAAATCCACATATAAATGACCACTTTTGAGTTGGTGACCACTGGTAGCAAATTAGTGGCTATATATCACGGGACCAAAAATGTGGTCATATTTAGCTTGGTCATTTATAGCTTATATTGTGGTCATATATTTGGTCGTATATTTGGTCATTAATTTGGTAATATATTTGGTCTTTAATGGTCACATGATAAATGACCGCTAATTTTCTACCAGCGATCACCAACTCAAAAATGGTTATTTACATGCATATTTTGGTCATTTTTTTGGTCACTTATCTCTCATGTTGTAATGGTGGTTGTTTATATACAAATTTTGGTCATTTTTTTAGTCATTTATCTCTTTTTAGTGGTTTCAGAATATAAATAGGGCAAGGTGGAATCGAACCACCAACCTCCTGCCTATAAGGCAGGTGATCTACCATTGAGCTAGCACCCTTAATTGGATTCCTTGTGGATTGATATGAGAATAAAATGTAAGGAGTGGGATATTAACATTGGACACACCAAGCCGGAGTCCAGATGTAAATACAAAGTTATGAATAGCTGAAATTTTTGCAATTAATATTTTTTGAGTGAAGGAACAGTCTAGGCATTTCAGAATGTAGTCTTGTGACAAGTGGAAGATTAGCAATATGTCAAAACAATGCAGTCCAATGTTTGAAAAACACTATTAAACAAGATATACCTTCGCTTCATTGAATAAGCAACGATCAAAAAGTGTGTTGGATTCATGCTATAAACATTGATAAGACATTTTTAAGCACTTGTCAAACTTCACTGAATTAAAGACAAGAATATCACCAAAAAAAAAGTACTTCCCTCCAATGAAAGACAAAAGAATATCACCTTCGATGCCCCAATAATGATGAGTAGGAGATATTCTTGATGGTGTAGGTGCAGAAGAAGCAAAGGACCCTAACAATGCAATAAACAGATTATCCTTAGTGAATTTTGTAGATGGTACCCAGTGTAACCGTATCAGTGCTAATTACAACACTTGAATTGTTAGGACATTAAGCAAGGAATTAAATAGAGCCATCCAACCCAAGGGATTGACTCTGAGACTCCCTGCATGAAGCTCAAAGGCACTCAAGATAGCACACAGAGATAGTAAATAGTTGAAGATTTGAATGACTGGCCTCTAAATTTATAAGTTGTTATCTGTTATTCTCTTTTTTTAATTTCCATGACTATTTTGTATTTTAGGAAAGTGCATCAAGGAGGAGACAACATGTTGTTTTTATTATGGTGCTAAGCATTTGTTTCTAAAGAGCATGTATATATATATATATATATATATATATATATATATATATATATATATATATATATATATGCTGACATCAGTACTACACCTCGCTTCTATCAGTGCAAGCATGAAAAATAAAAGGAAATGCATTCCACAGAAATGATTGCTCAAAATAAGCATATGCATTGGGAAGACATGCAAACAAACATGCGAATTGATGACATTTTCCATACGTCATTTGTAGGGGAGTGAAACCCATAATTTATTCCTATGCCAAAAGGCATCAGGTCTCTCTGCACATACAGAGTCTTCAAATTTTTTCTGGATTTCATCTTTCTCTTTCTGCCATTCTGGACTGAGAAGTTGAGATTCAATCCTTTTGTATTGAAAATCTTGTTGGATTAACTTCAAGTCTTGTTCTTTGTGTTATATTGCTTGATAGCATTCAAAATCTTTATGGACCTGAGTAGACACCTTAGGAATAGACTTGAATTCATAAAAAACTTTATCTTTCCCTATAGTAAACCATATGCCTTTCTTACAAATTTTTTCATTTCGTTCGCTGGTGTGAGGTTCAACTGTGGCAAGGAAAGGAGCTCCCATGATCGCTTCAACATCCAAGTTGATAATATAAGCCTTGATATGTAGCTTATGGTTTTTCATGATTATCACAACATTGGGAATGAAATGCGTGATTTTTCTATCTCCCTCCAATCCTTTGATTGAGCTCTTGGCATGCATCTATTTCCAGAACTTGCCACTCAGGAATCTAGAGCTGAAGAATTTACAATCACTGCTTGAGTCGATGAGAGTAAGGAAGGATTTTTTTATTCCATCGATGTAAAAGGTCATCTCAACTATGGCCTCTAAGTTTAGATCATGTATAAATGCATTCCAGAGGATCCATGGACTTCTTCTAGTATGGGAACATTTCTTGTTTATGCTTCTTCATCTGAGAAGATTCTTCATTATCGCTACTGAATAGGCCAATGCTTTTTCCCTTCATATCTTCCTTGGCTTCTTTTACCTATGGGTTATGGGCCTCTATTGCTACTACTCTTTCTTTGAGTAGTCTGAGTTCTTCTTTGATATCTTTCTGCTCCTTGTGCAGATCGACCAAAGTTATTTCTTCAAAGCTTGGGAGATTTCTTTCTTTCAAGACTGGAATAGTATTTGACTCAAAAGTTGGAAAATATGTGAAGATCTTCTTCTTTCCTTTTTTCTTCTTCTTAAATTCTTTAGATCTTGAACTCTCAGAACTGTTGGATATTTCTGAGACTACCTTTGGCTCTTTCTCCTTTTTCTTCATGTCCTTCTCACTCTTTTTTTCTTTTCTTCCTCTCATAGCTTTGAACAAGACTTTTGCTAGAGAGTCCTTAAGGCTACTAGCCTGCATTCTAGTAACAAGATGTGTGAAGTTAACTAGGTCATTGCCTCCTTCTGAGGCCATTAGACGATATTATGATTGGAGAAAATCTTTAAAAGCTTCTTCTTTTTCGTCTGCATATGATCCTTTATCTTCATCTGTAACAGGATTAGATGTGGGGTCTTCAAATTATTGGGCAACCTGTACCTGCTCGTTTTTTGGGAAGGCCTTATCGTATTCTCTATTTACTCTCTAGACTTTTGGACACTGGGTCGTATTATGGTAGTTGGAACCACATATTCTGCATTTTCGGCCCCATTCTATCCGAGCCTTCTCATTTGGCTGCCATCTTTGTAAACCATATGCATCACTAATTGTACTTTCTAATCCCATTGACTCATCTTTCGATCATTTGTTGGACATTAATAATATTATTTTACCTTATCTCTTCCTGTAATACCATCTTGCGCAAGTTTTGGACCAAATTGTTTTAGTAACATTGAATAAGGTGTTATTAGGAGTTCTAATGATTAAATAAAATATTGTTAGAAGTCCCTATGTTAAGAGGGTCATAATTAATGTTAATGACACATATTACCTACAGGTTAATTAGAGAATTAGTTAGATAACTTACTACATGGTGCATAGCAGACAGCCTTGTTAATTTATTAGATGAATTCCTTGTTAACAAAACACATTCTCCTTATATCTAACTCTCTTGAGTCTCATGTGATGATCATAGAACTAAAGTACCAACACAAAAAAGACCTGATCCATAGTATTCATAATTCTCAATAGCAACACAACCTTGATTCTTATGTCTTTCCCACAAAAGGATCATGGAAGAATTCGCATGGCTCATTTGGATCAAAGATTAACAAGGTTCCAAGTTCAAGAACAGATAAAGAAAATATCTGCAAAAAATAATAACCCCTGAAAATCAATTACTTAAAAATCCAAAAAGAATGGAAACAAGCTTCAAATTGATAATATTTTACTGTATAAAAGAAATGTCACTGAGAGATTTAATAGAGACAAAAAGACTAAATCAGTATTTTCAACTATCTTAAGCTCTAGCAAATTCTGCTATAAAATACCATATCCCATTAATTTTTAAATACCAAATGCCATTTCCTATCTGCGATGTACATAAATCCTTTAGGCCTTTAATTTCACATAAAAAATAAATCATGGCTCTAAAAATAAAATGGAGAAAAGGGAAAGGTGGAACATTCAAGCATAAGAAATAATAGTTGCATATGCTATGGGTAGGGTGAAGATACTTGCTTCTTACTCCAATCTTACTGATGAGTACCAACAACAAGAGAAAACTCAAGGAATACGCAACCTTCCTTTGAAATCCTGATTCCTCTTGACTTCAGTGATAAAAAATATAGTAGGAAATTTATGCTTTCTATTATTAGAATATTGAAAATTTGCATTAACAGAATTACAATTCACAAAATATGTGAAATGTAAGAATACTACAAGCACAAATATAAAACAAGACTGTTATGTTAATTTTTACGTGTAACAAATGCAGAATAACCACCAAACATAAATAAAAAATATAATTGCAGCCTACAAAATACTTCAGTAAAATTACAAGAGAAATTGAATTAGAAAATACGTACGTCCAATGTACTATACTCAGGTGCTTTGGGTTGCATCCCCAATGCTGCTTTACCTTTGTAAAATGTATACTTCACAAATATTTTGCTGGGTTGACCTGAGAAATGAATGTCAAATCATGTAAAGACTCTGCACATACAGAGTCTTCAAATTTTTTCTAGATTTCATCTTTCTTTTTTTCTGCCATTCTAGACTGAGAAGCTGAGCTTCAATCCTTTTGTATTGCAGATCTTGTTGGATTAACTTCAAGTCTTGTTCTTTATGTTCTATTGCCTGATAGCATTCAAAAGCTTAATGGACCTGAGTAGACACCTTAGGAATAGACTTGAATTCATAAAAAACTTTATTTTTCCCTATAGTAAACCATATGCCTTTCTTATTCCAAATATGAAAACAATAATCACTAAGGTATTCACTCCAATATAGAAGAGATAACTAAATTTAAGAAGTGAAGTGGATAATAGATTCACATGTTGATCCCAAAAGATGCTCTTTAAATCTGTACAATGATCATCTTCTTCCGCTTAACTCGATCCAAATTTTTGACTTGTCACATAATTATATACTTTTTTAGTTGAATTCTTTAAATTATGTGGTATATCCTCCAAAATAGCTATAAATTCCTGGCCACTCTATAGTATACAAATTGGTTGAGAAGGCAATCTTGACAACTTCTAGAATGACCTTGGGGACTTCTTGTTGCTTTCCTCGAATTTATTTTACAGCCTATTGCTGATCTAAGATGAGAAAAAAATTCCTATCTTAACAAGGATGGTTTTGAGTCTAGGAAATGAATGGTCCCAGTTCACCTTTCATTGTTGTTCTTGGACCCTCTTCTACCCTTCTTTCGGTGGATCTCTGTGGGTAGGATTTCTTGGTGGAGAGGACATATTCCTCACTAGATATTGAGATGGTAAATTGGATAGAAGAATATTAGATTATACTTTCACCCTCTATGGTTTCCTGAATCCTTTTTATCCTTTGTAATTCCTCTATATAGTACTGTTTCCTGTGTTCCCCCATTCCCTACTAGAAGTCCCATAAAAATCCATTCTATTCTCATTATATCCTTTTCCTTCATTATCTTCTGCTCTAGGTGTTGTTTTCACTATCTTTCCCTTCTTCCCTTTTTTTCCTTTATTGGTTCTTGTCTAGTGTTTTGTCCACAAAATAAAATTCCTATGTTTCCTTTTTAGGTGCTACTAGGAAATCTGGAGTTACCTCTTTATGGCCAAAGGCCATTTGCACATGCTTATCTTGTCTACATACAACTGCCATCTACCCACTGCTAAAAATAGTAGTGATTGCGTAAAATGTAGGAATTGAAATTTGGAGTGTGCCTTCACAACCAAATGTCAACTACTGTAGCCAACTTGTGTGTTTAAAACAACACCTATTAAAAATAACACTTGCTAAAAGTATAATTTACTAAAAATAGTAGGTTTGCCACTCAACTCAAAATGCTAGACTACTACCCCTGAGAACATTTACTATAAATAACATGATTAAAAATTGACGATGCTAGAATAACGCCATCTCACATGTCACAAAAATAGGCTTATCTAACTCATATGCCTATAAGGAACAAGAACATATTATCTATTTTCCAATGCAGGACCTCTAACTCCAATTGCAAAAAAAATAGTATCTTGATTTGTTACACATGTTGCTAAAAATGTACTTACTCGATTCATGTGATGGTAAAGATCAAATATATTCCATCTGATCCAATCCAATCCAACATGCAAGCTCTGTAGCATCACTTGCTAAAAAAAATAAGTATCACAAAATTGCATGCATGTCACATGCAATCTAATAGCACACTATGCATGCACCTGTAAAACACATTTCTTAATTCACAACATGAACTTCGAGTGGCATAGTTCTGGAATAGAGGAGATAGATTTATGAATTGAAAGAAGACATTACTGCCAACTACCTGCCAAAGGTAATGAAATCTATGGAGGCAAGGAAGGATCCATAATTTTTCCCAGCTGTATAGTCTTCAAAATATATAACACAATTTTCTGTTGTACAACTATTGCTAGAAACAAGATTGATTAAATATCATTCTTGGAAATGCTTTCACTTGCAACTGTTGCCAGAAACATGATTGATTAAATATCATTCTTGGAAATTCTTTCACTTTTTTTCAACTAATACCAATTAACTGGTCCATCCCCAGGAATCCATGTCTTGCTCATTGGAATCAATGCTAATCACATGCAAAAACACACATTTCAAGCATGGCAACCACAACAACCAGTGAGGGAAAATAAATTATCATTGTTGTCCATGAGGTGTTCTTGAGACGGTGAATAATCCAGCATTCTATATTTTTATCTCCAACATATTTTAAAAAGGATGTTACCTACTGGCTTAGAGACAAACACCAGATACACATCTCATACTTGTGTAGAGAAGTATATGCAATTGGCTTGAAATCAAATTACTTGTACTTTAGTATACCAATTGTTGAGCATGCAACCATATATTTCATAGTTCCCAACCTTTAACCACGTGATACATATACTTCTCTACACAATTGTAGTTATGTAATAATCATGTCTAAGAGCCTAACTGCAATTTTACAAAATTTGACAATATATTCTTCAATACGAGTAACAACATATCCATTGGATTTATCGATGAGCCCAACAAGATTCTAAATACTCTCCTTTCTGTAGCTACAAAACTAACCAAGGAAAATAATTCAAATCATCTAGTACAATGGCTTGGTAACTTTTTTTTACTTAGTAGAAGAAGGATCTAAATATTTTTGTAAATACAACAAGTCTTGCACTCCCTTATAGAATTGAAAGAAACCCTTCCATAACTTTCAGTAGGACCCATATTGGACAATACCATAATGTGTGGTAACTGTAGATGCAAAATGGTTGTCAAAGACAGTAGCAGAGCCTTCATATATTTTCTAGAATCACTACAAATGTGGAAATTAACTAAATCTACTTGTAAAACTATAATCCATTAATTTTCTGGTCATTTCAATAATGATAGTCTTGGCATTTGGATGAAGAGTTTCACTTCATTAAGGTTCTCCAACAAATGTGCTGGATGCATAGTTAAATTCTTGATATGGGGATCTCCATAGGATTGTGTGCAAAATTGGTTGTGAGAAAAACCTCCCACAAATTGGATCTCATAGATATTTGGGAAAGGGTTGATTACTTTCTCACATTTCTCATCAAGATGAGATTTCATATTTTTAAAGTGGGGTTCTTCTCAACAAATGGATGAGACTCACAAAATTCTTTGAATGACAATTTTTACTGCTGTAGGGAATGACGAACGGGCCCAATTTCACCACAGGTTGCCCATAATCTTTAGGAATTAACCCAGACTTGCTAATGAGGCTTGCTGCCAACAAAAACATGACCAGAAGTGAAGGTTTAGGGCTGTAGTATGCCTAGACATGCCAAGAATGCAAATTTAGCCTACATAGGTTCAACCAAAACCCTTGCTCAGCAAAAAACTCCATAAATATCTCAGTCTTGATGCTCTGAATATGCCATCGATCTGCTGTAGCTTCATGAGTATGCAATGAAACTTCAAAATTTTAGTAATGGCACAATAATTTATATTAATTTTCCCTCCATATCACCTGATTAATCATAGGTCATCCTTAGAATTACCCTTATACAAGTTGGCCCTAGCTTCTTCTCTATGATAGGCCGGCCTCAATAGTTACTTTTGCAGGTTGGCCCTTGGTCCTTGATTGAAATTATGCCTACCATCAATATATGAACTAAAGGTTATGGAGTGTATGGAATAAATAGACAGGTTCAATGACCAAAGCCTCTATGATAAGATGGATCAGTACCATGGTCAAAAGAAACTTTCAAAGTTTCAAAATTGCACCAATAAGCAGTGAGGTAACAACATAGAATATCAAGATCTATCCCTTTAAGTGGTTGTGGAATGCTCAACAACCTGAAGAGGACAATCTTCTTCTTAATCACAATCTTAGATATTTCAACAACCACTGATTCCAATTTTCCTTGCCACATGGTCTTTTATCTTTAACGCAGATTGTGTCAAAGTATGAATGCAATTGGTGGATATATAAGACTCCATCATAGCTTGATATCGAACTATCACCTGTAAATGAAAATCTGAACTGTAGGAATGCCACTGACCAACATTAGTTTCATCAATCATGTTATTACAACTTCTATGTCAATTTAGCATAAAAGCACTCATTGCATTCTACTATGCTTCTCAGATCAGATAACAAGCAACCACATGCCAATAAAAATAAACTATGATTAAAATGATGTTGATTGCAGAGACGTGGAAAAGAACAATTCCAATGGCCACATGTGCATTTAGCTGTGATCTAATGGTAAGTGTGGGATTCTACTAACTATATGATCCAAGTTCAAATCCTGATGGGCATACCCCAACCATTAAATGGATACATTAAAGCAAAGAGGGGACCATATTTATGCAGTTTTCATGTACAACGTTCTGGATTTTCATGTTGCCTCTTTCTAAACAAATGTGTTTCACTAATGAAAAGAAAAAATAAAATACAATAGTCAGGTTCTAGAATGATGATCCTCTTCATTGGCTGCTAAAATTGTATCCATTGCTTCATGCTAATAATGACAGTTAATGCACAATGCATAGGTCATAACTGCACCAATGTGTGCAACATTCGAGGACCATGGACCATTAAAAGGGATTGTGTTAAATGCAAGAAATTAACCTTGGCCATATTCCATACCTACACAGACTAATTGCAAACAACAGTCAATCCCTAACTGCAGACTAACTGGATGAAGCTATCTCTGATAAGCATGATTGAAATAATTGGGATTGATTGTAAGTCAAGTCCAATAACTAGCTAGATTCACCTATGCCCAATAAATGGAGTTTCATAAAATTGAAAGTGGCGATACTTATAAACAAAAATCACTGTACAGAATGAGTTTCTATTTAACCTAGACAAAAAAAAATTTGTAGAATGGATGATTGGTGTCTCTGCATTGAAGAAAATGAAATTTTAATCACAGAAACAACTTACCTATCATTGTGGATGAATAACATGAACCAACCTATCTGTTTTGCATAGGAGGATACATTGTATATTCAGAATGCAGCCTCTCCAAATGTACTGCTCTGCCCCTACTTGCCCCAAGATTGGATTAGAGAGTAACCAAATTCTCCATTTTATAGAGCCAGATGTATCATAGATTCATAATGCAACCTTTCCAAATGTCCTACTCTGCCCCGAGATCGGATTTAAGAGTATGCAACTTGTCCCTTTTATAGAGCCAGATGTAATGTAGATTCAGAATGTAGACTCCCCAAATGTCATGCTCTGCTACGAGATCACATTGAAGAGTATAATAGAGTACAGATATTGAGGACCCAGACCACTTTTCTTTGAATTGATTTTTCCCACTCATCCGGTTGAGATGTTGAGATTCCATATATTTGATTAGATTTGAACTTGTTTTTTTTCAAGTTTTATTTGATATGCGTGGAAATTTTCAACCTAGCTACCTTCAATGTGGGTGGAAGGGAAGTCCTCTAGCTCTGATCTTTGAACTTGTGACTTCATAAAATATTTTATAAACAAATTACACTTGTTAGAGTTTATATCGCTCCTCTTTAAGTATCTTTGTTCTAGGTTTTGTATTATTCTAATATATTGGGTAATAAAGATTAAGAACATTAAAGTATATTTTGGCATCATAGAAATAAGAGAGCCAACATATTAGTAAGTATTATCTATTATTACTTTGATGGTAGTAGGATATATGGTATTCATGTGTTAAGGACATATGGGAAAGCAAAAGAAATAGAGGTATGCAAAGAGGATTGCTAGCTTGTTGGAGGTTGTTTGATGAGACGGGGTGAGGAGTTCAACATTAGATTGCACTAGCATCATGGGAATCAATACCAAAATACAAAATTTTGATGTATAATGTACAAATGGTCTTTCAATGGATAAAGAAGGCATGTCATGGATGTTATCCTTTCTCATCTAGAACAACATCATCCGAGAGTTATACCTAGAGATGGAAGAAAATACTTTAGGAAAAGGGGAAAATGTGGTTAACAAATTATCCAAAAGAGGATCAAATGTATCTGTCAAACCTATTGAAGGTGATGGTGCAAAGTATAAGACACGTAATGTAGGACAATCCATTTAGTTTTGTATAGGAAATGTCGAGGAGGTAAGCCGTAAACTGTTAGTTAATGATCATCTTATTACCTCATCCAATTGTCTTGTGGGGTGTATCTGTCAAACTTGATATGGATAGGGTTCAACCAAGGGTGAATCCACAATGTGCAAAGATTATGGTAAAGATCACTAATATGATCGCACTAAGGGTTTCAAGGTTTATAGGGGTGCAACCTGGACTTAGATGTGTTGAGTGAATATAAACAAAGGATAAAAAATAATTTGGGAATTCCAAGTAAAAGTCAAGTGAAAAATATAAGGGGTTATGTGAAGTGGAAGAAAAACTTAGTGAGAATGGTAGTTGGGGAATAATATCTAATGTTGGAGTAGGTTATGGATTACAATGGTAAAACCATCACAAGGAAATTCTATGGGGAGAGGAGTTTTTGAGTGAACCCTATTTTACTAGTTATAGGTGGGTGACCAATTTTAGGTTATATCTCAAAAATCCACCTGATGATGAGAGGATGGCTTGGGTTCATGCTCAAAATAGAAGACAAAAAAATATGAGGATGTGGTTGGTATTTGGGGCCAACAGCTTTGTCAAGACAAAAGTGGTTAGTTTCCTTAAACCCTAGGTTGGAAGCATCTATGAAGTAGATGGTGTGGGTTAACTCAATAAGACTTCCCATAGAATTATGTTCTTATAATATATTAAGGGGCATTGGAATATTTGGGAAGAACAATACATTTCAATAAGTCCTATGAAAAAATTCATTATAGAACTATAACCAAAGTATTGGCTTAGTCAAACTTAAAACAAGGGATTCTCCTTGCTGATTTCCTCTAGAGCACACACTTGTGGGATTTTGAAACAACTTTGATAAGACGAGGTGCATAATTTTGGTAACTTAATATTGAAATAGTAGATTAGTCATATAAATACAAGAAGTTACCAGCCAAATTAGTCATATAGTTCAAATTGAAAGTTGAATAGTGACCTACTGAAAACTCAAGAGGTCATAGCACTCCATTTTTATCATAAAATATAAGTTTGATAATGAAGTTCATGACTTTGAACAATAGCCCTGATCCTCTCTTAGGATATTGCACTCTAGTAATGAGTTATTTTCATGGATAAACTGTAACTAGGGGATCCAAGGAATAGATACTTCAATTATCTCAAAGAATGGTAGAACCAATATGTTTCTAAAAAAATTCAACATATATGGGTCATTAATATTAGAAATGTCAGCAAGATTTTAATTGTTATTTTTTACAAGTTAAAAAGATATAATGTTGCTGGAGAGAATCACATCCTGGTATGATAGATGTTTCAAAACCTTATAATATTATGGGAATTCACTTAAGCATAAATACACACCCTACTATGGCAGACATAATATAAAAGCACCAAACAGAAAAATTCACTTAAGCAGAAATAGACACCCTGCTATGGAAGTTCCTTGTTAGTCATATGCCAGTACCTACCTAAATCCTCCAGTCTTTTGGTTAGTTCTGGAGGTAATTATGCAATTTCGTACATGATTTTAGATACAGGTATCATAGTATGTATCTCAAATAAAAGTGGGAGTCCTTTACTATTACTAACTAGTGATGCTAACTCTGTAGTCTAGTCAATCAATTAATTACTAAGGAAATAAGTGCAGATTCAATATTGAATGGAAATAAACTTTTTATATATAATACATTTAATTAAATATTTACAAATATATCATAAATGTACATAGATATATATATATAATAAAATTAAACATATATAATAATAAGGAAGTATGAAACTGAATGATATTTTTGTTTTATAGTGTTTAAAATTTTAAATAATTAAAGTTGGGTTTTTTTAATTGTTCACTAGTAAAACTGGTATTACACCTACATCAAATATTTGATCAATTTTGAAGCCAATACAACCAAATTATGCTACTATGGGATAGAGTACCCTTCAATAGCTTATTTTAGCTACCTGATGGACAAACCAAGTCTGAACACTCGTTGATTCTTCTCCTCAGCTTCCATGAAAAATTATTTACTGTCTTCCAATACAATCTCTCTCAAATTGAGCAGGCTCAACACAGATGGGTTGATTACCACTTGTCTAGTTCACTCTGAAACCAAACAAACAATAATATAGTTAAAAATTAAGCAAGCCCTTCTCCATAGATGCCAAATTTATTCCTAATCTATGACTTCCGTTCATGGAACTAGATCTTGCTTGATGCTATGATGCCTATTCAAATTAATTTTAAGCCAAGTTAAGTCTAATAATACATCTTTTACTCATTCGAAAGAATTAGGTCTATCTCTAGCATCCAACATTGTGGGCGCACTGTAAATTCAGATTTGGTAAATCTCAACTTGATAGGCAAACCTTGATTACTCACCAGCCACAAACCCTCTCAATAAATAGGAAACCTGGTAATACCAAGCACAGGTCAGCTTACTCAGGGGAAAGAAATGTTATTAGACAAGTTTCATACAATTGCTAATTTTTGAACTTTAAAGGTCAATACTACCAAATCTTGCTACTATGACCAAAACTTGACATAATATTTTGGATTTATGGTTACTGGTCAATATATCCAATTATAACCAGAACTTGACATGGGAATTCTGGACAATGATCCAATTACAGACCATAACTTGGCATGAATTTCAAGTAAACATATCCAGTTCAGACCAATTATCCAATCACAGACCAAAACTTGGCATGAAGTTCTAGGAAACATATCCAATTATAGCCCAGGGCTTGACATTTTCTGGTCATTTTATCTCTGAGCTCAGATCATCATAGTTTTATCACTTGACTAACTCATGGAGGAATACTTCCTTGTGGCTGTACAAGCTGTGTACTATCAAATCCAAAAGACGACTAACATGTAGTCCATAGCCCCCAGATTGAATTAACCTAGATGATGCGAATAATAATAAAACAAATTTGAAAGTCCCTCAACCAACAGTACAATGCAAACCAAGAGAACCAAAACAAATATGAAAGCCACTTAACCAACAGTATAAAGCAAACCAAGAAAATGGAAACAAATCTCAAATCCACTCAGCCAACAATGATGCAAACCCAAAAACATTGATTCCTAGATGAGGCAATTGAGGAAATTAAGATGATGGCAATAATAATAATTATACCTTTGCTTGATGCTCATGTTTTTCAACCGGATCATCTATTGTTTCCTTCTGTGCTACTATGGTTCAAGCTTTCACAAAGTATTTCTTTGGTATAATTCCTTAGGGATCTGCTTGTTTTCGAAGCATTACACAATGGACAACTCTTTGAATGCCACTAAATGCAACAATTAGCGTTGGACTTGAGAACGTGCCTTATTTCAAAAGTAGATCTGTTGAAGTTGATCTGTTGGAGACAACATCCATTTTAACTAAATAATATATAAATCTTTACATCAAATTTGAATTAAAAGAAATTCCCACGGAACTAAACATCTCATCCAATAGATCTACTCATTGAACTGGATAAGTTCAATGAAAGCATGATTATGATCTGATTTTATTTAATAAAAATATTTAAGTCATTAGAAACATATCATTTGCTATTCTTATTAATTTATTAAGAAATACAAACACAAAGGCAATGGAAGGCGCACACTTTTTAAGTAATGATCATCTCATAATGTATGGCCTTTTGACCTCCATCAAAGATAGTATGATTCCCTGAACAAAAAGAAATGGCAAACAATGTCCACGGAATTCTACAACTCCAAACAAATTCGTGTATGAAGTTGGAAAGAGAACCGCAAAATATAGAAATATTTCAAACAAATATGTTGCATTCAAAATGTGTGTGCATATATTCCATGCAAAGGGAGATGGGGGAAGCTCAAATATCTTAAACAATTGCCCCTCATCCTTCAACCAACTAGAAAAATGAAAATTAAGGACCTTGTCCTAAGCTGACAATAATGGTTGATGTTTTTAATCTTGCCGCAACTACAAACCCAAAATTGTTTATGCACACTCTAAATGTAAGAGGGAGAGGAGGGAAATAAACCTGAACACCATGGGGTAGTAATATTTCCATTTAAAGTCAACAAATTGATGAGGAGGAGTGGATGCAAAGACTTATGGAGGAAATCGCATCCATATTCTTGCTTTGGGACCAAAATCAATGGGGACAATTTCTCACTTGAGTTCTGGAGTTATCCTTCCCACACTATACCTGCAAGCAAAATAAATAAATAAAACATTCAGAAAATCATTCACTTCGTTCAACAGAAGGAATTTTAACTGCAATGTAAAAAATACCCTAGTAGAGAGTAGCATAAGATTTCTAAGAGAATAAGATAAATACATGAGGATAATAGAAAAAGTAAGATATAACACAAATGATGATACAAATCCAAGCTAAAGTAAAGGAAGCTCAAGCAAAGATCAATCAGAAAAAATCATAGTTACCGGATTCGGCCCTATAGGCCTAACCGCACCCGAATCGGGTTCTCGGATTCTTCATCGAATTATTTCACCTCATTTTGACTAATCTAAAGTTGTTTACGTAGGATAAATGTAGGATAATTAGGTTTAATTAGTGTTAGGGTTATGAATCCCCGATTCCTAATTTTGGGATGAGTATCTCACCCGTATCCGATTCCGATCGCACCCACGATTCGTGTAACCTTGGAAAAAATGGATATTTGAACTAGAAAGTGTGATGAAAATACAATATTTGACAAAGGCACGAAAAGTATAGAAGTAGATTTAAGAAATTTGAACTAACTTTGTAAAATAAACAAGGTAAAGAAAAAAATTTAACATTAGTAGAAAAATCCATATTAGCCTTTAGGCATCAATGCTTAGTTGGAGAACCTAATTTCTAAGGGAATAAGTTGATAACACGATGATAATAGAAAAATTAAGATGTAAACTGATGATCCCTCAAGGGCCCTCTCACCCAATCAAGTGAGTTGCTTGTGGTGCTCGGGTTGTACTGTCTCCAAATCAGTTGTAACTTGTAATGCTTCATTTAAGTTTAAAGGAAATACTTAAAAACAAAGGACAACCGAGAATGGGTATCATCCTAATCCAAAAATGGATTTCCCCATCTAAACTTGTTAAACGCTCCTAAACTTGATCCTGCCTCTAAATATATAAAAGTAAGAAGCCCAGCTAAAAATGGGCATTACATCTCTTAACACCCTAAGACAACACAATTTCATTGATCTTACTTTCTTCTTTCTCATTTAGATTTTCTAATTTAGAGCTATCATAATCATGGTTACAATTGAAAGAAAGAGGTAGGACAACACAACCCTAACTTCTGTGCTTAATCTACTCCAACTAGATTAGGAAGTTTACAAAATGTGCTATACAAATAGATAACAGTAATCCACAGGAACAATTGGACGAGCAGGAGGATGACCAACATTATCATTTGTAGTTTCCTATCTAGGAGCAAGGACATGAACATCACCAAAGTAAGACTATCACCTATCATCCCATTTGTTTGTAACTCTCCCTTGATTGGTACTACCTAAGCCACAACGAGAACATGGATGCGTAATAAGTATGGAGTTTTGTTTGACCCATGAGCTTCACTAGCTTGAAAAAATGATTTATAGGTAGATAGCTAAAAGAATGGAGGAAATTTTGTCAAGAGCGGGGGAAGGAGTATTGATGCCATGATGGTGTCTACCACCACAGCCTCTTCTAGATCTGGTCCTACTCCTGGACTTTTTGGCAAAACCTTGACTAGGGGATTGTTTTTTTCCTTCCAATATTTTCTATTTTAAAAATTCTTCTTTGATATCTGCTAAAATAATTCAAACTTCTGTTGAAATTGTTGTCTATTTTTCATTCACTTTCATTTCTTTCTGACACAACTCCATTAAAAATCTCAACCATTCTTTGCAGTTCTGCATTTCAATTTCTACTGGTGTTGTGACTCCTAAGAAATTGGAAGCACATACTTCTAAGCCAATTTATGTTTTTCTACTTTGTTTTATTCCATTTTGCTCTGCAAACATTTGAGTTTGTAGTAAATAATGATAGCTCCTGTTGCTTTATGGCAGAAAGAACTGCATCCATTTTTTCATCCTTTTGGAGTTAAGAAATAGAAATCCTTCTGTCATGAAAATGGGTTGGCTTTAGTGTATTGAATGTCAGTGTACATCGCTGATTCAATATATCTTATAAGCAAAAACATTTCATAATTTATTAAGTTGTCAACAATTGCTTGCATGAGATATTCAGTGATGTTCATGATTTGTAATATGCGATAATTGGAACCTTTTTAAGCTTGACAGAACTTTCCAGGCGGAATGCTGGAAACATAGAGAAATCCTGCATTTAACTGTGAAAAGATGCCACATAAATTTGTGAAGTATAGAATGTAATAAGAATATGAGAAAATGTATCTCAAGTATGACTCTTTAACACATTATTGCTTCATTATGTGATGCTTCTTCTCGATGGTAACTCATTCCACTAATTCATAAGTTTTCGATTCATACAGGAAGATGGTACAGAAGTATAGCAAGTAGATGAAGCTACTTGCTGAAAGGCTACTTACTGTTATATCTAAGAGAATTGGTCTTCCATATTCCTATATCCAGGAAATAATTTGAGAACCCTATCAGAATATTACTATCAGCTATTATCCACCATGCCCTTAGCTAGAGCTTACTCTGGGTTTGCAAGCACATTCTAACATGGGTGCAATTACACTTCTGATACAGGATGAAGTGGGAGGTCTTCAAGTTCTTAAGGATGGGCAATGGATAACTGTTGAGCCTTTGTCTGATGCTATTGTTGTGAATTTGGGTGATCAAACTCAAGTAATTTGTATGGATTTCATTCACTTAATATGACTTTATAATAATAATAATAATCTAATTTTAAGATTGGCCTAACCAGACATCAAATTGATATATAATGCCATATAATAGTAATCTTGCTAAACCCTTATTTTTCCTAATTTATTTATAGTAACATTTGCTAAACCTTGATAAGAGTTCTTTTCATTGAACACTTCATAGTGCCTTAGTTCCCAACCATTTCCATTGATTTGGTTTTTGTGGGATCGCTCCCATTTCATAGAAAAGTAGTACCAGGCACTAATGCTATAGGTAAACTATACCCGAGAAGGGAAGCAATGCCTGAGAGGTTGAGATGCTTTTGGGACTTGATTTCATTGTGTTTGTAATTTTATAATAAATTTTTGACATTTGACAAGTATCCAAATTTTGCAAGCTACTTTTGATGTGATATTTCAAATTTTCCCTTTTCACTCACCTTTTCTTAGGTTGGGCTACACTTCTAAAGTCTCTGGTATGGGAGAGGAACTATATTGCAATATTGCTCCTTCTAATTCCTCTTTCCAATTGAGTCCATGTCTTAGTCTAAAGTTGAACCACTCACATCTTTATTCTTATGCTTTGGATTCATAATTGCACTCAGTAAGATATAGTTTTCCTAGTAAAACACCTATGTTAGGATACTCTAATATAAAACTAAGAATCAAGGGAATACTGGTTCTCTCTGTTCTCTTTCCATTTGACATTTTCCTTCTCAATCAACATGAACAAGGATGCTTCCCTTTGAATGAGTATAGCAGGGTGCCTCCCTTCAAGCAACTACTTGCTGCTTCACCTCAGATCTGGAATTCTTATAGGAATGCTTGAAAAATGAGGACTCAGGACTATCTTTATCAATATTTCCTTTTAGGGTGGTTCTACATTGCCATGTATGTAGACCATATTAATCAGGTATGCACTAGAAAGAATTAACCACAGCCATTGATATGCAGAACAATTTTCAGAAAATAAGATTAGGTTCATAATAATCAATAGAGTTCTGAGATTTCTTGTCTTGGGTCTGACTAGTTTAGAAAATTTAAATGAGGGATTGAATTGCATACAAGCATACCATTGTCTTTATATAGAAGATCTACCAGTAGAAGAAAATGTCAACTTCAAAGTAACAAAGTTATATGCTGAAAATTGATTAACTGCATAAAAATCCTTTCTTAATATATAGTTTCTTATCAAGGATCACATGGGTAAAGGTGCTACTAGTACAGAACATAAAATCTCTTTTTAAATAAGTACTGGACCATTCATTTTCTTCTAAATTTCTAATCTAGCAGTGACCACCACCAGCACTATAAAGGATCTCCTTTGCATCATGGTCTTGTCGAATTTCCTATTTTATGAACTGAAATATATTTCATAAATTTGTAAAACGTTTAAAATATTGTATGAGATCAAAACAAGGATGTGGTACCGTGAGATTAATATATGCCAAGCTCCAGGATATACAGTTGTCTTCCTTCTTTTTCTATACTGCTACTTCAATATTTCTTGAGATTTCTGTGGCATAAATTTTGGATACTCTAGTAGTTGTAAGTGGATCATAAGTATAACTATGTGTGGATTTTCTTTTGTGAAACTTGTGATTGATCAGGTTGGAAAATGTGCATATTAAAAAATAGATATGGATGTAGTCTTATAACAGCAAGATAAAGGCTAGCCAGGAGAAGGTTTTTGTCTTTGGTGGGGAATTTTGCTTCTACAGACCCCTCCACCACTAAGGATTGTTTTCCTAAATTGCTTGTGTAATGGAAACTCTGTAGCCAAAGTTTTACTTGTAGTTCCCCCCCTCTGCATTATTTACCCAGCATAATTTGGCATTCTTCGAGAAGGAAATTACATTTGTTACAAGGCTATGTTTGTATTGTTACCAGATTTGTGCTTTCTGTTCGGCAAGTCCTAGTGCCTCCTTAGTTTTATAGCCCGAGTACCATCTGTCCTCTAGTGATGTGTTTACTTTTTTAACTACCTAGTATTATGCTATTTTTTGTGTTGTTTTCCCTTTATTATAGACCCCCTATAAAAGAACTACTCCTCAGAAACACTAGCTTGGGCATGGGTTCAGAGGAGAACACAGAACAGGCAGGCAACAAGGAGGTTATATGGGAGGTTTTGAAAACCCAAACTATGAGAGTCATGTAAATATAAAACATCCATAAGACCATGCGAAGATTATATTTTCTATGTATTTCCATAGTTGGCAGAGACCCATTAATTCTAATGATTCTACACAAAGGATTTTGTGGAGAGATAAAACAAAAGTTGTTCCTATGCTCCTATAATTCAGCCAGAGATCAATTAATTCTGCCAATTCTGGAGATGATTTTTTGTTGACCTAGGGTTTCGAGCAGGTTATTGTATAACTTGGATTTCTTCGAGCTGGAATGCCATCCATTCAGATTTTGAATCCTATTCTCTTTCATGGCATTTGAATACAAAACAAGAAACAAATTGTACAAAACGAGGAAAATAGCTGCAATACCTAATTCTTCCATTTCTCGGCGTTCCTTGGCTTCGGCGATTTTCCAAAAGCAATACTCCATGCATTCATGATAAGGATTTGAAGCGTTTATACAGTCCGTATGAACTCACTGCTCCTTTTCCATGGCTAATACAACCCAACAAACCCTACCTCACTTCAAATTCCAAAAAATGTCCCACAAAAAACCCCAATAGCGAAATAATTTTTGTAATTGAAACCACGAATTGGGCTTATACTATGTGCTAATTGTAATGTTGAATACCCATGAATTCCTTCTCCAAAATATGCACTATGACACTAGTGCTTTCCTCTCGAGTAAGAGCCACCCAACTTGTACTATTCGAATAAATTTACAGATCACTCCACTCCTTGAGAATATATTCTCAATGAGGAGAGCACTTCTTAAGGTAATGTAAGAATATAAAATCACTTATCCCGACAAATTACCTTAGCTTAACTAGTTGCTCTCAAACTCCTACTATTGAAGAATCTTTAAAGACTGCCGCTTCACATTGCAGTAATAGTGCCCAGCTTGCTAGTTCAGCATATGTACCCGGCGCTCTTCAATGAAACAAAAAAAATTTAATATCTATGTAAGATCTAATTGATAATTGTAGACTTTTAGCATTACCCAACGCCTCTCTTCCTTTGTTTAAACCAACATGGAGAGATTTATATGAGGTAACCGAGATGTATTGGGAAAAATCGATTTTAATCCAAAGATTTATTAAACATTTATGGGGTCAAAAAGAAATAGATTTCAATTTAGGAATTTATTAAATATTTAGAAGATCAAATAATTAAATAAAAAATGTATGAAAGTTAAATAGTTTTTTATTTGTTTTTATAATGATTGAATTTATATTTATTCTATAAATTGTATTTTCTAATTAATATTATTATGTTGATAGGATTTTTTCTCTAAGGTCAATTTTGAAAAACATTGTACTGCTTTTATCGTCCTTCCAGCAAATACATTTCCGTTGCATGTCCTTCTCATCCACTTTGGATTGTGCATTGGTTTTCATGTTGCCCCATGGTTTCCACTCCTTTTTCAGTTGTCTATGCTCCCTACTCGTCGTCCTTCCAGTCTCTGGTTGTCGTCTTGTTCCCACAATTTATTAAGCCACAATGGTAGGTAAGGACGACGAACCCATAATTTTTTGTTTCCTTGTTGTAGAGAGGGCATTTAGAACATGCCAAACCCCTTAAGCTTGTAAGGCATGAACATGTGGTCGATATAGTTGAAACCCCAATTGCTCGTGCTTCATTTGTTTCAACACATGTCGGATAACAGAGGGCATTCTTCCACACCTGTCACTTCATCTGTTTCAACACCTGCCAAATAGATTTCATTTACAGATGGTAAGTCGATATCTGCAAATTTCATTGGTGAAGGTCGGTAAGTTGATCTCCTTGAGTAGGTGTCAAAAAAAGTTATTCTCCTTTTCTTTATTTACTATGATATAACCTAAAACAATGGATCACCATCTTTCCCTGGCAATCTTTCCCCATGTAGAAAGGTGATCCTAATGGCCACTTTCATTAATTATTTTTGCATTTAATTTTATTTTAAATGTAGCTATTAATGTAAGTGGTGCAAATCTGCGTATAAAGGTTGTTAATGTAAGCGGTGAAAATCTACTACTTGCATTAATGCTGAGTTGAGACACATGATGAGGTCTACAATTTACTAAATTCTAACACTACAGATAGATTCAGAGACCCCCCTGCAGTGGGTCTCTGAATCCATCTGCAATGTTAGAATTTAGTATAGGGGGGTCTCTGAATCCATCTACAGTGTTAGAATTTAGTAAATTGTACAAATTCATTGTCAAAATTGTAATTTTCCATTTTCGGAGTGACACAACTAAAAATGACGAAATAAATGACCAGTTGTTAGTGGTTATTTTTAGTTTAGTTCTTATCCCGTGACCAAATTAGTCATTTATCTTGGTCATTTTTAGTTTCAATCTTATACCGTGACCAAATTGGTCATTTATCTTGGTCATTTTTAGCTAGCGCACTTAAAATTTCTCAGTTTTGGTCATTTATCCCTTCAAAAAACTGTGGTGATCAAAATTTTTGGTCGCCTAGTCACTTATCTCTCATTTTGTACTAGTGGTGCTAAAACAATTTTACCATGCATTTTGAATGCTTTCAAGAATTTCAAGGACATGGATACAAACCCCTCCTAAGTTTATCTAAGAAATGCAGTCTTTAACAGAGTAGTTCTAATGATATATGTGATGCTGCATTAATGTGCTTTCCATTCCTGTTAGTGTATGTTCTTATTTCTATTAACCATTGTAAGTTTCTAACTAACTCTAAAAGTTCTAAATCAAATGACATAATTCAGATTTTGATTATCATCAAATGAAAGGAAAAAGTTGTATTTGTATCTATAAACAAAAAAGTAGGTTATTTTTTTTCTTAGAGGGTAGCTTAAAAATGGGATATTTGGAAAATAATCTAATTGGGAATTCATACACTATATTATGGTTGTGGATCTTGATAAGACTTCACGTTTTAATAATGGTTTTTGGGTGCCATAATAACTCCACAGTATAAAGTGTTCGGTTCTATCAGTTTGTCATTCTATCAAGATTTCGGTCCCCAGATGTATGTTGGACCATTAAGGGCATAATAACAAGTGGAATCCCCACTTTCCCTAAATCTAGTTAGTGAAGTTGTGTTTCGCCAACGCTTTCAGTTGTGAGTGACCGAATATTGTTTGTGAAATGTATAATAAATCCCTCTTATCCTCATTCATGCATTTGTTCATTTAAGAGTCTAGGAGTTGAGAGAGTCTAGAGTTGAGCTCTAGTATATTCTCTTCTATTGCACTACCTTAAGTAATATGTAAAATCAAAAGTTGATTCCTCATGGCAAAATATTCACCAAGACGTTACAAGGTTTTATAATTAGATGAAAGATTCACCCAGTTTTACAATATTTTATAACTTAGTAAAATATTTTCCAAGATTTTACAATATTTTATAATTTAGTGAAATCTTCGATAATATTTTACAAGATTCTATAATATAATGAAATATTAGCCAGAACATTATATTTACATATTATAGTATTGATAAAATAGCCTTCAAAATTTCCTATATATCATGTATATTCGCCTATTTATTATACATATAAATTTTTGAGGGGTTCTTAAGATTATCCTTGCTTTAGCTTCCCGTATACCTCAATAATATGCTCCACTACACAAACGATGCCAATTCCCTTTCCTTAACACTTTGACAATAGATGATTTTTGATCTCCTGTGTAAAAGCCTCGATTGCATCAGGACTGCAAAAACCACTAGAAAAAAAAAGAATCTTTAGAGGATATATGGAACATAATAACAAAAAATGATAATGAAAATGCTAAAGCTCTCACAAAAAAATCCAACTAAAATTACTTGATATTAAAAATACTTGTCTGAAATACTTCAATATATATATCAGCATACATGTCAAGGTTTGACCTGACCATGACATGATGACACATGATGCAACTTGGCAAGTTTGTCGAAGGGTTCATATTGAATTGAAAATGAGGAAAAAAGATATGGGCGATACCATCACATTCCCATGGATATGATGATGAAGATAAAATGGTACTGCAATAAATTTTAGTAGGTATTCCTTTGGAATCATGCTCTGATACTTCAAAATCATGTCAATGTTGAGCATCAACACATGTCACAGGCTTTCTCTCAAAAAATTTGTCAAACAATTGATGGGCATCGTTTAGCCTTCTACACCTAATGATTACAACTTTATTTTGATTCCTAAGATAAGATGGATACATGGAATTTCGACATCATTCCTACATATAACTCTATATATATTAAACCTAATTACTTATAGGTAATAAATACTACTAATTGATACTCATGTAGTTGTTATCTAGTCGTATTTTCTTATCCTGTGACTAAATTAGTTGTTTATTTTAGTCATTTTTAGTTGTGATCACTTAAAATTGATCAAATTTGGTAGTATTTCACATAAAAACGTTGTGTTTTCTAACATTTTCATTGTTTTTAATTACCCATGACGACCATTTTTTTTGGTAACATGGTCACTAATTACCTATTTTTCTACTAGTGAGAATTGGAATGAAAAATATGCTAGGAAGTATGAGAGTTATGGCTTTGTAGATGTTGGAGGTTTTTTGTGGAAGGATTGAATCTATGTCCTAGACCATTTGAAACTAAGGGATTTTTTCTTTCATAAGACACATAATTCTCTTTACTTTGGTCATCTAGAGTATCAAGGGAACGTTGTAGGCATGTATAAGGGATTTTTTGCTAGGAATCAAAGTAGATACAACTTATTATGTAGCAAAGTGTTTTGTTTGTTAGAGGATTGAAATTAAGCATCAACATCCATCCCCCTAAGCTTACCTTCCACCATTAATCTTGCAACCATAGAAAGGACTTGATATCAACAAAGGCTGGATCCGAAGCCAAAAGCAACCGTCCTCACAAATCACGTGCATCCGAAGGACAACATTTCCACATGGGATTAATATTAATAAAATGTTTACATGCATCAATGTCTAAAGACATAGTTTCCTATAACAGAAAATAATCGGATGTACAATCTCAATAAGACTCTTGATAACATCTCTTTTGGGAGAGTTGTTGAGCCCTCTAATATTTAGGGAGAATTAATCCATTAAGGAATGCCATTCAAGGCTACATCCTCTGTAATATCCTATGATACATTATCAAAAGAACCAACATGATTCAAGTGAAGAAACCTTTTTTAAAAAGTGAAGAAACCATAGGGTTGTTAAAACGAGGTTGTTCCTTTCCTAATATAGATTTATTTACCCCTTTTTTCCTCTACGTGGCTTCCTCACGGTAATATTTATAAATTGAATTGAAGATATGGGAATTATATCAGATTGTTCTTCATTTATAGCATACTAATTGGGTATAGGGTTTTTGGAAAGAGAACCCTTTTGTGAATGAGTTGCCAAGGGAATTGAGTTATTTTGAGAGTCAACCAAAGGACATGGAAAGAGGGAGATTGATAAAAGAAAAGGTTTCTTATCAAGAACATGAGGAAAATATGAGGGGAAAAGAGCCTCAATCGACAAAATAATTAATTATAACTTCCAACTAACAATCCCTCAAATCATTAACCACCAAATCACCACAAGGAAGAGACTCAGAAGACAAAACCCCCCAAAATACTCACCACAAGGACATGATACAAGTCTTGACTAGAAGTGTCCTAGAAGGTTAAACAACCTCAATATCCCCAACTCTTTCCCCCACATTAGTCTCTAAACCACTAATATTTAAGGACTTCAGAAATTTCTTCAATTGAAAGGAATTTCGAAAGGATGGGACGAGATTTACAATAATTACCCAAAAATATTGAGGTTGATGTTGAATCCAAATGAATATGGAAATTTAGGCCTAAATCTAACTTGTCCAATTCAACAGGAATAGGAGAATTCTGTAGGTCATCATGCGAATATCCAAATGACAAATTTGGAAAACAAGCTTTGACATGGCTTATTTGATGACATCGATTGCACTGAAAAGGAATTTTCTAATAATATAATCTCTGAACAAAGGATCCTCCTTCCCAAATAACTTCCAATTATTTTGTTAAACCCTCTTTTGCATCAAGCTCAACAAGCATTCTAGGATTTTTTCGATCAGACACCATTAATTGTTCCTCTTCCATAAGAATAAATCTACTAATAGAGATAGCCACCGTCATGAAACCATTAAGACTCCAACACTACAAGGGAAAACTTGGTAAAATGACCCACATATGATGCTCATGAATTTTGTATTTCTAGGGATCAACGTCTGAATGCCAACGTGATAAAACCAAGGAACCCTTTTCAATAACCCAGAAACGTTGCTCAATCCTTCTCTTGTCCTCCTCAAAGAGAAACTGAAAACAAATCCATCCATTCATAGGCATGATAACCCTAGGGATATGCTCGATAATTGGCATCCATTTTAATCTAATCCATTCCAAAATCTCCATACGAGAAATTGTAATATATTCATATTTTCCAATAAGAGCCCAGATGGATAGTGAAATCACATGTCGAAGCTAATATCTTTACTCAGAACACACAAGGATCTACTATGATTCGCCTTTTCACATTTTATTTTCCTACGAGCCGTAGCATGTTTTGTAGAGTAGGGTTTTTTATTATGGGAAGGAGGATCGACTAGTAGAGAATCCTCACCCACAATCGAACCAAAAGGAGTGTGACCAAACTCTAAACGACCCTCAGAAGTATCCCTTAACCCATTTCTCCTAGAGCGAGGGCCAAAAAATTCCTGAAAACAACTCTAGAAGCCCACGATGGAAAAAAATCAACAAGAACGTTAGGGTTTTTACTCCAAGTCCAAAAAGGCCTCAGTTTGGAAAGAAAGTTTCTCTACCGTCAGATTTACTTTTGGCCAAAGTATTCTGACAAAATCTTGCAGGTGATGTGATCATGGATCCCAGGTCATCAAAAACATCTAGCACATGAAATGGGCCACCACCACGACCCCCCTACATTCCATAATGTAGTTGTAAGGATTGTAGTATATCACATAGTTAAAAAAAACCCAATAAATTAAAAAAAACAAAAACAAAAATAACCTACAGGCTGCAACATGTATATACCTATTATCTTAAGAATAGCTTAAATCATAATCCAAAATGAAAAGAAACTTTATTGAGTAAATCATTAACCTTAACCTAATACATGTAACTAAATGTTACTTACAATTACTATTTAATTTCACACACACATATATATATATATATATTAAAATCTAAATTATACTTTTATTAAATTTAAATATCTTCAAAATATTAAATAGTAAAGAAAATCCACAAGAAAATTTATAATTAACAACCAAAACAAATAAGATAAAACTTAACTATCACATAAAATAAGCAAACAAAAAACCAAACCTAAATGTAATGAAAATTACATTTATTTAACACTATTCAAAATTCAAAATTTTAATAATTCTAACAAATACATTTATATAATCAAATTATATGTATATAACATAATATTAAAATTTACAATTTACAATAACCATAATTATACACACGTTTACAAGATTTAATAGAAAGGATTTTCCGCTAAATTCACCTGAGACATAGCCAAGTCAATATTATAATTGTTAACAAGGAAACATAATTTGAATATTTATTCTTAATAAAATAACATTTAATTCAAATTGAAATTGTATTTTTAAATAATAAATGGATAGACTCCATGTAAGTGAACTTACACAAAATCCCTTATAAAAGTAAGAAAATAATGAGGGAACTCTATTATTTAGATACCATATTCAAAAGTAAACTTAAGGACAAATTTAAGTTTTAATATCCACAAGTTATCATAACAAGTGGTGAACATACAATTTAAAAAAAAATTAATGTTAGATGTTACAATCCATTCGAATTATTGAATACTTTCAGACACAAATAGAAATTTAAAGTTAAAATATATGAATCAAAGACTTACAAGCAATCAGACAAAATTTTGCAAAGCAACATTCGAAATTTAAAGTTAAAATATATGAATCAAAGACTTACAAGCAATCAGACAAAATTTTGCAAAACAACGTTCCCGTGAAAAGGCAATTTTCGGTAGTTAAAGATAACATTGATATTGAATTTTTGTTGGTTGACAATCCCTCCCACACATCAAATTAATCCTTCTTGAGCTTTATCTTTGACTTCATTGCCAAATGATAGACGCCAAAATCCAACACAGTGTACTGCTCACAAAGTATTGCTAAAATATTGACTACTAAATCCTGTATCCCAATCTCTGTAGATACCATTCTGAATCCTGTATCTCACTTGCTATTCTCGTTAGCTGCCAAATTTACCTACTGCTTTTATCAAGGTTATTGTTTTTTTGTCCACTTGATATTTTTGTCAACTGTCAAATTTGAAAAAAAAATATGAACACTAAAATTAAAAGAAGTGCCTTATTAATTTGCTTGATTGTTATAAGTAGTAAGTGTTATAAATGTCAAGAAAAGCTGACTTGTTTTTTTCTTTCTTTTGCTAAGTTTAGAAATCGGAATTTCCTTTGATAAGTTTGGAAATCGGAATTTCCGATTGTTATAGTTGGGAAGTGTTATAAATGTCAAGAAAAGCTGTAAGTTGTTTTATCTTTCTTAAATTTAGAAATTTGGAGTTGTTTTCTCTTTGCTAAATGTAGAAATTGGAATTTCCAATCATTACCGTCTCGTCTATTAAAAATCGCCAAGAAGAGTTGGCAATTGTTCTCTTTGAGTGATTATCATGATCATCTCCTCTCCTAAAATTCGCACGGGCATCTATACAGTTTTGTAATATTACTGGCGTTGAGTTGGAGATTCAAGCAGAGAGCCAGTCAAATTGGTTGTCCAGCAGTTTTACTCGAAAGCTCATACCGACATCAGCTGCCTTACTATTCGGTGCCAAGACGATGTGGGTGGGCTTCAGATCCGAACAAAGGAAGGAGAGTGGATTAATATCGGCGGCTGTTTACAGGTGAATCAGCTTTCCTCCACTTTTCCCTTAATTACAATTCTCTTGTATAGGAATTCTAAACTAAAATAAGCGGTGGTAATGGTTGGCAGATGTGAAGCAATGGCAGATAACACCTTGTGGTACATGGAGGATTGGAAAGGCTGTCTATGGCATTTTTTGCTGAAGAGCTGATCGATGAGAAGCATCCTCAAAAATACGAAGCAGTTACGTTTGAAAATCTGAGAATATACTCAGTTTACGAGAATGTCAGCACCCACTGTGTTTGGGCGATTTTGACAGTGGTGGTTGTTTTTGAATTCACTATCGGTATGATCTCATTTGTTTATTAAATTGTTATTCACAATGGTGTACACAATCGTAATGGTAACTGTAATTTAGTTTCTACACATGAAAATCTACAATTCTATATCTATTTCAATATAGGTTTAGGAACACTTTCTGCAGGTTCTTTAGCTCTTGCTGTCGCAGCCTGCAGCCATCATAATCAGCACATTTACTTATCTTCATTGCCTAATTATGTGTCACAGGATTATTTGGTTATCTTCATTGCCTTAATTCTCATCCTCAAATTGCTTTTCTTTTTGTTGATTTCAGCTTCACTTACCAGTCCTTTAGCGAAGCTCCATTCATTTTCATTTTATGAGTATTGTTTCAGGGTATTCATTTTGAGTATGGTTTCAGGGTATTCACTTCTACATTTTGTTATATTCTGGACTCTGGCTCTAGAACCAGAGATACCCGGTTTGTCCTCATTGCTATGGGCGCGACCATAAATTTGGCTGTAAATTACGCATGCATATACCCCATCTGGGCAGGAGAGGATCTTTAGGGAAATCTTACAGCTCCATCGAATGTGGCCGACTCCATCGATGATCCTTTAGGGCAATCTTGCAGATATACCCCCATCTGGGCAGGAGAGAACCTTCATAAATTGATAATAAAAAAATTCGAGAATGTGTCGGACTCCAGCCAAGGTATTATACACTATAATATGCATTTAGGGCAATCTTGCAACTGATGATCCCCTTGCATACCTGTATTATTACCTGTATAATGATAGCGTTGATGTTGCAGCATAGGGTGTGTGAACGAGTATCTGTCTCGACAAGAATTCAAACGCATTTCTTCAGAAATTTTGACGTGGCAAGCTGCTGAAGATCCCATCTACAATGGCTATAGGTCGGTACTTGTCTCAGCGACAACTGAGGAAACATTGGTAGGCTTCTTTAATTTGGCCAGACAATACAATTTGTTAGTATTATATGTAGATTGGATCTTCTCGTCTAAAATGATTTTACATGACTGTAACAGGAAGGATTTGCCAGGTGGGAACCTCCTCACGGGCGTTATAGAATGATGGGTATCTTTGGGAGGAAATCGTCAGAGTTGGCAGTGCCTCAAGCACTACGCCTCCGTGACCTTGGCATTGCATGGATGCACACAATCGGAGATCCAGGTATGTTATTATTGGATAGATTTGACAAATTTTGCTTATAATGAAATTTTGGTTTGGTTGTTTAATAGGTTTTTCATTATAGCTCACTGTCACTATTTTAGCCGTTGTATTGGAGGTTTGCTATAAAAAATTTGGAGTACTTTGTATCACTTAATAAATTCATTTATGGTGCACTAGTATTTAGTTTTAGGTTTTGGCAAATTTTGGGTTCATGTCTATTAAAATTTAAGATTTGTATATATATTGTTGGAATTGTTAAATCAAATTATTTGGGATTTATTTTCTAACACAGTAAATTTATTTTTCAATCAAAAATTCTATTTAAACACTAAAATATATTAGTTCATGTTTGAAAAAATCCACAATTTTATTTTATTTTCCATGTTTTTTATTTATACCTGCAGTATAGAATTGTTCAAATTTGTTCAACAGTATGCGTTGTGGAAGTTTATAGGGAGCTTTAAATTTGTTCAAACGATGAACCTTCATACAGTTTTTGGATCGCTATTCCAGCATTAGTGAGAATTTATTTATGGTCAGTTTGTGTTTGCAGCCTTCTTTTAAGCTACGGGAAGACTTCAGCAATTAACTGATCAAAGTTGGTAGTGAAGCTGCAAAGGTAAATGCCTTGTAGCTTGTGTTCTTCATGGAAATTTAATGTCCATTTAATGTCAATAGAGTAGAGTTATTAATTTCTATGGTAATGAAGAAGAACCATTATTTCTCAAGAAAATCATGAACCAAACCTGTAGGATTAATACGTTTATTTATATTGTCTGAAAAATCCTTTTCAAATTCAAACCATGGAAAAAGCATACATGAGTGTATCATGTAAGGATTGTATTCATACTAGTCCGTAGTTGATATAAGTATATCGAGGTTCAGTAGGTGAGTGCCCTTCACTCGTTTTACAAAATAGAAGCCCACTACCTCCTCTTCAGTGGGATTGAATCTGAAGCCTACATAAAACAATAACTCTACCGTTCTAGCATGGCCATCTGTGCTATTTTCTGAAGAACCTCACTTTTTGGTAATGCCTTCACATTTCTGTATATAGACAGAGTTTAGAAAAAGTTACACACGCCATGGGAGGAGAAAATGTTACACACACCATGGGAACATGCAACAGACAAATCTATTGGCTTGTTACACACACCATGGGATGCCCGCCCTTTTTGGTTGGAAAATGTACTGCGGATATGACAAAAATTCCTGGACAATGATAAAAGCGACACACGGAGCAACATTCCTGGACACACAGAGCAGCATTCCATCTTTTAGAACAGCAATCAAACAAACAGCTTTCCATTTTTTGAAACAACAATCAAACAAACAGACTCTAAATCTAATATAGTGAACCCACCCTTTTGTGTCTTCGAGTGTCTAGCCTGAGATATTTGACACTTTGAACAGAGCATCTTTCCACCGTTCAATATCATTTAGTTTGTGAATTCCACTACTCTGCTGGTGTTGGAATGCCCGGGCAAGGAGCTACTTTGTAAAAGAGAGGGATGATGCGAGCTTGTTGATTCGGTTTCAGAAGCATTTGACCCTTTCATTACTCATCATTGTTTGATGTTGATCCCCTTCGTGGGCTGAGCAATAATAACCTTTTAAATCAGCCATGTCTGTCACAATGAGAGAATTCGAGAACCGGGGAGACACCCCAAGAATGGAGTCTGCGGGAATGGAGACCATCCACGCATCCATTGAGGGAATCCAGTATACATTGAAAACATTCCAGTAAAACACAGTAAACAACAGCGGTTCGACTCTCAGCTTTTAGGTAACAGAATTATACTCTATTTTCAATCTAACATGTGTTAAATTCTATACATTTTATTTATTTGAGACCACCTATGTTAACCTATTGAAATCCCTCTGCAAACTGACCCGCACAGAAATTTAGCTTATTCATGTTCTGAAAATACTCACTACACATGAATTAAACAAAATAAGATTTCAATCTTGCACATATTTAACATAGAGATTAATCATTCTTCATTAACCAGAGAATCATTCTTTCCTTTAGAACAGGGCTCTTGTTAGCTCTTCATGCCTACCAACTACCAGGAACCCTCTCCTTCAAAGTCAATCTTCCTGTAGCTGTTCTAACACCAGCGTTACATGGATATGGATCTTGTATGTTTCTAAAAGGGTTCATCTTGACTTTCATCAAATACGGGGATCAATTACCTTTATCAATTACCTTTATTATAACATTTTTACTTTATAACCCTTCTAACGGTTAGAACATAACATTTATAAATCCTACTAATTTTAACTTTTACAAGTCCTCAACCTTTGAAAATTTAAACCTTTGTAAGCCTTATGGCCCTTAATATTAAACCTTAACACATGTAACACCTAAATTTTATAACCCCACTCCTAGTCACTATAACTATTATGAACCTTAAGATTAAAACCCTATAACTCTTAACTATACCCTCCTTCACTCTAAATACCCTATTCCTCCCCAAACCCCAAACCCTCATGATCTCTATCTCTTTCTCTCCTTCCCCCCCCCTAATCACCCCTATAGCTAACCACCACCCCTCTCTCTCCCCCCTACTCTCTCCCCCGTACTCCCTAACACCTCCTCTCTCTCTCTCTCTCTCTCTCTCTCTCTGCCACCCCTATATCTAACCCCCCTCCTCCCTCTCTCTTTCCCTACCCTCCTCCCACTAACACTTACTAACACTCTCTCTCACTCTTTATCTCCCCTACTCCTCCACCTACCCCTAACCCTCACTTCTTTTTATCTCCCCTACCCCCTAACACCCACCCTCTCTCCTCCCTTCTCTCTCCTCCATTCTCTCTCCACCTTTAACACCCCTATCTCTCCCTAACCCCCCTCTCTCTCCTACTCCTACCACTAACCACCCCCCTTCTCTCTCTCTCTACCCCTCGTTCTCTATAATTTCCCTCCTCCTCTCAAACCCATAACCCCCTTGATATCTATCTATTTCTCTCCCCAAACCCCCTCCTCCCCACTACCCCTAATCACCCTCATATCTCTCTCTTTAACCCTTCTTCTCTCTAACTTCCCTCCTCCTACTCAAACCCTTAAAGTCACCGATCTCTATCTCTTTCTCTACCCCAACACCCCTACTACCCATACCCATAATCGCTCTCTCTCTCTCTCTCTCTCTCTCTCTCTCTCGGCATAACCTCCTTCTCCTAATCCCTTTACACATAAACCCCTATCTCCCTCAACTAATCCCCCTCCCCCCCATCTCTCCCTCTACAACACAAACAACCACTGCTCAGGTATACCCTCCTCCTCCCCCCAAAAACCTAACCCTCTTGATCTCTATATCTTTCTCTCCCCTAACCCCCCTCCTCCCCCTTACCCCTAATCACCCCACTAAAATCTCTCTCTCACTCACTCTTTAACCCTCACAACTCATCACCCTATCCCTACCCCCCAACCCCTTAACCCTCACCCACACCTCTCTCTCTCTCTCTCTCTCTCTCTCTCAACCACTCACTCCTCCACTTACTAATAAATACCAACCCTCTCTCTCTCCCCTTGTAACTATCACCCCCTAACCTCTATCTCTCTTTCTCTAACACTTACCCCCTACCAGTAACCCAACTCATCCCTCTCTTTCTCTCCCCTCCTCCCCATAACCCTTACTAACCCTCTCACTTTCTCTCCCTTCCAAATTTCACCTATCCCTAAGCCCCACCCCTTTCTCTCTCCCTAAACACCCTAACACTCAACCTCTCTATACCTATCTCCCTCTATGCTTAACCCACCTCTCTCTCCCTAATCATTTTGTCTCTATCTCTTTTTTACTCCTACCACTAACCACACCCCCCTCTCTCTCTAAACCCCTAACCCTCCCCCCTCTCTCTCCCATAATCTCACTAATCCTGACACCCCCTCTCTCTCTCTATCTCTTATAATCCCTCGCTATCACTAACAACCCTCCCATCTCTCTCTCTCTCTCTCTCTCTCTCTCTCTCTCTCTCTCTCTCTCTCTCTTCCCCCTTATACCCCATTTCTCTTTAAACTCCATCATGCTCTCCAAACCCATATCCCCCTCGATATCTATCTCTTTCTCTCCCCCAACCCCCCTCCTCCCCACTACAACTAATCACCCTTTGTATCTCTCTATATCTCTCTATCTTCCCTCCTCCTACCCAAACCCCTAAACTCTTCAATCTCTATCTCTTTCTCTACCCCAAACCCCCTCCTCCCACTACCCATAATCAACTCTTCATTTCTCTCCCCCTCTCTCTCTATACCATTAACCTTACACTCTCTCTATAATCATAAACCCCCTGTCTCCCTCGATAACCCCCCTCCTACTCTCATTATCCCTAAAACCCATCTCTCTCTCTCTCATTATCCCCCTCCCATACACCTCCCCTCTCTCTCTACTCCCAACACCAGACTCCTAAAGTATACCCCTTTCTCTCTAACTTCCCTACTCCCAAAAACTCTAACCATCTTAGTCTATTTATCTCCCCCAACCCACTTCCTCCCCCTACCCCTAATAATCTCTCTCTCTGTCTCCCCCTCTCTCTCTCAACCCCCTATTCAGCTATAACCCACACCTCTCTCTCTCTCTCTCTTTCTCTCTCTCTGAACCCCCCTATTTAACTATAACCCACACCCCTCTCTCTCTCCTCCCTCTACTCCCAAACACCCCCCCGACTCTCTCTCTCTCTACCCCCTAACCACTCTTTCTATATCTACCCCTAACATCTCTGTCTCTCTCTAATCAAACACCCACCCGCTCTACCCATAACCCCCCATTTCTCTCTCTCCAAACCCACCTACCACTTCTCTCTCTCTCTCTCTCCAAAGCCCTCACTCCTAAAAATTATCTTGTTCTCTCAAAATTCCCTACTCCCCAAAGTTGTAACCATCATAATCTCTATCTCTTTCCCTCTTCAAACCTCCCTCCTCCTCCACCCTTCCCCTAATCACCCCCCATATCTCTCTCTCTCTCAACCCCTTACTCATTAACCTATGTATAACTTCCATCTCTCTCTCTCTCTCTCTCTCTCTCTCTCTCTCTCTCTTTAACACACACACACTCACTCCCTTACTCCCACCCCTAGAACCGCCTCTCTCTCTCTCTCTCTCTCCCCCCTCCCCATAGCCCTTAATAACCCCCTCTCTATCTATTTCCCCCCCCCCCAACACTTACTATTATTCCACCCTCTCTCTCTCTACCTGTAATCATTCTTTCTCCCTCTACCCCTAACCTCTCTTTCTCTCTCTATTCATACACACAGTCTCTCCCCCTAACTCCCCCCCTCTCTTACTACCCTTCAACCCCCCCATATCTCTCTCCACTAAAAAATACCCGCTTCTATCAAAATTCCCTAATCCTCCCCAAATCCTTAACCATTCTAATATCTACCTCTTTCCCTCCACCACCCTCCCTGTCTCTGTCAATTCCCTCCTCCAACACTTACTATTTCCTCTCTCCCTCTCTCTAACCACTCTTCCTCCCTCTACCCCTAACCTCTCTTTCTCTCTCTACTCATACACCCACCCTCTCTCCCCCTAACCCCCCTCCTCCTCCTCTGACCCATAACCCTCTTCTCTCTCTCTACAAAATCACCCCCCTACCACCTCTCTCTCTCCTCCCAACCCCTCCATCCCTAAAAAATACCCCCTTCTCTCAAATTGCCCTAATTCTCCCCAAATACCTAACCCTCATAATATCTATCTCTTTCCCTCCCCCCATACCCACCCTTCTCACTAATTTCCCTCCTCCTCCCCAAACCCCTAACCCAATCAATAGTTATCTATTTCTCTCCCCCCACCCCCCTCTCCACTACACCTAATCTCTCTCTCTCTCTCTCTCTCTCTCTCTCTCTCTCTCTCTCTCTCTCTCTCTACCCGCAACCCATCCAATCCTCATCCCCCTATACATATCCCCTTCTCTCTCTCTACCCCTAACCTATACTTATCACTTTAATAATACACCCACCCTCTCTCCCCCTAACCCCCCTCAGTTTCCTCCTACCCATAACCCCCCCTCTCTCCCTCCAAAACCCCTTCACCCCTCTCTCTCTCTCTCTCTCTCTCTCTCTCTCTCTCTCTCTCTCTCTCTTTGTCCCCCCAACCCCTCCACTCATAAAAAATATCCCTTATGTCAAACTTCCCTACTCCTCCCCAAATCCCTAACCCTCATAATTTCTATCTCTTTCCCTCCCCCCCATACCCATCCTTCTCACTAATTTCCCTCCTCCTACCCAAACCCCTAACCCATTCAATATTTATCTATTTCTCTCCCCCACCCCCTCCTCTCCACTACACCTAATCTCTCTCGCTCCCTCTCTCTCTCTCTCTCTCTCTACCCCGCAACCCACCCACTCCTCATCCCCCCCTCTCTCTCTCAATGCCCTACTCATCCACCTACCCATAACCCCCACCCCTCCCGCTCTTGACCTACTCCTTAGAAAACCCCCCACATCTCTCTAACATACAAACACACATTCACCCCATTAATCCCACAACTACAAATACCTTCCTCCTCCCTCTCTCTCTGTCTCCCCTCCTACCTAATCCATACTCTCTCTCTCTCTCTCTCGTTTTCCTCTCCAAACACTTACTATTGCCTCCCTTCTCTTTGTTACCATTATGTCCCTCTACTCCTATACTCTCTTTCTCTCTCTCTACTCATACACCCAACCTCTCTCCCGCTAACCCCCATCCTTATCCTCCTACCCCTAACCCCCCCCCTCTCTCTCTCTCTCTCTATCTCTCTCTCTCTCTCTCCAACCACTACTAACCACCACTTCTCTACCTCTCTCTCTATATATCTCCCCCGTTATCCATAAGCCCCCCCCTCTAACCATGTTTCTCCTAAACATCCTGCAAACCCCTTCCTCTCTCCTACCCCTAATATCCCCCCTTCTCTCTCTCTCTCTCTCTCCCCTAATAATTCACCTACCCCTAACACCCACGCCTCTCTCTCTCCACTATCTCCTAACACCTTCCCTCTCCCTCTTTTTATAACACACAAATGATCACCTCTCTACTTACACCCTTACCGTTAATGACTCTCCTCTCTCTCCCTCTCTCCCCCCTCCTTACTTTTACCCTTACTAACCCCCTCTCACTCCCTACCTCCCCCCCTCTCTCTATGTTTCTCCTAATCCATTATTCCATACAACTAACCACCCCTCCACTATATATGTCCCTATATACCCCCATATCTATTGCACTCTCCCCCTACACTCCCTCCTTCTCTCTAACTACCCTCCTCCTCCCGAAACCCATAACCCTT